>OZ002734.1:14459972-15059972 GCA_963924305.1 Polygonum maritimum | reverse complement strand
GTTGATTTCCATTTTTTTTATCGTCAAAAAATCTTTGAACTAGTAGAACTTGATAGAAAGATCACCAAACAACACAAACACAAGCATACGAATCATGTGATTCCGAATGTTTCTCAAATTCTCAATGACACAACCTTTCTTATTGATTGGTTTGCTTTGCCTAGGCTATGGTTTGGGAACCGTTGGTTTCCATTCTTTTTCTCGTAAAAAAATCTTTGGACTAATAGAACTTGATAGAAAGATCATAAATCAACACAAACACAAGCATACGAATCATGCGATTCCGAATGTTTCTCAAATTCTCAATGACACAACCTTTCTTCTTGATTGGTTTGATTTCCCTAGGCTATGGTTTGGGAACCGTTGGTTTCCATTTGTTTTCTCGTCAAAAAATCTTTGAACCAATAGAACTTGATAGAAAGATCACCAAACAACACAAACACAACATTTCGATTCATGCCATTTCGAATGTTTCTCAAATTCTCAATAACACAACCTTTCTTATTGATTGATTTGATTTGCCTAGGCTATGGTTTGGGAAGTGTTGGTTGCTATTCTTTTTCTCGTCCAAAAATCTTTGAACTAATAGAAATTGATAGAAAGATCACCAAACAACACAAACACAAGCATATGAATCATGCGATTTCGAATGTTTCACAAATTCTCAATAACACAACCTTTCTTATTGATTGATTTGATTTGCCTAGGCTATGGTTTGGGAACCGTTGGTTTCCATTCTTTTTCTCGTCAAAAATATCTTTGAACTAATAAAACTTGATAGAAAGATCACCAAACAACACAAACACAAGCATACGAATCATGCGATTCCGAATGTGTCTCAAATTCTCAACGACACAACCTTTCTTATTGCTTGGTTTGGGAACCGTTGGTTTCCATTCTTTTTCTCGTCCAAAATTCTTTGAACTAATAGAACTTGATAGAAAGATCACCAAACAACACTAACACAAGCATACGATTCATGCGATTTCGAATGTTTCTCAAATTCTCAATAACACGCTTATTTATTGGTTTGATTTCCCTAGGCTATGGTTTGGGAACCGTTGGTTTCCATTTTTTTTTCTCGTCAAAAAATCTTTGAACAAGTAGGACATGATGGAAAAATCACCAAACAAAACCAATACAAGCATACGAATCATGAGATTACGAATGTTTCTCAAATTCTTAATAACACAACCTTTCCTATTGATTGGTTTGATTTGCCTAAGCTATGGTTTGGGAACCGTTGGTTTCCATTCTTTTTCTTGTCAAAAAGTATTTGAACCAATAGAGCTTGATAGAAAGATCACCAAACAACACAAACACAAGCATACGAATCATGCGATTCCGAATGTTTCTCAAATTCTCAATGACACAACCTTTCTTATTGATTGGTTTGCTTTGCCTAGGCTATGGTTTGGGAACCGTTGGTTTCCATTCTTTTTCTCGTCAAAAAATCTTTGAACTAATAGAAATTGATAGAAAGATCACCAAACAACACCATACGAATCATGCGGTTCCGAATGTTCCTAAAATTCTCAATAACACAACCTTTCTTATTGATTGTTTTGATTTGCCTAGGCTATGGTTTGGGAACCGTTGGCTTCCATTCTTTTTCTCGTCAAAAAATCTTTGAACCAATAGATCTTGATAGAAAGATCACCAAACAACACAAACACAACATTACGATTCATGCGATTTCGAATGTTTCTCAAATTCTCAATAACACAACCTTTCTTATTGATTGGTTTGATTTGCCTAGGCTATGGTTTAGGAACTGTTGGTTGCTATTCTTTTTCTCGTCCAAAAATCTTTGAACTAATAGAACTTGATAGAAAGATCACCAAACAACACAAACACAAGCATATGAATCATGCGATTTCGAATGTTTCACAAATTCTCAAAAACACAACCTTTCTGATTGATTGGTTTGATTTGCCTAGGCTATGGTTTGGGAACCGTTGGTTTCCATTCTTTTTCTCGTCAAAAAATCTTCGAACTAATAGAACTTGATAGAAAGATCACAAAACAACACAAACACAAGCATATGAATCATGCGATTCCGAATGTGTCTCAAATTCTCAATAAAACAACCTTTCTTATTGATTGGTTTGATTTGCCTAAGCTATGGTTTGGGAACCATTGGTTTCCATTCTTTTTCTCGTCAAAAAATCATTGAACTAATAGAACTTGATAGAAAGATCACCAAACAACACCATACGAATCATGCGATTCCGAATGTTTCTAAAATTCTCAATAACACAACCTTTCTTATTGATTGGTTTGATTTGCCTAGGCTATGGTTTGGGAAGTGTTGGTTTCCATTCTTTTTCTCGTCAAAAAATCTTTGAACCAATAGAACTTGATAGAAAGATCACCAAACAACAAAAACACAAGCATACGATTCATGCGATTTCGAATGTTTCTCAAATTCTCAATAAAACAACCTTTCTTATTGATTGGTTTGATTTGCCTAAGCTATGGTTTGGGAACCATTGGTTTCCATTCTTTTTCTCGTCAAAAAATCTTTGAACCAATAGAACTTGATAGAAAGATCACCAAACAACACAAACACAACATTACGATTCATGCGATTTCGAATGTTTTTCAAATTCTCAATAACACAACCTTTCTTATTGATTGATTTGATTTGCCTAGGCTATGGTTTGGGAAGTGTTGGTTTCTATTCTTTTTCTCGTCGAAAAATCTTTAAACTAATAGAACTTGATAGAAAGATCACCAAACAACACAAACACAAGCATACGAATCATGCGATTTCGAATGTTTCAGAAATTCTCAGTAACACAACCTTTCTTATTGATTGGTTTGCTTTGCCTAGGCTATGGTTTGGGAACCGTTGGTTTCCATTCTTTTTCTCGTCCAAAAATCTTTGAACTAATAGAACTTGATAGAAAGATCACCGAACAACACAAACACAAGCATACGATTCATGCGATTCCGAGTGTTCCTCAAATTCTCAATAACACAACCTTTCCTATTGATTGGTTTGATTTGCCAAAGCTATGGTTTGGGAACCGTTGGTTTCCATTCTTTTTCTCGTCAAAAAATCTTTGAACTAATAGAACTTGATAGAAAGATCACCAAACAACACAAACACAAGCGTACGATTCATGCGATTTCGAATGTTTCTCAAATTCTCAATGACACAACCTTTCTTATTGATTGGTTTGCTTTGCCTAAGCTATGGTTTGGGAACCGTTGGTTTCCATTCTTTTTCTCGACAAAAAATCTTTGAACTTATAGAACTTGATAGAAACATCACCATACAACACAAACATGCATAAGCATACGAATCATGCGATTCCGAATGTTTCACAAAGTTTCAATAACACAACCATTACTATTGATTGGTTTGATTTGCCTAGCCTATGCTTTGTGAACCGTTGGTTTCCATTCTTTTTCTCGTCAAAAAATCTTTGAACTAATAGAAATTGATAGAAAGATCACCAAACAACACCATACGAATCATGCGATTTCGAATGTTTCTCGAATTCTCAATAACACAACCTTTCTTATTGATTGGTTTGATTTGCCTAGGTTATGGTTTGGGAACCGTTGGTTTCCATTCTTTTTCTCGTCAAAAATTCTTTGAACCAATAGAACTTGATAGAAGGATCACCAAATAACACAAACACAACATTACGATTCATGCGATTTCGAACGTTTCTCAAATTCTCAATAACACAACCTTTCTTATTGATTGGTTTGATTTGCCTAGGCTATGGTTTGGGAAGTGTTGGATTCTATTCTTTTTCTCATCCAAAAATCTTTTAACTAATAGAACTTGATAGAAAGAACACCAAACAACACAAATACAAGCGTATGAATCTTGCGATTTCGAGTGTTTCACAAATTCTCAATAATACAACCTTTCTTATTGATTGGTTTGATTTGCCTAGGCTATGGTTTGGTAACCGTTGGTTTCCATTCTTTTTCTCGTCAAAAAATCTTTGAACAAATAGGACTTGATAGAAAGATCACCTAACAAAACCAACACAACCATACGAATCATGCGATCCGAATGTTTCTCAAATTCTCAATAACACAACCTTTCCTATTGATTGGTTTGATTTGCCTAAGCTATGGTTTGGGAACCGTTGGTTTCCATTCTTTTTCTCGTCAAAATATATTTGAACCAATAGAACTTGATAGAAAGATCACCAAACAACAAAAACACAAGCATACGATTCATGCGATTTCGAACGTTTCTCAAATTCTCAATAAAACAACCTTTCTTATTGATTGGTTTGATTTGCCTAAGCTATGGTTTGGGAACCATTGGTTTCCATTCTTTTTCTCATCAACAAATCATTCAACTAATAGAACTTGATAGAAAGATCACCAAGCAACACCATACGGATCATGCGATTCCAAATGTTTCTAAAATTTTCAATAACACAACCTTTCTTATTGATTGGTTTGATTTGCCTAGGCTATGGTTTGGGAACCGTTGGTTTCCATTCTTTTTCTCGTCAAAAAATCTTTGAACTAATAGAACTTGGTAGAAAGATCACCAAACAACACCATACGAATCATGCGATTCCGAATGTTTCTAAAATTCTCAATAACACAACCTTTCTTATTGATTGGTTTGTTTTGCCTAGACAATGGTTTGGGAACCGTTGGTTTTACTTATTTTTCTCGTCAAAAAATCTTTGAACCAATAGAGCTTGATAGAAAGATCACCAAACAACACAAACACAAGCATACGATTCACGCGATTTCGAATGTTTCTCAAGTTCTCTATAACACAACCTTTCTTATTGATTGGTTTGATTTGCCTAGGCTATGGTTTTGGAAGTGTTAGTTTCTATTCTTTTTCTCGTCAAAAAATCTTTGAACTAATAGAACTTGGTAGAAAGATCACCAAACAACACAAACACAAGCATACGATTCATGCGATTTCGAATGTTTCTCAAATTCTTAATGACACAACCTTTCTTATTCATTGGTTTGCTTTGCCTAGGCTATAATTTGGGAACCGTTGGTTTCCATTCTTTTTCTCATCCAAAAATCTTTGAACTAATAGAACTTGATAGAAAGATCACCAAACAACACAAACACAAGCATACGATTCATGCGATTTCGAATGTTTCTCAAATTCACAATAAAACAACCTTTCTTATTAATTGCTTTGATTTGCCTAAGCTATGGTTTGGGAACCATTGGTTTCCATTCTTTTTCTCATCAAAAAATCATTCAACTAATAGAACTTGATAGAAAGATCACCAAACAACACCATACGAATCATGCGATTCCGAATGTTTCTCAAATTTTCAATAACACAACCTTTCTTATTGCTTGGTTTGATTTGCCTAGGCTATGGTTTGGGAACCGTTGGTTTCCATTCTTTTTCTCGTCAAAAAATCTTTGAACCAATAGAACTTGATAGAAAGAAATCACCAAACAACACAAACACAAGCATACGATTCATGCGATTTCGAATGTTTCTCAAATTCTCAATAACACCCTTATAGATTGGTTTGATTTCCCTAGGCTATAGTTTGGGAACCGTTGGTTTCCATTCTTTTTCTCGTCAAAAAATCTTTGAACTAATAGAACTTGATAGAAAGATCACCAAACAACACAAACACAAGCATTCGATTCATGCGATTTCGAATGTTTCTCAAATTCTCAATAACACAACCTTTCCTATTGATTGGTTTGATTTGCCTAAGCTATGGTTTGGGAACCGTTGGTTTCCATTCTTTTTCTCGTTAAAAAATCTTTGAACTAATAGAACTTGATAGAAAGATCACCAAACAACACAAACACAAGCATACGATTCATGCGATTTCGAATGTTTCTCAAATTCTCAATGACACAACCTTTCTTATTCATTGGTTTGCTTTGCCTAGGCTATGGTTTGGGAACCGTTGGTTTCCATTCTTTTTCTCGTCCAAAAATATTTGAACTAATAGAACTTGATAGAAAGATCACCAAACAACACAAACACAAGCATACGATTCATGCGATTTCGAATGTTTCTCGAATTCTCAATAACACAACCTTTCTTATTGATTGGATTGATTTCCCTAGGCTATGGTTTGGGAACCGTTGGTTTCCATTCATTTTCTCGTAAAAGAATCTTTGGACTAATAGAACTTGATAGAAAGATCACCAAACAACACAAACACATGCATACGAATCATGCGATTCCAAATGTTTCTGAAATTCTGATTGATACAACCTTTCTTATTGAATGGTTTGCTTTGCCTAGTCTATGGTGTGGGAACCGTTGGTTTCCATTCTTTTCCTCGTCAAAAAATCTTTGAACTAATAGAGCTTGATAGAAAGATCACCAAACAACACAAACACAGGCATACGATTCATGCGATTTCGAATGTTTCTCAAATTCTCAATAACATAACCTTTCATATTGATTGGTTTGATTTGCCTAAGCTATGGTTTGGGAACCGTTGGTTTCCATTCTTTTTCTCGTCAAAAAATCTTTGAACTTATAGAACTTGATAGAAACATCACCAAACAACACCATAACGAATCATGCGATTCCGCATGTTTCTACAATTCTCAATAAAACAACCTTTCCTATTGATTGGTTTCACTTGCCTAAGCTATGGTTTGGGAACCGTTGGTTTCCATTCGTTTTCTCGTCAAAAAATCTTTGAACCAATAGAACTTGATAGAAAGATCACCAAACAACACAAACACAAGCATACGGCTCATGCGATTTTGAATGTTTCTCAAATTCTCAATAACACAACCTTTCTTATTGATTGGTTTGATTTCCCTAGGCTATGGTTTGGGAACCGTTGGTTTCCATTCTTTTTCTCGTCCAAAAATATTTGAACTAATAGAACTTGATAGAAAGATCACCAAACAACACAAACACAAGCATACGATTCATGCGATTTCGAATGTTTCTCGAATTCTCAATAACACAACCTTTCTTATTGATTGGATTGATTTCCCTAGGCTATGGTTTGGGAACCGTTGGTTTCCATTCTTTTTCTCGTAAAAGAATCTTTGGACTAATAGAACTTGATAGAAAGATCACCAAACAACACAAACACATGCATACGAATCATGCGATTCCAAATGTTTCTGAAATTCTCATTGACACAACCTTTCTTATTGAATGGTTTGCTTTGCCTAGTCTATGGTGTGGGAACCGTTGGTTTCCATTCTTTTCCTCGTCAAAAAATCTTTGAACTAATAGAGCTTGATAGAAAGATCACCAAACAACACAAACACAAGCATACGATTCATGCGATTTCGAATGTTTCCCAAATTCTCAATAACATAACCTTTCATATTGATTGGTTTGATTTGCCTAAGCTATGGTTTGGGAACCGTTGGTTTCCATTCTTTTTCTCGTCAAAAAATCTTTGAACTTATAGAACTTGATAGAAACATCACCAAACAACACCATAACGAATCATGCGATTCCGCATGTTTCTACAATTCTCAATAAAACAACCTTTCCTATTGATTGGTTTCACTTGCCTAAGCTATGGTTTGGGAACCGTTGGTTTCCATTCTTTTTCTCGTCAAAAAATCTTTGAACCAATAGAACTTGATAGAAAGATCACCAAACAACACAAACACAAGCATACGGTTCATGCGATTTTGAATGTTTCTCAAATTCTCAATAACACAACCTTTCTTATTGATTGGTTTGATTTCCCTAGGCTATGGTTTGGGAACCGTTGGTTTCCATTCTTTTTCTCGTAAAAAAATCTTTGAAATAATAGAACTTGATAGAAAGATCACAAAACAACACAAACACAAGCATACGAATCATGCGATTCCGAATATTTCTCAAATTCTCAATAACACAACCTTTGCTATTAATTGGTTTCACTTGCCTAAGCTATGGTTTGGGAACCGTTGGTTTCCATTCTTTTTCTCGTCAAAAAATCTTTGAACCAATAGAACTTGATAGAAAGATCACCAAACAACACAAACACAAGCATACGGTTCATGCGATTTTGAATGTTTCTCAAATTCTCAATAACACAACCTTTCTTATTGATTGGTTTTATTTCCCTAGGCTATGGTTTAATAACCCTTGGTTTCCATTCTTTTTCTCGTAAAAAAATCTTTGAAATAATAGAACTTGATAGGAAGATCACAAAACAACACAAACACAAGCATACGAATCATGCGATTCCGAATGTTTCTCAAATTCTCAATAACACAACCTTTGCTATTAATTGGTTTGATTTGCCTAAGCTATGGTTTGGGAACCGTTGGTTTCCATTCTTTTTCTCGTCAAAAAATCTTTGAACATATAGAACTTGATAAAAACATCACCAAACAACACAAACATAAGCATACGAATCATGCGATTCCGAATGTTTCTCAAAGTTTCAATAACACAACCATTCCTATTGATTGGTTTGATTTGCCTAGGCTATGGTTTGTGAACCGTTGGTTTCCATTCTTTTTCTCGTCAAAAAGTCTTTAACTAATAGAAATTGATAGAAAGATCACCAAATGACACCATACGAATCATGCGGTTCCGAATGTTTCTAAAATTCTCAATAACACAACCTTTCTTATTGATTGGTTTGATTTGCCTAGGCTATGGTTTGGGAACCGTTGGTTTCCATTCTTTTTCTCGTCAAAAAATCTTTGAACTAATAGAACTTGATAGAAAGATCACCAAACAACACAAACACAAGCATACGAATCATGCGATTCCGAATGTTTCTCAAATTCTCAATGACTCAACCTTTCTTATTGATTGGTTTGCTTTGCCTAGGCTATGGTTTGGGAACCATTGGTTTCCATTCTTTTTCTCGTCCAAAAATCTTTGAACTAATAGAACTTGATAGAAAGATCACCAAACAACACTAACACAAGCATACGATTCATGCGATTTCGAATGTTTCTCAAATTCTCAATAACACCATTATTGATTGGTTTGATTTCTCTAGGCTATGGTTTGGGAACCGTTGGTTTCCATTCTTTTTCTCGTCAAAAAATCTTTGAACTAATAGGACTTGCTAGAAAGATCACAAAACAAAACCAACACAAGCATCCGAATCATGCGATTCCGAATGTTTCTCAAATTCTCAATAACACAACCTTTCCTATTGATTGGTTTGATTTGCCTAAGCTATGGTTTGGGAACCGTTGGTTTCCATTATTTTTCTCGTCAAAAAATCTTTGAACTTATAGAACTTGATAGAAACATCACCAAACAACACCATAACGAATCATGCGATTCCGCATGTTTCTACAATTCTCAATAAAACAACCTTTCCTATTGATCGGTTTCACTTGCCTAAGCTATGGTTTGGGAACCGTTGGTGATGAAGGATCATCCAGTCAGCCTCCTCCAAGCGCCTCAACACTCTTTGAGGGGCCAATCACTAGATCCCGAGCTAAGAAGCTACAAAGTGGAATGCATGCCTTTGTGTGTTTCATTTGTGCTAAGGAGGCGAGAGCGAGCATGGAGCCATGTGCCAAGGCTGTGTGCCTAGCAAGTGTGGGCGCCACCCATGAAGAGAGCCAAGGCACAAGCGACGTCGCATGAGTGCCGCGATTGGGCACCGGCGCTGCGGGTGTGCCTCGTTTGGGCACCGGCGCTGCGAGTGTGCCTCGTTTGGGCACCGACGCCTATTTTAGGCACCCAAGAGTGTTTGTTTCATTTTGGGCCTATTATGCTGTTTTGGGCCTATCTATCTTAGAATTAATTAGACCTTTTTAATTATTTCTTTTATTTCCAGAAGTGAGACATATAAGTATTGTTTTGATGGTTTGGAACACTTAGACAATTCAGAATATAGAAATCGTTTTCTCTTGAAAAGAGAGAGTTTGAAGCTTTGCTTCATTGAGTGTGTGAATCGCAGCTTGGTTTGTTTGATTTGTGTCAATCCTCTACGAAGCTTGGTGCTTATCAACGATCACGAGCCCCCTTCCTGTGCTTCAAGGTGTCGCCTTGTTGTGTAGGATTGTACAAGGTTGGTTCTTCGTCCATTCTATTAGGATTCTGGTTGAAATACATACCAGGGGTTTAATAGTTGTCTCGAAGGGTTATCCTTCTTGTCGTTTCTATCAATTTCCCTTTTCGTTTCTTCATTTCAGTTTGCTTCTTTGTTGTGTCGTTTTTCCTCTTGTTGAGTCGAGTTCATCATTTCCAGTTTCGTTCCATTCAATTCTAACCATTGTTTCCTTGTGTTTTCCTTGTTGAGTCGTGAACGTCGAAGATCGGGCATCCACACGGCTAACCCCGTATCAAAGTGGTATCAGAGCTGCGTTGACGACGTTCTTTTCGTTCCCATCAAAAGAGTCTACAAAATACCAAAAAGAGTCCTCCGGAGATCAGGTTCGATTAATCAACTCTCTTTAATCTGAACTTGAAAGTACTAATCGGTTTGTTCTTGCGCAGTGGTTTGTTTTGCCTAGCCAATTACACCTTTAGCCAAGAAAAATCGTCTCCTCAGCCACCACAACCACCAACGCCCCACCACCTTCACAAAATCCGCCCACCACCTCCACAAATTCGACCACCACCTTGATTAAGTCAGCCGATTTGTTTTAATTAAATTGGAGTCATAAATCTGATTTAATTAATTCAAATTTGAATTAATCCTAAGCTGATTCCTATTTTTAAGGTTGACCAACAACAAACCATATCCCAGCCACATTATCCCACACCCACCTCCTAATATCAAGGAGAACCCATTCAGCTCATTTGAAATCAAAAGCCACGCCCAACCACCCATCCTCCAGCCTATTCCTTCTCCTAAAATCAAGGGATTTCAGCCACCAACATTTCAAACTCAAATCGCCACCTCTCCTCATTTCTAGCAAATTATTTTGCACCTTAGAATAGCATTTTATTTCAATTTCGAAATTATTTGTATTTTCTGATTATTTCTGATTAAAAAAAAAAAAAAAAATCAAAAAAAAAAAAAAAAAAAAAAAAAACGAAAATCAGAAATCAGATTTTATTCTTCTATTTCATTCATAGTATATCATTGCATTTTATTCTAGTGCATAGTGTAATTAAGGTGTGCGACATATCATCATCTTCCCTCTTCATCTCTTGAGTTAGACGATCCCATTGGAGAAGCTTTCGAACCTTACACTTTCAGCCTACCCTCACCTAAACAAACCACTCCAAGTTCATACTTGGTTACGGAAATCAAGGTGAGAGAAGCTTAATCGAGGTTTGTTCTCTTTCTCTATTCATCTCCATTCTTAAACACATTTGAGTCTTCTTTTCTTGGACGTTTCTTCCCCAGCCTTCATCTTCTCGTGAATTGTTGTTTACTAATCTTTGAATTGAGTTGTTGATCATTTCAAGCAGATTGAAACAACGAGCTCGATCACACACCGAGAGTGAGAGCGAGTGAAACACTTGAGAGGCTGATTTGGATTAAACTAACTTGACAAGTTTGCTTGTAAAGTGTTTTTGCTGATTGTGCAGAATGTCTAACGAAAGTAGTGATAACACCAACACACCCAAGAGCCCTGAGCCAATCCACCCCGAGGTGTTCAAGTTGTTGACCTCACTCAACAGCAACATCACACGCCTCAATTCTAGGATGACGGCCTTGGAGACGAGAGCCTTGGCGTTGCCTCCACCCGTGCCAAGCGTAGCCTTGGGCACCGATTCAGCGGCACACCAACAAGGCACCGGCGATGGCCAGGACCAAAACGCCCACAACACGGACCCTAACTTGGCGTCCACATCACAACAACATGGTTTCCAAAACCAAACCAGGGAAGTGCCTCATAACTCTAATCCATTGCGTAATTCCTCGGGCAATCTTCCTAGAAGAGTGCCTTTTGGTTCCCAGCTCACTCCCCTTCGGGATGAGCATAATCGTGCTAATAGCTTTCAAGGATTTCAGGACCAAAGAGGATCACCAAGTGATATGGACCTTTATGATGATGAGTATGAGGGCGAGGAGGAGGATAATTGGGAGCGCGTCTCAAGAAGGGGAGGTAGGGAGCGCCGAGAAGGTCGAGATAGGCGTCCCATGAGACCTCGTGAGCAGGAGCAAGACGGAGTTGGCAAGATAAAGGTGAGGATCCCTGCTTTCGAAGGCAAGTGTGATCCGGATGTCTATATGGAATGGGAGACCAAGATCGAGCAAGTGTGGAACTGCCACAACTTTGCCGAGACCAAGAAGGTGCAGCTCGCTGTCCTTGAGTTCTCCGGTTATGCCCTCATATGGTGGGATAACTTGGTGAAAGAAAGGAGGCGCAATCTGGACGCACCCATAGCCAGCTGGGATCAAATGAAGGCGTTGATGAGAGGGCGTTTCATACCTCAACATTACGCCCGGGAGCTAAGACAGCGGCTGGAAAATTTGAAACAAGGTTCCATGAGTGCCGAGGAGTGCTACAATGCCATGCAAGTGGCGATGGTAAGGGCTGATGTGGTTGAGGATGAAGAGACCACCATGGCCAGGTATCTTCGTATCTTGCATCCTTATTTGGCAAATGAGATTGATTTATATCCCTACACTACTATGACTGACCTTTTCCATCTAGCTTTGAAAGTAGAAAGGAAATTCAAGTCTAGGTACTCGGGAGGAAGGAACGCGAACACTCAGCCCCAATCATGGAGGGGGAGCCGTGGCCAGCAAGGCGGATCGTATGGGAAGGAGGCCTCGCACCAAAAGGAGAGGAGCAATGCAGCCGGCGGTCAAGGAGACCAAGCTGGACGAGCCAAACAGCCCACAAGCTCCACGCCTTCACCATACAACAAGGGCAATTCTAGTGGGGTTTCAGCAGCTCCAAAGGGGAGTAATCCTACCTCTAACTCTTCGTCTAGGACTAGAGATATTGTGTGCTTTAAGTGCCAGGGTAGAGGACATTATGCAAGAGATTGCCCTAACAAGAAAACACTTTTAATCAATCATTTAGGTGAATATGAATCTGAAAGTGAGCATGAAAACGAGCCTAATGATGATTTGCATGAAAATGATAATGTTGAAGATGAAATTGAGTATGAATCTGGTGAATCTCTTATTGCTAGGAGGACATTGCATATTAAACCACAAGCATGCGATGATAATCAAAGAGAGAACTTGTTTCATACTAGGTGCTTGATTAAAGGGAAGGTTTGTAACATGATCATAGATAGTGGTAGTTGTTGTAACATTGCTAGCTTAGAGATGGTTAACAAACTGCAATTACCTATGACTCATCACCCTAGACCCTATAAGTTGCATTGGATGAATGACTGTGGTGAATTGAAAGTGCAAAGGCAAGTAAAGGTTTCTATTAAACTAGGACGTTATGAGGATAATGTTCTTTGTGATGTAGTACCTATGCAGGCTTGTCATATTCTATTAGGTCGTCCATGGCAATACGACAGGAAGGTTGTGCACGATGGATTCACCAACCGAAACACCTTCACCCACAACGGCCAGACCATAGTCCTTAAGCCCATGACGCCTACGCAGGTCTCGGAGGAGTGGGATCGGAAGCGTCAAGGTAAGAAGGTATGTTCTGACCTTGAGGGAGAGAATGGGAAGGAAGAGAAAGCTCGGGGTAAGACGAGCCAACCTCTCAGCCCTACACCTCCCTCCGCTCTTTTGGCTTCCAAGAGGGAGCTGGAAGACGAGTTTTTGGATGGGGAAACAACGCTTATGCTCTTATGCAAGGAGCTGAGCTTGTTAAGTGAAGAGCTTCGAGCTTCACTGCCCCCACGCATTTTGGGGCTCATCGAGGAGTACAAGGACGTATTCCCCGACGAGATACCGGCTGGCCTACCCCCAATTAGAGGAATCGAGCATCAAATTGATCTCATTCCCGGGGCGTCTTTGCCAAACAGGCCAGCTTACCGTATGAACCCCCAGGAGACCCAAGAGGTCCAATCCCAAGTCCAAGAGCTCTTGGATAAGGGATACATTAGGGAGAGTATGAGCCCTTGTGCTGTACCGGTGTTATTAGTACCCAAGAAAGACAACACATGGAGAATGTGTGTCGATTGCAGGGCCATTAATAACATCACGGTAAAGTATAGGCACCCCATTCCTCGTCTTGATGATATGCTAGACGAACTGCATGGATCCACCATTTTCTCAAAAATTGATTTAAAAAGTGGATACCACCAGATTCGTATGAGGGAGGGGGACGAGTGGAAAACAGCCTTCAAGACCAAGTTTGGTCTCTATGAATGGCTCGTTATGCCATTCGGGCTCACGAACGCCCCTAGTACATTCATGCGTCTCATGAACCATGTATTGCGACATTATATAGGGAAATTTGTAGTGGTCTATTTTGATGACATATTAGTGTATAGTAAGTCCCTAGAGGAGCATGAGTGTCATTTGAGAGATGTGCTTAATACCTTGCGTCTTGAACACTTGTTTGCGAATTTGAAAAAGTGTGAGTTATGTACTACTACTGTTACCTTTCTTGGTTTTGTGGTTAGCTCGCAGGGATTGCAAGTGGATGAGGCCAAGATCAAGGCCATAAACGAGTGGCCCACGCCAACTACTATTGGCCAGGTGCGGAGTTTCCATGGGCTGGCGAGCTTCTATAGGAGGTTTGTCAAGGATTTTAGCACCATTGCAGCCCCATTGACAGAAATTACAAAGAAGAGAAGTGAGTTCAAGTGGGGGCGTGCCCAGGAGAGAGCCTTCGAGACTCTCAAGCTGAAGCTGACGCAAGCCCCGCTATTGGTGTTGCCTGACTTCACACGACCGTTTGAGGTGGAGTGTGATGCAAGTGGAGTCGGCATAGGGGGCGTGCTTATGCAAGAAGGTAAACCTATCGCCTTCTTTTCTGAGAAATTAAAAGGTGCATGTTTAAACTACTCGACCTATGATAAAGAGTTGTATGCTTTGTATCGAGTGCTTAAAACATGGCAGCATTATCTTTGGCCTAGGGAATTTGTGCTTAAAACTGACCATGAATCCTTGAAACACTTTAAAAGTCAAGATAAAATGGATAGGAGGCATGGTAGATGGATGGAATTCATTGAAACATTCCCTTATGTGGTTAAGTTTAAAAGAGGAAAAGATAATGTTGTAGCTGATGCCTTGTCTAGACGCCACACTTTGCTTGTTTCATTAGACTCTAGAGTATTAGGATTTACTTATATTCGTGAGTTATATGAAACTGATCTTGATTTTGGTGATGCGTTTAAGGCTTGTCTTGAAAAGAATTGTGCTGAGAAATACTATTTGCATGATGGCTTTCTTTTTCTAGTTGATAAAGTTTGCATACCTCGTTGTTCATTGCGTTTGCTGCTTGTTGAGGAAGCCCATAGGGGCGGCCTAATGGGGCATTTTGGGAGGGACAAAACTTATCACACTCTTAGGACTCATTTCTATTGGCCACACATGCTTAGGGATGTTGAGAATGTAGTTAAAAGATGCATGGACTGTCTTAGGGCTAAATCTAGACTTATGCCACATGGACTTTACACACCATTGCCCACGCCTACAGCCCCTTGGGAGGACCTTTCTATGGACTTTATAGTTGGGTTGCCTAGGACTAAGAAGGGGAGGGATTCAATCATGGTTGTAGTGGATAGGTTTAGTAAGATGGCACATTTTATAGCATGTCATAAGACCGACGATGCTACTAATGTGGCTGGATTATTCTTTAGGGAGATAGTCAGATTGCATGGGGTTCCTAAAACCATAGTTAGTGACCGAGATACTAAGTTCCTTAGCCACTTTTGGAGAACCTTATGGAGTAAACTAGGAACTAAGTTGCTGTTTTCTACCTCTAGTCACCCTCAAACTGATGGGCAAACCGAGGTCACCAATAGGACACTAGCTACGATTCTTAGGGCCATAATTAGGAAGAACTTGAAGATGTGGGAAGAGGCCTTACCTCATGTGGAGTTTGCATATAACAGGATTGTTCATTCTTCTACTAAATTGACTCCATTTGAATGTGTTTATGGTACTAACCCTCTCACCCCACTAGATCTTACCCCATTGCCAATGAGGGAAAATGAGCACTTTGACGCAGGAAAACATGTGGAGTTTATTAGGGAATTGCATGCTCGCACCAAACTGAAGTTGGAGCAAAAGGCCGAGTACAATGCAAGGAGAGCGAACCATGGGAGGCGCCACGTTGTTTTCCAGCCCGGAGACTTGGTGTGGGTTCATTTGAGGAAAGAGAGATTCCCGGAGCAAAGGAAGAACAAGCTGTCCCCTCGAGGAGATGGACCTTTCAAGGTGCTTAAGAGGATCGGGGACAATGCATACAAGCTGGAGCTGCCCGGTGATTATGGTGTAAGCGCAACTTTCAACGTCGCTGATCTCACGCCATACCTTGCTCTTGATGAAGACTTGGATTCGGGGTCGAATCCTTTCCAAGAAGGGGAGGTTGATGAAGGATCATCCAGTCAGCCTCCTCCAAGCACCTCAACACTCTTTGAGGGGCCAATCACTAGATCCCGAGCTAAGAAGCTACAAAGTGGAATGCATGCCTTTGTGTGTTTCATTTGTGCTAAGGAGGCGAGAGCGAGCATGGAGCCATGTGCCAAGGCTGTGTGCCTAGCAAGTGTGGGCGCCACCCATGAAGAGAGCCAAGGCACAAGCGACGTCGCATGAGTGCCGCGATTGGGCACCGGCGCTGCGGGTGTGCCTCGTTTGGGCACCGGCGCTGCGAGTGTGCCTCGTTTGGGCACCGACGCCTATTTTAGGCACCCAAGAGTGTTTGTTTCATTTTGGGCCTATTATGCTGTTTTGGGCCTATCTATCTTAGAATTAATTAGACCTTTTTAATTATTTCTTTTATTTCCAGAAGTGAGACATATAAGTATTGTTTTGATGGTTTGGAACACTTAGACAATTCAGAATATAGAAATCGTTTTCTCTTGAAAAGAGAGAGTTTGAAGCTTTGCTTCATTGAGTGTGTGAATCGCAGCTTGGTTTGTTTGATTTGTGTCAATCCTCTACGAAGCTTGGTGCTTATCAACGATCACGAGCCCCCTTCCTGTGCTTCAAGGTGTCGCCTTGTTGTGTAGGATTGTACAAGGTTGGTTCTTCGTCCATTCTATTAGGATTCTGGTTGAAATACATACCAGGGGTTTAATGGTTGTCTCGAAGGGTTATCCTTCTCGTCGTTTCTATCAATTTCCCTTTTCGTTTCTTCATTTCAGTTTGCTTCTTTGTTGTGTCGTTTTTCCTCTTGTTGAGTCGAGTTCATCATTTCCAGTTTCGTTCCATTCAATTCTAACCATTGTTTCCTTGTGTTTTCCTTGTTGAGTCGTGAACGTCGAAGATCGGGCATCCACACGGCTAACCCCGTATCAGTTGGTTTCCATTCTTTTTCTCGTCAAAAAATCTTTGAACAAATAGAACTTGATAGAAAGATCACCAAACAACACAAACACAAGCATACGGTTCATGCGATTTTGAATGTTTCTCAAATTCTCAATAACACAACCTTTCTTATTGATTGGTTTGATTTCC
This sequence comes from Polygonum maritimum, assembly GCA_963924305.1. Classification (NCBI taxonomy): domain Eukaryota; kingdom Viridiplantae; phylum Streptophyta; class Magnoliopsida; order Caryophyllales; family Polygonaceae; genus Polygonum; species Polygonum maritimum. Next base: position 15,042,582 of record OZ002734.1, on the reverse strand, counting down.
CTAGGCTATGGTTTAGTAACCCTTGGTTTCCATTCTTTTTCTCGTAAAAAAATCTTTGAAATAATAGAACTTGATAGAAAGATCACAGAACAACACAAACACAAGCATAAGAATTATGCGATTCCGAATGTTTCTCAAATTCTCAATAACACAACCTTTGCTATTAATTGGTTTGATTTGCCTAAGCTATGGTTTGGGAACCGTTGGTTTCCATTCTTTTTCTCGTCAAAAAATCTTTGAACATATAGAACTTGATAAAAACATCACCAAACAACACAAACATAATCATACGAATCATGCGATTCCGAATGTTTCTCAAAGTTTCAATAACACAACCATTCCTATTGATTGGTTTGATTTGCCTAGGCTATGGTTTATGAACCGTTGGTTTCCATTCTTTTTCTCGTCAAAAAGTCTTTAACTAATAGAAATTGATAGAAAGATCAGCAAATGACACCATACGAATCATGCGGTTCCGAATGTTTCTAAAATTCTCAATAACACAACCTTTCTTATTGATTGGTTTGATTTGCCTAGGCTATGGTTTAGGAACCGTTGGTTTCCATTCTTTTTCTCGACAAAAAATCTTTGAACTAATAGAACTTGATAGAAAGATCACCAAACAACACAAACACAAGCATACGAATCATGCGATTCCGCATGTTTCTACAATTCTCAATAAAACAACCTTTCCTATTGATTGGTTTCACTTGCCTAAGCTATGGTTTGGGAACCGTTGGTTTCCATTCTTTTTCTCGTCAAAAAATCTTTGAACTAATAGAACTTGATAGAAAGATCACCAAACAACACTAACACAAGCATACGATTCATGCGATTTCGAATGTTTCTCAAATTCTCAATAACACCCTTATTGATTGGTTTGATTTCTCTAGGCTATGGTTTGGGAACCGTTGGTTTCCATTCTTTTTCTCGTCAAAAAATCTTTGAACTAATAGGACTTGATAGAAAGATAACAAAATAAAACCAACACAAGCATCCGAATCATGCGATTCCGAATGTTTCTCAAATTCTCAATAACACAACCTTTCCTATTGATTGGTTTGATTTGCCTAAGCTATGGTTTGGGAACCGTTGGTTTCCATTCTTTTTCTCGTCAAAAAATATTTGAAGTTATAGAACTTGATCGAAACATCACCAAACAACACCATAACGAATCATGCGATTCCGCATGTTTCTACAATTCTCAATAACACAACCTTTCCTATTGATTGGTTTGATTTGCCTAGGCTATGGTTTGGGAACCGTTGGTTTCCATTATTTTTCTCGTCAAAAAATCTTTGAACCAATAGAACTTGATAGAAAGATCACCAAACAACACAAACACAAGCATACGATTCATGCGATTTCGAATGTTTCTCAAATTCTCAATAACACAACCTTTCTTATTGATTGGTTTGATTTCCCTAGGCTATGGTTTGGGAACCGTTGCTTTCCATTCTTTTTCTCGTAAAATAATCTTTGAACTAATAGAACTTGATAGAAAGATCACAACACAACACAAACACAAGCTACGAATCATGCGATTCCGAATGTTTCTCAAATTCTCAATAACACAACCTTTCCTATTGATTGGTTTGATTTGCCTAAGCTATGGTTTGGGAACCGTTGTTTTCCATTCTTTTTCTCGTCAAAAAATCTTTGAACTTATAGAACTTGATAGAAACATTACCAAACAACACAAACATAAGCATACGAATCATGCGATTCCGAATGTTTCTCAAAGTTTCAATAACACAACCATTCCTATTGATTGGTTTTATTTGCCTAGGCTATGGTTTGTGAACCGTTGGTTTCCATTCTTTTTCTCGTCAAAAAATCTTTGAACTAATAGGACTTGATAGAAAGATCACAAAACAAAACCAACACAAGCATCCGAATCATGCGATTCCGAATGTTTCTCAAATTCTCAATAACACAACCTTTCCTATTGATTGGTTTGATTTGCCTAAGCAATGGTTTGGGAACCGTTGGTTTCCATTATTTTTCTCGTCAAAAAATCTTTGAACTTATAGAACTTGATAGAAACATCACCAAACAACACCATAACGAATCATGCGATTCCGCATGTTTCTACAATTCTCAATAAAACAACCTTTCCTATTGATTGGTTTCACTTGCCTAAGCTATGGTTTGGGAACCGTTGGTTTCCATTCTTTTTCTCGTCAAAAAATCTTTGAACAAATAGAACTTGATAGAAATATCACCAAACAACACAAACACAAGCATACGGTTCATGCGATTTTGAATGTTTCTCAAATTCTCAATAACACAACCTTTCTTATTGATTGGTTTGATTTCCCTAGGCTATGGTTTAATAACCCTTGGTTTCCATTCTTTTTCTCGTAAAAAAATCTTTGAAATAATAGAACTTGATAGGAAGATCACAAAACAACACAAACACAAGCATACGAATCATGCGATTCCGAATGTTTCTCAAATTCTCAATAACACAACCTTTGCTATTAATTGGTTTGATTTGCCTAAGCTATGGTTTGGGAACCGTTGGTTTCCATTCTTTTTCTCGTCAAAAAATCTTTGAACATATAGAACTTGATAAAAACATCACCAAACAACACAAACATAAGCATACGAATCATGCGATTCCGAATGTTTCTCAAAGTTTCAATAACACAACCATTCCTATTGATTGGTTTGATTTGCCTAGGCTATGGTTTGTGAACCGTTGGTTTCCATTCTTTTTCTCGTCAAAAAGTCTTTAACTAATAGAAATTGATAGAAAGATCACCAAATGACACCATACGAATCATGCGGTTCCGAATGTTTCTAAAATTCTCAATAACACAACCTTTCTTATTGATTGGTTTGATTTGCCTAGGCTATGGTTTGGGAACCGTTGGTTTCCATTCTTTTTCTCGTCAAAAAATCTTTGAACTAATAGAACTTGATAGAAAGATCACCAAACAACACAAACACAAGCATACGAATCATGCGATTCCGAATGTTTCTCAAATTCTCAATGACTCAACCTTTCTTATTGATTGGTTTGCTTTGCCTAGGCTATGGTTTGGGAACCATTGGTTTCCATTCTTTTTCTCGTCCAAAAATCTTTGAACTAATAGAACTTGATAGAAAGATCACCAAACAACACTAACACAAGCATACGATTCATACGATTTCGAATGTTTCTCAAATTCTCAATAACACCCTTATTGATTGGTTTGATTTCTCTAGGCTATGGTTTGGGAACCGTTGGTTTCCATTCTTTTTCTCGTCAAAAAATCTTTGAACTAATAGGACTTGATAGAAAGATCGCAAAACAAAACCAACACAAGCATCCGAATCATGCGATTCCGAATGTTTCTCAAATTCTCAATAACACAACCTTTGCTATTGATTGGTTTGATTTGCCTAAGCTATGGTTTGGGAACCGTTGGTTTCCATTCTTTTTCTCGTCAAAAAATATTTGAACTTATAGAACTTGATAGAAACATCACCAAACAACACCATAACGAATCATGCGATTCCGCATGTTTCTACAATTCTCAATAACACAACCTTTCCTATTGATTGGTTTGATTTGCCTAGGCTATGGTTTGGGAACCGTTGGTTTCCATTATTTTTCTCTTCAAAAAATCTTTGAACCAATTGAACTTGATAGAAAGATCACCAAACAACACAAACACAAGCATACGATTCATGCGATTTCGAATGTTTCTCAAATTCTCAATAACACAACCTTTCTTATTGATTGGTTTGATTTCCCTAGGCTATGGTTTGGGAACCGTTGCTTTCCATTCTTTTTCTCGTCAAAAAATCTTTGAACTAATAGAACTTGATAGAAAGATCACAACACAACACAAACACAAGCTACGAATCATGCGATTCCGAATGTTTCTCAAATTCTCAATAACACAACCTTTCCTATTGATTGGTTTGATTTGCCTAAGCTATGGTTTGGGAACCGTTGGTTTCCATTCTTTTTCTCGTCAAAAAATCTTTGAACTTATAGAACTTGATAGAAACATTACCAAACAACACAAACATAAGCATACGAATCATGCGATTCCGAATGTTTCTCAAAGTTTCAATAACACAACCATTCCTATTGATTGGTTTTATTTGACTAGGCTATGGTTTGTGAACCGTTGGTTTCCATTTTGTTTCTCGTCAAAAAATCTTTGAACTAATAGGACTTGATAGAAAGATCACAAAACAAAACCAACACAAGCATCCGAATCATGCGATTCTGAATGTTTCTCAAATTCTCAATAACACAACCTTTCCTATTGATTGGTTTGATTTGCCTAAGCTATGGTTTGGGAACCGTTGGTTTCCATTATTTTTCTCGTCAAAAAATCTTTGAACTTATAGAACTTGATAGAAACATCACCAAACAACACCATAACGAATCATGCGATTCCGCATGTTTCTACAATTCTCAATAAAACAACCTTTCCTATTGATTGGTTTCACTTGCCTAAGCTATGGTTTGGGAACCGTTGGTTTCCATTCTTTTTCTCGTCAAAAAATATTTGAACAAATAGAACTTGATAGAAAGATCACCAAACAACACAAACACAAGCATACGGTTCATGCGATTTTGAATGTTTCTCAAATTCTCAATAACACAACCTTTCTTATTGATTGGTTTGATTTCCCTAGGCTATGGTTTAGTAACCCTTGGTTTCCATTCTTTTTCTCGTAAAAAAATCTTTGAAATAATAGAACTTGATAGAAAGATCACAGAACAACACAAACACAAGCATAAGAATCATGCGATTCCGAATGTTTCTCAAATTCTCAATAACACAACCTTTGCTATTAATTGGTTTGATTTGCCTAAGCTATGGTTTGGGAACCGTTGGTTTCCATTCTTTTTCTCGTCAAAAAATCTTTGAACATATAGAACTTGATAAAAACATCACCAAACAACACAAACATAAGCATACGAATCATGCGATTCCGAATGTTTCTCAAAGTTTCAATAACACAACCATTCCTATTGATTGGTTTGATTTGCCTAGGCTATGGTTTATGAACCGTTGGTTTCCATTCTTTTTCTCGTCAAAAAGTCTTTAACTAATAGAAATTGATAGAAAGATCACCAAATGACACCATACGAATCATGCGGTTCCGAATGTTTCTAAAATTCTCAATAACACAACCTTTCTTATTGATTGGTTTGATTTGCCTAGGCTATGGTTTGGGAACCGTTGGTTTCCATTCTTTTTCTCGTCAAAAAATCTTTGAACTAATAGAACTTGATAGAAAGATCACCAAACAACACAAACACAAGCATACGAATCATGCGATTCCGAATGTTTCTCAAATTCTCAATGACTCAACCTTTCTTATTGATTGGTTTGCTTTGCCTAGCCTATGGTTTGGGACCCATTGGTTTCCATTCTTTTTCTCGTCCAAAAATCTTTGAACTAATAGAACTTGATAGAAAGATCACCAAACAACACTAACACAAGCATACGATTCATGCGATTTCGAATGTTTCTCAAATTCTCAAAAACACCCTTATTGATTGGTTTGATTTCTCTAGGCTATGGTTTGGGAACCGTTGGTTTCCATTCTTTTTCTCGTCAAAAAATCTTTGAACTAATAGGACTTGATAGAAAGATCACAAAACAAAACCAACACAAGCATCCGAATCATGCGATTCCGCGTGTTCTCAAATTCTCAATAACACAACCTTTCCTATTGATTGGTTTGATTTGCCTAAGCTATGGTTTCGGAACCGTTGGTTTCCATTCTTTTTCTCGTCAAAAAATATTTGAACTTATAGAACTTGATAGAAACATCACCAAACAACACCATAACGAATCATGCGATTCCGCATGTTTCTACAATTCTCAATAACACAACCTTTCCTATTGATTGGTTTGATTTGCCTAGGCTATGGTTTGGGAACCGTTGATTTCCATTATTTTTCTCGTCAAAAAATCTTTGAACCAATAGAACTTGATAGAAAGATCACCAAACAACACAAACACAAGCATACGATTCATGCGATTTCGAATGTTTCTCAAATTCTCAATAACACAACCTTTCTTATTGATTGGTTTGATTTCCCTAGGCAATGGTTTGGGAACCGTTGCTTTCCATTCTTTTTCTCGTAAAAAAATCTTTGAACTAATAGAACTTGATAGAAAGATCACAACACAACACAAACACAAGCTACGAATCATGCGATTCCGAATGTTTCTCAAATTCTCAATAACACAACCTTTCCTATTGATTGGTTTGATTTGCCTAAGCTATGGTTTGGGAACCGTTGGTTTCCATTCTTTTTCTCGTCAAAAAATCTTTGAACTTATAGAACTTGATAGAAACATTACCAAACAACACATACATAAGCATACGAATCATGCGATTCCGAATGTTTCTCAAAGTTTCAATAACACAACCATTCCTATTGATTGGTTTTATTTGCCTAGGCTATGGTTTGTGAACCGTTGGTTTCCATTCTTTTTCTCGTCAAAAAATCTTTGAACTAATAGGACTTGATAGAAAGATCACAAACACAAGCATCCGAATCATGCGATTCCGAATGTTTCTCAAATTCTCAATAACACAACCTTTCCTATTGATTGGTTTGATTTGCCTAAGCAATGGTTTGGGAACCGTTGGTTTCCATTATTTTTCTCGTCAAAAAATCTTTGAACTTATAGAACTTGATAGAAACATCACCAAACAACACCATAACGAATCATGCGATTCCGCATGTTTCTACAATTCTCAATAAAACAACCTTTCCTATTGATTGGTTTCACTTGCCTAAGCTATGGTTTGGGAACCGTTGGTTTCCATTCTTTTTCTCGTCAAAAAATCTTTGAACAAATAGAACTTGATAGAAATATCACCAAACAACACAAACACAAGCATACGGTTCATGCGATTTTGAATGTTTCTCAAATTCTCAATAACACAACCTTTCTTATTGATTGGTTTGATTTCCCTAGGCTATGGTTTAATAACCCTTGGTTTCCATTCTTTTTCTCGTAAAAAAATCTTTGAAATAATAGAACTTGATAGGAAGATCACAAAACAACACAAACACAAGCATACGAATCATGCGATTCCGAATGTTTCTCAAATTCTCAATAACACAACCTTTGCTATTAATTGGTTTGATTTGCCTAAGCTATGGTTTGGGAACCGTTGGTTTCCATTCTTTTTCTCGTCAAAAAATCTTTGAACATATAGAACTTGATAAAAACATCACCAAACAACACAAACATAAGCATACGAATCATGCGATTCCGAATGTTTCTCAAAGTTTCAATAACACAACCATTCCTATTGATTGGTTTGATTTGCCTAGGCTATGGTTTGTGAACCGTTGGTTTCCATTCTTTTTCTCGTCAAAAAGTCTTTAACTAATAGAAATTGATAGAAAGATCACCAAATGACACCATACGAATCATGCGGTTCCGAATGTTTCTAAAATTCTCAATAACACAACCTTTCTTATTGATTGGTTTGATTTGCCTAGGCTATGGTTTGGGAACCGTTGGTTTCCATTCTTTTTCTCGTCAAAAAATCTTTGAACTAATAGAACTTGATAGAAAGATCACCAAACAACACAAACACAAGCATACGAATCATGCGATTCCGAATGTTTCTCAAATTCTCAATGACTCAACCTTTCTTATTGATTGGTTTGCTTTGCCTAGGCTATGGTTTGGGAACCATTGGTTTCCATTCTTTTTCTCGTCCAAAAATCTTTGAACTAATAGAACTTGATAGAAAGATCACCAAACAACACTAACACAAGCATACGATTCATACGATTTCGAATGTTTCTCAAATTCTCAATAACACCCTTATTGATTGGTTTGATTTCTCTAGGCTATGGTTTGGGAACCGTTGGTTTCCATTCTTTTTCTCGTCAAAAAATCTTTGAACTAATAGGACTTGATAGAAAGATCGCAAAACAAAACCAACACAAGCATCCGAATCATGCGATTCCGAATGTTTCTCAAATTCTCAATAACACAACCTTTGCTATTGATTGGTTTGATTTGCCTAAGCTATGGTTTGGGAACCGTTGGTTTCCATTCTTTTTCTCGTCAAAAAATATTTGAACTTATAGAACTTGATAGAAACATCACCAAACAACACCATAACGAATCATGCGATTCCGCATGTTTCTACAATTCTCAATAACACAACCTTTCCTATTGATTGGTTTGATTTGCCTAGGCTATGGTTTGGGAACCGTTGGTTTCCATTATTTTTCTCTTCAAAAAATCTTTGAACCAATTGAACTTGATAGAAAGATCACCAAACAACACAAACACAAGCATACGATTCATGCGATTTCGAATGTTTCTCAAATTCTCAATAACACAACCTTTCTTATTGATTGGTTTGATTTCCCTAGGCTATGGTTTGGGAACCGTTGCTTTCCATTCTTTTTCTCGTCAAAAAATCTTTGAACTAATAGAACTTGATAGAAAGATCACAACACAACACAAACACAAGCTACGAATCATGCGATTCCGAATGTTTCTCAAATTCTCAATAACACAACCTTTCCTATTGATTGGTTTGATTTGCCTAAGCTATGGTTTGGGAACCGTTGGTTTCCATTCTTTTTCTCGTCAAAAAATCTTTGAACTTATAGAACTTGATAGAAACATTACCAAACAACACAAACATAAGCATACGAATCATGCGATTCCGAATGTTTCTCAAAGTTTCAATAACACAACCATTCCTATTGATTGGTTTTATTTGACTAGGCTATGGTTTGTGAACCGTTGGTTTCCATTTTGTTTCTCGTCAAAAAATCTTTGAACTAATAGGACTTGATAGAAAGATCACAAAACAAAACCAACACAAGCATCCGAATCATGCGATTCTGAATGTTTCTCAAATTCTCAATAACACAACCTTTCCTATTGATTGGTTTGATTTGCCTAAGCTATGGTTTGGGAACCGTTGGTTTCCATTATTTTTCTCGTCAAAAAATCTTTGAACTTATAGAACTTGATAGAAACATCACCAAACAACACCATAACGAATCATGCGATTCCGCATGTTTCTACAATTCTCAATAAAACAACCTTTCCTATTGATTGGTTTCACTTGCCTAAGCTATGGTTTGGGAACCGTTGGTTTCCATTCTTTTTCTCGTCAAAAAATATTTGAACAAATAGAACTTGATAGAAAGATCACCAAACAACACAAACACAAGCATACGGTTCATGCGATTTTGAATGTTTCTCAAATTCTCAATAACACAACCTTTCTTATTGATTGGTTTGATTTCCCTAGGCTATGGTTTAGTAACCCTTGGTTTCCATTCTTTTTCTCGTAAAAAAATCTTTGAAATAATAGAACTTGATAGAAAGATCACAGAACAACACAAACACAAGCATACGAATCATGCGATTCCGAATGTTTCTCAAATTCTCAATAACACAACCTTTGCTATTAATTGGTTTGATTTGCCTAAGCTATGGTTTGGGAACCGTTGGTTTCCATTCTTTTTCTCGTCAAAAAATCTTTGAACATATAGAACTTGATAAAAACATCACCAAACAACACAAACATAAGCATACGAATCATGCGATTCCGAATGTTTCTCAAAGTTTCAATAACACAACCATTCCTATTGATTGGTTTGATTTGCCTAGGCTATGGTTTATGAACCGTTGGTTTCCATTCTTTTTCTCGTCAAAAAGTCTTTAACTAATAGAAATTGATAGAAAGATCACCAAATGACACCATACGAATCATGCGGTTCCGAATGTTTCTAAAATTCTCAATAACACAACCTTTCTTATTGATTGGTTTGATTTGCCTAGGCTATGGTTTGGGAACCGTTGGTTTCCATTCTTTTTCTCGTCAAAAAATCTTTGAACTAATAGAACTTGATAGAAAGATCACCAAACAACACAAACACAAGCATACGAATCATGCGATTCCGAATGTTTCTCAAATTCTCAATGACTCAACCTTTCTTATTGATTGGTTTGCTTTGCCTAGCCTATGGTTTGGGACCCATTGGTTTCCATTCTTTTTCTCGTCCAAAAATCTTTGAACTAATAGAACTTGATAGAAAGATCACCAAACAACACTAACACAAGCATACGATTCATGCGATTTCGAATGTTTCTCAAATTCTCAAAAACACCCTTATTGATTGGTTTGATTTCTCTAGGCTATGGTTTGGGAACCGTTGGTTTCCATTCTTTTTCTCGTCAAAAAATCTTTGAACTAATAGGACTTGATAGAAAGATCACAAAACAAAACCAACACAAGCATCCGAATCATGCGATTCCGCGTGTTCTCAAATTCTCAATAACACAACCTTTCCTATTGATTGGTTTGATTTGCCTAAGCTATGGTTTCGGAACCGTTGGTTTCCATTCTTTTTCTCGTCAAAAAATATTTGAACTTATAGAACTTGATAGAAACATCACCAAACAACACCATAACGAATCATGCGATTCCGCATGTTTCTACAATTCTCAATAACACAACCTTTCCTATTGATTGGTTTGATTTGCCTAGGCTATGGTTTGGGAACCGTTGATTTCCATTATTTTTCTCGTCAAAAAATCTTTGAACCAATAGAACTTGATAGAAAGATCACCAAACAACACAAACACAAGCATACGATTCATGCGATTTCGAATGTTTCTCAAATTCTCAATAACACAACCTTTCTTATTGATTGGTTTGATTTCCCTAGGCAATGGTTTGGGAACCGTTGCTTTCCATTCTTTTTCTCGTAAAAAAATCTTTGAACTAATAGAACTTGATAGAAAGATCACAACACAACACAAACACAAGCTACGAATCATGCGATTCCGAATGTTTCTCAAATTCTCAATAACACAACCTTTCCTATTGATTGGTTTGATTTGCCTAAGCTATGGTTTGGGAACCGTTGGTTTCCATTCTTTTTCTCGTCAAAAAATCTTTGAACTTATAGAACTTGATAGAAACATTACCAAACAACACATACATAAGCATACGAATCATGCGATTCCGAATGTTTCTCAAAGTTTCAATAACACAACCATTCCTATTGATTGGTTTTATTTGCCTAGGCTATGGTTTGTGAACCGTTGGTTTCCATTCTTTTTCTCGTCAAAAAATCTTTGAACTAATAGGACTTGATAGAAAGATCACAAACACAAGCATCCGAATCATGCGATTCCGAATGTTTCTCAAATTCTCAATAACACAACCTTTCCTATTGATTGGTTTGATTTGCCTAAGCAATGGTTTGGGAACCGTTGGTTTCCATTATTTTTCTCGTCAAAAAATCTTTGAACTTATAGAACTTGATAGAAACATCACCAAACAACACCATAACGAATCATGCGATTCCGCATGTTTCTACAATTCTCAATAAAACAACCTTTCCTATTGATTGGTTTCACTTGCCTAAGCTATGGTTTGGGAACCGTTGGTTTCCATTCTTTTTCTCGTCAAAAAATCTTTGAACAAATAGAACTTGATAGAAATATCACCAAACAACACAAACACAAGCATACGGTTCATGCGATTTTGAATGTTTCTCAAATTCTCAATAACACAACCTTTCTTATTGATTGGTTTGATTTCCCTAGGCTATGGTTTAATAACCCTTGGTTTCCATTCTTTTTCTCGTAAAAAAATCTTTGAAATAATAGAACTTGATAGGAAGATCACAAAACAACACAAACACAAGCATACGAATCATGCGATTCCGAATGTTTCTCAAATTCTCAATAACACAACCTTTGCTATTAATTGGTTTGATTTGCCTAAGCTATGGTTTGGGAACCGTTGGTTTCCATTCTTTTTCTCGTCAAAAAATCTTTGAACATATAGAACTTGATAAAAACATCACCAAACAACACAAACATAAGCATACGAATCATGCGATTCCGAATGTTTCTCAAAGTTTCAATAACACAACCATTCCTATTGATTGGTTTGATTTGCCTAGGCTATGGTTTGTGAACCGTTGGTTTCCATTCTTTTTCTCGTCAAAAAGTCTTTAACTAATAGAAATTGATAGAAAGATCACCAAATGACACCATACGAATCATGCGGTTCCGAATGTTTCTAAAATTCTCAATAACACAACCTTTCTTATTGATTGGTTTGATTTGCCTAGGCTATGGTTTGGGAACCGTTGGTTTCCATTCTTTTTCTCGTCAAAAAATCTTTGAACTAATAGAACTTGATAGAAAGATCACCAAACAACACAAACACAAGCATACGAATCATGCGATTCCGAATGTTTCTCAAATTCTCAATGACTCAACCTTTCTTATTGAATGGTTTGCTTTGCCTAGGCTATGGTTTGGGAACCATTGGTTTCCATTCTTTTTCTCGTCCAAAAATCTTTGAACTAATAGAACTTGATAGAAAGATCACCAAACAACACTAACACAAGCATACGATTCATACGATTTCGAATGTTTCTCAAATTCTCAATAACACCCTTATTGATTGGTTTGATTTCTCTAGGCTATGGTTTGGGAACCGTTGGTTTCCATTCTTTTTCTCGTCAAAAAATCTTTGAACTAATAGGACTTGATAGAAAGATCGCAAAACAAAACCAACACAAGCATCCGAATCATGCGATTCCGAATGTTTCTCAAATTCTCAATAACACAACCTTTGCTATTGATTGGTTTGATTTGCCTAAGCTATGGTTTGGGAACCGTTGGTTTCCATTCTTTTTCTCGTCAAAAAATATTTGAACTTATAGAACTTGATAGAAACATCACCAAACAACACCATAACGAATCATGCGATTCCGCATGTTTCTACAATTCTCAATAACACAACCTTTCCTATTGATTGGTTTGATTTGCCTAGGCTATGGTTTGGGAACCGTTGGTTTCCATTATTTTTCTCTTCAAAAAATCTTTGAACCAATTGAACTTGATAGAAAGATCACCAAACAACACAAACACAAGCATACGATTCATGCGATTTCGAATGTTTCTCAAATTCTCAATAACACAACCTTTCTTATTGATTGGTTTGATTTCCCTAGGCTATGGTTTGGGAACCGTTGCTTTCCATTCTTTTTCTCGTCAAAAAATCTTTGAACTAATAGAACTTGATAGAAAGATCACAACACAACACAAACACAAGCTACGAATCATGCGATTCCGAATGTTTCTCAAATTCTCAATAACACAACCTTTCCTATTGATTGGTTTGATTTGCCTAAGCTATGGTTTGGGAACCGTTGGTTTCCATTCTTTTTCTCGTCAAAAAATCTTTGAACTTATAGAACTTGATAGAAACATTACCAAACAACACAAACATAAGCATACGAATCATGCGATTCCGAATGTTTCTCAAAGTTTCAATAACACAACCATTCCTATTGATTGGTTTTATTTGACTAGGCTATGGTTTGTGAACCGTTGGTTTCCATTTTGTTTCTCGTCAAAAAATCTTTGAACTAATAGGACTTGATAGAAAGATCACAAAACAAAACCAACACAAGCATCCGAATCATGCGATTCTGAATGTTTCTCAAATTCTCAATAACACAACCTTTCCTATTGATTGGTTTGATTTGCCTAAGCTATGGTTTGGGAACCGTTGGTTTCCATTATTTTTCTCGTCAAAAAATCTTTGAACTTATAGAACTTGATAGAAACATCACCAAACAACACCATAACGAATCATGCGATTCCGCATGTTTCTACAATTCTCAATAAAACAACCTTTCCTATTGATTGGTTTCACTTGCCTAAGCTATGGTTTGGGAACCGTTGGTTTCCATTCTTTTTCTCGTCAAAAAATATTTGAACAAATAGAACTTGATAGAAAGATCACCAAACAACACAAACACAAGCATACGGTTCATGCGATTTTGAATGTTTCTCAAATTCTCAATAACACAACCTTTCTTATTGATTGGTTTGATTTCCCTAGGCTATGGTTTAGTAACCCTTGGTTTCCATTCTTTTTCTCGTAAAAAAATCTTTGAAATAATAGAACTTGATAGAAAGATCACAGAACAACACAAACACAAGCATACGAATCATGCGATTCCGAATGTTTCTCAAATTCTCAATAACACAACCTTTGCTATTAATTGGTTTGATTTGCCTAAGCTATGGTTTGGGAACCGTTGGTTTCCATTCTTTTTCTCGTCAAAAAATCTTTGAACATATAGAACTTGATAAAAACATCACCAAACAACACAAACATAAGCATACGAATCATGCGATTCCGAATGTTTCTCAAAGTTTCAATAACACAACCATTCCTATTGATTGGTTTGATTTGCCTAGGCTATGGTTTATGAACCGTTGGTTTCCATTCTTTTTCTCGTCAAAAAGTCTTTAACTAATAGAAATTGATAGAAAGATCACCAAATGACACCATACGAATCATGCGGTTCCGAATGTTTCTAAAATTCTCAATAACACAACCTTTCTTATTGATTGGTTTGATTTGCCTAGGCTATGGTTTGGGAACCGTTGGTTTCCATTCTTTTTCTCGTCAAAAAATCTTTGAACTAATAGAACTTGATAGAAAGATCACCAAACAACACAAACACAAGCATACGAATCATGCGATTCCGAATGTTTCTCAAATTCTCAATGACTCAACCTTTCTTATTGATTGGTTTGCTTTGCCTAGCCTATGGTTTGGGACCCATTGGTTTCCATTCTTTTTCTCGTCCAAAAATCTTTGAACTAATAGAACTTGATAGAAAGATCACCAAACAACACTAACACAAGCATACGATTCATGCGATTTCGAATGTTTCTCAAATTCTCAAAAACACCCTTATTGATTGGTTTGATTTCTCTAGGCTATGGTTTGGGAACCGTTGGTTTCCATTCTTTTTCTCGTCAAAAAATCTTTGAACTAATAGGACTTGATAGAAAGATCACAAAACAAAACCAACACAAGCATCCGAATCATGCGATTCCGCGTGTTCTCAAATTCTCAATAACACAACCTTTCCTATTGATTGGTTTGATTTGCCTAAGCTATGGTTTCGGAACCGTTGGTTTCCATTCTTTTTCTCGTCAAAAAATATTTGAACTTATAGAACTTGATAGAAACATCACCAAACAACACCATAACGAATCATGCGATTCCGCATGTTTCTACAATTCTCAATAACACAACCTTTCCTATTGATTGGTTTGATTTGCCTAGGCTATGGTTTGGGAACCGTTGATTTCCATTATTTTTCTCGTCAAAAAATCTTTGAACCAATAGAACTTGATAGAAAGATCACCAAACAACACAAACACAAGCATACGATTCATGCGATTTCGAATGTTTCTCAAATTCTCAATAACACAACCTTTCTTATTGATTGGTTTGATTTCCCTAGGCAATGGTTTGGGAACCGTTGCTTTCCATTCTTTTTCTCGTAAAAAAATCTTTGAACTAATAGAACTTGATAGAAAGATCACAACACAACACAAACACAAGCTACGAATCATGCGATTCCGAATGTTTCTCAAATTCTCAATAACACAACCTTTCCTATTGATTGGTTTGATTTGCCTAAGCTATGGTTTGGGAACCGTTGGTTTCCATTCTTTTTCTCGTCAAAAAATCTTTGAACTTATAGAACTTGATAGAAACATTACCAAACAACACATACATAAGCATACGAATCATGCGATTCCGAATGTTTCTCAAAGTTTCAATAACACAACCATTCCTATTGATTGGTTTTATTTGCCTAGGCTATGGTTTGTGAACCGTTGGTTTCCATTCTTTTTCTCGTCAAAAAATCTTTGAACTAATAGGACTTGATAGAAAGATCACAAACACAAGCATCCGAATCATGCGATTCCGAATGTTTCTCAAATTCTCAATAACACAACCTTTCCTATTGATTGGTTTTATTTGCCTAAGCTATGGTTTGGGAACCGTTGGTTTCCATTATTTTTCTCGTCAAAAATCTTTGAACTTATAGAACTTGATAGAAACATCACTAAACAACACCATAACGAATCATGCGATTCCGCATGTTTCTACAATTCTCAATAAAACAACCTTTCCTATTGATTGGTTTCACTTGCCTAAGCTATGGTTTGGGAACCGTTGGTTTCCATTCTTTTTCTCGTCAAAAAATCTTTGAACAAATAGAACTTGATAGAAAGATCACCAAACAACACAAACACAAGCATACGGTTCATGCGATTTTGAATGTTTCTCAAATCCTCAATAACACAACCTTTCTTATTGATTGGTTTGATTTCCCTAGGCTATGGTTTAGTAAGCCTTGGTTTCCATTCTTTTTCTCGTAAAAAAATCTTTGAAATAATAGAACTTGGTAGAAAGATCACAGAACAACACAAACACAAGCATAAGAATCATGCGATTTCGAATGTTTCTCAAATTCTCAATAACACAACCTTTGCTATTAATTGGTTTGATTTGCCTAACTATGGTTTGGGAACCGTTGGTTTCCATTCTTTTTCTCGTCAAAAAATCTTTGAACATATAGAACTTGATAAAAACATCACCACACAACACAAACATAAGCATACGAATCATGCGATTCCGAATGTTTCTCAAAGTTTCAATAACACAACCATTCTTATTGATTGGTTTGATTTGCCTAGGCTATGGCTTGTGAACCGTTGGTTTCCATTCTTTTTCTCGTCAAAAAGTCTTTAATTAATAGAAATTGATAGAAAGATCACCAAATGACACCATACGAATCATGCGGTTCCGAATGTTTCTAAAATTCTCAATAACACAACCTTTCTTATTGATTGGTTTGATTTGCCTAGGCTATGGTTTGGGAACCGTTGGTTTCCATTCTTTTTCTCGTCAAAAAATCTTTGAACTAATAGAACTTGATAGAAAGATCACCAAACAACACAAACACAAGCATACGAATCGTGCGATTCCGAATGTTTCTCAAATTCTCAATGACTCAACCTTTCTTATTGATTGGTTTGCTTTGCCTAGGCTATGGTTTGGGAACCATTGGTTTCCATTCTTTTTCTCGTCCAAAAATCTTTGAACTAATAGAACTTGATAGAAAGATCACCAAACAACACTAACACAAGCATACGATTCATGCGATTTCGAATGTTTCTCAAATTCTCAATAACACCCTTATTGATTGGTTTGATTTCTCTAGGCTATGGTTTGGGAACCGTTGGTTTCCATTCTTTTTCTCGTCAAAAAATCTTTGAACTAATAGGACTTGATAGAAAGATCACAAAACAAAACCAACACAAGCATCCGAATCATGCGATTCCGAATGTTTCTCAAATTCTCAATAACACAACCTTTCCTATTGATTGGTTTGATTTGCCTAAGCTATGGTTTGGGAACCGTTGGTTTCCATTCTTTTTCTCGTCAAAAAATATTTGAACTTATAGAACTTGATAGAAACATCACCAAACAACACCATAACGAATCATGCGATTCCGCATGTTTCTACAATTCTCAATAACACAACCTTTCCTATTGATTGGTTTGATTTGCCTAGGCTATGGTTTGGGAACCGTTGGTTTTCATTATTTTTCTCGTCAAAAAATCTTTGAACCAATAGAACTTGATAGAAAGATCACCAAACAACACAAACAAGCATACGATTCATGCGATTTCGAATGTTTCTCAAATTCTCAATAACACAACCTTTCTTATTGATTGGTTTGATTTCCCTAGGCTATGGTTTGGGAACCGTTGCTTTCCATTCTTTTTCTCGTAAAAAAATCTTTGAACTAATAGAACTTGATAGAAAGATCACAACACAACACAAACACAAGCTACGAATCATGCGATTCCGAATGTTTCTCAAATTCTCAATAACACAACCTTTCCTATTGATTGGTTTGATTTGTCTAAGCTATGGTTTGGGAACCATTGGTTTCCATTCTTTTTCTCGTCAAAAAATCTTTGAACTTATAGAACTTGATAGAAACATTACCAAACAACACAAACATAAGCATACGAATCATGCGATTCCGAATGTTTATCAAAGTTTCAATAACACAACCATTCCTATTGATTGGTTTATTTGCCTAGGCTATGGTTTGTGAACCGTTGGTTTCCATTCTTTTTCTCGTCAAAAAATCTTTGAACTAATAGGACTTGATAGAAAGATCACAAAACAAAACCAACACAAGCATCCGAATCATGCGATTCCGAATGTTTCTCAAATTCTCAATAACACAACCTTTCCTATTGATTGGTTTGATTTGCCTAAGCTATGGTTTGGGAACCGTTGGTTTCCATTATTTTTCTCGTTAAAAAATCTTTGAACTTATAGAACTTGATAGAAACATCACCGAACAACACCATAACGAATCATGCGATTCCGCATGTTTCTACAATTCTCAATAAAACAACCTTTCCTATTGATTGGTTTCACTTGCCTAAGCTATGGTTTGGGAACCGTTGGTTTCCATTCTTTTTCTCGTCAAAAAATCTTTGAACCAATAGAACTTGATAGAAAGATCACCAAATAACACAAACACAAGCATACGGTTCATGCGATTTTGAATGTTTCTCAAATTCTCAATAACACAACCTTTCTTATTGATTGGTTTGATTTCCCTAGGCTATGGTTTAGTAACCCTTGGTTTCCATTCTTTTTCTCGTCAAAAAATCTTTGAACATATAGAACTTGATAAAAACATCACCAAACAACACAAACATAAGCATACGAATCATGCGATTCCGAATGTTTCTCAAAGTTTCAATAACACAACCATTCCTATTGATTGGTTTGATGTGCCTAGGCTATGGTTAGTGAACCTTTGGTTTCCATTCTTTTTCTCGTCAAAAAATCTTTGAACTAATAGAAATTGATAGAAAGATCACCAAATGACACCATACGAATCATGCGGTTCCGAATGTTTCCAAAATTCTCAATAACACAACCTTTCTTATTGATTGGTTTGATTTGCCTAGGCTATGGTTTGGGAACCGTTGGTTTCCTTTCTTTTTCTCGTCAAAAAATCTTTGAACTAATAGAACTTGATAGAAAGATCACCAAACAACACAAACACAAGCATACGAATCATGCGATTCCGAATGTTTCTCAAATTCTCAATGACTCAACCTTTCTTATTGATTGGTTTGCTTTGCCTAGGCTATGGTTTGGGAACCATTGGTTTCCATTCTTTTTCTCGTCCAAAAGTCTTTGAACTAATAGAACTTGATAGAAAGATCACCAAACAACAGTAACACAAGCATACGATTCATGCGATTTCGAATGTTTCTCAAATTCTCAATAACACCCTTATTGATTGGTTTGATTTCTCTAGGCTATGGTTTGGGAACCGTTGGTTTCCATTCTTTTTCTCGTTAAAAAATCTTTGAACTAATAGGACTTGATAGAAAGATCACCAAACAAAACCAACACAAGCATCCGAATCATGCGATTCCGAATGTTTCTCAAATTCTCAATAACACAACCTTTCCTATTGATTGGTTTGATTTGCCTAAGCTATGGTTTGGGAACCGTTGGTTTCCATTCTTTTTCTCGTCAAAAAATATTTGAACTTATAGAACTTGATAGAAACATCACCAAACAACACAAACACAAACATACGATTGATGCGATTTCGAATGTTTCTCAAATTCTCAATGACACAACCTTTCTTATTCATTGGTTTGCTTTGTAACACACCGTCGTTCTGACAAGGCGTTACTCGGTAGTAGACCTCACGAGGCACTACCAAGCTGGTTCGACAACAGAACATTCGGATCTTGTAACGCGGGCACGGCGAGAAAACATTGAAAAACATCCAACTTGTAGTACAAAAGAAAACTTTCACAAAACATTTCATGATCCCAACCCAATACATGACTAACAAATACAAACTTCCCCAAACCCCTTGCACATTAACTAACAACGTACGACATAAGAATAAATATGATAATTCAAATGATATTATAAAATAACAACAACCCTTCCCAAAAACCCAAACCATTCTATGACACGCATCGCCGCTTCGCACCACCAATACGCCAAAGTCCCCACACGGATTCTTAGATACCTGCAGTCTGAAAATTAGTTCCCCGAAGGGTCAGCTACTATCCTAATCCAACTCAGAAAACATACAGTACTAGTAGAACATTTCAAAACGAGTTTCCTAAGGTCAGCAAACAAGTCCGCAATCACACGCATAGCTCTAGTCCAGTCCTAAGTTCAGTTAGTCACACACATTCCAATTACACAAACATTCACAATCCACACATTCACACACACACACACAATCCTAGGCGGGGTGTTAACGGCCTCCACCCACAGCACCCGCATCTAAGGCATCCTCCAGCCAATCCCTTTTCCAAACACACTTCCAACCCCTGGTCAAGCCTCTACTAGAGCACTCGCCAAAACATTTTTATAATTTTTTGAAGGGACTCTCCTTGCCATACGACCATGCCTCTAGAAGTCCCCTTCTCCTCGAAAATCCGAGAACAAGGCCGTACCGGTAGATGCCAACACACAGAAAACAGTTGAAAACTTTTCATACGATAAAATCCTTTTGAAAACCAGTTGCACACATAAACACATACAATCACACACATATATATAACTAAAACATTTTATTAAAACAATGATTTAGGTACTAATTCCCCAAAACCAATCCTACCAGCACAGCACGCAATCTAACAAGAATTGAATAGAACCACCTAGCTGAGCAAGTCGCAGAACGACTTACCTCGAATGAGAAGAATTTCCAACTAAAATCCGAGAACCCAACGAAACCACTACGAACTCCTGAATATTTTAATAGCAAGATTAAGGCTTATCGATTGATAAAGTTGACTCGAAGACTATATTTGAATACAAACCGACCTTTTGAACCAAACCCGGAACCGACTCGACTTAACACTAGTTAACACGAATATCTTGATTAACTAATTTCTAGACTAGTTAACACTAGTTAATACCCAATTAAACCACTTAAATAACTCCTAGGCTATTACCGAAAACCCAATCCACAAAGTCTAACTTAATTGATTTGCACTTAAACCCCACTCTACTGAATCTTAACCACCATTACATACTGAATGAGTAAATTTGATTTTAATTATTGTCCTATACATTGATTAAAATTATATATTGTTTTACGTACCAAATCCTTAGTAGTCATCTTGTATATATACCATTGAACAATTACTCCACCTAATGTAATTCACTACTAACTAAACAAAGAACTCCCTTCTAATATTAACGAAACCCACAAACCAGTTGCATAACCCCAACCTCCATGCGGTTCCGGCTCCGCTCAGCTCAACCTTCCTCTACAACCCATGCCTAATAACACGACCTAGATAGCCGAACTCACATCCATCCTTCCCCCTGTACAACCCGCGACCCAGAAGAGACCCGACCTAAACGCAAGGTAAGAGATTTACATGAACGAGTAGGCTGGTTTTCTTACCGGAAGGAGGACGATGACGTCGAGGGCGGTCACCCTGGCAGTCACCGTATGTAGGCAGCGGTTCCTAGTTCTACCCGACACCGGATAACAACGCAAACACCAAACCGTCGGCGACAATAGAAACAAGAGCGCGGTGTGGAAGGACTACGGACGACCACGGACGGAAGTCGCCAAGAAAAGCGATTCTGGATTGAGTGGTTGGCGGCAGCTTGGTGAAGAAGAAGGAAAGGATTGATCGGCCTTATCTTTTAATATAAGACCCTAGATAGATTAATTAGGCTAGTTAGGTTAATTAATTAATACGAAGTAGAAAGCAAAACAGGTTTAGCTGAACTAGCTTTTAGCTTATCTTCAACTTAAATAACTTCTGGGTTAAATAAGGAGAAGAAGAAAAGAGTAAAATCTTATCTTTACCCAAAAGATAAAATTTTCACCCTAATTAATTTTATTCATCCAAATATTTGACTAACAACTTGAAATAATTTACGAAACCAAACCCATAAAGTTACAAAATGAGAAAAAGGAAATAATTTACAAAGCGAAATAATTTGCAAAACCGAGGAACGGAAATCGGAACGGAACTGGATATTACATGCTTTGCCTAGGCTATGGTTTGGGAGTCGTTGGTTTCCATTCTTTTTCTCGTCCAAAAATATTTGAACAAATAGAACTTGATAGAAAGATCACCAAACAACACAAACACAAGCATACGATTCATGCGATTTCGAATGTTTCTCAAATTCTCAATAATACAACCTTTCTTATTGATTGGTTTGATTTCCCTAGGCTATGGTTTGGGAATCGTTGGTTTCCATTATTTTTCTCGTAAAAAAACCTTTGGACTAATAGAACTTGATAGAAAGATCACCAAGCAACACAAACACATGCATACGAATCATGCGATTCCGAATGTTTCTGAAATTCTCAATGACATAACCTTTCTTATTGATTGGTTTGCTTTGCCTAGTCTATAGTTTGGGAACCGTTGGTTTCCATTCTTTTCCTCTTCCAAAAATCTTTGAACTAATAGAACTTGATAGAAAGATCACCAAACAACACAAACACAAGCATACGATTCATGCGATATCGAATGTTTCTCAAATTCTCAATAACACAACCTTTCCTATTGATTGGTTTGATTTGCCTAAGCTATGGTTTGGGAACCGTTGGTTTCCATTCTTTTTCTCGTCAAAAAATCTTTGAACAAATAGAACTTGATAGAAAGATCACCAAACAACACAAACACAAGCATACGAATCATGTGATTCCGAATGTTTCTCAAATTCTCAATGACACAACCTTTCTTATTGATTGGTTTGCTTTGCCTAGGCTATGGTTTGGGAACCGTTGGTTTCCATTCTTTTTCTCGTCCAAAAATCTTTGAACTAATAGCACTTGATAGAAAGATCACCAAACAACACAAACACAAGCATACGATTCATGCGATTTCGAATGTTTCTCAAATTCTCAATGACACAACCTTTCTTATTCCTTGGTTTGCTTTGCCTAGGCTATAGTTTGGGAACCGCTGGTTTCCATTCTTTTTCTCGTCCAAAAATATTTGAACTAATAGAACTTGATCGAAAGATCACCAAACAACACAAACACAAGCATACGATTCATGCGATTTCGAATGTTTCTCAAATTCTCAATAACACAACCTTTCTTATTGATTGGTTTGATTTCCCTAGGCTATGGTTTGGGAACCGTTGGTTTCCATTCTTTTTCTCATAAAAAAATCTTTGGACTAATAGAACTTGATAGAAAGATCACCAAAAAACACAAACACATGCATACGAATCATGCGATTCCGGATGTTTCTGAAATTCTCAATGACACAACCTTTCTTATTGATTGGTTTGCTTTGCCTAGTCTATGGTTTGGGAACCGTTGGTTTCCATTCTTTTCCTCGTCCAAAAATCTTTAAACTAATAGAATTTGATAGAAAGATCACCAAACAACACAAACACAAGCATACGATTCATGCGATTTCGAATGTTTCTCAAATTCTCAATAACACAACCTTTCCTATTGATTGGTTTGATTTGCCTAAGCTATGGTTTGGGAACCGTTGGTTTCCATTCTTTTTCTCGTCAAAAAATATTTGAACTTATAGAACTTGATAGAAACATCACCAAACAACACCATAACGAATCATGCGATTCCGCATGTTTCTACAATTCTCAATAATACAACCTTTCCTACTGATTGGTTTGATTTGCCTAGACTATGGTTTGGGAACCGTTGGTTTCCATTCTTTTTCCCGTCAAAAAATCTTTGAACCAATAGAACTTGATAGAGAGATCACCAAACAACACAAACACAAGCATACGATTCATGCGATTTTTAATGTTTCTCAAATTCTCAATAACAAACCCTTTCTTATTGATTGGTTTGATTTCCCTAGGCTATAGTTTGGGAACCGTTGGTTTCCATTCTTTTTCTCGTAAAAAAATCTTTGAAATAATAGAACTTGATAGAAAGATCACAAAACAACACATGCATACGAATCATGCGATTACGAAGGCTTCTCAAATTCTCAATAACACAACCTTTGCTATTAATTGGTTTGATTTGCCTAAGATATGGTTTGGGAACCGTTGGTTTCCATTCTTCTTCTCGTCAAAAAATCTTTGAACTAATAGGACTTGATAGAAAGATCACAAAACAAAACCAACACAAGCATCCGAATCATGCGATTCCGAATGTTTCTCAAATTCTCAATAACACAACCTTTCCTATTGATTGGTTTTATTTGCCTAAGCTATGGTTTGGGAACCGTTGGTTTCCATTATTTTTCTCGTCAAAAAATCTTTGAACTTATAGAACTTGATAGAAACATCACCAAACAACACCATAACGAATCATGCGATTCCGCATGTTTCTACAATTCTCAATAAAACAACCTTTCCTATTGATTGGTTTCACTTGCCTAAGCTATGGTTTGGGAACCGTTGGTTTCCATTCTTTTTCTCGTCAAAAAATCTTTGAACTAATAGAACTTGATAGAAAGATCACCAAACAACACAAACACAAGCATACGAATTGATGAAGGATCATCCAGTCAGCCTCCTCCAAGCGCCCCAACACTCTTTGAGGGGCCAATCACTAGATCCCGAGCTAAGAAGCTACAAAGTGGAATGCATGCCTTTGTGTGTTTCATTTGTGCTAAGGAGGCGAGAGCGAGCATGGAGCCATGTGCCATGGCTGTGTGCCTAGCAAGTGTGGGCGCCACCCATGAAGAGAGCCAAGGCACAAGCGACGTCGCATGAGTGCCGCGATTGGGCACCGGCGCTGCGGGTGTGCCTCGTTTGGGCACCGGCGCTGCGAGTGTGCCTCGTTTGGGCACCGACGCCTATTTTAGGCACCCAAGAGTGTTTGTTTCATTTTGGGCCTATTATGCTGTTTTGGGCCTATTTATCTTAGAATTAATTAGACCTTTTTAATTATTTCTTTTATTTCCAGAAGTGAGACATATAAGTATTGTTTTGATGGTTTGGAACACTTAGACAATTCAGAAGATAGAAATCGTTTTTCTCTTGAAAAGAGAGAGTTTGAAGCTTTGCTTCATTGAGTGTGTGAATCGCAGCTTGGTTTGTTTGATTTGTGTCAATCCTCTACGAAGCTTGGTGCTTATCAACGATCACGAGCCCCCTTCCTGTGCTTCAAGGTGTCGCCTTGTTGTGTAGGATTGTACAAGGTTGGTTCTTCGTCCATTCTATTAGGATTCTGGTTGAAATACATACCAGGGGTTTAATAGTTGTCTCGAAGGGTTATCCTTCTCGTCGTTTCTATCAATTTCCCTTTTCGTTTCTTCATTTCAGTTTGCTTCTTTGTTGTGTCGTTTTTCCTCTTGTTGAGTCGAGTTCATCATTTCCAGTTTCGTTCCATTCAATTCTAACCATTGTTTCCTTGTGTTTTCCTTGTTGAGTCGTGAACGTCGAAGATCGGGCATCCACACGGCTAACCCCGTATCAAAGTGGTATCAGAGCTGCGTTGACGACGTTCTTTTCGTTCCCATCAAAAGAGTCTACAAAATACCAAAAAGAGTCCTCCGGAGATCAGGTTCGATTAATCAACTCTCTTTAATCTGAACTTGAAAGTACTAATCGGTTTGTTCTTGCGCAGTGGTTTGTTTTGCCTAGCCAATTACACCTTTAGCCAAGAAAAATCGTCCCCTCAGCCACCACAACCACCAACGCCCCACCACCTTCACAAAATCCGCCCACCACCTCCACAAATTCGACCACCACCTTAAGTCAGCCGATTTGTTTTAATTAAATTGGAGTCATAAATCTGATTTAATTAATTCAAATTTGAATTAATCCTAAGCTGATTCCTATTTTTAAGGTTGACCAACAACAAACCATATCCCAGCCACATTATCCCACACCCACCTCCTAATATCAAGGAGAACCCATTCAGCTCATTTGAATTCAAAAGCCACGCCCAACCACCATCCTCCAGCCTATTCCTTCTCCTAAAATCAAGGGATTTCAGCCACCAACATTTCAAACTCAAATCGCCACCTCTCCTCATTTCTAGCAAATTATTTTGCACCTTAGAATAGCATTTTATTTCAATTTCGAAATTATTTGTATTTTCTGATTATTTCTGATTAAAAAAAAAAGAAAAGAAAATCAAAAAAAAAAAAAAAAAAAAAAAAAAACGAAAATCAGAAATCAGATTTTATTCTTCTATTTCATTCATAGTATATCATTGCATTTTATTCTAGTGCATAGTGTAATTAAGGTGTGCGACATATCATCATCTTCCCTCTTCATCTCTTGAGTTAGACGATCCCATTGGAGAAGCTTTCGAACCTTACACTTTCAGCCTACCCTCACCTAAACAAACCACTCCAAGTTCATACTTGGTTATGGAAATCAAGGTGAGAGAAGCTTAATCGAGGTTTGTTCTCTTTCTCTATTCATCTCCATTCTTAAACACATTTGAGTCTTCTTTTCTTGGACGTTTCTTCCCCAGCCTTCATCTTCTCGTGAATTGTTGTTTACTAATCTTTGAATTGAGTTGTTGATCATTTCAAGCAGATTGAAACAACGAGCTCGATCACACACCGAGAGTGAGAGCGAGTGAAACACTTGAGAGGCTGATTTGGATTAAACTAACTTGACAAGTTTGCTTGTAAAGTGTTTTTGCTGATTGTGCAGAATGTCTAACGAAAGTAGTGATAACACCAACACACCCAAGAGCCCTGAGCCAATCCACCCCGAGGTGTTCAAGTTGTTGACCTCACTCAACAGCAACATCACACGCCTCAATTCTAGGATGACGGCCTTGGAGACGAGAGCCTTGGCGTTGCCTCCACCCGTGCCAAGCGTAGCCTTGGGCACCGATTCAGCGGCACACCAACAAGGCACCGGCGATGGCCAGGACCAAAACGCCCACAACACGGACCCTAACTTGGCGTCCACATCACAACAACATGGTTTCCAAAACCAAACCAGGGAAGTGCCTCATAACTCTAATCCATTGCGTAATTCCTCGGGCAATCTTCCTAGAAGAGTGCCTTTTGGTTCCCAGCTCACTCCCCTTCGGGATGAGCATAATCGTGCTAATAGCTTTCAAGGATTTCAGGACCAAAGAGGATCACCAAGTGATATGGACCTTTATGATGATGAGTATGAGGGCGAGGAGGAGGATAATTGGGAGCGCGTCTCAAGAAGGGGAGGTAGGGAGCGCCGAGAAGGTCGAGATAGGCGTCCCATGAGACCTCGTGAGCAGGAGCAAGACGGAGTTGGCAAGATAAAGGTGAGGATCCCTGCTTTCGAAGGCAAGTGTGATCCGGATGTCTATATGGAATGGGAGACCAAGATCGAGCAAGTGTGGAACTGCCACAACTTTGCCGAGACCAAGAAGGTGCAGCTCGCTGTCCTTGAGTTCTCCGGTTATGCCCTCATATGGTGGGATAACTTGGTGAAAGAAAGGAGGCGCAATCTGGACGCACCCATAGCCAGCTGGGATCAAATGAAGGCGTTGATGCGAGGGCGTTTCATACCTCAACATTACGCCCGGGAGCTAAGACAGCGGCTGGAAAATTTGAAACAAGGTTCCATGAGTGCCGAGGAGTGCTACAATGCCATGCAAGTGGCGATGGTAAGGGCTGATGTGGTTGAGGATGAAGAGACCACCATGGCCAGGTATCTTCGTATCTTGCATCCTTATTTGGCTAATGAGATTGATTTATATCCCTACACTACTATGACTGACCTTTTCCATCTAGCTTTGAAAGTAGAAAGGAAATTCAAGTCTAGGTACTCGGGAGGAAGGAACGCGAACACTCAGCCCCAATCATGGAGGGGGAGCCGTGGCCAGCAAGGCGGATCGTATGGGAAGGAGGCCTCGCACCAAAAGGAGAGGAGCAATGCAGCCGGCGGTCAAGGAGACCAAGCTGGACGAGCCAAACAGCCCACAAGCTCCACGCCTTCACCATACAACAAGGGCAATTCTAGTGGGGTTTCAGCAGCTCCAAAGGGGAGTAATCCTACCTCTAACTCTTCGTCTAGGACTAGAGATATTGTGTGCTTTAAGTGCCAGGGTAGAGGACATTATGCAAGAGATTGCCCTAACAAGAAAACACTTTTAATCAATCATTTAGGTGAATATGAATCTGAAAGTGAGCATGAAAACGAGCCTAATGATGATTTGCATGAAAATGATAATGTTGAAGATGAAATTGAGTATGAATCTGGTGAATCTCTTATTGCTAGGAGGACATTGCATATTAAACCACAAGCATGCGATGATAATCAAAGAGAGAACTTGTTTCATACTAGGTGCTTGATTAAAGGGAAGGTTTGTAACATGATCATAGATAGTGGTAGTTGTTGTAACATTGCTAGCTTAGAGATGGTTAACAAACTGCAATTATCTATGACTCATCACCCTAGACCCTATAAGTTGCATTGGATGAATGACTGTGGTGAATTGAAAGTGCAAAGGCAAGTAAAGGTTTCTATTAAACTAGGACGTTATGAGGATAATGTTCTTTGTGATGTAGTACCTATGCAGGCTTGTCATATTCTATTAGGTCGTCCATGGCAATACGACAGGAAGGTTGTGCACGATGGATTCACCAACCGAAACACCTTCACCCACAACGGCCAGACCATAGTCCTTAAGCCCATGACGCCTACGCAGGTCTCGGAGGAGTGGGATCGGAAGCGTCAAGGTAAGAAGGTATGTTCTGACCTTGAGGGAGAGAATGGGAAGGAAGAGAAAGCTCGGGGTAAGACGAGCCAACCTCTCAGCCCTACACCTCCCTCCGCTCTTTTGGCTTCCAAGAGGGAGCTGGAAGACGAGTTTTTGGATGGGGAAACAACGCTTATGCTCTTATGCAAGGAGCTGAGCTTGTTAAGTGAAGAGCTTCGAGCTTCACTGCCCCCACGCATTTTGGGGCTCATCGAGGAGTACAAGGACGTATTCCCCGACGAGATACCGGCTGGCCTACCCCCAATTAGAGGAATCGAGCATCAAATTGATCTCATTCCCGGGGCGTCTTTGCCAAACAGGCCAGCTTACCGTATGAACCCCCAGGAGACCCAAGAGGTCCAATCCCAAGTCCAAGAGCTCTTGGATAAGGGATACATTAGGGAGAGTATGAGCCCTTGTGCTGTACCGGTGTTATTAGTACCCAAGAAAGACAACACATGGAGAATGTGTGTCGATTGCAGGGCCATTAATAACATCACGGTAAAGTATAGGCACCCCATTCCTCGTCTTGATGATATGCTAGACGAACTGCATGGATCCACCATTTTCTCAAAAATTGATTTAAAAAGTGGATACCACCAGATTCGTATGAGGGAGGGGGACGAGTGGAAAACAGCCTTCAAGACCAAGTTTGGTCTCTATGAATGGCTCGTTATGCCATTCGGGCTCACGAACGCCCCTAGTACATTCATGCGTCTCATGAACCATGTATTGCGACATTATATAGGGAAATTTGTAGTGGTCTATTTTGATGACATATTAGTGTATAGTAAGTCCCTAGAGGAGCATGAGTGTCATTTGAGAGATGTGCTTAATACCTTGCGTCTTGAACACTTGTTTGCGAATTTGAAAAAGTGTGAGTTATACTACTACTGTTACCTTTCTTGGTTTTGTGGTTAGCTCGCAGGGATTGCAAGTGGATGAGGCCAAGATCAAGGCCATAAACGAGTGGCCCACGCCAACTACTATTGGCCAGGTGCGGAGTTTCCATGGGCTGGCGAGCTTCTATAGGAGGTTTGTCAAGGATTTTAGCACCATTGCAGCCCCATTGACAGAAATTACAAAGAAGAGAAGTGAGTTCAAGTGGGGGCGTGCCCAGGAGAGAGCCTTCGAGACTCTCAAGCTGAAGTTGACGCAAGCCCCGCTATTGGTGTTGCCTGACTTCACACGACCGTTTGAGGTGGAGTGTGATGCAAGTGGAGTCGGCATAGGGGGCGTGCTTATGCAAGAAGGTAAACCTATCGCCTTCTTTTCTGAGAAATTAAAAGGTGCATGTTTAAACTACTCGACCTATGATAAAGAGTTGTATGCTTTGTATCGAGTGCTTAAAACATGGCAGCATTATCTTTGGCCTAGGGAATTTGTGCTTAAAACTGACCATGAATCCTTGAAACACTTTAAAAGTCAAGATAAAATGGATAGGAGGCATGGTAGATGGATGGAATTCATTGAAACATTCCCTTATGTGATTAAGTTTAAAAGAGGAAAAGATAATGTTGTAGCTGATGCCTTGTCTAGACGCCACACTTTGCTTGTTTCATTAGACTCAGTATTAGGATTTACTTATATTCGTGAGTTATATGAAACTGATCTTGATTTTGGTGATGCGTTTAAGGCTTGTCTTGAAAAGAATTGTGTTGAGAAATACTATTTGCATGATGGCTTTCTTTTTCTAGTTGATAAAGTTTGCATACCTCGTTGTTCATTGCGTTTGCTGCTTGTTGAGGAAGCCCATAGGGGCGGCCTAATGGGGCATTTTGGGAGGGACAAAACTTATCACACTCTTAGGACTCATTTCTATTGGCCACACATGCTTAGGGATGTTGAGAATGTAGTTAAAAGATGCATGGACTGTCTTAGGGCTAAATCTAGACTTATGCCACATGGACTTTACACACCATTGCCCACGCCTACAGCCCCTTGGGAGGACCTTTCTATGGACTTTATAGTTGGGTTGCCTAGGACTAAGAAGGGGAGGGATTCAATCATGGTTGTAGTGGATAGGTTTAGTAAGATGGCACATTTTATAGCATGTCATAAGACCGACGATGCTACTAATGTGGCTGGATTATTCTTTAGGGAGATAGTCAGATTGCATGGGGTTCCTAAAACCATAGTTAGTGACCGAGATACTAAGTTCCTTAGCCACTTTTGGAGAACCTTATGGAGTAAACTAGGAACTAAGTTGCTGTTTTCTACCTCTAGTCACCCTCAAACTGATGGGCAAACCGAGGTCACCAATAGGACACTAGCTACGATTCTTAGGGCCATAATTAGGAAGAACTTGAAGATGTGGGAAGAGGCCTTACCTCATGTGGAGTTTGCATATAACAGGATTGTTCATTCTTCTACTAAATTGACTCCATTTGAATGTGTTTATGGTACTAACCCTCTCACCCCACTAGATCTTACCCCATTGCCAATGAGGGAAAATGAGCACTTTGACGCAGGAAAACATGTGGAGTTTATTAGGGAATTGCATGCTCGCACCAAACTGAAGTTGGAGCAAAAGGCCGAGTACAATGCAAGGAGAGCGAACCATGGGAGGCGCCACGTTGTTTTCCAGCCCGGAGACTTGGTGTGGGTTCATTTGAGGAAAGAGAGATTCCCGGAGCAAAGGAAGAACAAGCTGTCCCCTCGAGGAGATGGACCTTTCAAGGTGCTTAAGAGGATCGGGGACAATGCATACAAGCTGGAGCTGCCCGGTGATTATGGTGTAAGCGCAACTTTCAACGTCGCTGATCTCACGCCATACCTTGCTCTTGATGAAGACTTGGATTCGGGGTCGAATCCTTTCCAAGAAGGGGAGGTTGATGAAGGATCATCCAGTCAGCCTCCTCCAAGCGCCCCAACACTCTTTGAGGGGCCAATCACTAGATCCCGAGCTAAGAAGCTACAAAGTGGAATGCATGCCTTTGTGTGTTTCATTTGTGCTAAGGAGGCGAGAGCGAGCATGGAGCCATGTGCCAAGGCTGTGTGCCTAGCAAGTGTGGGCGCCACCCATGAAGAGAGCCAAGGCACAAGCGACGTCGCATGAGTGCCGCGATTGGGCACCGGCGCTGCGGGTGTGCCTCGTTTGGGCACCGGCGCTGCGAGTGTGCCTCGTTTGGGCACCGACGCCTATTTTAGGCACCCAAGAGTGTTTGTTTCATTTTGGGCCTATTATGCTGTTTTGGGCCTATTTATCTTAGAATTAATTAGACCTTTTTAATTATTTCTTTTATTTCCAGAAGTGAGACATATAAGTATTGTTTTGATGGTTTGGAACACTTAGACAATTCAGAAGATAGAAATCGTTTTTCTCTTGAAAAGAGAGAGTTTGAAGCTTTGCTTCATTGAGTGTGTGAATCGCAGCTTGGTTTGTTTGATTTGTGTCAATCCTCTACGAAGCTTGGTGCTTATCAACGATCACGAGCCCCCTTCCTGTGCTTCAAGGTGTCGCCTTGTGGTGTAGGATTGTACAAGGTTGGTTCTTCGTCCATTCTATTAGGATTCTGGTTGAAATACATACCAGGGGTTTAATAGTTGTCTCGAAGGGTTATCCTTCTCGTCGTTTCTA
The DNA here is from genome assembly GCA_963924305.1 of Polygonum maritimum. Lineage (NCBI taxonomy): Eukaryota > Viridiplantae > Streptophyta > Magnoliopsida > Caryophyllales > Polygonaceae > Polygonum > Polygonum maritimum. Next base: position 15,010,425 of record OZ002734.1, on the reverse strand, counting down.
TCAATTTCCCTTTTCGTTTCTTCATTTCAGTTTGCTTCTTTGTTGTGTCGTTTTTCCTCTTGTTGAGTCGAGTTCATCATTTCCAGTTTCGTTCCATTCAATTCTAACCATTGTTTCCTTGTGTTTTCCTTGTTGAGTCGTGAACGTCGAAGATCGGGCATCCACACGGCTAACCCCGTATCAAAGTGGTATCAGAGCTGCGTTGACGACGTTCTTTTCGTTCCCATCAAAAGAGTCTACAAAATACCAAAGAGAGTCCTCCGGAGATCAGGTTCGATTAATCAACTCTCTTTAATCTGAACTTGAAAGTACTAATCGGTTTGTTCTTGCGCAGTGGTTTGTTTTGCCTAGCCAATTACACCTTTAGCCAAGAAAAATCGTCCCCTCAGCCACCACAACCACCAACGCCCCACCACCTTCACAAAATCCGCCCACCACCTCCACAAATTCGACCACCACCTTGATTAAGTCAGCCGATTTGTTTTAATTAAATTGGAGTCATAAATCTGATTTAATTAATTCAAATTTGAATTAATCCTAAGCTGATTCCTATTTTTAAGGTTGACCAACAACAAACCATATCCCAGCCACATTATCCCACACCCACCTCCTAATATCAAGGAGAACCCATTCAGCTCATTTGAATTCAAAAGCCACGCCCAACCACCATCCTCCAGCCTATTCCTTCTCCTAAAATCAAGGGATTTCAGCCACCAACATTTCAAACTCAAATCGCCACCTCTCCTCATTTCTAGCAAATTATTTTGCACCTTAGAATAGCATTTTATTTCAATTTCGAAATTATTTGTATTTTCTGATTATTTCTGATTAAAAAAAAAAAAAGAAAATCAAAAAAAAAAAAAAAAAAAAAAAAACGAAAATCAGAAATCAGATTTTATTCTTCTATTTCATTCATAGTATATCATTGCATTTTATTCTAGTGCATAGTGTAATTAAGGTGTGCGACATATCATCATCTTCCCTCTTCATCTCTTGAGTTAGACGATCCCATTGGAGAAGCTTTCGAACCTTACACTTTCAGCCTACCCTCACCTAAACAAACCACTCCAAGTTCATACTTGGTTACGGAAATCAAGGTGAGAGAAGCTTAATCGAGGTTTGTTCTCTTTCTCTATTCATCTCCATTCTTAAACACATTTGAGTCTTCTTTTCTTGGACGTTTCTTCCCCAGCCTTCATCTTCTCGTGAATTGTTGTTTACTAATCTTTGAATTGAGTTGTTGATCATTTCAAGCAGATTGAAACAACGAGCTCGATCACACACCGAGAGTGAGAGCGAGTGAAACACTTGAGAGGCTGATTTGGATTAAACTAACTTGACAAGTTTGCTTGTAAAGTGTTTTTGCTGATTGTGCAGAATGTCTAACGAAAGTAGTGATAACACCAACACACCCAAGAGCCCTGAGCCAATCCACCCCGAGGTGTTCAAGTTGTTGACCTCACTCAACAGCAACATCACACGCCTCAATTCTAGGATGACGGCCTTGGAGACGAGAGCCTTGGCGTTGCCTCCACCCGTGCCAAGCGTAGCCTTGGGCACCGATTCAGCGGCACACCAACAAGGCACCGGCGATGGCCAGGACCAAAACGCCCACAACACGGACCCTAACTTGGCGTCCACATCACAACAACATGGTTTCCAAAACCAAACCAGGGAAGTGCCTCATAACTCTAATCCATTGCGTAATTCCTCGGGCAATCTTCCTAGAAGAGTGCCTTTTGGTTCCCAGCTCACTCCCCTTCGGGATGAGCATAATCGTGCTAATAGCTTTCAAGGATTTCAGGACCAAAGAGGATCACCAAGTGATATGGACCTTTATGATGATGAGTATGAGGGCGAGGAGGAGGATAATTGGGAGCGCGTCTCAAGAAGGGGAGGTAGGGAGCGCCGAGAAGGTCGAGATAGGCGTCCCATGAGACCTCGTGAGCAGGAGCAAGACGGAGTTGGCAAGATAAAGGTGAGGATCCCTGCTTTCGAAGGCAAGTGTGATCCGGATGTCTATATGGAATGGGAGACCAAGATCGAGCAAGTGTGGAACTGCCACAACTTTGCCGAGACCAAGAAGGTGCAGCTCGCTGTCCTTGAGTTCTCCGGTTATGCCCTCATATGGTGGGATAACTTGGTGAAAGAAAGGAGGCGCAATCTGGACGCACCCATAGCCAGCTGGGATCAAATGAAGGCGTTGATGCGAGGGCGTTTCATACCTCAACATTACGCCCGGGAGCTAAGACAGCGGCTGGAAAATTTGAAACAAGGTTCCATGAGTGCCGAGGAGTGCTACAATGCCATGCAAGTGGCGATGGTAAGGGCTGATGTGGTTGAGGATGAAGAGACCACCATGGCCAGGTATCTTCGTATCTTGCATCCTTATTTGGCTAATGAGATTGATTTATATCCCTACACTACTATGACTGACCTTTTCCATCTAGCTTTGAAAGTAGAAAGGAAATTCAAGTCTAGGTACTCGGGAGGAAGGAACGCGAACACTCAGCCCCAATCATGGAGGGGGAGCCGTGGCCAGCAAGGCGGATCGTATGGGAAGGAGGCCTCGCACCAAAAGGAGAGGAGCAATGCAGCCGGCGGTCAAGGAGACCAAGCTGGACGAGCCAAACAGCCCACAAGCTCCACGCCTTCACCATACAACAAGGGCAATTCTAGTGGGGTTTCAGCAGCTCCAAAGGGGAGTAATCCTACCTCTAACTCTTCGTCTAGGACTAGAGATATTGTGTGCTTTAAGTGCCAGGGTAGAGGACATTATGCAAGAGATTGCCCTAACAAGAAAACACTTTTAATCAATCATTTAGGTGAATATGAATCTGAAAGTGAGCATGAAAACGAGCCTAATGATGATTTGCATGAAAATGATAATGTTGAAGATGAAATTGAGTATGAATCTGGTGAATCTCTTATTGCTAGGAGGACATTGCATATTAAACCACAAGCATGCGATGATAATCAAAGAGAGAACTTGTTTCATACTAGGTGCTTGATTAAAGGGAAGGTTTGTAACATGATCATAGATAGTGGTAGTTGTTGTAACATTGCTAGCTTAGAGATGGTTAACAAACTGCAATTATCTATGACTCATCACCCTAGACCCTATAAGTTGCATTGGATGAATGACTGTGGTGAATTGAAAGTGCAAAGGCAAGTAAAGGTTTCTATTAAACTAGGACGTTATGAGGATAATGTTCTTTGTGATGTAGTACCTATGCAGGCTTGTCATATTCTATTAGGTCGTCCATGGCAATACGACAGGAAGGTTGTGCACGATGGATTCACCAACCGAAACACCTTCACCCACAACGGCCAGACCATAGTCCTTAAGCCCATGACGCCTACGCAGGTCTCGGAGGAGTGGGATCGGAAGCGTCAAGGTAAGAAGGTATGTTCTGACCTTGAGGGAGAGAATGGGAAGGAAGAGAAAGCTCGGGGTAAGACGAGCCAACCTCTCAGCCCTACACCTCCCTCCGCTCTTTTGGCTTCCAAGAGGGAGCTGGAAGACGAGTTTTTGGATGGGGAAACAACGCTTATGCTCTTATGCAAGGAGCTGAGCTTGTTAAGTGAAGAGCTTCGAGCTTCACTGCCCCCACGCATTTTGGGGCTCATCGAGGAGTACAAGGACGTATTCCCCGACGAGATACCGGCTGGCCTACCCCCAATTAGAGGAATCGAGCATCAAATTGATCTCATTCCCGGGGCGTCTTTGCCAAACAGGCCAGCTTACCGTATGAACCCCCAGGAGACCCAAGAGGTCCAATCCCAAGTCCAAGAGCTCTTGGATAAGGGATACATTAGGGAGAGTATGAGCCCTTGTGCTGTACCGGTGTTATTAGTACCCAAGAAAGACAACACATGGAGAATGTGTGTCGATTGCAGGGCCATTAATAACATCACGGTAAAGTATAGGCACCCCATTCCTCGTCTTGATGATATGCTAGACGAACTGCATGGATCCACCATTTTCTCAAAAATTGATTTAAAAAGTGGATACCACCAGATTCGTATGAGGGAGGGGGACGAGTGGAAAACAGCCTTCAAGACCAAGTTTGGTCTCTATGAATGGCTCGTTATGCCATTCGGGCTCACGAACGCCCCTAGTACATTCATGCGTCTCATGAACCATGTATTGCGACATTATATAGGGAAATTTGTAGTGGTCTATTTTGATGACATATTAGTGTATAGTAAGTCCCTAGAGGAGCATGAGTGTCATTTGAGAGATGTGCTTAATACCTTGCGTCTTGAACACTTGTTTGCGAATTTGAAAAAGTGTGAGTTATGTACTACTACTGTTACCTTTCTTGGTTTTGTGGTTAGCTCGCAGGGATTGCAAGTGGATGAGGCCAAGATCAAGGCCATAAACGAGTGGCCCACGCCAACTACTATTGGCCAGGTGCGGAGTTTCCATGGGCTGGCGAGCTTCTATAGGAGGTTTGTCAAGGATTTTAGCACCATTGCAGCCCCATTGACAGAAATTACAAAGAAGAGAAGTGAGTTCAAGTGGGGGCGTGCCCAGGAGAGAGCCTTCGAGACTCTCAAGCTGAAGTTGACGCAAGCCCCGCTATTGGTGTTGCCTGACTTCACACGACCGTTTGAGGTGGAGTGTGATGCAAGTGGAGTCGGCATAGGGGGCGTGCTTATGCAAGAAGGTAAACCTATCGCCTTCTTTTCTGAGAAATTAAAAGGTGCATGTTTAAACTACTCGACCTATGATAAAGAGTTGTATGCTTTGTATCGAGTGCTTAAAACATGGCAGCATTATCTTTGGCCTAGGGAATTTGTGCTTAAAACTGACCATGAATCCTTGAAACACTTTAAAAGTCAAGATAAAATGGATAGGAGGCATGGTAGATGGATGGAATTCATTGAAACATTCCCTTATGTGATTAAGTTTAAAAGAGGAAAAGATAATGTTGTAGCTGATGCCTTGTCTAGACGCCACACTTTGCTTGTTTCATTAGACTCTAGAGTATTAGGATTTACTTATATTCGTGAGTTATATGAAACTGATCTTGATTTTGGTGATGCGTTTAAGGCTTGTCTTGAAAAGAATTGTGTTGAGAAATACTATTTGCATGATGGCTTTCTTTTTCTAGTTGATAAAGTTTGCATACCTCGTTGTTCATTGCGTTTGCTGCTTGTTGAGGAAGCCCATAGGGGCGGCCTAATGGGGCATTTTGGGAGGGACAAAACTTATCACACTCTTAGGACTCATTTCTATTGGCCACACATGCTTAGGGATGTTGAGAATGTAGTTAAAAGATGCATGGACTGTCTTAGGGCTAAATCTAGACTTATGCCACATGGACTTTACACACCATTGCCCACGCCTACAGCCCCTTGGGAGGACCTTTCTATGGACTTTATAGTTGGGTTGCCTAGGACTAAGAAGGGGAGGGATTCAATCATGGTTGTAGTGGATAGGTTTAGTAAGATGGCACATTTTATAGCATGTCATAAGACCGACGATGCTACTAATGTGGCTGGATTATTCTTTAGGGAGATAGTCAGATTGCATGGGGTTCCTAAAACCATAGTTAGTGACCGAGATACTAAGTTCCTTAGCCACTTTTGGAGAACCTTATGGAGTAAACTAGGAACTAAGTTGCTGTTTTCTACCTCTAGTCACCCTCAAACTGATGGGCAAACCGAGGTCACCAATAGGACACTAGCTACGATTCTTAGGGCCATAATTAGGAAGAACTTGAAGATGTGGGAAGAGGCCTTACCTCATGTGGAGTTTGCATATAACAGGATTGTTCATTCTTCTACTAAATTGACTCCATTTGAATGTGTTTATGGTACTAACCCTCTCACCCCACTAGATCTTACCCCATTGCCAATGAGGGAAAATGAGCACTTTGACGCAGGAAAACATGTGGAGTTTATTAGGGAATTGCATGCTCGCACCAAACTGAAGTTGGAGCAAAAGGCCGAGTACAATGCAAGGAGAGCGAACCATGGGAGGCGCCACGTTGTTTTCCAGCCCGGAGACTTGGTGTGGGTTCATTTGAGGAAAGAGAGATTCCCGGAGCAAAGGAAGAACAAGCTGTCCCCTCGAGGAGATGGACCTTTCAAGGTGCTTAAGAGGATCGGGGACAATGCATACAAGCTGGAGCTGCCCGGTGATTATGGTGTAAGCGCAACTTTCAACGTCGCTGATCTCACGCCATACCTTGCTCTTGATGAAGACTTGGATTCGGGGTCGAATCCTTTCCAAGAAGGGGAGGTTGATGAAGGATCATCCAGTCAGCCTCCTCCAAGCGCCCCAACACTCTTTGAGGGGCCAATCACTAGATCCCGAGCTAAGAAGCTACAAAGTGGAATGCATGCCTTTGTGTGTTTCATTTGTGCTAAGGAGGCGAGAGCGAGCATGGAGCCATGTGCCAAGGCTGTGTGCCTAGCAAGTGTGGGCGCCACCCATGAAGAGAGCCAAGGCACAAGCGACGTCGCATGAGTGCCGCGATTGGGCACCGGCGCTGCGGGTGTGCCTCGTTTGGGCACCGGCGCTGCGAGTGTGCCTCGTTTGGGCACCGACGCCTATTTTAGGCACCCAAGAGTGTTTGTTTCATTTTGGGCCTATTATGCTGTTTTGGGCCTATTTATCTTAGAATTAATTAGACCTTTTTAATTATTTCTTTTATTTCCAGAAGTGAGACATATAAGTATTGTTTTGATGGTTTGGAACACTTAGACAATTCAGAAGATAGAAATCGTTTTTCTCTTGAAAAGAGAGAGTTTGAAGCTTTGCTTCATTGAGTGTGTGAATCGCAGCTTGGTTTGTTTGATTTGTGTCAATCCTCTACGAAGCTTGGTGCTTATCAACGATCACGAGCCCCCTTCCTGTGCTTCAAGGTGTCGCCTTGTTGTGTAGGATTGTACAAGGTTGGTTCTTCGTCCATTCTATTAGGATTCTGGTTGAAATACATACCAGGGGTTTAATAGTTGTCTCGAAGGGTTATCCTTCTCGTCGTTTCTATCAATTTCCCTTTTCGTTTCTTCATTTCAGTTTGCTTCTTTGTTGTGTCGTTTTTCCTCTTGTTGAGTCGAGTTCATCATTTCCAGTTTCGTTCCATTCAATTCTAACCATTGTTTCCTTGTGTTTTCCTTGTTGAGTCGTGAACGTCGAAGATCGGGCATCCACACGGCTAACCCCGTATCACGAATCATGCGATTCCGAATGTTTCTCAAATTCTCAATGACTCAACCTTTCTTATTGATTGGTTTGCTTTGCCTAGGCTATAGTTTGGAAACCATTGGTTTCCATTCTTTTTCTCTTCCAAAAATCTTTGAACTAATAGAACTTGATAGAAAGATCACCAAACAACACAAACACAAGCATACGAGTCATGCGATTTCGAATGTTTCTCAAATTCTCAATGACACAACCTTTCCTATTGATTGGTTTGATTTGCCTAAGCTATGGTTTCGGAACCGTTGGTTTCCATTCTTTTTCTCGTCAAAAAATCTTTGAACTAATAGAACTTGATAGAAAGATCACCAAACAACACAAACACAAGCATACGAATCATGCGGTTCCGAATGTTTCTAATATTCTCAATGACATAACCTTTCTTATTGATTCGTTTGCTTTGCCTAGTCTATGGTTTGGGAACCGTTGGTTTCCATTCTTTTCCTCGTCCAAAAATCTTTGAACTAATAGAACTTGATAGAAAGATCACCAAACAACACAAACACAAGCATACGATTCATGCGATTTCGAATGTTTCTCAAATTCTCAATAACACAACCTTTCCTATTGATTGGTTTGATTTGCCTAGGCTATGGTTTGGGAACCGTTGGTTTCCATTCTTTTTCTCGTCAAAAAATCTTTGAACTAATAGAACTTGATAGAAAGATCACCAAACAACACAAACACAAGCATACGAATCATGTGATTCCGAATGTTTCTCAAATTCTCAATGACACAACCTTTCTTATTGATTGGTTTGCTTTGCCTAGGCTATGGTTTGGAAACCGTTGGTTTCCATTCTTTTTCTCGTCCAAAAATCTTTGAACTAATAGAACTTGATAGAAAGATCATCAAACAACACAAATACAACCATACGATTCATGCGATTTCGAATGTTTCTCAAATTCTCAATGACACAACCTTTCTTATTCATTGGTTTGCTTTGCCTAGGCTATGGTTTGGGAACCGTTGGTTTCCATTCTTTTTCTCGTCCAAAAATATTTGAACTAATAGAACTTGATAGAAAGATCACCAAACAACACAAACACAAGCATACGATTCATGCGATTTCGAATGTTTCTCAAATTTTCAATAACACAACCTTTCTTATTGATTGGTTTGATTTCCCTAGGCTATGGTTTGGGATCCGTTGGTTTCCATTTTTTTTCTTGTAAAAAAATCTTTGGACTAATAGAACTTGATAGAAAGATGACCAAAAAACACAAACACATGCATACGAATCATGCGATTCCGAATGTTTCTGAAATTCTCAATGACACAACCTTTCTTATTGATTGGTTTTCTTTGCCTAGGCTATGGTTTGGGAACCGTTGGTTTCCATTCTTTTTCTCGTCCAAAAATCTTTGAACTAATAGAACTTGATAGAAAGATCATCAAACAACACAAATACAAGCATACCATTCATGCGATTTCGAATGTTTCTCAAATTCTCAATGACACAACCTTTCTTATTCATTGGTTTGCTTTGCCTAGGCTATGGTTTGGGAACCGTTGGTTTCCATTCTTTTTCTCGTCCAAAAATATTTGAACTAATAGAACTTGATAGAAAGATCACCAAACAACACAAACACAAGCATACGATTCATGCGATTTCGAATGTTTCTCAAATTCTCAATAACACAACATTTCTTATTGATTGGTTTGATTTCCCTAGGCTATGGTTTGGGATCCGTTCGTTTCCATTCTTTTTCTCGTAAAAAAATCTTTGGACTAATAGAACTTGATAGAAAGATGACCAAAAAACACAAACACATGCATACGAATCATGCGATTCCGAATGTTTCTGAAATTCTCAATGACACAACCTTTCTCATTGATTGGTTTGCTTTGCCTAGTCTATGGTTTGGGAACCGTTGGTTTCCATTCTTTTCCTTGTCCAAAAATCTTTAAATTAATAGAATTTGATAGAAAGATCACCAAACAACACAAACACAAGCATACGATTCATGCGATTTCGAATGTTTCTCAAATTCTCAATAACACAACCTTTCCTATTGATTGGTTTGATTTGCCTAGGCTATGGTTTGGGAACCGTTGGTTTCCATTCTTTTTCTCGTCAAAAAATCTTTGAACTAATAGAACTTGATAGAAAGATCACCAAACAACACAAACACAAGCATACGAATCATGCGGTTCCGAATGTTTCTAATATTCTCAATGACATAACCTTTCTTATTGATTCGTTTGCTTTGCCTAGTCTATGGTTTGGGAACCGTTGGTTTCCATTCTTTTCCTCGTCCAAAAATCTTTGAACTAATAGAACTTGATAGAAAGATCACCAAACAACACAAACACAAGCATACGATTCATGCGATTTCGAATGTTTCTCAAATTCTCAATAACACAACCTTTCCTATTGATTGGTTTGATTTGCCTAGGCTATGGTTTGGGAACCGTTGGTTTCCATTCTTTTTCTCGTCAAAAAATCTTTGAACTAATAGAACTTGATAGAAAGATCACCAAACAACACAAACACAAGCATACGAATCATGTGATTCCGAATGTTTCTCAAATTCTCAATGACACAACCTTTCTTATTGATTGGTTTGCTTTGCCTAGGCTATGGTTTGGGAACCGTTGGTTTCCATTCTTTTTCTCGTCCAAAAATCTTTGAACTAATAGAACTTGATAGAAAGATCATCAAACAACACAAATACAACCATACGATTCATGCGATTTCGAATGTTTCTCAAATTCTCAATGACACAACCTTTCTTATTCATTGGTTTGCTTTGCCTAGGCTATGGTTTGGGAACCGTTGGTTTCCATTCTTTTTCTCGTCCAAAAATATTTGAACTAATAGAACTTGATAGAAAGATCACCGAACAACACAAACACAAGCATACGATTCATGCGATTTCGAATGTTTCTCAAATTCTCAATAACACAACCTTTCCTATTGATTGGTTTGATTTCCCTAGGCTATGGTTTGGGAACCGTTGGTTTCCATTCTTTTTCTCGTCAAAAAATCTTTGAACTAATAGAACTTGATAGAAAGATCACCAAACAACACAAACACAAGCATACGAATCATGTGATTCCGAATGTTTCTCAAATTCTCAATGACACAACCTTTCTTATTGATTGGTTTGCTTTGCCTAGGCTATGGTTTGGGAACCGTTGGTTTCCATTCTTTTTCTCGTCCAAAAATCTTTGAACTAATAGAACTTGATAGAAAGATCATCAAACAACACAAATACAACCATACGATTCATGCGATTTCGAATGTTTCTCAAATTCTCAATGACACAACCTTTCTTATTCATTGGTTTGCTTTGCCTAGGCTATGGTTTGGGAACCGTTGGTTTCCATTCTTTTTCTCGTCCAAAAATATTTGAACTAATAGAACTTGATAGAAAGATCACCAAACAACACATACACAAGCATACGATTCATGCGATTTCGAATGTTTCTCAAATTCTCAATAACACAACCTTTCTTATTGATTGGTTTGATTTCCCTAGGCTATGGTTTGGGATCCGTTGGTTTCCATTTTTTTTCTCGTAAAAAAATCTTTGTACTAATAGAACTTGATAGAAAGATGACCAAAAAACACAAACACATGCATACGAATCATGCGATTCCGAATGTTTCTGAAATTCTCAATGACACAACCTTTCTTATTGATTTGTTTGCTTTGCCTAGGCTATGGTTTGGGAACCGTTGGTTTCCATTCTTTTTCTCGTCCAAAAATCTTTGAACTAATAGAACTTGATAGAAAGATCATCAAACAACACAAATACAAGCATACGATTCATGCGATTTCGAATGTTTCTCAAATTCTCAATGACACAACCTTTCTTATTCATTGGTTTGCTTTGCCTAGGCTATGGTTTGGGAACCGTTGGTTTCCATTCTTTTTCTCGTCCAAAAATATTTGAACTAATAGAACTTGATAGAAAGATCACCAAACAACACAAACACAAGCATACGATTCATGCGATTTCGAATGTTTCTCAAATTCTCAATAACACAACCTTTCTTATTGATTGGATTGATTTCCCTATGCTATGGTTTGGGATCCGTTGGTTTCCATTCTTTTTCTCGTAAAAAAATCTTTGGACTAATAGAACTTGATAGAAAGATGACCAAAAAACACAAACACATGCATACGAATCATGCGATTCCGAATGTTTCTGAAATTCTCAATGATACAACCTTTCTTATTGATTGGTTTGCTTTGCCTAGTCTATGGTTTGGGAACCGTTGGTTTCCATTCTTTTCCTCGTCCAAAAATCTTTAAACTAATAGAATTTGATAGAAAGATCACCAAACAACACAAACACAAGCATACGATTCATGCGATTTCGAATGTTTCTCAAATTCTCAATAACACAACCTTTCCTATTGATTGGTTTGATTTGCCTAAGCTATGGTTTGAGAACCGTTGGTTTCCATTCTTTTTCTAGTCAAAAAATCTTTGAACTTATAGAACTTGATAGAAACATCACCAAACAACACCATAACGAATCATGCGATTCCGCATGTTTCTACAATTCTCAATAACACAACCTTTCCTATTGATTGGTTTGATTTGCCTAGGCTTTCTCGTCAAAAAATCTTTGAACCAATAGAACTTGATAGAGAGATCACCAAACAACACAAACACAAGCATACGATTGATGCGATTTTGAATGTTTCTCAAATTCTCAATAACACAACCTTTCTTATTGATTGGTTTGATTTCCCTAGGCTATGGTTTGGGAACCGTTGGTTTCCATTCTTTTTCCCGTAAAAAAATCTTTGAAATAATAGAATTTGATAGAAAGATCACAAAACAACACATGCATACGAATCATGCGATTCCGAATGTTTCTCAAATTCTCAATAACACAAACTTTGCTATTAATTGGTTTGATTTGCCTAAGCTATGGTTTTGGGAACCGTTGGTTTCCATTCTTTTTCTCGTCAAAAAGTCTTTGAACTTATAGAACTTGATAGAAACATCACCAAACAACACAAACATAAGCATACGAATCATGCGATTCCGAATGTTTCTCAAGGTTTCAATAACAAAACCATTCCTATTGATTTGTTTGATTTGCCTAGGCTATGGTTTGTGAACTGTTGGTTTCCATTCATTTTCTCGTCAAAAATCTTTGAACTAATAGAAATTGATAGAAAGATCACCAAATGACACCATACGAATCATGCGGTTCCGAATGTTTCTAAAATTCTCAATAACACAACCTTTCTTATTGATTGGTTTGATTTGCCTAGGCTATGTTTTGGGAACCGTTGGTTTCCATTCTTTTTCTCGTCAAAAAATCTTTGAACTAATAGAACTTGATAGAAAGATCACCAAACAACACAAACACAAGCATACGAATCATGCGATTCCGAATGTTTCTCAAATTCTCAATGACTCAACCTTTCTTATTGATTGGTTTGCTTTGCCTAGGCTATAGTTTGGAAACCATTGGTTTCCATTCTTTTTCTCGTCCAAAAATCTTTGAACTAATAGAACTTGATAGAAAGATCACCAAACAACACAAACACAAGCATACGATTCATGCGATTTCGAATGTTTCTCAAATTCTCAATAACACAACCTTTCCTATTGATTGGTTTGATTTGCCTAAGCTATGGTTTGGGAACCGTTGGTTTCCATTCTTTTTCTCGTCAAAAAATCTTTGAACTAATAGAACTTGATAGAAAGATCAACAAACAACACAAACACAAGCATACGAATCATGTGATTCCGAATGTTTCTCAAATTCTCAATGACACAACCTTTCTTATTGATTGTTTTGCTTTGCCTAGACTATGGTTTGGGAACCTTTGGTTTCCATTCTTTTTCTCGTCCAAAAATATTTGAACTAATAGAACTTGATAGAAAGATCACCGAACAACACAAACACAAGAATACGATTCATGCGATTTCGAATGTTTCTCAAATTCTCAATAACACAACCTTTCTTATTGATTGGTTTGATTTCCCTAGGCTATGGTTTGGGATCCGTTGGTTTCCATTCTTTTTCTCGTAAAAAACTCTTTGGACTAATAGAACTAGATAGAAAGATGACCAAAAAACACAAACACATGCATACGAATCATGCGATTCCGAATGTTTCTGAAATTCTCAATGACACAACCTTTCTTATTGATTGGTTTGCTTTGCCTAGTCTATGGTTTGGGAACCGTTGGTTTCCATTCTTTTCCTCGTCCAAAAATCTTTAAACTAATAGAATTTGATAGAAAGATCACCAAACAACACAAACACAAGCATACGATTCATGCGATTTCGAATGTTTCTCAAATTCTCAATAACACAACCTTTCCTATTGATTGGTTTGATTTGCCTAAGCTATGGTTTGAGAACCGTGGTTTCCATTCTTTTTCTCGTCAAAAAATCTTTGAACTTATAGAACTTGATAGAAACATCACCAAACAACACCATAACGAATCATGCGATTCCGCATGTTTCTACAATTCTCAATAACACAACCTTTCCTATTGATTGGTTTGATTTGCCTAGGCTATGGTTTGGGAACCGTTGGTTTCCATTCTTTTTCTCGTCAAAAAATCTTTGAACCAATAGAACTTGATAGAGAGATCACCAAACAACACAAACACAAGCATACGATTGATGCGATTTTGAATGTTTCTCAAATTCTCAATAACACAACCTTTCTTATTGATTGGTTTGATTTCCCTAGGCTATGGTTTGGGAACCGTTGGTTTCCATTCTTTTTCCCGTAAAAAAATCTTTGAAATAATAGAATTTGATAGAAAGATCACAAAACAACACATGCATACGAATCATGCGATTCCGAATGTTTCTCAAATTCTCAATAACACAAACTTTGCTATTAATTGGTTTGATTTGCCTAAGCTATGGTTTTGGGAACCGTTGGTTTCCATTCTTTTTCTCGTCAAAAAGTCTTTGAACTTATAGAACTTGATAGAAACATCACCAAACAACACAAACATAAGCATACGAATCATGCGATTCCGAATGTTTCTCAAGGTTTCAATAACAAAACCATTCCTATTGATTTGTTTGATTTGCCTAGGCTATGGTTTGTGAACTGTTGGTTTCCATTCTTTTTCTCGTCAAAAATCTTTGAACTAATAGAAATTGATAGAAAGATCACCAAATGACACCATACGAATCATGCGGTTCCGAATGTTTCTAAAATTCTCAATAACACAACCTTTCTTATTGATTGGTTTGATTTGCCTAGGCTATGTTTTGGGAACCGTTGGTTTCCATTCTTTTTCTCGTCAAAAAATCTTTGAACTAATAGAACTTGATAGAAAGATCACCAAACAACACAAACACAAGCATACGAATCATGCGATTCCGAATGTTTCTCAAATTCTCAATGACTCAACCTTTCTTATTGATTGGTTTGCTTTGCCTAGGCTATAGTTTGGAAACCATTGGTTTCCATTCTTTTTCTCGTCCAAAAATCTTTGAACTAATAGAACTTGATAGAAAGATCACCAAACAACACAAACACAAGCATACGATTCATGCGATTTCGAATGTTTCTCAAATTCTCAATAACACAACCTTTCCTATTGATTGGTTTGATTTGCCTAAGCTATGGTTTGGGAACCGTTGGTTTCCATTCTTTTTCTCGTCAAAAAATCTTTGAACTAATAGAACTTGATAGAAAGATCAACAAACAACACAAACACAAGCATACGAATCATGTGATTCCGAATGTTTCTCAAATTCTCAATGACACAACCTTTCTTATTGATTGTTTTGCTTTGCCTAGACTATGGTTTGGGAACCGTTGGTTTCCATTCTTTTTCTCGTCCAAAAATCTTTGAACTAATAGAACTTGATAGAAAGATCATCAAACAACACAAACACAAGCATACGATTCATGCGATTTCGAATGTTTCTCAAATTCTCAATGACACAACCTTTCTTATTCATTGGTTTGCTTTGCCCAGGCTATGGTTTGGGAACCGTTGGTTTCCATTCTTTTTCTCGTCCAAAAATATTTGAACTAATAGAACTTGATAGAAAGATCACCAAACAACACAAACACAAGAATACGATTCATGCGATTTCGAATGTTTCTCAAATTCTCAATAACACAACCTTTCTTATTGATTGGTTTGATTTCCCTAGGCTATGGTTTGGGATCCGTTGGTTTCCATTCTTTTTCTCGTAAAAAAATCTTTGGACTAATAGAACTAGATAGAAAGATGACCAAAAAACACAAACACATGCATACGAATCATGCGATTCCGAATGTTTCTGAAATTCTCAATGACACAACCTTTCTTATTGATTGGTTTGCTTTGCCTAGTCTATGGTTTGGGAACCGTTGGTTTCCATTCTTTTCCTCGTCCAAAAATCTTTAAACTAATAGAATTTGATAGAAAGATCACCAAACAACACAAACACAAGCATATGATTCATGCGATTTCGAATGTTTCTCAAATTCTCAATAACACAACCTTTCCTATTGATTGGTTTGATTTGCCTAAGCTATGGTTTGAGAACCGTGGTTTCCATTCTTTTTCTCGTCAAAAAATCTTTGAACTTATAGAACTTGATAGAAACATCACCAAACAACACCATAACGAATCATGCGATTCCGCATGTTTCTACAATTCTCAATAACACAACCTTTCCTATTGATTGGTTTGATTTGCCTAGGCTATGGTTTGGGAACCGTTGGTTTCCATTCTTTTTCTCGTCAAAAAATCTTTGAACCAATAGAACTTGATAGAGAGATCACCAAACAACACAAACACAAGCATACGATTGATGCGATTTTGAATGTTTCTCAAATTCTCAATAACACAACCTTTCTTATTGATTGGTTTGATTTCCCTAGGCTATGGTTTGGGAACCGTTGGTTTCCATTCTTTTTCCCGTAAAAAAATCTTTGAAATAATAGAATTTGATAGAAAGATCACAAAACAACACATGCATACGAATCATGCGATTCCGAATGTTTCTCAAATTCTCAATAACACAAACTTTGCTATTAATTGGTTTGATTTGCCTAAGCTATGGTTTTGGGAACCGTTGGTTTCCATTCTTTTTCTCGTCAAAAAGTCTTTGAACTTATAGAACTTGATAGAAACATCACCAAACAACACAAACATAAGCATACGAATCATGCGATTCCGAATGTTTCTCAAGGTTTCAATAACAAAACCATTCCTATTGATTTGTTTGATTTGCCTAGGCTATGGTTTGTGAACTGTTGGTTTCCATTCTTTTTCTCGTCAAAAATCTTTGAACTAATAGAAATTGATAGAAAGATCACCAAATGACACCATACGAATCATGCGGTTCCGAATGTTTCTAAAATTCTCAATAACACAACCTTTCTTATTGATTGGTTTGATTTGCCTAGGCTATGTTTTGGGAACCGTTGGTTTCCATTCTTTTTCTCGTCAAAAAATCTTTGAACTAATAGAACTTGATAGAAAGATCACCAAACAACACAAACACAAGCATACGAATCATGCGATTCCGAATGTTTCTCAAATTCTCAATGACTCAACCTTTCTTATTGATTGGTTTGCTTTGCCTAGGCTATAGTTTGGAAACCATTGGTTTCCATTCTTTTTCTCGTCCAAAAATCTTTGAACTAATAGAACTTGATAGAAAGATCACCAAACAACACAAACACAAGCATACGATTCATGCGATTTCGAATGTTTCTCAAATTCTCAATAACACAACCTTTCCTATTGATTGGTTTGATTTGCCTAAGCTATGGTTTGGGAACCGTTGGTTTCCATTCTTTTTCTCGTCAAAAAATCTTTGAACTAATAGAACTTGATAGAAAGATCAACAAACAACACAAACACAAGCATACGAATCATGTGATTCCGAATGTTTCTCAAATTCTCAATGACACAACCTTTCTTATTGATTGTTTTGCTTTGCCTAGACTATGGTTTGGGAACCGTTGGTTTCCATTCTTTTTCTCGTCCAAAAATCTTTGAACTAATAGAACTTGATAGAAAGATCATCAAACAACACAAACACAAGCATACGATTCATGCGATTTCGAATGTTTCTCAAATTCTCAATGACACAACCTTTCTTATTCATTGGTTTGCTTTGCCCAGGCTATGGTTTGGGAACCGTTGGTTTCCATTCTTTTTCTCGTCCAAAAATATTTGAACTAATAGAACTTGATAGAAAGATCACCAAACAACACAAACACAAGAATACGATTCATGCGATTTCGAATGTTTCTCAAATTCTCAATAACACAACCTTTCTTATTGATTGGTTTGATTTCCCTAGGCTATGGTTTGGGATCCGTTGGTTTCCATTCTTTTTCTCGTAAAAAAATCTTTGGACTAATAGAACTAGATAGAAAGATGACCAAAAAACACAAACACATGCATACGAATCATGCGATTCCGAATGTTTCTGAAATTCTCAATGACACAACCTTTCTTATTGATTGGTTTGCTTTGCCTAGTCTATGGTTTGGGAACCGTTGGTTTCCATTCTTTTCCTCGTCCAAAAATCTTTAAACTAATAGAATTTGATAGAAAGATCACCAAACAACACAAACACAAGCATACGATTCATGCGATTTCGAATGTTTCTCAAATTCTCAATAACACAACCTTTCCTATTGATTGGTTTGATTTGCCTAAGCTATGGTTTGAGAACCGTGGTTTCCATTCTTTTTCTCGTCAAAAAATCTTTGAACTTATAGAACTTGATAGAAACATCACCAAACAACACCATAACGAATCATGCGATTCCGCATGTTTCTACAATTCTCAATAACACAACCTTTCCTATTGATTGGTTTGATTTGCCTAGGCTATGGTTTGGGAACCGTTGGTTTCCATTCTTTTTCTCGTCAAAAAATCTTTGAACCAATAGAACTTGATAGAGAGATCACCAAACAACACAAACACAAGCATACGATTGATGCGATTTTGAATGTTTCTCAAATTCTCAATAACACAACCTTTCTTATTGATTGGTTTGATTTCCCTAGGCTATGGTTTGGGAACCGTTGGTTTCCATTCTTTTTCTCGTAAAAAAATCTTTGAAATAATAGAGCTTGATAGAAAGATCACAAAACAACACATGCATACGAATCATGCGATTCCGAATGTTTCTCAAATTCTCAATAACACAAACTTTGCTATTAATTGGTTTGATTTGCCTAAGCTATGGTTTGGGAACCGTTGGTTTCCATTCTTTTTCTCGTCAAAAAGTCTTTGAACTTATAGAACTTGATAGAAACATCACCAAACAACACAAACATAAGCATACGAATCATGCGATTCCGAATGTTTCTCAAGGTTTCAATAACAAAACCATTCCTATTGATTGGTTTGATTTGCCTAGGCTATGGTTTATGAACCGTTGGTTTCCATTCTTTTTCTCGTCAAAAATCTTTGAACTAATAGAAATTGATAGAAAGATCACCAAATGACACCATACGAATCATGCGGTTCCGAATGTTTCTCAAATTCTCAATAACACAACCTTTCCTATTGATTGGTTTGATTTGCCTAGGCTATGGTTTGGGAACCGTTGGTTTCCATTCTTTTTCTCGTCAAAAAATCTTTGAACTAATAGAACTTGATAGAAAGATCACCAAACAACACAAACACAAGCATACGAATCATGTGATTCCGAATGTTTCTCAAATTCTCAATGACACAACCTTTCTTATTGATTGGTTTGCTTTGCCTAGGCTATGGTTTGGAAACCGTTGGTTTCCATTCTTTTTCTCGTCCAAAAATCTTTGAACTAATAGAACTTGATAGAAAGATCATCAAACAACACAAACACAAGCATACGATTCATGCGATTTCGAATGTTTCTCAAATTCTCAATGACACAACCTTTCTTATTCATTGGTTTGCTTTGCCCAGGCTATGGTTTGGGAACCGTTGGTTTCCATTCTTTTTCTCGTCCAAAAATATTTGAACTAATAGAACTTGATAGAAAGATCACCAAACAACACAAACACAAGAATACGATTCATGCGATTTCGAATGTTTCTCAAATTCTCAATAACACAACCTTTCTTATTGATTGGTTTGATTTCCCTAGGCTATGGTTTGGGATCCGTTGGTTTCCATTCTTTTTCTCGTAAAAAAATCTTTGGACTAATAGAACTAGATAGAAAGATGACCAAAAAACACAAACACATGCATACGAATCATGCGATTCCGAATGTTTCTGAAATTCTCAATGACACAACCTTTCTTATTGATTGGTTTGCTTTGCCTAGTCTATGGTTTGGGAACCGTTGGTTTCCATTCTTTTCCTCGTCCAAAAATCTTTAAACTAATAGAATTTGATAGAAAGATCACCAAACAACACAAACACAAGCATACGATTCATGCGATTTCGAATGTTTCTCAAATTCTCAATAACACAACCTTTCCTATTGATTGGTTTGATTTGCCTAAGCTATGGTTTGAGAACCGTGGTTTCCATTCTTTTTCTCGTCAAAAAATCTTTGAACTTATAGAACTTGATAGAAACATCACCAAACAACACCATAACGAATCATGCGATTCCGCATGTTTCTACAATTCTCAATAACACAACCTTTCCTATTGATTGGTTTGATTTGCCTAGGCTATGGTTTGGGAACCGTTGGTTTCCATTCTTTTTCTCGTCAAAAAATCTTTGAACCAATAGAACTTGATAGAGAGATCACCAAACAACACAAACACAAGCATACGATTGATGCGATTTTGAATGTTTCTCAAATTCTCAATAACACAACCTTTCTTATTGATTGGTTTGATTTCCCTAGGCTATGGTTTGGGAACCGTTGGTTTCCATTCTTTTTCTCGTAAAAAAATCTTTGAAATAATAGAGCTTGATAGAAAGATCACAAAACAACACATGCATACGAATCATGCGATTCCGAATGTTTCTCAAATTCTCAATAACACAAACTTTGCTATTAATTGGTTTGATTTGCCTAAGCTATGGTTTGGGAACCGTTGGTTTCCATTCTTTTTCTCGTCAAAAAGTCTTTGAACTTATAGAACTTGATAGAAACATCACCAAACAACACAAACATAAGCATACGAATCATGCGATTCCGAATGTTTCTCAAGGTTTCAATAACAAAACCATTCCTATTGATTGGTTTGATTTGCCTAGGCTATGGTTTATGAACCGTTGGTTTCCATTCTTTTTCTCGTCAAAAATCTTTGAACTAATAGAAATTGATAGAAAGATCACCAAATGACACCATACGAATCATGCGGTTCCGAATGTTTCTCAAATTCTCAATAACACAACCTTTCCTATTGATTGGTTTGATTTGCCTAGGCTATGGTTTGGGAACCGTTGGTTTCCATTCTTTTTCTCGTCAAAAAATCTTTGAACTAATAGAACTTGATAGAAAGATCACCAAACAACACAAACACAAGCATACGAATCATGTGATTCCGAATGTTTCTCAAATTCTCAATGACACAACCTTTCTTATTGATTGGTTTGCTTTGCCTAGGCTATGGTTTGGAAACCGTTGGTTTCCATTCTTTTTCTCGTCCAAAAATCTTTGAACTAATAGAACTTGATAGAAAGATCACCAAACAACACAAACACAAGCATACGATTCATGCGATTTCGAATGTTTCTCAAATTCTCAATAACACAACCTTTCCTATTGATTGGTTTGATTTGCCTAAGCTATGGTTTGGGAACCGTTGGTTTCCATTCTTTTTCTCGTCAAAAAATCTTTGAACTAATAGAACTTGATAGAAAGATCAACAAACAACACAAACACAAGCATACAAATCATGTGATTCCGAATGTTTCTCAAATTCTCAATGACACAACCTTTCTTATTGATTGGTTTGCTTTGCCTAGACTATGGTTTGGGAACCGTTGGTTTCCATTCTTTTTCTCGTCCAAAAATCTTTGAACTAATAGAACTTGATAGAAAGATCATCAAACAACACAAACACAAGCATACGATTCATGCGATTTCGAATGTTTCTCAAATTCTCAATGACACAACCTTTCTTATTCATTGGTTTGCTTTGCCTAGGCTATGGTTTGGAAACCGTTGGTTTCCATTCTTTTTCTCGTCAAAAAATCTTTGAACTAATAGAACTTGATAGAAAGATCAACAAACAACACAAACACAAGCATACAAATCATGTGATTCCGAATGTTTCTCAAATTCTCAATGACACAACCTTTCTTATTCATTGGTTTGATTTGCCCAGGCTATGGTTCGGGAACCGTTGGTTTCCATTCTTTTTCTCGTCCAAAAATATTTGAACTAATAGAACTTGATAGAAAGATCACCAAACAACACAAACACAAGCATACGATTCATGCGATTTCGAATGTTTCTCAAATTCTCAATAACACAACCTTTCTTATTGATTGGTTTGATTTCCCTAGGCTATGGTTTGGGATCCGTTGGTTTCCATTCTTTTTCTCGTAAAAAAATCTTTGGACTAATAGAACTTGATAGAAAGATGACCAAAAAACACAAACACATGCATACGAATCATGCGATTCCGAATGTTTCTGAAATTCTCAATGACACAACCTTTCTTATTGATTGGTTTGCTTTGCCTAGTCTATGGTTTGGGAACCGTTGGTTTCCATTCTTTTCCTCGTCCAAAAATCTTTAAACTAATAGAATTTGATAGAAAGATCACCAAACAACACAAACACAAGCATACGATTCATGCGATTTCGAATGTTTCTCAAATTCTCAATGACACAACCTTTCTTATTCATTGGTTTGCTTTGCCCAGGCTATGGTTTGGGAACCGTTGGTTTCCATTCTTTTTCTCGTCCAAAAATATTTGAACTAATAGAACTTGATAGAAAGATCACCAAACAACACAAACACAAGCATACGATTCATGCGATTTCGAATGTTTCTCAAATTCTCAATAACACAACCTTTCTTATTGATTGGTTTGATTTCCCTAGGCTATGGTTTGGGATCCGTTGGTTTCCATTCTTTTTCTCGTAAAAAAATCTTTGGACTAATAGAACTTGATAGAAAGATGACCAAAAAACACAAACACATGCATACGAATCATGCGATTCCGAATGTTTCTGAAATTCTCAATGACACAACCTTTCTTATTGATTGGTTTGCTTTGCCTAGTCTATGGTTTGGGAACCGTTGGTTTCCATTCTTTTCCTCGTCCAAAAATCTTTAAACTAATAGAATTTGATAGAAAGATCACCAAACAACACAAACACAAGCATACGATTCATGCGATTTCGAATGTTTCTCAAATTCTCAATAACACAACCTTTCCTATTGATTGGTTTGATTTGCGTAAGCTATGGTTTGGGAACCGTTGGTTTCCATTCTTTTTCTCGTCAAAAAATCTTTGAACTAATAGAACTTGATAGAAAGATCAACAAACAACACAAACACAAGCATACAAATCATGTGATTCCGAATGTTTCTCAAATTCTCAATGACACAACCTTTCTTATTGATTGGTTTGCTTTGCCTAGACTATGGTTTGGGAACCGTTGGTTTCCATTCTTTTTCTCGTCCAAAAATCTTTGAACTAGTAGAACTTGATAGAAAGATC
This sequence comes from Polygonum maritimum, assembly GCA_963924305.1. Classification (NCBI taxonomy): domain Eukaryota; kingdom Viridiplantae; phylum Streptophyta; class Magnoliopsida; order Caryophyllales; family Polygonaceae; genus Polygonum; species Polygonum maritimum. The sequence continues at coordinate 14,987,669 of OZ002734.1, read as the reverse complement.
ATCAAACAACACAAACACAAGCATACGATTCATGCGATTTCGAATGTTTCTCAAATTCTCAATGACACAACCTTTCTTATTCATTGGTTTGCTTTGCCTAGGCTATGGTTTGGAAACCGTTGGTTTCCATTCTTTTTCTCCTCAAAAAATCTTTGAACTAATAGAACTTGATAGAAAGATCAACAAACAACACAAACACAAGCATACAAATCATGTGATTCCGAATGTTTCTCAAATTCTCAATGACACAACCTTTCTTATTCATTGGTTTGATTTGCCCAGGCTATGGTTCGGGAACCGTTGGTTTCCATTCTTTTTCTCGTCCAAAAATATTTGAACTAATAGAACTTGATAGAAAGATCACCAAACAACACAAACACAAGCATACGATTCATGCGATTTCGAATGTTTCTCAAATTCTCAATAACACAACCTTTCTTATTGATTGGTTTGATTTCCCTAGGCTATGGTTTGGGATCCGTTGGTTTCCATTCTTTTTCTCGTAAAAAAATCTTTGGACTAATAGAACTTGATAGAAAGATGACCAAAAAACACAAACACATGCATACGAATCATGCGATTCCGAATGTTTCTCAAATTCTCAATGACACAACCTTTCTTATTGATTGGTTTGCTTTGCCTAGTCTATGGTTTGGGAACCGTTGGTTTCCATTCTTTTCCTCGTCCAAAAATCTTTAAACTAATAGAATTTGATAGAAAGATCACCAAACAACACAAACACAAGCATACGATTCATGCGATTTCGAATGTTTCTCAAATTCTCAATGACACAACCTTTCTTATTCATTGGTTTGCTTTGCCCAGGCTATGGTTTGGGAACCGTTGGTTTCCATTCTTTTTCTCGTCCAAAAATATTTGAACTAATAGAACTTGATAGAAAGATCACCAAACAACACAAACACAAGCATACGATTCATGCGATTTCGAATGTTTCTCAAATTCTCAATAACACAACCTTTCTTATTGATTGGTTTGATTTCCCTAGGCTATGGTTTGGGATCCGTTGGTTTCCATTCTTTTTCTCGTAAAAAAATCTTTGGACTAATAGAACTTGATAGAAAGATGACCAAAAAACACAAACACATGCATACGAATCATGCGATTCCGAATGTTTCTGAAATTCTCAATGACACAACCTTTCTTATTGATTGGTTTGCTTTGCCTAGTCTATGGTTTGGGAACCGTTGGTTTCCATTCTTTTCCTCGTCCAAAAATCTTTAAACTAATAGAATTTGATAGAAAGATCACCAAACAACACAAACACAAGCATACGATTCATGCGATTTCGAATGTTTCTCAAATTCTCAATGACACAACCTTTCTTATTCATTGGTTTGATTTGCCCAGGCTATGGTTCGGGAACCGTTGGTTTCCATTCTTTTTCTCGTCCAAAAATATTTGAACTAATAGAACTTGATAGAAAGATCACCAAACAACACAAACACAAGCATACGATTCATGCGATTTCGAATGTTTCTCAAATTCTCAATAACACAACCTTTCTTATTGATTGGTTTCATTTCCCTAGGCTATGGTTTGGGATCCGTTGGTTTCCATTCTTTTTCTCGTAAAAAAATCTTTGGACTAATAGAACTTGATAGAAAGATCACCAAAAAACACAAACACATGCATACGAATCATGCGATTCCGAATGTTTCTGAAATTCTCAATGACACAACCTTTCTTATTGATTGGTTTGCTTTGCCTAGTCTATGGTTTGGGAACCGTTGGTTTCCATTCTTTTCCTCGTCCAAAAATCTTTAAACTAATAGAATTTGATAGAAAGATCACCAAACAACACAAACACAAGCATACGATTCATGCGATTTCGAATGTTTCTCAAATTCTCAATGACACAACCTTTCTTATTCATTGGTTTGCTTTGCCCAGGCTATGGTTTGGGAACCGTTGGTTTCCATTCTTTTTCTCGTCCAAAAATATTTGAACTAATAGAACTTGATAGAAAGATCACCAAACAACACAAACACAAGCATACGATTCATGCGATTTCGAATGTTTCTCAAATTCTCAATAACACAACCTTTCTTATTGATTGGTTTGATTTCCCTAGGCTATGGTTTGGGATCCGTTGGTTTCCATTCTTTTTCTCGTAAAAAAATCTTTGGACTAATAGAACTTGATAGAAAGATGACCAAAAAACACAAACACATGCATACGAATCATGCGATTCCGAATGTTTCTGAAATTCTCAATGACACAACCTTTCTTATTGATTGGTTTGCTTTGCCTAGTCTATGGTTTGGGAACCGTTGGTTTCCATTCTTTTCCTCGTCCAAAAATCTTTAAACTAATAGAATTTGATAGAAAGATCACCAAACAACACAAACACAAGCATACGATTCATGCGATTTCGAATGTTTCTCAAATTCTCAATAACACAACCTTTCCTATTGATTGGTTTGATTTGCCTAAGCTATGGTTTGAGAACCGTTGGTTTCCATTCTTTTTCTCGTCAAAAAATCTTTGAACTTATAGAACTTGATAAAAACATCACCAAACAACACCATAACGAATCATGCGATTCCGTTGTTTCTGAAATTCTCAATGACACAACCTTTCTTATTGATTGGTTTGGTTTGCCTAGTCTATGGTTTGGGAACCGTTGGTTTCCATTCTTTTCCTCGTCCAAAAATCTTTAAACTAATAGAATTTGATAGAAAGATCACCAAACAACACAAACACAAGCATACGATTCATGCGATTTCGAATGTTTCTCAAATTCTCAATAACACAACCTTTCCTATTGATTGGTTTGATTTTCCTAAGGTATGGTTTGAGAACCGTTGGTTTCCATTCTTTTTCTCGTCAAAAAATCTTTGAACTTATAGAACTTGATAGAAACATCACCAAACAACACATGCATACGAATCATGCGATTCCGAATGTTTCTCAAATTCTCAATAACACAAACTTTGCTATTAATTGGTTTGATTTGCCTAAGCTATGGTTTGGGAACCGTTGGTTTCCATTCTTTTTCTCGTCAAAAAGTCTTTGAACTTATAGAACTTGATAGAAACATCACCAAACAACACAAACATAAGCATACGAATCATGCGATTCCGAATGTTTCTCAAGGTTTCAATAACAAAACCATTCCTATTGATTGGTTTGATTTGCCTAGGCTATGGTTTGTGAACTGTTGGTTTCCATTCTTTTTCTCGTCAAAAATCTTTGAACTAATAGAAATTGATAGAAAGATCACCAAATGACACCATACGAATCATGCGGTTCCGAATGTTTCTAAAATTCTCAATAACACAACCTTTCTTATTGATTGGTTTGATTTGCCTAGGCTATGTTTTGGGAACCGTTGGTTTCCATTCTTTTTCTCGTCAAAAAATCTTAGAACTAATAGAACTTGATAGAAAGATCACCAAACAACACAAATACAAGCATACGAATCATGCGATTCCGAATGTTTCTCAAATTCTCAATGACTCAACCTTTCTTATTGATTGGTTTGCTTTGCCTAGGCTATAGTTTGGAAACCATTGGTTTCCATTCTTTTTCTCGTCCAAAAATCTTTGAACTAATAGAACTTGATAGAAAGATCACCAAACAACACAAACACAAGCATACGATTCATGCGATTTCGAATGTTTCTCAAATTCTCAGTAATACAACCTTTGTTATTGATTGGTTTGATTTCCCTAGGCTATGGTTTGGGAATCGTTGGTTTCCATTATTTTTCTCGTAAAAAAACCTTTGGACTAATAGAACTTGATAGAAAGATCACCAAGCAACACAAACACATGCATACGAATCATGCGATTCCGAATGTTTCTGAAATTCTCAATGACATGATAGAAAGATCACCAAACAACACAAACACAAGCATACGATTCATGCGATTTCGAATGTTTCTCAAATTCTCAATGACACAACCTTTCTTATTGATTGGTTTGCTTTGCCTAGGCTATGGTTTGGGAACAGTTGGTTTCCATTCTTTTTCTTGTCCAAAAATCTTTGAACTAATAGAACTTGATAGAAAGATCACCAAACAACACAAACACAAGCATACGATTCATGCGATTTCGAATGTTTCTCAAATTCTCAATAACACAACCTTTCTTATTGATGAAGGATCATCCAGTCAGCCTCCTCCAAGCGCCTCAACACTCTTTGAGGGGCCAATCACTAGATCCCGAGCTAAGAAGCTACAAAGTGGAATGCATGCCTTTGTGTGTTTCATTTGTGCTAAGGAGGCGAGAGCGAGCATGGAGCCATGTGCCAAGGCTGTGTGCCTAGCAAGTGTGGGCGCCACCCATGAAGAGAGCCAAGGCACAAGCGACGTCGCATGAGTGCCGCGATTGGGCACCGGCGCTGCGGGTGTGCCTCGTTTGGGCACCGGCGCTGCGAGTGTGCCTCGTTTGGGCACCGACGCCTATTTTAGGCACCCAAGAGTGTTTGTTTCATTTTGGGCCTATTATGCTGTTTTGGGCCTATCTATCTTAGAATTAATTAGACCTTTTTAATTATTTCTTTTATTTCCAGAAGTGAGACATATAAGTATTGTTTTGATGGTTTGGAACACTTAGACAATTCAGAAGATAGAAATCGTTTTTCTCTTGAAAAGAGAGAGTTTGAAGCTTTGCTTCATTGAGTGTGTGAATCGCAGCTTGGTTTGTTTGATTTGTGTCAATCCTCTACGAAGCTTGGTGCTTATCAACGATCACGAGCCCCCTTCCTGTGCTTCAAGGTGTCGCCTTGTTGTGTAGGATTGTACAAGGTTGGTTCTTCGTCCATTCTATTAGGATTCTGGTTGAAATACATACCAGGGGTTTAATAGTTGTCTCGAAGGGTTATCCTTCTCGTCGTTTCTATCAATTTCCCTTTTCGTTTCTTCATTTCAGTTTGCTTCTTTGTTGTGTCGTTTTTCCTCTTGTTGAGTCGAGTTCATCATTTCCAGTTTCGTTCCATTCAATTCTAACCATTGTTTCCTTGTGTTTTCCTTGTTGAGTCGTGAACGTCGAAGATCGGGCATCCACACGGCTAACCCCGTATCAAAGTGGTATCAGAGCTGCGTTGACGACGTTCTTTTCGTTCCCATCAAAAGAGTCTACAAAATACCAAAAAGAGTCCTCCGGAGATCAGGTTCGATTAATCAACTCTCTTTAATCTGAACTTGAAAGTACTAATCGGTTTGTTCTTGCGCAGTGGTTTGTTTTGCCTAGCCAATTACACCTTTAGCCAAGAAAAATCGTCCCCTCAGCCACCACAACCACCAACGCCCCACCACCTTCACAAAATCCGCCCACCACCCCCACAAATTCGACCACCACCTTGATTAAGTCAGCCGATTTGTTTTAATTAAATTGGAGTCATAAATCTGATTTAATTAATTCAAATTTGAATTAATCCTAAGCTGATTCCTATTTTTAAGGTTGACCAACAACAAACCATATCCCAGCCACAAATTTCCCACACCCACCTCCTAATATCAAGGAGAACCCATTCAGCTCATTTGAAATCAAAAGCCACGCCCAACCACCCATCCTCCAGCCTATTCCTTCTCCTAAAATCAAGGGATTTCAGCCACCAACATTTCAAACTCAAATCGCCACCTCTCCTCATTTCTAGCAAATTATTTTGCACCTTAGAATAGCATTTTATTTCAATTTCGAAATTATTTGTATTTTCTGATTATTTCTGATTAAAAAAAAAATCAAAAAAAAAAAAAAAAAAAAAAACGAAAATCAGAAATCAGATTTTATTCTTCTATTTCATTCATAGTATATCATTGCATTTTATTCTAGTGCATAGTGTAATTAAGGTGTGCGACATATCATCATCTTCCCTCTTCATCTCTTGAGTTAGACGATCCCATTGGAGAAGCTTTCGAACCTTACACTTTCAGCCTACCCTTACCTAAACAAACCACTCCAAGTTCATACTTGGTTACGGAAATCAAGGTGAGAGAAGCTTAATCGAGGTTTGTTCTCTTTCTCTATTCATCTCCATTCTTAAACACATTTGAGTCTTCTTTTCTTGGACGTTTCTTCCCCAGCCTTCATCTTCTCGTGAATTGTTGTTTACTAATCTTTGAATTGAGTTGTTGATCATTTCAAGCAGATTGAAACAACGAGCTCGATCACACACCGAGAGTGAGAGCGAGTGAAACACTTGAGAGGCTGATTTGGATTAAACTAACTTGACAAGTTTGCTTGTAAAGTGTTTTTGCTGATTGTGCAGAATGTCTAACGAAAGTAGTGATAACACCAACACACCCAAGAGCCCTGAGCCAATCCACCCCGAGGTGTTCAAGTTGTTGACCTCACTCAACAGCAACATCACACGCCTCAATTCTAGGATGACGGCCTTGGAGACGAGAGCCTTGGCGTTGCCTCCACCCGTGCTAAGCGTAGCCTTGGGCACCGATTCAGCGGCACACCAACAAGGCACCGGCGATGGCCAGGACCAAAACGCCCACAACACGGACCCTAACTTGGCGTCCACATCACAACAACATGGTTTCCAAAACCAAACCAGGGAAGTGCCTCATAACTCTAATCCATTGCGTAATTCCTCGGGCAATCTTCCTAGAAGAGTGCCTTTTGGTTCCCAGCTCACTCCCCTTCGGGATGAGCATAATCGTGCTAATAGCTTTCAAGGATTTCAGGACCAAAGAGGATCACCAAGTGATATGGACCTTTATGATGATGAGTATGAGGGCGAGGAGGAGGATAATTGGGAGCGCGTCTCAAGAAGGGGAGGTAGGGAGCGCCGAGAAGGTCGAGATAGGCGTCCCATGAGACCTCGTGAGCAGGAGCAAGACGGAGTTGGCAAGATAAAGGTGAGGATCCCTGCTTTCGAAGGCAAGTGTGATCCGGATGTCTATATGGAATGGGAGACCAAGATCGAGCAAGTGTGGAACTGCCACAACTTTGCCGAGACCAAGAAGGTGCAGCTCGCTGTCCTTGAGTTCTCCGGTTATGCCCTCATATGGTGGGATAACTTGGTGAAAGAAAGGAGGCGCAATCTGGACGCACCCATAGCCAGCTGGGATCAAATGAAGGCGTTGATGCGAGGGCGTTTCATACCTCAACATTACGCCCGGGAGCTAAGACAGCGGCTGGAAAATTTGAAACAAGGTTCCATGAGTGCCGAGGAGTGCTACAATGCCATGCAAGTGGCGATGGTAAGGGCTGATGTGGTTGAGGATGAAGAGACCACCATGGCCAGGTATCTTCGTATCTTGCATCCTTATTTGGCAAATGAGATTGATTTATATCCCTACACTACTATGACTGACCTTTTCCATCTAGCTTTGAAAGTAGAAAGGAAATTCAAGTCTAGGTACTCGGGAGGAAGGAACGCGAACACTCAGCCCCAATCATGGAGGGGGAGCCGTGGCCAGCAAGGCGGATCGTATGGGAAGGAGGCCTCGCACCAAAAGGAGAGGAGCAATGCAGCCGGCGGTCAAGGAGACCAAGCTGGACGAGCCAAACAGCCCACAAGCTCCACGCCTTCACCATACAACAAGGGCAATTCTAGTGGGGTTTCAGCAGCTCCAAAGGGGAGTAATCCTACCTCTAACTCTTCGTCTAGGACTAGAGATATTGTGTGCTTTAAGTGCCAGGGTAGAGGACATTATGCAAGAGATTGCCCTAACAAGAAAACACTTTTAATCAATCATTTAGGTGAATATGAATCTGAAAGTGAGCATGAAAACGAGCCTAATGATGATTTGCATGAAAATGATAATGTTGAAGATGAAATTGAGTATGAATCTGGTGAATCTCTTATTGCTAGGAGGACATTGCATATTAAACCACAAGCATGCGATGATAATGAAAGAGAGAACTTGTTTCATACTAGGTGCTTGATTAAAGGGAAGGTTTGTAACATGATCATAGATAGTGGTAGTTGTTGTAACATTGCTAGCTTAGAGATGGTTAACAAACTGCAATTACCTATGACTCATCACCCTAGACCCTATAAGTTGCATTGGATGAATGACTGTGGTGAATTGAAAGTGCAAAGGCAAGTAAAGGTTTCTATTAAACTAGGACGTTATGAGGATAATGTTCTTTGTGATGTAGTACCTATGCAGGCTTGTCATATTCTATTAGGTCGTCCATGGCAATACGACAGGAAGGTTGTGCACGATGGATTCACCAACCGAAACACCTTCACCCACAACGGCCAGACCATAGTCCTTAAGCCCATGACGCCTACGCAGGTCTCGGAGGAGTGGGATCGGAAGCGTCAAGGTAAGAAGGTATGTTCTGACCTTGAGGGAGAGAATGGGAAGGAAGAGAAAGCTCGGGGTAAGACGAGCCAACCTCTCAGCCCTACACCTCCCTCCGCTCTTTTGGCTTCCAAGAGGGAGCTGGAAGACGAGTTTTTGGATGGGGAAACAACGCTTATGCTCTTATGCAAGGAGCTGAGCTTGTTAAGTGAAGAGCTTCGAGCTTCACTGCCCCCACGCATTTTGGGGCTCATCGAGGAGTACAAGGACGTATTCCCCGACGAGATACCGGCTGGCCTACCCCCAATTAGAGGAATCGAGCATCAAATTGATCTCATTCCCGGGGCGTCTTTGCCAAACAGGCCAGCTTACCGTATGAACCCCCAAGAGACCCAAGAGGTCCAATCCCAAGTCCAAGAGCTCTTGGATAAGGGATACATTAGGGAGAGTATGAGCCCTTGTGCTGTACCGGTGTTATTAGTACCCAAGAAAGACAACACATGGAGAATGTGTGTCGATTGCAGGGCCATTAATAACATCACGGTAAAGTATAGGCACCCCATTCCTCGTCTTGATGATATGCTAGACGAACTGCATGGATCCACCATTTTCTCAAAAATTGATTTAAAAAGTGGATACCACCAGATTCGTATGAGGGAGGGGGACGAGTGGAAAACAGCCTTCAAGACCAAGTTTGGTCTCTATGAATGGCTCGTTATGCCATTCGGGCTCACGAACGCCCCTAGTACATTCATGCGTCTCATGAACCATGTATTGCGACATTATATAGGGAAATTTGTAGTGGTCTATTTTGATGACATATTAGTGTATAGTAAGTCCCTAGAGGAGCATGAGTGTCATTTGAGAGATGTGCTTAATACCTTGCGTCTTGAACACTTGTTTGCGAATTTGAAAAAGTGTGAGTTATGTACTACTACTGTTACCTTTCTTGGTTTTGTGGTTAGCTCGCAGGGATTGCAAGTGGATGAGGCCAAGATCAAGGCCATAAACGAGTGGCCCACGCCAACTACTATTGGCCAGGTGCGGAGTTTCCATGGGCTGGCGAGCTTCTATAGGAGGTTTGTCAAGGATTTTAGCACCATTGCAGCCCCATTGACAGAAATTACAAAGAAGAGAAGTGAGTTCAAGTGGGGGCGTGCCCAGGAGAGAGCCTTCGAGACTCTCAAGCTGAAGTTGACGCAAGCCCCGCTATTGGTGTTGCCTGACTTCACACGACCGTTTGAGGTGGAGTGTGATGCAAGTGGAGTCGGCATAGGGGGCGTGCTTATGCAAGAAGGTAAACCTATCGCCTTCTTTTCTGAGAAATTAAAAGGTGCATGTTTAAACTACTCGACCTATGATAAAGAGTTGTATGCTTTGTATCGAGTGCTTAAAACATGGCAGCATTATCTTTGGCCTAGGGAATTTGTGCTTAAAACTGACCATGAATCCTTGAAACACTTTAAAAGTCAAGATAAAATGGATAGGAGGCATGGTAGATGGATGGAATTCATTGAAACATTCCCTTATGTGATTAAGTTTAAAAGAGGAAAAGATAATGTTGTAGCTGATGCCTTGTCTAGACGCCACACTTTGCTTGTTTCATTAGACTCTAGAGTATTAGGATTTACTTATATTCGTGAGTTATATGAAACTGATCTTGATTTTGGTGATGCGTTTAAGGCTTGTCTTGAAAAGAATTGTGTTGAGAAATACTATTTGCATGATGGCTTTCTTTTTCTAGTTGATAAAGTTTGCATACCTCGTTGTTCATTGCGTTTGCTGCTTGTTGAGGAAGCCCATAGGGGCGGCCTAATGGGGCATTTTGGGAGGGACAAAACTTATCACACTCTTAGGACTCATTTCTATTGGCCACACATGCTTAGGGATGTTGAGAATGTAGTTAAAAGATGCATGGACTGTCTTAGGGCTAAATCTAGACTTATGCCACATGGACTTTACACACCATTGCCCACGCCTACAGCCCCTTGGGAGGACCTTTCTATGGACTTTATAGTTGGGTTGCCTAGGACTAAGAAGGGGAGGGATTCAATCATGGTTGTAGTGGATAGGTTTAGTAAGATGGCACATTTTATAGCATGTCATAAGACCGACGATGCTACTAATGTGGCTGGATTATTCTTTAGGGAGATAGTCAGATTGCATGGGGTTCCTAAAACCATAGTTAGTGACCGAGATACTAAGTTCCTTAGCCACTTTTGGAGAACCTTATGGAGTAAACTAGGAACTAAGTTGCTGTTTTCTACCTCTAGTCACCCTCAAACTGATGGGCAAACCGAGGTCACCAATAGGACACTAGCTACGATTCTTAGGGCCATAATTAGGAAGAACTTGAAGATGTGGGAAGAGGCCTTACCTCATGTGGAGTTTGCATATAACAGGATTGTTCATTCTTCTACTAAATTGACTCCATTTGAATGTGTTTATGGTACTAACCCTCTCACCCCACTAGATCTTACCCCATTGCCAATGAGGGAAAATGAGCACTTTGACGCAGGAAAACATGTGGAGTTTATTAGGGAATTGCATGCTCGCACCAAACTGAAGTTGGAGCAAAAGGCCGAGTACAATGCAAGGAGAGCGAACCATGGGAGGCGCCACGTTGTTTTCCAGCCCGGAGACTTGGTGTGGGTTCATTTGAGGAAAGAGAGATTCCCGGAGCAAAGGAAGAACAAGCTGTCCCCTCGAGGAGATGGACCTTTCAAGGTGCTTAAGAGGATCGGGGACAATGCATACAAGCTGGAGCTGCCCGGTGATTATGGTGTAAGCGCAACTTTCAACGTCGCTGATCTCACGCCATACCTTGCTCTTGATGAAGACTTGGATTCGGGGTCGAATCCTTTCCAAGAAGGGGAGGTTGATGAAGGATCATCCAGTCAGCCTCCTCCAAGCGCCCCAACACTCTTTGAGGGGCCAATCACTAGATCCCGAGCTAAGAAGCTACAAAGTGGAATGCATGCCTTTGTGTGTTTCATTTGTGCTAAGGAGGCGAGAGCGAGCATGGAGCCATGTGCCAAGGCTGTGCGCCTAGCAAGTGTGGGCGCCACCCATGAAGAGAGCCAAGGCACAAGCGACGTCGCATGAGTGCCGCGATTGGGCACCGGCGCTGCGGGTGTGCCTCGTTTGGGCACCGGCGCTGCGAGTGTGCCTCGTTTGGGCACCGACGCCTATTTTAGGCACCCAAGAGTGTTTGTTTCATTTTGGGCCTATTATGCTGTTTTGGGCCTATCTATCTTAGAATTAATTAGACCTTTTTAATTATTTCTTTTATTTCCAGAAGTGAGACATATAAGTATTGTTTTGATGGTTTGGAACACTTAGACAATTCAGAAGATAGAAATCGTTTTTCTCTTGAAAAGAGAGAGTTTGAAGCTTTGCTTCATTGAGTGTGTGAATCGCAGCTTGGTTTGTTTGATTTGTGTCAATCCTCTACGAAGCTTGGTGCTTATCAACGATCACGAGCCCCCTTCCTGTGCTTCAAGGTGTCGCCTTGTTGTGTAGGATTGTACAAGGTTGGTTCTTCGTCCATTCTATTAGGATTCTGGTTGAAATACATACCAGGGGTTTAATAGTTGTCTCGAAGGGTTATCCTTCTCGTCGTTTCTATCAATTTCCCTTTTCGTTTCTTCATTTCAGTTTGCTTCTTTGTTGTGTCGTTTTTCCTCTTGTTGAGTCGAGTTCATCATTTCCAGTTTCGTTCCATTCAATTCTAACCATTGTTTCCTTGTGTTTTCCTTGTTGAGTCGTGAACGTCGAAGATCGGGCATCCACACGGCTAACCCCGTATCACTTATTGATGGGTTTGATTTCCCTAGGCTATGGTTTGGGATCCGTTGGTTACCATTCTTTTTCTCGTAAAAAAATCTTTGGACTAATAGAACTTGATAGAAAGATGACCAAAAAACACAAACACATGCATACGAATCATGCGATTCCGAATGTTTCTGAAATTCTCAATGACACAACCTTTCTTATTGATTGGTTTGCTTTGCCTAGTCTATGGTTTGGGAACCGTTGGTTTCCATTCTTTTCCTCGTCCAAAAATCTTTAAACTAATAGAACTTGATAGAAAGATCACCAAACAACACAAACACAAGCATACGATTCATGCGATTTCGAATGTTTCTCAAATTCTCAATAACACAACCTTTCCTATTGATTGGTTTGATTTGCCTAAGCTATGGTTTGAGAACCGTTGGTTTCCATTATTTTTCTCGTCAAAAAATCTTTGAACTTATAGAACTTGATAGAAACATCACCAAACAACACCATAAAGAATCATGCGATTCCGCATGTTTCTACAATTCTCAATAACACAACCTTTCCTATTGATTGGTTTGATTTGCCTAGGCTATGGTTTGGGAACCGTTGGTTTCCATTCTTTTTCTCGCAAAAAAATCTTTGAAATAATAGAACTTGATAGAAAGATCACAAAACAACACATGCATACGAATCATGCGATTCCGAATGTTTCTCAAATTCTCAATAACACAACCTTTGCTATTAATTGGTTTGATTTGCCTAAGATATGGTTTGGGAACCGTTGGTTTCCATTCTTTTTCTCGTCAAAAAATCTTTGAACTTATAGAACTTGATAGAAACATCACCAAACAACACAAACATAAGCATACGAATCATGCGATTCCGAATGTTTCTCAAAGTTTCAATAACAAAACCATTCCTATTGATTGGTTTGATTTGCCTAGGCTATGGTTTGTGAACCGTTGGTTTCCATTCTTTTCTCGTCAAACAATCTTTGAACTAATAGAAATTGATAGAAAGATCACCAAATGACACCATACGAATCATGCGGTTCCGAATGTATCTAAATTCTCAATGACATAACCTTTCTTATTGATTCGTTTGCTTTGCCTAGTCTATGGTTTGGGAACCGTTGGTTTCCATTCTTTTCCTCGTCCAAAAATCTTTGAACTAATAGAACTTGATAGAAAGATCACCAAACAACACAAACACAAGCATACGATTCATGCGATTTCGAATGTTTCTCAAATTCTCAATAACACAACCTTTCCTATTGATTGGTTTGATTTGCCTAGGTTATGGTTTGGGAACCGTTGGTTTCCATTCTTTTTCTCGTCAAAAAATCTTTGAACTAATAGAACTTGATAGAAAGATCACCAAACAACACAAACACAAGCATACGAATCATGTGATTCCGAATGTTTCTCAAATTCTCAATGACACAACCCTTCTTATTGATTGGTTTGCTTTGCCTAGGCTATGGTTTGGGAACCGTTGGTTTCCATTCTTTTTCTCGTCCAAAAATCTTTGAACTAATAGAACTTGATAGAAAGATCATCAAACAACACAAATACAACCATACGATTCATGCGATTTCGAATGTTTCTCAAATTCTCAATGACACAACCTTTCTTATTCATTGGTTTGCTTTGCCTAGGCTATGGTTTGGGAACCGTTGGTTTCCATTCTTTTTCTCGTCCAAAAATATTTGAACTAATAGAACTTGATAGAAAGATCACCAAACAACACATACACAAGCATACGATTCATGCGATTTCGAATGTTTCTCAAATTCTCAATAACACAACCTTTCTTATTGATTGGTTTGATTTCCCTAGGCTATGGTTTGGGATCCGTTGGTTTCCATTTTTTTTCTCGTAAAAAAATCTTTGTACTAATAGAACTTGATAGAAAGACGACCAAAAAACACAAACACATGCATACGAATCATGCGATTCCGAATGTTTCTGAAATTCTCAATGACACAACCTTTCTTATTGATTTGTTTGCTTTGCCTAGGCTATGGTTTGGGAACCGTTGGTTTCCAATCTTTTTCTCGTCCAAAAATCTTTGAACTAATAGAACTTGATAGAAAGATCATCAAACAACACAAATACAAGCATATGATTCATGCGATTTCGAATGTTTCTCAAATTCTCAATGACACAACCTTTCTTATTCATTGGTTTGCTTTGCCTAGGCTATGGTTTGGGAACCGTTGGTTTCCATTCTTTTTCTCGTCCAAAAATATTTGAACTAATAGAACTTGATAGAAAGATCACCAAACAACACAAACACAAGCATACGACTCATGCGATTCCGCATGTTTCTACAATTCTCAATAACACAACCTTTCCTATTGATTGGTTTGATTTGCCTAGGCTTTCTCGTCAAAAAATCTTTGAACCAATACAACTTGATAGAGAGATCACCAGACAACACAAACACAAGCATACGATTGATGCGATTTTGAATGTTTCTCAAATTCTCAATAACACAACCTTTCTTATTGATTGGTTTGATTTCCCTAGGCTATGGTTTGGGAACCGTTGGTTTCCATTCTTTTTCCCGTAAAAAAATCTTTGAAATAATAGAACTTGATAGAAAGATCACAAAACAACACATGCATACGAATCATGCGATTCCGAATGTTTCTCAAATTCTCAATAACACAAACTTTGCTATTAATTGGTTTGATTTGCCTAAGCTATGGTTTGGGAACCGTTGGTTTCCATTCTTTTTCTCGTCAAAAAGTCTTTGAACTTATAGAACTTGATAGAAACATCACCAAACAACACAAACATAAGCATACGAATCATGCGATTCCGAATGTTTCTCAAGGTTTCAATAACAAAACCATTCCTATTGATTGGTTTGATTTGCCTAGGCTATGGTTTGTGAACTGTTGGTTTCCATTCTTTTTCTCGTCAAAAATCTTTGAACTAATAGAAATTGATAGAAAGATCACCAAATGACACCATACGAATCATGCGGTTCCGAATGTTTCTAAAATTCTCAATAACACAACCTTTCTTATTGATTGGTTTGATTTGCCTAGGATATGTTTTGGGAACCGTTGGTTTCCATTCTTTTTCTCGTCAAAAAATCTTTGAACTAATAGAACTTGATAGAAAGATCACCAAACAACACAAACACAAGCATACGAATCATGCGATTCCGAATGTTTCTCAAATTCTCAATGACTCAACCTTTCTTATTGATTGGTTTGCTTTGCCTAGGCTATAGTTTGGAAACCATTGGTTTCCATTCTTTTTCTCGTCCAAAAATCTTTGAACTAATAGAACTTGATAGAAAGATCACCAAACAACACAAACACAAGCATACGATTCATGCGATTTCGAATGTTTCTCAAATTCTCAATAACACAACCTTTCCTATTGATTGGTTTGATTTGCCTAAGCTATGGTTTGGGAACCGTTGGTTTCCATTCTTTTTCTCGTCCAAAAATATTTGAACTAATAGAACTTGATAGAAAGATCACCAAACAACACAAACACAAGAATACGATTCATGCGATTTCGAATGTTTCTCAAATTCTCAATAACACAACCTTTCTTATTGATTGGTTTGATTTCCCTAGGCTATGGTTTGGGATCCGTTGGTTTCCATTCTTTTTCTCGTAAAAAAATCTTTGGACTAATAGAACTAGATAGAAAGATGACCAAAAAACACAAACACATGCATACGAATCATGCGATTCCGAATGTTTCTGAAATTCTCAATGACACAACCTTTCTTATTGATTGGTTTGCTTTGCCTAGTCTATGGTTTGGGAACCGTTGGTTTCCATTCTTTTCCTCGTCCAAAAATCTTTAAACTAATAGAATTTGATAGAAAGATCACCAAACAACACAAACACAAGCATACGATTCATGCGATTTCGAATGTTTCTCAAATTGTCAATAACACAACCTTTCCTATTGATTGGTTTGATTTGCCTAAGCTATGGTTTGAGAACCGTGGTTTCCATTCTTCTTCTCGTCAAAAAATCTTTGAACTTATAGAACTTGATAGAAACATCACCAAACAACACCATAACGAATCATGCGATTCCGCATGTTTCTACAATTCTCAATAACACAACCTTTCCTATTGATTGGTTTGATTTGCCTAGGCTATGGTTTGGGAACCGTCGGTTTCCATTCTTTTTCTCGTCAAAAAATCTTTGAACCAATAGAACTTGATAGAGAGATCACCAAACAACACAAACACAAGCATACGATTGATGCGATTTTGAATGTTTCTCAAATTCTCAATAACACAACCTTTCTTATTGATTGGTTTGATTTCCCTATGCTATGGTTTGGGATCCGTTGGTTTCCATTCTTTTTCTCGTAAAAAAATCTTTGGACTAATAGAACTTGATAGAAAGATGACCAAAAAACACAAACACATGCATACGAATCATGCGATTCCGAATGTTTCTGAAATTCTCAATGACACAACCTTTCTTATTGATTGGTTTGCTTTGCCTAGTCTATGGTTTGGGAACCGTTGGTTTCCATTCTTTTCCTCGTCCAAAAATCTTTAAACTAATAGAATTTGATAGAAAGATCACCAAACAACACAAACACAAGCATACGATTCATGCGATTTCGAATGTTTCTCAAATTCTCAATAACACAACCTTTCCTATTGATTGGTTTGATTTGCCTAAGCTATGGTTTGAGAACCGTTGGTTTCCATTCTTTTTCTAGTCAAAAAATCTTTGAACTTATAGAACTTGATAGAAACATCACCAAACAACACCATAACGAATCATGCGATTCCGCATGTTTCTACAATTCTCAATAACACAACCTTTCCTATTGATTGGTTTGATTTGCCTAGGCTTTCTCGTCAAAAAATCTTTGAACCAATACAACTTGATAGAGAGATCACCAAACAACACAAACACAAGCATACGATTGATGCGATTTTGAATGTTTCTCAAATTCTCAATAACACAACCTTTCTTATTGATTGGTTTGATTTCCCTAGGCTATGGTTTGGGAACCGTTGGTTTCCATTCTTTTTCCCGTAAAAAAATCTTTGAAATAATAGAACTTGATAGAAAGATCACAAAACAACACATGCATACGAATCATGCGATTCCGAATGTTTCTCAAATTCTCAATAACACAAACTTTGCTATTAATTGGTTTGATTTGCCTAAGCTATGGTTTGGGAACCGTTGGTTTCCATTCTTTTTCTCGTCAAAAAGTCTTTGAACTTATAGAACTTGATAGAAACATCACCAAACAACACAAACATAAGCATACGAATCATGCGATTCCGAATGTTTCTCAAGGTTTCAATAACAAAACCATTCCTATTGATTGGTTTGATTTGCCTAGGCTATGGTTTGTGAACTGTTGGTTTCCATTCTTTTTCTCGTCAAAAATCTTTGAACTAATAGAAATTGATAGAAAGATCACCAAATGACACCATACGAATCATGCGGTTCCGAATGTTTCTAAAATTCTCAATAACACAACCTTATTGATTGGTTTGATTTGCCTAGGCTATGTTTTGGGAACCGTTGGTTTCCATTCTTTTTCTCGTCAAAAAATCTTTGAACTAATAGAACTTGATAGAAAGATCACCAAACAACACAAACACAAGCATACGAATCATGCGATTCCGAATGTTTCTCAAATTCTCAATGACTCAACCTTTCTTATTGATTGATTTGCTTTGCCTAGGCTATAGTTTGGAAACCATTGGTTTCCATTCTTTTTCTCGTCCAAAAATCTTTGAACTAATAGAACTTGATAGAAAGATCACCAAACAACACAAACACAAGCATACGATTCATGCGATTTCGAATGTTTCTCAAATTCTCAATAACACAACCTTTCCTATTGATTGGTTTGATTTGCCTAAGCTATGGTTTGGGAACCGTTGGTTTCCATTCTTTTTCTCGTCAAAAAATCTTTGAACTAATAGAACTTGATAGAAAGATCAACAAACAACACAAACACAAGCATACGAATCATGTGATTCCGAATGTTTCTCAAATTCTCAATGACACAACCTTTCTTATTGATTGGTTTGCTTTGCCTAGTCTATGGTTTGGGAACCGTTGGTTTCCATTCTTTTCCTCGTCCAAAAATCTTTAAACTAATAGAATTTGATAGAAAGATCACCAAACAACACAAACACAAGCATACGATTCATGCGATTTCGAATGTTTCTCAAATTCTCAATAACACAACCTTTCCTATTGATTGGTTTGATTTGCCTAAGCTATGGTTTGAGAACCGTGGTTTCCATTCTTTTTCTCGTCAAAAAATCTTTGAACTTATAGAACTTGATAGAAACATCACCAAACAACACCATAACGAATCATGCGATTCCGCATGTTTCTACAATTCTCAATAACACAACCTTTCCTATTGATTGGTTTGATTTGCCTAGGCTATGGTTTGGGAACCGTTGGTTTCCATTCTTTTTCTCGTCAAAAAATCTTTGAACCAATAGAACTTGATAGAGAGATCACCAAACAACACAAACACAAGCATACGATTGATGCGATTTTGAATGTTTCTCAAATTCTCAATAACACAACCTTTCTTATTGATTGGTTTGATTTCCCTAGGCTATGGTTTGGGAACCGTTGGTTTCCATTCTTTTTCTCGTAAAAAAATCTTTGAAATAATAGAACTTGATAGAAAGATCACAAAACAACACATGCATACGAATCATGCGATTCCGAATGTTTCTCAAATTCTCAATAACACAAACTTTGCTATTAATTGGTTTGATTTGCCTAAGCTATGGTTTTGGAACCGTTGGTTTCCATTCTTTTTCTCGTCAAAAAGTCTTTGAACTTATAGAACTTGATAGAAACATCACCAAACAACACAAACATAAGCATACGAATCATGCGATTCCGAATGTTTCTCAAGGTTTCAATAACAAAACCATTCCTATTGATTGGTTTGATTTGCCTAGGCTATGGTTTATGAACCGTTGGTTTCCATTCTTTTTCTCGTCAAAAATCTTTGAACTAATAGAAATTGATAGAAAGATCACCAAATGACACCATACGAATCATGCGGTTCCAAATGTTTCTAAAATTCTCAATAACACAACCTTTCTTATTGATTGGTTTGATTTGCCTAGGCTATGTTTTGGGAACCGTTGGTTTCCATTCTTTTTCTCGTCAAAAAATCTTTGAACTAATAGAACTTGATAGAAAGATCACCAAACAACACAAATACGAATCATGCGATTCCGAATGTTTCTCAAATTCTCAATGACTCAACCTTTCTTATTGATTGGTTTGCTTTGCCTAGGCTATAGTTTGGAAACCATTGGTTTCCATTCTTTTTCTCGTCCAAAAATCTTTGAACTAATAGAACTTGATAGAAAGATCACCAAACAACACAAACACAAGCATACGATTCATGCGATTTCGAATGTTTCTCAAATTCTCAATAACACAACCTTTCCTATTGATTGGTTTGATTTGCCTAAGCTATGGTTTGGGAACCGTTGGTTTCCATTCTTTTTCTCGTCAAAAAATCTTTGAACTAATAGAACTTGATAGAAAGATCAACAAACAACACAAACACAAGCATACGAATCATGTGATTCCGAATGTTTCTCAAATTCTCAATGACACAACCTTTCTTATTGATTGGTTTGCTTTGCCTAGACTATGGTTTGGGAACCGTTGGTTTCCATTCTTTTTCTCGTCCAAAAATCTTTGAACTAATAGAACTTGATAGAAAGATCATCAAACAACACAAACACAAGCATACGATTCATGCGATTTCGAATGTTTCTCAAATTCTCAATGACACAACCTTTCTTATTCATTGGTTTGGTTTGCCCAGGCTATGGTTTGGGAACCGTTGGTTTCCATTCTTTTTCTCGTCCAAAAATATTTGAACTAATAGAACTTGATAGAAAGATCACAAAACAACGCAAACACAAGCATACGATTCATGCGATTTCGAATGTTTCTCAAATTCTCAATAACACAACCTTTCTTATTGATTGGTTTGATTTCCCTAGGCTATGGTTTGGGATCCGTTGGTTTCCATTCTTTTTCTCGTAAAAAAATCTTTGGACTGATAGAACTTGATAGAAAGATGACCAAAAAACACAAACACATGCATACGAATCATGCGATTCCGAATGTTTCTGAAATTCTCAATGACACAACCTTTCTTATTGATTGGTTTGCTTTGCCTAGGCTATGGTTTGGGAACCGTTGGTTTCCATTCTTTTCCTCGTCCAAAAATCTTTAAACTAATAGAATTTGATAGAAAGATCACCAAACAACACAAACACAAGCATACGATTCATGCGATTTCGAATGTTTCTCAAATTCTCAATGACACAACCTTTCTTATTCATTGGTTTGATTTGCCCAGGCTATGGTTCGGGAACCGTTGGTTTCCATTCTTTTTCTCGTCCAAAAATATTTGAACTAATAGAACTTGATAGAAAGATCACCAAACAACACAAACACAAGCATACGATTCATGCGATTTCGAATGTTTCTCAAATTCTCAATAACACAACCTTTCTTATTGATTGGTTTCATTTCCCTAGGCTATGGTTTCGGATCCGTTGGTTTCCATTCTTTTTCTCGTAAAAAAATCTTTGGACTAATAGAACTTGATAGAAAGATCACCAAAAAACACAAACACATGCATACGAATCATGCGATTCCGAATGTTTCTGAAATTCTCAATGACACAACCTTTCTTATTGATTGGTTTGCTTTGCCTAGTCTATGGTTTGGGAACCGTTGGTTTCCATTCTTTTCCTCGTCCAAAAATCCTTAAACTAATAGAATTTGATAGAAAGATCACCAAACAACATAAACACAAGCATACGATTCATGCGATTTCGAATGTTTCTCAAATTCTCAATAACACAACCTTTCTTATTGATTGGTTTGCTTTGCCCAGGCTATGGTTTGGGAACCGTTGGTTTCCATTCTTTTTCTCGTCCAAAAATATTTGAACTAATAGAACTTGATAGAAAGATCACCAAACAACACAAACACAAGCATACGATTCATGCGATTTCGAATGTTTCTCAAATTCTCAATAACACAACCTTTCTTATTGATTGGTTTGATTTCCCTAGGCTATGGTTTGGGATCCGTTGGTTTCCATTCTTTTTCTCGTAAAAAAATCTTTGGACTAATAGAACTTGATAGAAAGATGACCAAAAAACACAAACACATGCATACGAATCATGCGATTCCGAATGTTTCTGAAATTCTCAATGACACAACCTTTCTTATTGATTGGTTTGCTTTGCCTAGTCTATGGTTTGGGAACCGTTGGTTTCCATTCTTTTCCTCGTCCAAAAATCTTTAAACTAATAGAATTTGATAGAAAGATCACCAAACAACACAAACACAAGCATACGATTCATGCGATTTCGAATGTTTCTCAAATTCTCAATAACACAACCTTTCCTATTGATTGGTTTGATTTGCCTAAGCTATGGTTTGAGAACCGTTGGTTTCCATTCTTTTTCTCGTCAAAAAATCTTTGAACTTATAGAACTTGATAGAAACATCACCAAACAACACATGCATACGAATCATGCGATTCCGAATGTTTCTCAAATTCTCAATAACACAAACTTTGCTATTAATTGGTTTGATTTGCCTAAGCTATGGTTTGGGAACCGTTGGTTTCCATTCTTTTTCTCGTCAAAAAGTCTTTGAACTTATAGAACTTGATAGAAACATCACCAAACAACACAAACATAAGCATACGAATCATGCGATTCCGAATGTTTCTCAAGGTTTCAATAACAAAACCATTCCTATTGATTGGTTTGATTTGCCTAGGCTATGGTTTGTGAACTGTTGGTTTCCATTCTTTTTGTCGTCAAAAATCTTTGAACTAATAGAAATTGATAGAAAGATCACCAAATGACACCATACGAATCATGCGGTTCCGAATGTTTCTAAAATTCTCAATAACACAACCTTTCTTATTGATTGGTTTGATTTGCCTAGGCTATGTTTTGGGAACCGTTGGTTTCCATTCTTTTTCTCGTCAAAAAATCTTAGAACTAATAGAACTTGATAGAAAGATCACCAAACAACACAAACACAAGCATACGAATCATGCGATTCCGAATGTTTCTCAAATTCTCAATGACTCAACCTTTCTTATTGATTGGTTTGCTTTGCCTAGGCTATAGTTTGGAAACCATTGGTTTCCATTCTTTTTCTCGTCCAAAAATCTTTGAACTAATAGAACTTGATAGAAAGATCACCAAACAACACAAACACAAGCATACGATTCATGCGATTTCGAATGTTTCTCAAATTCTCAATAACACAACCTTTCCTATTGATTGGTTTGATTTGCCTAAGCTATGGTTTGGGAACCGTTGGTTTCCATTCTTTTTCTCGTCAAAAAATCTTTGGACTAATAGAACTTGATAGAAAGATCAACAAACAACACAAACACAAGCATACGAATCATGTGATTCCGAATGTTTCTCAAATTCTCAATGACACAACCTTTCTTATTGATTGGTTTGCTTTGCCTAGACTATGGTTTGGGAACCGTTGGTTTCCATTCTTTTTCTCGTCCAAAAATCTTTGAACTAATAGAACTTGATAGAAAGATCATCAAACAACACAAACACAAGCATACGATTCATGCGATTTCGAATGTTTCTCAAATTCTCAATGACACAACCTTTCTTATTCATTGGTTTGCTTTGCCCAGGCTATGGTTTGGGAACCGTTGGTTTCCATTCTTTTTCTCGTCCAAAAATATTTGAACTAATAGAACTTGATAGAAAGATCACCAAACAACACAAACACAAGCATACGATTCATGCCATTTCGAATGTTTCTTAAATTCTCAATAACACAACCTTTCTTATTGATTAGTTTGATTTCCCTAGGCTATGGTTTGGGATCCGTTGGTTTCCATTCTTTTTCTCGTAAAAAAATCTTTGGACTAATAGAACTTGATAGAAAGATAACCAAAAAACACAAACACATGCATACGAATCATGCGATTCCGAATGTTTCTGAAATTCTCAATGACACAACCTTTCTTATTGATTGGTTTGCTTTGCCTAGTCTATGGTTTGGGAACCGTTGGTTTCCATTCTTTTCCTCGTCCAAAAATCTTTAAACTAATAGAATTTGATAGAAAGATCACCAAACAACACAAACACAAGCATACGATTCATGCGATTTCGAATGTTTCTCAAATTCTCAATGACACAACCTCTTTATTCATTGGTTTGATTTGCCCAGGCTATGGTTTGGGAACCGTTGGTTTCCATTCTTTTTCTTGTCCAAAAATATTTGAACTAATAGAACTTGATAGAAAGATCACCAAACAACACAAACACAAGCATACGATTCATGCGATTTCGAATGTTTCTCAAATTCTCAATAACACAACCTTTCTTATTGATTGGTTTGATTTCCCTGGGCTATGGTTTGGGATCCGTTGGTTTCCATTCTTTTTCTCGTAAAAAAATCTTTGGACTAATAGAACTTGATAGAAAGATCACCAAAAAACACAAACACATGCATACGAATCATGCGATTCCGAATGTTTCTGAAATTCTCAATGACACAACCTTTCTTATTGATTGGTTTGCTTTGCCTAGTCTATGGTTTGGGAACCGTTGGTTTCCATTCTTTTCCTCGTCCAAAAATCTTTAAACTAATAGAATTTGATAGAAAGATCACCAAACAACACAAACACAAGCATACGATTCATGCGATTTCGAATGTTTCTCAAATTCTCAATGACACAACCTTTCTTATTCATTGGTTTGCTTTGCCCAGGCTATGGTTTGGGAACCGTTGGTTTCCATTCTTTTTCTCGTCCAAAAATATTTGAACTAATAGAACTTGATAGAAAGATCACCAAACAACACAAACACAAGCATACGATTCATGCGATTTCGAATGTTTCTCAAATTCTCAATAACACAACCTTTCTTATTGATTGGTTTCATTTCCCTAGGCTATGGTTTGGGATCCGTTGGTTTCCATTCTTTTTCTCGTAAAAAAATATTTGGACTAATAGAACTTGATAGAAAGATGACCAAAAAACACAAATACATGCATACAAATCATGCGATTCCGAATGTTTCTGAAATTCTGAATGACACAACCTTTCTTATTGATTGGTTTGCTTTGCCTAGTCTATGGTTTGGGAACCGTTGGTTTCCATTCTTTTCCTCGTCCAAAAATCTTTAAACTAATAGAATTTGATAGAAAGATCACCAAACAACACAAACACAAGCATACGATTCATGCGATTTCGAATGTTTCTCAAATTCTCAATAACACAACCTTTCCTATTGATTGGTTTGATTTGCCTAAGCTATGGTTTGAGAACCGTTGGTTTCCATTCTTTTTCTCGTCAAAAAATCTTTGAACTTATAGAACTTGATAGAAACATCACCAAACAACACCATAAATAATCATGCGATTCCGCATGTTTGTACAATTCTCAATAACACAACCTTTCCTATTGATTGGTTTGATTTGCCTAGGCTATGGTTTGGGAACCGTTGGTTTCCATTCTTCTTCTCGTAAAAAAATCTTTGGAATAATAGAACTTGATAGAAAGATGACCAAAAAACACAAATACAAGCATACGAATCATGCGATTCCGAATGTCTCTGAAATTCTCAATGACACAACCTTTCTGATTGATTGGTTTGCTTTGCCTAGCCTATGGTTTGGGAACCGTTGGTTTCCATTCTTTTCCTCGTCCAAAAATCTTTAAACTAATAGAATTTGATAGAAAGATCACCAAACAACACAAACACAAGCATACGATTCATGCGATTTCGAATGTTTCTCAAATTCTCAATGACACAACCTTTCATATTCATTGGTTTGCTTTGCCCAGGCTATGGTTTGGGAACCATTGGTTTCCATTCTTTTTCTCGTCCAAAAATATTTGAACTAATAGAACTTGATAGAAAGATCACCAAACAACACAAACACAAGCATACGATTCATGCGATTTCGAATGTTTCTCAAATTCTCAATAACACAACCTTTCTTATTGATTGGTTTGATTTCCCTAGGCTATGGTTTGGGATCCGTTGGTTTCCATTCTTTTTCTCGTAAAAAAATCTTTGGACTAATAGAACTTGATAGAAAGATGACCAAAAAACACAAACACATGCATACGAATCATGCGATTCCGAATGTTTCTGAAATTCTCAATGACACAACCTTTCTTATTGATTGGTTTGCTTTGCCTAGTCTATGGTTTGGGAACCGTTGGTTTCCATTCTTTTCCTCGTCCAAAAATCTTTAAACTAATAGAATTTGATAGAAAGATCACCAAACAACACAAACACAAGCATACGATTCATGCGATTTCGAATGTTTCTCAAATTCTCAATAACACAACCTTTCCTATTGATTGGTTTGATTTGCCTAAGCTATGGTTTGAGAACCGTTGGTTTCCATTCTTTTTCTCGTCAAAAAATCTTTGAACTTATAGAACTTGATAGAAACATCACCAAACAACACCATAACGAATCATGTGATTCCGTTGTTTCTGAAATTCTCAATGACACAACCTTTCTTATTGATTGGTTTGGTTTGCCTAGTCTATGGTTTGGGAACCGTTGGTTTCCATTCTTTTCCTCGTCCTAAAATCTTTAAACTAATAGAATTTGATAGAAAGATCACCAAACAACACAAACACAAGCATACGATTCATGCGATTTCGAATGTTTCTCAAATTCTCAATAACACAACCTTTCCTATTGATTGGTTTGATTTGCCTAAGCTATGGTTTGAGAACCGTTGGTTTCCATTCTTTTTCTCATTAAAAAATCTTTGAACTTATAGAACTTGATAGAAACATCACCAAACAACACATGCATACGAATCATGCGATTCCGAATGTTTCTCAAATTCTCAATAACACAAACTTTGCTATTAATTGGTTTGATTTGCTTAAGCTATGGTTTGGGAACCGTTGGTTTCCATTCTTTTTCTCGTCAAAAAGTTTTTGAACTTATAGAACTCTATAGAAACATCACCAAACAACACAAACATAAGCATACGAATCATGCGATTCCGAATGTTTCTCAAGGTTTCAATAACAAAACCATTCCTATTGATTGGTTTGATTTGCCTTGGCTATGGTTTGTGAACTGTTGGTTTCCATTCTTTTTCTCGTCAAAAAATCTTTGAACTAATAGAAATTGATAGAAAGATCACCAAATGACACCATACGAATCATGCGGTTCCGAATGTTTCTAAAATTCTCAATGACATAACCTTTCCTATTGATTCGTTTGCTTTGCCTAGTCTATGGTTTGGGAACCGTTGGTTTCCATTCTTTTCCTCGTCCAAAAATCTTTGAACTAATAGAACTTGATAGAAAGATCACCAAACAACACAAACACAAGCATACGATTCATGCGATTTCGAATGTTTCTCAAATTCTCAATAACACAACCTTTCTTATTGATTGGTTTGATTTCCCTAGGCTATGGTTTGGGATCCGTTGGTTTCCATTCTTTTTCTCGTAAAAAAATCTTTGGACTAATAGAACTTGATAGAAAGATGACCAAAAAACACAAACACATGCATACGAATCATGCGATTCCGAATGTTTCTGAAATTCTCAATGACACAACCTTTCTTATTGATTGGTTTGCTTTGCCTAGTCTATGGTTTGGGAACCGTTGGTTTCCATTCTTTTCCTCGTCCAAAAATCTTTAAACTAATAGAATTTGATAGAAAGATCACCAAACAACACAAACACAAGCATACGATTCATGCGATTTCGAATGTTTCTCAAATTCTCAATAACACAACCTTTCCTATTGATTGGTTTGATTTACCTAAGCTATGGTTTGAGAACCGTTGGTTTCCATTCTTTTTCTCGTCAAAAAATCTTTGAACTTATAGAACTTGATAGAAACAACACCAAACAACACCATAACGAATCATGCGATTCCGTTGTTTCTGAAATTCTCAATGACACAACCTTTCTTATTGATTGGTTTGGTTTGCCTAGTCTATGGTTTGGGAACCGTTGGTTTCCATTCTTTTCCTCGTCCAAAAATCTTTAAACTAATAGAATTTGATATAAAGATCACCAAACAACACAAACACAAGCATACGATTCATGCGATTTCGAATGTTTCTCAAATTCTCAATAACACAACCTTTCCTATTGATTGGTTTGATTTGCCTAAGCTATGGTTTGAGAACCGTTGGTTTCCATTCTTTTTCTCGTCAAAAAATCTTTGAACTTATAGAACTTGATAGAAACATCACCAAACAACACATGCATACGAATCATGCGATTCCGAATGTTTCTCAAATTCTCAATAACACAAACTTTGCTATTAATTGGTTTGATTTGCCTAAGCTATGGTTTGGGAACCGTTGGTTTCCATTCTTTTTCTCGTCAAAAAGTCTTTGAACTTATAGAATTTGATAGAAACATCACCAAACAACACAAACATAAGCATACGAATCATGCGATTCCGAATGTTTCTCAAGGTTTCAATAACAAAACCATTCCTATTGATTGGTTTGATTTGCCTAGGCTATGGTTTGTGAACTGTTGGTTTCCATTCTTTTTCTCGTCAAAAATCTTTGAACTAATAGAAATTGATAGAAAGATCACCAAATGACACCATACGAATCATGCGTTTCCGAATGTTTCTAAAATTCTCAATAACACAACCTTTCTTATTGATTGGTTTGATTTGCCTAGGCTATGTTTTGGGAACCGTTGTTTTCCATTCTTTTTCTCGTCAAAAAATCTTAGAACTAATAGAACTTGATAGAAAGATCACCAAACAACACAAACACAAGCATACGAATCATGCGATTCCGAATGTTTCTCAAATTCTCAATGACTCAACCTTTCTTATTGATTGGTTTGCTTTGCCTAGGCTATAGTTTGGAAACCATTGGTTTCCATTCTTTTTCTCGTCCAAAAATCTTTGAACTAATAGAACTTGATAGAAAGATCACCAAACAACACAAACACAAGCATACGATTCATGCGATTTCGAATGTTTCTAAAATTCTCAATAACACAACCTTTCCTATTGATTGGTTTGATTTGCCTAAGCTATGGTTTGGGAACCGTTGGTTTCCATTCTTTTTCTCGTCAAAAAATCTTTGGACTAATAGAACTTGATAGAAAGATCAACAAACAACACAAACACAAGCATACGAATCATGTGATTCCGAATGTTTCTCAAATTCTCAATGACACAACCTTTCTTATTGATTGGTTTGATTTGCCTAAGCTATGGTTTGAGAACCGTTGGTTTCCATTCTTTTTCTCGTCCAAAAATGTTTGAACTTATAGAACTTGATAGAAACATCACCAAACAACACCATAACGAAACATGCGATTCCGCATGTTTCTACAATTCTCAATAACATAACCTTTCCTATTGATTGGTTTGATTTGCCTAGGCTATGGTTTGGGAACCGTTGGTTTCCATTCTTTTTCTCGTAAAAAAATCTTTGAAATAATAGAACTTGATAGAAAGATCACAAAACAACACATGCATACGAATCATGCGATTCCGAATGTTTCTCAAATTCTCAATAACAGAACCTTTGCTATTAATTGGTTTGATTTGCCTAAGATATGGTTTGGGAACCGTTGGTTTCCATTCTTTTTCTCGTCAAAAAATCTTTGAACTTATAGAACTTGATAGAAACATCACCAAACAACACAAACATAAGCATACGAATCATGCGATTCCGAATGTTTCTCAAAGTTTCAATAACAAAACCATTCCTATTGATTGGTTTAATTTGCCTAGGCTATGGTTTGTGAACCGTTGGTTTCCATTCTTTTTCTCGTCAAAAAATCTTTGAACTAATAGAAATTGATAGAAAGATCACCAAATGACACCATACGAATCATGCGGTTCCGAATGTTTCTAAAATTCTCAATGACATAACCTTTCCTATTGATTCGTTTGCTTTGCCTAGTCTATGGTTTGGGAACCGTTGGTTTCCATTCTTTTCCTCGTCCAAAAATCTTTGAACTAATAGAACTTGATAGAAAGATCACCAAACAACACAAACACAAGCATACGATTCATGCGATTTCGAATGTTTCTCAAATTCTCAATAACACAACCTTTCTTATTGATTGGTTTGATTTCCCTAGGCTATGGTTTGGGATCCGTTGGTTTCCATTCTTTTTCTCGTAAAAAAATCTTTGGACTAATAGAACTTGATAGAAAGATGACCAAAAAACACAAACACATGCATACGAATCATGCGATTCCGAATGTTTCTGAAATTCTCAATGACACAACCTTTCTTATTGATTGGTTTGCTTTGCCTAGTCTATGGTTTGGGAACCGTTGGTTTCCATTCTTTTCCTCGTCCAAAAATCTTTAAACTAATAGAATTTGATAGAAAGATCACCAAACAACACAAACACAAGCATACGATTCATGCGATTTCGAATGTTTCTCAAATTCTCAATAACACAACCTTTCCTATTGATTGGTTTGATTTGCCTAAGCTATGGTTTGAGAACCGTTGGTTTCCATTCTTTTTCTCGTCAAAAAATCTTTGAACTTATAGAACTTGATAGAAACATCACCAAACAACACATGCATACGAATCATGCGATTCCGAATGTTTCTCAAATTCTCAATAACACAAACTTTGCTATTAATTGGTTTGATTTGCCTAAGCTATGGTTTGGGAACCGTTGGTTTCCATTCTTTTTCTCGTCAAAAAGTCTTTGAACTTATAGAACTTGATAGAAACATCACCAAACAACACAAACATAAGCATACGAATCATGCGATTCCGAATGTTTCTCAAGGTTTCAATAACAAAACCATTCCTATTGATTGGTTTGATTTGCCTAGGCTATGGTTTGTGAACTGTTGGTTTCCATTCTTTTTCTCGTCAAAAATCTTTGAACTAATAGAAATTGATAGAAAGATCACCAAATGACACCATACGAATCATGCGGTTCCGAATGTTTCTAAAATTCTCAATAACACAACCTTTTCTTATTGATTGGTTTGATTTGCCTAGGCTATGTTTTGGGAACCGTTGGTTTCCATTCTTTTTCTCGTCAAAAAATCTTAGAACTAATAGAACTTGATAGAAAGATCACCAAACAACACAAACACAAGCATACGAATCATGCGATTCCGAATGTTTCTCAAATTCTCAATGACTCAACCTTTCTTATTGATTGGTTTGCTTTGCCTAGGCTATAGTTTGGAAACCATTGGTTTCCATTCTTTTTCTCGTCCAAAAATCTTTGAACTAATAGAACTTGATAGAAAGATCACCAAACAACACAAACACAAGCATACGATTCATGCGATTTCGAATGTTTCTCAAATTCTCAATAATACAACCTTTCTTATTGATTGGTTTGATTTCCCTAGGCTATGGTTTGGGAATCGTTGGTTTCCATTATTTTTCTCGTAAAAAAACCTTTGGACTAATAGAACTTGATAGAAAGATCACCAAGCAACACAAACACATGCATACGAATCATGCGATTCCGAATGTTTCTGAAATTCTCAATGACATAACCTTTCTTATTGATTGGTTTGCTTTGCCTAGTCTATGGTTT
The DNA here is from genome assembly GCA_963924305.1 of Polygonum maritimum. Classification (NCBI taxonomy): domain Eukaryota; kingdom Viridiplantae; phylum Streptophyta; class Magnoliopsida; order Caryophyllales; family Polygonaceae; genus Polygonum; species Polygonum maritimum. The sequence goes on along the minus strand of OZ002734.1, from coordinate 14,957,051 downwards.
GGGAACCGTTGGTTTCCATTCTTTTCCTCGTCCAAAAATCTTTGAACTAATAGAACTTGATAGAAAGATCACCAAACAACACAAACACAAGCATACGATTCATGCGATTTCGAATGTTTCTCAAATTCTCAATAACACAACCTTTCCTATTGATTGGTTTGATTTGCCTAGGCTATGGTTTGGGAACCGTTGGTTTCCATTCTTTTTCTCGTCAAAAAATCTTTGAACTAATAGAACTTGATAGAAAGATCACCAAACAACACAAACACAAGCATACGAATCATGTGATTCCGAATGTTTCTCAAATTCTCAATGACACAACCTTTCTTATTGATTGGTTTGCTTTGCCTAGGCTATGGTTTGGGAACCGTTGGTTTCCATTCTTTTTCTCGTCCAAAAATCTTTGAACTAATAGAACTTGATAGAAAGATCATCAAACAACACAAATACAACCATACGATTCATGCGATTTCGAATGTTTCTCAAATTCTCAATGACACAACCTTTCTTATTCATTGGTTTGCTTTGCCTAGGCTATGGTTTGGGAACCGTTGGTTTCCATTCTTTTTCTCGTCCAAAAATATTTGAAATAATAGAACTTGATAGAAAGATCACCAAACAACACAAACACAAGCATACGATTCATGCGATTTCGAATGTTTCTCAAATTCTCAATAACACAACCTTTCTTATTGATTGGTTTGATTTCCCTAGGCTATGGTTTGGGATCCGTTGGTTTCCATTTTTTTTCTCGTAAAAAAATCTTTGGACTAATAGAACTTGATAGAAAGATCACCAAACAACACAAACACAAGCATATGAATCATGCGATTCCGAATGTTTCTCAAATTCTCAATGACACAACCTTTCTTATTGATTGGTTTGCTTTGCCTAGGCTATGGTTTGGGAACCGTTGGTTTCCATTCTTTTTCTCGTCCAAAAATCTTTGAACTAATAGAACTTGATAGAAAGATCATCAAACAACACAAATACAACCATACGATTCATGCGATTTCGAATGTTTCTCAAATTCTCAATGACACAACCTTTCTTATTCATTGGTTTGCTTTGCCTAGGCTATGGTTTGGGAACCGTTGGTTTCCATTCTTTTTCTCGTCCAAAAATATTTGAACTTATAGAACTTGATAGAAAGATCACCAAACAACACAAACACAAGCATACGATTCATGCGATTTCGAATGTTTCTCAAATTCTCAATAACACAACATTTCTTATTGATTGGTTTGATTTCCCTAGGCTATGGTTTGGGATCCGTTGGTTTCCATTCTTTTTCTCGTAAAAAAATCTTTGGACTAATAGAACTTGATAGAAAGATGACCAAAAAACACAAACACATGCATACGAATCATGCGATTCCGAATGTTTCTGAAATTCTCAATGACACAACCTTTCTTATTGATTGGTTTGCTTTGCCTAGTCTATGGTTTGGGAACCGTTGGTTTCCATTCTTTTCCTCGTCCAAAAATCTTTAAACTAATAGAATTTGATAGAAAGATCACCAAACAACACAAACACAAGCATACGATTCATGCGATTTCGAATGTTTCTCAAATTCTCAATAACACAACCTTTCCTATTGATTGGTTTGATTTGCCTAAGCTATGGTTTGAGAACCGTTGGTTTCCATTCTTTTTCTCGTCAAAAAATCTTTGAACTTATAGAACTTGATAGAAACATCACCAAACAACACCATAACGAATCATGCGATTCCGCATGTTTCTACAATTCTCAATAACACAACCTTTCCTATTGATTGGTTTGATTTGCCTAGGCTATGGTTTGGGAACCGTTGGTTTCCATTCTTTTTCTCGTCAAAAAATCTTTGAACCAATAGAACTTGATAGAGAGATCACCAAACAACACAAACACAAGCATACGATTGATGCGATTTTGAATGTTTCTCAAATTCTCAATAACACAACCTTTCTTATTGATTGGTTTGATTTCCCTAGGCTATGGTTTGGGAACCGTTGGTTTCCATTCTTTTTCCCGTAAAAAAATCTTTGAAATAATAGAACTTGATAGAAAGATCACAAAACAACACATGCATACGAATCATGCGATTCCGAATGTTTCTCAAATTCTCAATAACACAAACTTTGCTATTAATTGGTTTGATTTGCCTAAGCTATGGTTTGGGAACCGTTGGTTTCCATTCTTTTTCTCGTCAAAAAGTCTTTGAACTTATAGAACTTGATAGAAACATCACCAAACAACACAAACATAAGCATACGAATCATGCGATTACGAATGTTTCTCAAGGTTTCAATAACAAAACCATTCCTATTGATTGGTTTGATTTGCCTAGGCTATGGTTTGTGAACTGTTGGTTTCCATTCTTTTTCTCGTCAAAAATCTTTGAACTAATAGAAATTGATAGAAAGATCACCAAATGACACCATACGAATCATGCGGTTCCGAATGTTTCTAAAATTCTCAATAACACAACCTTTCTTATTGATTGGTTTGATTTGCCTAGGCTATGTTTTGGGAACCGTTGGTTTCCATTCTTTTTCTCGTCAAAAAATGTTTGAACTAATAGAACTTGATAGAAAGATCACCAAACAACACAAACACAAGCATACGAATCATGCGATTCCGAATGTTTCTCAAATTCTCAATGACACAACCTTTCTTATTGATTGGTTTGCTTTGCCTAGGCTATGGTTTGGGAACCGTTGGTTTCCATTCTTTTTCTCGTCCAAAAATCTTTGAACTAATAGAACTTGATAGAAAGATCATCAAACAACACAAATACAACCATACGATTCATGCGATTTCGAATGTTTCTCAAATTCTCAATGACACAACCTTTCTTATTCATTGGTTTGCTTTGCCTAGGCTATGGTTTGGGAACCGTTGGTTTCCATTCTTTTTCTCGTCCAAAAATATTTGAACTTATAGAACTTGATAGAAAGATCACCAAACAACACAAACACAAGCATACGATTCATGCGATTTCGAATGTTTCTCAAATTCTCAATAACACAACATTTCTTATTGATTGGTTTGATTTCCCTAGGCTATGGTTTGGGATCCGTTGGTTTCCATTCTTTTTCTCGTAAAAAAATCTTTGGACTAATAGAACTTGATAGAAAGATGACCAAAAAACACAAACACATGCATACGAATCATGCGATTCCGAATGTTTATGAAATTCTCAATGACACAACCTTTCTTATTGATTGGTTTGCTTTGCCTAGTCTATGGTTTGGGAACCGTTGGTTTCCATTCTTTTCCTCGTCCAAAAATCTTTAAACTAATAGAATTTGATAGAAAGATCACCAAACAACACAAACACAAGCATACGATTCATGCGATTTCGAATGTTTCTCAAATTCTCAATAACACAACCTTTCCTATTGATTGGTTTGATTTGCCTAAGCTATGGTTTGAGAACCGTTGGTTTCCATTCTTTTTCTCGTCAAAAAATCTTTGAACTTATAGAACTTGATAGAAACATCACCAAACAACACCATAACGAATCATGCGATTCCGCATGTTTCTACAATTCTCAATAACACAACCTTTCCTATTGATTGGTTTGATTTGCCTAGGCTATGGTTTGGGAACCGTTGGTTTCCATTCTTTTTCTCGTCAAAAAATCTTTGAACCAATAGAACTTGATAGAGAGATCACCAAACAACACAAACACAAGCATACGATTGATGCGATTTTGAATGTTTCTCAAATTCTCAATAACACAACCTTTCTTATTGATTGGTTTGATTTCCCTAGGCTATGGTTTGGGAACCGTTGGTTTCCATTCTTTTTCCCGTAAAAAAATCTTTGAAATAATAGAACTTGATAGAAAGATCACAAAACAACACATGCATACGAATCATGCGATTCCGAATGTTTCTCAAATTCTCAATAACACAAACTTTGCTATTAATTGGTTTGATTTGCCTAAGCTATGGTTTGGGAACCGTTGGTTTCCATTCTTTTTCTCGTCAAAAAGTCTTTGAACTTATAGAACTTGATAGAAACATCACCAAACAACACAAACATAAGCATACGAATCATGCGATTACGAATGTTTCTCAAGGTTTCAATAACAAAACCATTCCTATTGATTGGTTTGATTTGCCTAGGCTATGGTTTGTGAACTGTTGGTTTCCATTCTTTTTCTCGTCAAAAATCTTTGAACTAATAGAAATTGATAGAAAGATCACCAAATGACACCATACGAATCATGCGGTTCCGAATGTTTCTAAAATTCTCAATAACACAACCTTTCTTATTGATTGGTTTGATTTGCCTAGGCTATGTTTTGGGAACCGTTGGTTTCCATTCTTTTTCTCGTCAAAAAATGTTTGAACTAATAGAACTTGATAGAAAGATCACCAAACAACACAAACACAAGCATACGAATCATGCGATTCCGAATGTTTCTCAAATTCTCAATGACACAACCTTTCTTATTGATTGGTTTGCTTTGCCTAGGCTATGGTTTGGGAACCGTTGGTTTCCATTCTTTTTCTCGTCCAAAAATCTTTGAACTAATAGAACTTGATAGAAAGATCATCAAACAACACAAATACAACCATACGATTCATGCGATTTCGAATGTTTCTCAAATTCTCAATGACACAACCTTTCTTATTCATTGGTTTGCTTTGCCTAGGCTATGGTTTGGGAACCGTTGGTTTCCATTCTTTTTCTCGTCCAAAAATATTTGAACTTATAGAACTTGATAGAAAGATCACCAAACAACACAAACACAAGCATACGATTCATGCGATTTCGAATGTTTCTCAAATTCTCAATAACACAACATTTCTTATTGATTGGTTTGATTTCCCTAGGCTATGGTTTGGGATCCGTTGGTTTCCATTCTTTTTCTCGTAAAAAAATCTTTGGACTAATAGAACTTGATAGAAAGATGACCAAAAAACACAAACACATGCATACGAATCATGCGATTCCGAATGTTTCTGAAATTCTCAATGACACAACCTTTCTTATTGATTGGTTTGCTTTGCCTAGTCTATGGTTTGGGAACCGTTGGTTTCCATTCTTTTCCTCGTCTAAAAATCTTTAAACTAATAGAATTTGATAGAAAGATCACCAAACAACACAAACACAAGCATACGATTCATGCGATTTCGAATGTTTCTCAAATTCTCAATAACACAACCTTTCCTATTGATTGGTTTGATTTGCCTAAGCTATGGTTTGAGAACCGTTGGTTTCCATTCTTTTTCTCGTCAAAAAATCTTTGAACTTATAGAACTTGATAGAAACATCACCAAACAACACCATAACGAATCATGCGATTCCGCATGTTTCTACAATTCTCAATAACACAACCTTTCCTATTGATTGGTTTGATTTGCCTAGGCTATGGTTTGGGAACCGTTGGTTTCCATTCTTTTTCTCGTCAAAAAATCTTTGAACCAATAGAACTTGATAGAGAGATCACCAAACAACACAAACACAAGCATACGATTGATGCGATTTTGAATGTTTCTCAAATTCTCAATAACACAACCTTTCTTATTGATTGGTTTGATTTCCCTAGGCTATGGTTTGGGAACCGTTGGTTTCCATTCTTTTTCCCGTAAAAAAATCTTTGAAATAATAGAACTTGATAGAAAGATCACAAAACAACACATGCATACGAATCATGCGATTCCGAATGTTTCTCAAATTCTCAATAACACAAACTTTGCTATTAATTGGTTTGATTTGCCTAAGCTATGGTTTGGGAACCGTTGGTTTCCATTCTTTTTCTCGTCAAAAAGTCTTTGAACTTATAGAACTTGATAGAAACATCACCAAACAACACAAACATAAGCATACGAATCATGCGATTACGAATGTTTCTCAAGGTTTCAATAACAAAACCATTCCTATTGATTGGTTTGATTTGCCTAGGCTATGGTTTGTGAACTGTTGGTTTCCATTCTTTTTCTCGTCAAAAATCTTTGAACTAATAGAAATTGATAGAAAGATCACCAAATGACACCATACGAATCATGCGGTTCCGAATGTTTCTAAAATTCTCAATAACACAACCTTTCTTATTGATTGGTTTGATTTGCCTAGGCTATGTTTTGGGAACCGTTGGTTTCCATTCTTTTTCTCGTCAAAAAATGTTTGAACTAATAGAACTTGATAGAAAGATCACCAAACAACACAAACACAAGCATACGAATCATGCGATTCCGAATGTTTCTCAAATTCTCAATGACACAACCTTTCTTCTTGATTGGTTTGCTTTGCCTAGGCTATGGTTTGGGAACCGTTGGTTTCCATTCTTTTTCTCGTCCAAAAATCTTTGAACTAATAGAACTTGATAGAAAGATCATCAAACAACACAAATACAACCATACGATTCATGCGATTTCGAATGTTTCTCAAATTCTCAATGACACAACCTTTCTTATTCATTGGTTTGCTTTGCCTAGGCTATGGTTTGGGAACCGTTGGTTTCCATTCTTTTTCTCGTCCAAAAATATTTGAACTTATAGAACTTGATAGAAAGATCACCAAACAACACAAACACAAGCATACGATTCATGCGATTTCGAATGTTTCTCAAATTCTCAATAACACAACATTTCTTATTGATTGGTTTGATTTCCCTAGGCTATGGTTTGGGATCCGTTGGTTTCCATTCTTTTTCTCGTAAAAAAATCTTTGGACTAATAGAACTTGATAGAAAGATGACCAAAAAACACAAACACATGCATACGAATCATGCGATTCCGAATGTTTCTGAAATTCTCAATGACACAACCTTTCTTATTGATTGGTTTGCTTTGCCTAGTCTATGGTTTGGGAACCGTTGGTTTCCATTCTTTTCCTCGTCCAAAAATCTTTAAACTAATAGAATTTGATAGAAAGATCACCAAACAACACAAACACAAGCATACGATTCATGCGATTTCGAATGTTTCTCAAATTCTCAATAACACAACCTTTCCTATTGATTGGTTTGATTTGCCTAAGCTATGGTTTGAGAACCGTTGGTTTCCATTCTTTTTCTCGTCAAAAAATCTTTGAACTTATAGAACTTGATAGAAACATCACCAAACAACACCATAACGAATCATGCGATTCCGCATGTTTCTACAATTCTCAATAACACAACCTTTCCTATTGATTGGTTTGATTTGCCTAGGCTATGGTTTGGGAACCGTTGGTTTCCATTCTTTTTCTCGTCAAAAAATCTTTGAACCAATAGAACTTGATAGAGAGATCACCAAACAACACAAACACAAGCATACGATTGATGCGATTTTGAATGTTTCTCAAATTCTCAATAACACAACCTTTCTTATTGATTGGTTTGATTTCCTTAGGCTATGGTTTGGGAACCGTTGGTTTCCATTCTTTTTCCCGTAAAAAAATCTTTGAAATAATAGAACTTGATAGAAAGATCACAAAACAACACATGCATACGATTCATGCGATTCCGAATGTTTCTCAAATTCTCAATAACACAAACTTTGCTATTAATTGGTTTGATTTGCCTAAGCTATGGTTTGGGAACCGTTGGTTTCCATTCTTTTTCTCGTCAAAAAGTCTTTGAACTTATAGAACTTGATAGAAACATCACCAAACAACACAAACATAAGCATACGAATCATGCGATTACGAATGTTTCTCAAGGTTTCAATAACAAAACCATTCCTATTGATTGGTTTGATTTGCCTAGGCTATGGTTTGTGAACTGTTGGTTTCCATTCTTTTTCTCGTCAAAAATCTTTGAACTAATAGAAATTGATAGAAAGATCACCAAATGACACCATACGAATCATGCGGTTCCGAATGTTTCTAAAATTCTCAATAACACAACCTTTCTTATTGATTGGTTTGATTTGCCTAGGCTATGTTTTGGGAACCGTTGGTTTCCATTCTTTTTCTCGTCAAAAAATCTTTGAACTAATAGAACTTGATAGAAAGATCACCAAACAACACAAACACAAGCATACGAATCATGCGATTCCGAATGTTTCTCAAATTCTCAATGACACAACCTTTCTTATTGATTGGTTTGCTTTGCCTAGGCTATAGTTTGGAAACCATTGGTTTCCAATCTTTTTCTCGTCCAAAAATCTTTGAACTAATAGAACTTGATAGAAAGATCACCAAACAACACAAACACAAGCATACGATTCATGCGATTTCGAATGTTTCTCAAATTCTCAATAACACAACCTTTCCTATTGATTGGTTTGAGTTGCCTAAGCTATGGTTTGGGAACCGTTGGTTTCCATTCTGTTTGTCTTCAAAAAATCTTTGAACTAATAGAACATGATAGAAAGATCACCAAACAACACAAACACAAGCATACGAATCATGCGATTTCGAATGTTTCTCAAATTCTCAATAACACAACCTTTCCTATTGATTGGTTTGAGTTGCCTAAGCTATGGTTTGGGAACCGTTGGTTTCCATTCTGTTTGTCTTCAAAAAATCTTTGAACTAATAGAACATGATAGAAAGATCACCAAACAACACAAACACAAGCATACGAATCATGCGATTCCGAATGTTTCTGAAATTCTCAATGACACAACCTTTCTTATTGATTGGTTTGCTTTGCCTAGTCTATGGTTTGGGAACCGTTGGTTTCCATTCTTTTCCTCGTCCAAAAATCTTTAAACTAATAGAATTTGATAGAAAGATCACCAAACAACACAAACACAAGCATACGATTCATGCGATTTCGAATGTTTCTCAAATTCTCAATAACACAACCTTTCCTATTGATTGGTTTGATTTGCCTAAGCTATGGTTTGAGAACCGTTGGTTTCCATTCTTTTTCTCGTCAAAAAATCTTTGAACTTATAGAACTTGATAGAAACATCACCAAACAACACCATAACGAATCATGCGATTCCGCATGTTTCTACAATTCTCAATAACACAACCTTTCCTATTGATTGGTTTGATTTGCCTAGGCTATGGTTTGGGAACCGTTGGTTTCCATTCTTTTTCTCGTCAAAAAATCTTTGAACCAATAGAACTTGATAGAGAGATCACCAAACAACACAAACACAAGCATACGATTGATGCGATTTTGAATGTTTCTCAAATTCACAATAACACAACCTTTCTTATTGATTGGTTTGATTTCCCTAGGCTATGGTTTGGGAACCGTTGGTTTCCATTCTTTTTCCCGTAAAAAAATCTTTGAAATAATAGAACTTGATAGAAAGATCACAAAACAACACATGCATACGAATCATGCGATTCCGAATGTTTCTCAAATTCTCAATAACACAAACTTTGCTATTAATTGGTTTGATTTTCCTAAGCTATGGTTTGGGAACCGTTGGTTTCCATTCTTTTTCTCGTCAAAAAGTCTTTGAACTTATAGAACTTGATAGAAACATCACCAAACAACACAAACATAAGCATACGAATCATGCGATTCCGAATGTTTCTCAAGGTTTCAATAACAAAACCATTCCTATTGATTTGTTTGATTTGCCTAGGCTATGGTTTGTGAACTGTTGGTTTCCATTCTTTTTCTCGTCAAAAATCTTTGAACTAATAGAAATTGATAGAAACATCACCAAATGACACCATACGAATAATGCGGTTCCGAATGTTTCTAAAATTCTCAATAACACAACCTTTCTTATTGATTGGTTTGATTTGCCTAGGCTATGTTTTGGGAACCATTGGTTTCCATTCTTATTCTCGTCAAAAAATCTTTGAACTAATAGAACTTGATAGAAAGATCACCAAACAACACAAACACAAGCATACGAATCATGCGATTCCGAATGTTTCTCAAATTCTCAATGACTCAACCTTTCTTATTGATTGGTTTGCTTTGCCTAGGCTATAGTTTGGAAACCATTGGTTTCCATTCTTTTTCTCGTCCAAAAATCTTTGAACTATTAGAACTTGATAGAAAGATCACCAAACAACACAAACACAAGCATACGATTCATGCGATTTCGAATGTTTCTCAAATTCTCAATAACACAACCTTTCTTATTGATGCGTTTGATTTCCCTAGGCTATGGTTTGGGATCCGTTGGTTTCCATTCTTTTTCTCGTAAAAAAATCTTTGGAATAATAGAACTTGATAGAAAGATGACCAAAAAACACAAATACAAGCATACGAATCATGCGATTCCGAATGTCTCTGAAATTCTCAATGACACAACCTTTCTTATTGATTGGTTTGCTTTGCCTAGTCTATGGTTTGGGAACCGTTGGTTTCCATTCTTTTCCTCGTCCAAAAATCTTTAAACTAATAGAATTTGATAGAAAGATCACCAAACAACACAAACACAAGCATACGATTCATGCGATTTCGAATGTTTCTCAAATTCTCAATAACACAATCTTTCCTATTGATTGGTTTGATTTGCCTAAGCTATGGTTTGAGAACCATTGGTTTCCATTCTTTTTCTCGTCAAAAAATCTTTGAACTTATAGAACTTGATAGAAACATCACCAAACAACACCATAACGAATCATGCGATTCCGCATGTTTCTACAATTCTCAATAACACAACCTTTCCTATTGATTGGTTTGATTTGCCTAGGCTATGGTTTGGGAACCGTTGGTTTCCATTCTTTTTCTCGTCAAAAAATCTTTGAACCAATAGAACTTGATAGAGAAATCACCAAACAACACAAACACAAGCATACGATTGATGCGATTTTGAATGTTTCTCAAATTCTCAATAACACAACCTTTCTTATTGATTGGTTTAATTTCCCTAGGCTATGGTTTGGGAACCGTTGGTTTCCATTCTTTTTCTCGTAAAAAAATCTTTGAAATAATAGAACTTGATAGAAAGATCACAAAACAACACATGCATACGAATCATGCGATTCCGAATGTTTCTCAAATTCTCAATAACACAAACTTTGCTATTAATTGGTTTGATTTGCCTAAGCTATGGTTTGGGAACCGTTGGTTTCCATTCTTTTTCTCGTGAAAAAGTCTTTGAACTTATAGAACTTGATAGAAACATCACCAAACAACACAAACATAAGCATACGAATCATGCGATTCCGAATGTTTCTCAAGGTTTCAATAACAAAACCATTCCTATTGATTGGTTTGATTTGCCTAGGCTATGGTTTATGAACCGTTGGCTTCCATTCTTTTTCTCGTCAAAAATCTTTGAACTAATAGAAATTGATAGAAAGATCACCAAATGACACCATACGAATAATGCGGTTCCGAATGTTTCTAAAATTCTCAATAACACAACCTTTCTTATTGATTGGCTTGATTTGCCTAGGCTATGTTTTGGGAACCGTTGGTTTCCATTCTTATTCTCGTCAAAAAATCTTTGAACTAATAGAACTTGATAGAAAGATCACCAAACAACACAAACACAAGCATACGAATCATGCGATTCCGAATGTTTCTCAAATTCTCAATGACTCAAGCTTTCTTATTGATTGGTTTGCTTTGCCTAGGCTATAGTTTGGAAACCATTGGTTTCCATTCTTTTTCTCGTCCAAAAATCTTTGAACTATTAGAACTTGATAGAAAGATCACCAAACAACACAAACACAAGCATACGATTCATGCGATTTCGAATGTTTCTCAAATTCTAAATAACACAACCTTTCTTATTGATGCGTTTGATTTCCCTAGGCTATGGTTTGGGATCCGTTGGTTTCCATTCTTTTTCTCGTAAAAAAATCTTTGGAATAATAGAACTTGATAGAAAGATGACCAAAAAACACAAATACAAGCATACGAATCATGCGATTCCGAATGTCTCTGAAATTCTCAATGACACAACCTTTCTTATTGATTGGTTTGCTTTGCCAAGTCTATGGTTTGGGAACCGTTGGTTTCCATTCTTTTCCTCGTCCAAAAATCTTTAAACTAATAGAATTTGATAGAAAGATCACCAAACAACACAAACACAAGCATACGATTCATGCGATTTCGAATGTTTCTCAAATTCTCAATAACACAATCTTTCCTATTGATTGGTTTGATTTGCCTAAGCTATGGTTTGAGAACCGTTGGTTTCCATTCTTTTTCTCGTCAAAAAATCTTTGAACTTATAGAACTTGATAGAAACATCACCAAAGAACACCATAACGAATCATGCGATTCCGCATGTTTCTACAATTCTCAATAACACAACCTTTCCTATTGATTGGTTTGATTTGCCTAGGCTATGGTTTGGGAACCGTTGGTTTCCATTCTTTTTCTCGTAAAAAAATCTTTGAAATAATAGAACTTGATAGAAAGATCACAAAACAACACATGCATACGAATCATGCGATTCCGAATGTTTCTCAAATTCTCAATAACAGAACTTTTGCTATTAATTGGTTTGATTTGCCTAAGATATGGTTTGGGAACCGTTGGTTTCCATTCTTTTTCTCGTCAAAAAATCTTTGAACTTATAGAACTTGATAGAAACATCACCAAACAACACAAACATAAGCATACGAATCATGCGATTCCGAATGTTTCTCAAAGTTTCAATAACAAAACCATTCCTATTGATTGGATTGATTTGCCTAGGCTATGGTTTGTGAACCGTTGGTTTCCATTCTTTTTCTCGTCAAAAAATCTTTGAACTAATAGAAATTGATAGAAAGATCACCAAATGACACCATACGAATCATGCGGTTCCGAATGTTTCTAAAATTCTCAATGACATAACCTTTCTTATTGATTCGTTTGCTTTGCCTAGTCTATGGTTTGGGAACCGTTGGTTTCCATTCTTTTCCTCGTCCAAAGATCTTTGAACTAATAGAACTTGATAGAAAGATCACCAAACAACACAAACACAAGCACACGATTCATGCGATTTCGAATGTTTCTCAAATTCTCAATAACACAACCTTTCTTATTGATTGGTTTGATTTGCCTAGGCTATGGTTTGGGAACCGTTGGTTTCCATTCTTTTTCTCGTCAAAAAATCTTTGAACTAATAGAACTTGATAGAAAGATCACCAAACAACACAAACACAAGCATACGAATCATGCGATTCCGAATGTTTCTCAAATTCTCAATGACACAACCTTTCTTATTGATTGGTTTGCTTTGCCTAGGCTATGGTTTGGGAACCGTTGGTTTCCATTCTTTTTCTCGTCCAAAAATCTTTAAACTAATAGAATTTGATAGAAAGATCACCAAACAACACAAACACAAGTATACGATTCATGCGATTTCGAATGTTTCTCAAATTCTCAATAACACAATCTTTCCTATTGATTGGTTTGATTTGCCTAAGCTATGGTTTGAGAACCGTTGGTTTCCATTCTTTTTCTCGTCAAAAAATCTTTGAACTTATAGAACTTGATAGAAATATCACCAAAGAACACCATAACGAATCATGCGATTCCGCATATTTCTACAATTCTCAATAACACAACCTTTCCTATTGATTGGTTTGATTTGCCTAGGCTATGGTTTGGGAACCGTTGGTTTCCATTCTTTTTCTCTTAAAAAAATCTTTGAAATAATAGAACTTGATAGAAAGATCACAAAACAACACATGCATACGAATCATGCGATTCCGAATGTTTCTCAAATTCTCAATAACAGAACTTTTGCTATTAATTGGTTTGATTTGCCTAACATATGGTTTGGGAACCGTTGGTTTCCATTCTTTTTCTCGTCAAAAAATCTTTGAACTTATAGAACTTGATAGAAACATCACCAAACAACACAAACATAAGCATACGAATCATTCGATTCCGAATGTTTCTCAAAGTTTCAATAACAAAACCATTCCTATTGATTGGTTTGATTTGCCTAGGCTATGGTTTGTGAACCGTTGGTTTCCATTCTTTTTCTCGTCAAAAAATCTTTGAACTAATAGAAATTGATAGAAAGATCACCAAATGACACCATACGAATCATGCGGTTCCGAATGTTTCTCAAATTCTCAATGACATAACCTTTCTTATTGATTGGTTTGCTTTGCCTAGTCTATGGTTTGGGAACCGTTGGTTTCCATTCTTTTCCTCGTCCAAAAATCTTTGAACTAATAGAACTTGATAGAAAGATCACCAAACAACACAAACACAAGCATACGAATCATGCGATTCCGAATGTTTCTGAAATTCTCAATGACACAACCTTTCTTATTGATTGGTTTGCTTTGCCTAGTCTATGGTTTGGGAACCGTTGGTTTCCATTCTTTTCCTCGTCCAAAAATCTTTAAACTAATAGAATTTGATAGAAAGATCACCAAATGACACCATACGAATCATGCGGTTCCGAATGTTTCTAAAATTCTCAATGACATAACCTTTCTTATTGATTCGTTTGCTTTGCCTAGTCTATGGTTTGGGAACCGTTGGTTTCCATTCTTTTCCTCGTCCAAAAATCTTTGAACTAATAGAACTTGATAGAAAGATCACCAAACAACACAAACACAAGCATACGATTCATGCGATTTCGAATGTTTCTCAAATTCTCAATAACACAACCTTTCTTATTGATTGGTTTGATTTGCCTAGGCTATGGTTTGGGAACCGTTGGTTTCCATTCTTTTTCTCGTAAAAAAATCTTTGAAATAATAGAACTTGATAGAAAGATCACAAAACAACACATGCATACGAATCATGCGATTCCGAATGTTTCTCAAATTCTCAATAACAGAACTTTTGCTATTAATTGGTTTGATTTGCCTAACATATGGTTTGGGAACCGTTGGTTTCCATTCTTTTTCTCGTCAAAAAATCTTTGAACTTATAGAACTTGATAGAAACATCACCAAACAACACAAACATAAGCATACGAATCATGCGATTCCGAATGTTTCTCAAAGTTTCAATAACAAAACCATTCCTATTGATTGGTTTGATTTGCCTAGGCTATGGTTTGTGAACCGTTGGTTTCCATTCTTTTTCTCGTCAAAAAATCTTTGAACTAATAGAAATTGATAGAAAGATCACCAAATGACACCATACGAATCATGCGGTTCCGAATGTTTCTAAAATTCTCAATGACATAACCTTTCTTATTGATTCATTTGCTTTGCCTAGTCTATGGTTTGGGAACCATTGGTTTCCATTCTTTTCCTCGTACAAAAATCTTTGAACTAATAGAACTTGATAGAAAGATCACCAAACAACACAAACACAAGCATACGATTCATGCGATTTCGAATGTTTCTCAAATTCTCAATAACACAACCTTTCTTATTGATTGGTTTGATTTGCCTAGGCTATGGTTTGGGAACCGTTGGTTTCCATTCTTTTTCGCGTCAAAAAATCTTTGAACTAATAGAACTTGATAGAAAGATCACCAAACAACACAAACACAAGCATACGAATCATGCGATTCCGAATGTTTCTCAAATTCTCAATGACACAACCTTTCTTATTGATTGGTTTGCTTTGCCTAGGCTATGGTTTGGGAACCGTTGGTTTCCATTCTTTTCCTTGTCCAAAAATCTTTAAACTAATAGAATTTGATAGAAAGATCACCAAACAACACAAACACAAGCATACGATTCATGCGATTTCGAATGTTTCTCAAATTCTCAATAATGTCCTATTGATTGGTTTGATTTGCCTAAGCTATGGTTTGAGAACCGTTGGTTTCCATTCTTTTTCTCGTCAAAAAATCTTTGAACTTATAGAACTTGATAGAAACATCACCAAACAACACCATAACGAATCATGCGATTCCGCATGTTTCTACAATTCTCAATAACACAACCTTTCCTATTGATTGGTTTGATTTGCCTAGGCTATGGTTTGGGAACCGTTGGTTTCCATTCTTTTTCTCGTAAAAAAATCTTTGAAATAATAAAACTTGATAGAAAGATCACAAAATAACACATGCATACGAATCATGCGATTCCGAATGTTTCTCAAATTCTCAATAACAGAACTTTTGCTATTAATTGGTTTGATTTGCCTAAGATATGGTTTGGGAACCGTTGGTTTCCATTCTTTTTCTCGTCAAAAAATCTTTGAACTTATAGAACTTGATAGAAACATCACCAAACAACACAAACATAAGCATACGAATCATGCGATTCCGAATGTTTCTCAAAGTTTCAATAACAAAACCATTCCTATTCATTGGTTTGATTTGCCTAGGCTATGGTTTGTGAACCGTTGGTTTCCATTCTTTTTCTCGTCAAAAAATCTTTGAACTAATAGAAATTGATAGAAAGATCACCAAATGACACCATACGAATCATGCGGTTCCGAATGTTTCTAAAATTCTCAATGACATAACCTTTCTTATTGATTCGTTTGCTTTGCCTAGTATATGGTTTGGGAACCGTTGGTTTCCATTCTTTTCCTCGTCCAAAGATCTTTGAACTAATAGAACTTGATAGAAAGATCACCAAACAACACAAACACAAGCACACGATTCATGCGATTTCGAATGTTTCTCAAATTCTCAATAACACAACCTTTCTTATTGATTGGTTTGATTTGCCTAGGCTATGGTTTGGGAACCGTTGGTTTCCATTCTTTTTCTCGTCAAAAAATCTTTGAACTAATAGAACTTGATAGAAAGATCACCAAACAACACAAACACAAGCATACGAATCATGCGATTCCGAATGTTTCTCAAATTCTCAATGACACAACCTTTCTTATTGATTGGTTTGCTTTGCCTAGGCTATGGTTTGGGAACCGTTGGTTTCCATTCTTTTCCTCGTCCAAAAATCTTTAAACTAATAGAATTTGATAGAAAGATCACCAAACAACACAAACACAAGCATACGATTCATGCGATTTCGAATGTTTCTCAAATTCTCAATAACACAATCTTTCCTATTGATTGGTTTGATTTGCCTAAGCTATGGTTTGAGAACCGTTGGTTTCCATTCTTTTTCTCGTCAAAAAATCTTTGAACTTATAGAACTTGATAGAAACATCACCAAAGAACACCATAACGAATCATGCGATTCCGCATATTTCTACAATTCTCAATAACACAACCTTTCCTATTGATTGGTTTGATTTGCCTAGGCTATGGTTTGGGAACCGTTGGTTTCCATTCTTTTTCTCGTAAAAAAATCTTTGAAATAATAGAACTTGATAGAAAGATCACAAAACAACACATGCATACGAATCATGCGATTCCGAATGTTTCTCAAATTCTCAATAACAGAACTTTTGCTATTAATTGGTTTGATTTGCCTAACATATGGTTTGGGAACCGTTGGTTTCCATTCTTTTTCTCGTCAAAAAATCTTTGAACTTATAGAACTTGATAGAAACATCACCAAACAACACAAACATAAGCATACGAATCATGCGATTCCGAATGTTTCTCAAAGTTTCAATAACAAAACCATTCCTATTGATTGGTTTGATTTGCCTAGGCTATGGTTTGTGAACCGTTGGTTTCCATTCTTTTTCTCGTCAAAAAATCTTTGAACTAATAGAAATTGATAGAAAGATCACCAAATGACACCATACGAATCATGCGGTTCCGAATGTTTCTCAAATTCTCAATGACATAACCTTTCTTATTGATTGGTTTGCTTTGCCTAGTCTATGGTTTGGGAACCGTTGGTTTCCATTCTTTTCCTCGTCCAAAAATCTTTGAACTAATAGAACTTGATAGAAAGATCACCAAACAACACAAACACAAGCATACGAATCATGCGATTCCGAATGTTTCTGAAATTCTCAATGACACAACCTTTCTTATTGATTGGTTTGCTTTGCCTAGTCTATGGTTTGGGAACCGTTGGTTTCCATTCTTTTCCTCGTCCAAAAATCTTTAAACTAATAGAATTTGATAGAAAGATCACCAAATGACACCATACGAATCATGCGGTTCCGAATGTTTCTAAAATTCTCAATGACATAACCTTTCTTATTGATTCGTTTGCTTTGCCTAGTCTATGGTTTGGGAACCGTTGGTTTCCATTCTTTTCCTCGTCCAAAAATCTTTGAACTAATAGAACTTGATAGAAAGATCACCAAACAACACAAACACAAGCATACGATTCATGCGATTTCGAATGTTTCTCAAATTCTCAATAACACAACCTTTCTTATTGATTGGTTTGATTTGCCTAGGCTATGGTTTGGGAACCGTTGGTTTCCATTCTTTTTCTCGTAAAAAAATCTTTGAAATAATAGAACTTGATAGAAAGATCACAAAACAACACATGCATACGAATCATGCGATTCCGAATGTTTCTCAAATTCTCAATAACAGAACTTTTGCTATTAATTGGTTTGATTTGCCTAACATATGGTTTGGGAACCGTTGGTTTCCATTCTTTTTCTCGTCAAAAAATCTTTGAACTTATAGAACTTGATAGAAACATCACCAAACAACACAAACATAAGCATACGAATCATGCGATTCCGAATGTTTCTCAAAGTTTCAATAACAAAACCATTCCTATTGATTGGTTTGATTTGCCTAGGCTATGGTTTGTGAACCGTTGGTTTCCATTCTTTTTCTCGTCAAAAAATCTTTGAACTAATAGAAATTGATAGAAAGATCACCAAATGACACCATACGAATCATGCGGTTCCGAATGTTTCTAAAATTCTCAATGACATAACCTTTCTTATTGATTCGTTTGCTTTGCCTAGTCTATGGTTTGGGAACCGTTGGTTTCCATTCTTTTCCTCGTCCAAAAATCTTTGAACTAATAGAACTTGATAGAAAGATCACCAAACAACACAAACACAAGCATACGATTCATGCGATTTCGAATGTTTCTCAAATTCTCAATAACACAACCTTTCTTATTGATTGGTTTGATTTGCCTAGGCTATGGTTTGGGAACCGTTGGTTTCCATTCTTTTTCGCGTCAAAAAATCTTTGAACTAATAGAACTTGATAGAAAGATCACCAAACAACACAAACACAAGCATACGAATCATGCGATTCCGAATGTTTCTCAAATTCTCAATGACACAACCTTTCTTATTGATTGGTTTGCTTTGCCTAGTCTATGGTTTGGGAACCGTTGGTTTCCATTCTTTTCCTCGTCCAAAAATCTTTAAACTAATAGAATTTGATAGAAAGATCACCAAATGACACCATACGAATCATGCGGTTCCGAATGTTTCTAAAATTCTCAATGACATAACCTTTCTTATTGATTCGTTTGCTTTGCCTAGTCTATGGTTTGGGAACCGTTGGTTTCCATTCTTTTCCTCGTCCAAAAATCTTTGAACTAATAGAACTTGATAGAAAGATCACCAAACAACACAAACACAAGCATACGATTCATGCGATTTCGAATGTTTCTCAAATTCTCAATAACACAACCTTTCTTATTGATTGGTTTGATTTGCCTAGGCTATGGTTTGGGAACCGTTGGTTTCCATTCTTTTTCTCGTAAAAAAATCTTTGAAATAATAGAACTTGATAGAAAGATCACAAAACAACACATGCATACGAATCATGCGATTCCGAATGTTTCTCAAATTCTCAATAACAGAACTTTTGCTATTAATTGGTTTGATTTGCCTAACATATGGTTTGGGAACCGTTGGTTTCCATTCTTTTTCTCGTCAAAAAATCTTTGAACTTATAGAACTTGATAGAAACATCACCAAACAACACAAACATAAGCATACGAATCATGCGATTCCGAATGTTTCTCAAAGTTTCAATAACAAAACCATTCCTATTGATTGGTTTGATTTGCCTAGGCTATGGTTTGTGAACCGTTGGTTTCCATTCTTTTTCTCGTCAAAAAATCTTTGAACTAATAGAAATTGATAGAAAGATCACCAAATGACACCATACGAATCATGCGGTTCCGAATGTTTCTAAAATTCTCAATGACATAACCTTTCTTATTGATTCGTTTGCTTTGCCTAGTCTATGGTTTGGGAACCGTTGGTTTCCATTCTTTTCCTCGTCCAAAAATCTTTGAACTAATAGAACTTGATAGAAAGATCACCAAACAACACAAACACAAGCATACGATTCATGCGATTTCGAATGTTTCTCAAATTCTCAATAACACAACCTTTCTTATTGATTGGTTTGATTTGCCTAGGCTATGGTTTGGGAACCGTTGGTTTCCATTCTTTTTCGCGTCAAAAAATCTTTGAACTAATAGAACTTGATAGAAAGATCACCAAACAACACAAACACAAGCATACGAATCATGCGATTCCGAATGTTTCTCAAATTCTCAATGACACAACCTTTCTTATTGATTGGTTTGCTTTGCCTAGGCTATGGTTTGGGAACCGTTGGTTTCCATTCTTTTCCTTGTCCAAAAATCTTTAAACTAATAGAATTTGATAGAAAGATCACCAAACAACACAAACACAAGCATACGATTCATGCGATTTCGAATGTTTCTCAAATTCTCAATAATGTCCTATTGATTGGTTTGATTTGCCTAAGCTATGGTTTGAGAACCGTTGGTTTCCATTCTTTTTCTCGTCAAAAAATCTTTGAACTTATAGAACTTGATAGAAACATCACCAAACAACACCATAACGAATCATGCGATTCCGCATGTTTCTACAATTCTCAATAACACAACCTTTCCTATTGATTGGTTTGATTTGCCTAGGCTATGGTTTGGGAACCGTTGGTTTCCATTCTTTTTCTCGTAAAAAAATCTTTGAAATAATAAAACTTGATAGAAAGATCACAAAACAACACATGCATACGAATCATGCGATTCCGAATGTTTCTCAAATTCTCAATAACAGAACTTTTGCTATTAATTGGTTTGATTTGCCTAAGATATGGTTTGGGAACCGTTGGTTTCCATTCTTTTTCTCGTCAAAAAATCTTTGAACTTATAGAACTTGATAGAAACATCACCAAACAACACAAACATAAGCATACGAATCATGCGATTCCGAATGTTTCTCAAAGTTTCAATAACAAAACCATTCCTATTCATTGGTTTGATTTGCCTAGGCTATGGTTTGTGAACCGTTGGTTTCCATTATTTTTCTCGTCAAAAAATCTTTGAACTAATAGAAATTGATAGAAAGATCACCAAATGACACCATACGAATCATGCGGTTCCGAATGTTTCTAAAATTCTCAATGACATAACCTTTCTTATTGATTCGTTTGCTTTGCCTAGTCTATGGTTTAGGAACCGTTGGTTTCCATTCTTTTCCTCGTCCAAAAATCTTTATACTAATAGAACTTGATAGAAAGATCACCAAACAACACAAACACAAGCATACGATTCATGCGATTTCGAATGTTTCTCAAATTCTCAATAACACAACCTTTCTTATTGATTGGTTTGATTTGCCTAGGCTATGGTTTGGGAACCGTTGGTTTCCATTATTTTTCTCGTCAAAAAATCTTTGAACTAATAGAACTTGATAGAAAGATCACCAAACAACACAAACACAAGCATACGAATCATGCGATTCCGAATGTTTCTCAAATTCTCAATGACACAACCTTTCTTATTGATTGGTTTGCTTTGCCTAGGCTATGGTTTGGGAACCGTTGGTTTCCATTCTTTTCCTCGTCCAAAAATCTTTAAACTAATAGAATTTGATAGAAAGATCACCAAACAACACAAACACAAGCATACGATTCATGCGATTTCGAATGTTTCTCAAATTCTCAATAACACAACCTTTCCTATTGATTGATTTGATTTGCCTAAGCTATGGTTTGAGAACCGTTGGTTTCCATTCTTTTTCTCGTCAAAAAATCTTTGAACTTATAGAACTTGATAGAAACATCACCAAACAACACCATAACGAATCATGCGATTCCGCATGTTTCTACAATTCTCAATAACACAACCTTTCCTATTGATTGGTTTGATTTGCCTAGGCTATGGTTTGGGAACCGTTGGTTTCCATTCTTTTTCTCGTCAAAAAATCTTTGAACCAATAGAACTTGATAGAGAGATCACCAAACAACACAAACACAAGCATACGATTGATGCGATTTTGAATGTTTCTTAAATTCTCAATAACACAACCTTTCTTATTGATTGGTTTGATTTCCCTAGGCTATGGTTTGGGAACCGTTGGTTTCCATTCTTTTTCTCGTAAAAAAATCTTTGAAATAATAGAACTTGATAGAAAGATCACAAAACAACACATGCATACGAATCATGCGATTCCGAATGTTTCTCAA
The DNA here is from genome assembly GCA_963924305.1 of Polygonum maritimum. Lineage (NCBI taxonomy): Eukaryota > Viridiplantae > Streptophyta > Magnoliopsida > Caryophyllales > Polygonaceae > Polygonum > Polygonum maritimum. The sequence goes on along the minus strand of OZ002734.1, from coordinate 14,935,023 downwards.
ATTCTCAATAACACAAACTTTGCTATTAATTGGTTTGATTTGCCTAAGCTATGGTTTGGGAACCGTTGGTTTCCATTCTTTTTCTCGTCAAAAAGTCTTTGAACTTATAGAACTTGATAGAAACATCACCAAACAACACAAACATAAGCATACGAATCATGCGATTCCGAATGTTTCTCAAGGTTTCAATAACAAAACCATTCCTATTGATTGGTTTGATTTGCCTAGGCTATAGTTTATGAACCGTTGGCTTCCATTCTTTTTCTCGTCAAAAATCTTTGAACTAATAGAAATTGATAGAAAGATCACCAAATGACACCATACGAATAATGCGGTTCCGAATGTTTCTAAAATTCTCAATAACACAACCTTTCTTATTGATTGGTTTGATTTGCCTAGGCTATGTTTTGGGAACCGTTGGTTTCCATTCTTATTCTCGTCAAAAAATCTTTGAACTAATAGAACTTGATAGAAAGATCACCAAACAACACAAACACAAGCATACGAATCATGCGATTCCGAATGTTTCTCAAATTCTCAATGACTCAACCTTTCTTATTGATTGGTTTGCTTTGCCTAGGCTATAGTTTGGAAACCATTGGTTTCCATTCTTTTTCTCGTCCAAAAATCTTTGAACTATTAGAACTTGATAGAAAGATCACCAAACAACACAAACACAAGCATACGATTCATGCGATTTCGAATGTTTCTCAAATTCTCAATAACACAACCTTTCTTATTGATGCGTTTGATTTCCCTAGGCTATGGTTTGGGATCCGTTGGTTTCCAATCTTTTTCTCGTAAAAAAATCTTTGGAATAATAGAACTTGATAGAAAGATGACCAAAAAACACAAATACAAGCATACGAATCATGCGATTCCGAATGTCTATGAAATTCTCAATGACACAACCTTTCTTATTGATTGGTTTGCTTTGCCTAGTCTATGGTTTGGGAACCGTTGGTTTCCATTCTTTTCCTCGTCCAAAAATCTTTAAACTAATAGAATTTGATAGAAAGATCACCAAACAACACAAACACAAGCATACGATTCATGCGATTTCGAATGTTTCTCAAATTCTCAATAACACAATCTTTCCTATTGATTGGTTTGATTTGCCTAAGCTATGGTTTGAGAACCGTTGGTTTCCATTCTTTTTCTCGTCAAAAAATCTTTGAACTTATAGAACTTGATAGAAACATCACCAAAGAACACAATAACGAATCATGCGATTCCGCATGTTTCTACAATTCTCAATAACACAACCTTTCCTATTGATTGGTTTGATTTGCCTAGGCTATGGTTTGGGAACCGTTGGTTTCCATTCTTTTTCTCGTAAAAAAATCTTTGAAATAATAGAACTTGATAGAAAGATCACAAAACAACACATGCATACGAATCATGCGATTCCGAATGTTTCTCAAATTCTCAATAACAGAACTTTTGCTATTAATTGGTTTGATTTGCCTAAGATATGGTTTGGGAACCGTTGGTTTCCATTCTTTTTCTCGTCAAAAAATCTTTGAACTTATAGAACTTGATAGAAACATCACCAAACAACACAAACATAAGCATACGAATCATGCGATTCCGAATGTTTCTCAAAGTTTCAATAACAAAACCATTCCTATTGATTGGTTTGATTTGCCTAGGCTATGGTTTCTGAACCGTTGGTTTCCATTCTTTTTCTCGTCAAAAAATCTTTGAACTAATAGAAATTGATAGAAAGATCACAAAATGACACCATACGTATCATGCGGTTCCGAATGTTTCTAAAATTCTCAATGACATAACCTTTCTTATTGATTCGTTTGCTTTGCCTAGTCTATGGTTTGGGAACCGTTGGTTTCCATTCTTTTCCTCGTCCAAAAATCTTTGAACTAATAGAACTTGATAGAAAGATCACCAAACAACACAAACACAAGCTTACGATTCATGCGATTTCGAATGTTTCTCAAATTCTCAATAACACAACCTTTCTTATTGATTGGTTTGATTTGCCTAGGCTATGGTTTGGGAACCGTTGGTTTCCATTCTTTTTCTCGTCAAAAAATCTTTGAACTAATAGAACTTGATAGAAAGATCACCAAACAACACAAACACAAGCATACGAATCATGCGATTCCGAATGTTTCTCAAATTCTCAATGACACAACCTTTCTTATTGATTGGTTTGCTTTGCCTAAGCTATGGTTTGGGAACCGTTGGTTTCCATTCTTTTCCTCGTCCAAAAATCTTTAAACTAATAGAATTTGATAGAAAGATCACCAAACAACACAAACACAAGCATACGATTCATGCGATTTCGAATGTTTCTCAAATTATCAATAACACAACCTTTCCTATTGATTGGTTTGATTTGCCTAAGCTATGGTTTGAGAACCGTTAGTTTCCATTCTTTTTCTCGTCAAAAAATCTTTGAACTTATAGGACTTGATAGAAACATCACCAAACAACACCATAACGAATCATGCGATTCCGCAAGTTTCTACAATTCTCAATAACACAACCTTTCCTATTGATTGGTTTGATTTTCCTAGGCTATGGTTTGGGAACCGTTGGTTTCCATTCTTTTTCTCGTCAAAAAATCTTTGAACCAATAGAACTTGATAGAGAGATTACCAAACAACACAAACACAAGCATACGATTGATGCGATTTTGAATGTTTCTCAAATTCTCAATAACACAACCTTTCTTATTGATTGGTTTGATTTCCCTAGGCTATGGTTTGGGAACCGTTGGTTTCCATTCTTTTTCTCGTAAAAAAATCTTTGAAATAATAGAACTTGATAGAAAGATCACAAAACAACACATGCATACGAATCATGCGATTCCGAATGTTTCTCAAATTCTCAATAACACAAACTTTGCTATTAATTGGTTTGATTTGCCTAAGCTATGGTTTGGGAACCGTTGGTTTCCATTCTTTTTCTCGTCAAAAAGTCTTTGAACTTATAGAACTTGATAGAAACATCACCAAACAACACAAACATAAGCATACGAATCATGCGATTCCGAATGTTTCTCAAGGTTTCAATAACAAAACCATTCCTATTGATTGGTTTGATTTGCCTAGGCTATGGTTTATGAACCGTTGGTTTCCATTCTTTTTCTCGTCAAAAATTTTTGAACTAAAAGAAATTGATAGAAAGATCACCAAATGACACCACACGAATCATGCGGTTCCGAATGTTTCTAAAATTCTCAATAACACAACCTTTCTTATTGATTGGTTTGATTTGCCTAGGCTATGTTTTGGGAACCGTTGGTTTCCATTCTTTTTCTCGTCAAAAAATCTTTGAACTAATAGAACTTGATAGAAAGATCACCAAACAACACAAACACAAGCATACGATTCATGCGATTTCGAATGTTTCTCAAATTCTCAATAACACAACCTTTCTTATTGATTGGTTTGATTTCCCTAGGCTATGGTTTGGGAACCGTTGGTTTCCATTCTTTTTCCCGTAAAAAAATCTTTGAAATAATAGAACTTGATAGAAAGATCACAAAACAACACATGCATACGAATCATGCGATTCCGAATGTTTCTCAAATTCTCAATAACACAAACTTTGCTATTAATTGGTTTGATTTGCCTAAGCTATGGTTTGGGAACCGTTGGTTTCCATTCTTTTTCTCGTCAAAAAGTCTTTGAACTTATAGAACTTGATAGAAACATCACCAAACAACACAAACATAAGCATACGAATCATGCGATTCCGAATGTTTCTCAAGGTTTCAATAACAAAACCATTCCTATTGATTGGTTTGATTTGCCCAGGCTATGGTTTGTGAACTGTTGGTTTCCATTCTTTTTCTCGTCAAAGATCTTTGAACTAATAGAAATTGATAGAAAGATCACCAAATGACACCATACGAATCATGCGGTTCCGAATGTTTCTAAAATTCTCAATAACACAGCCTTTCTTATTGATTGGTTTGATTTGCCTAGGCTATGTTTTGGGAACCGTTGGTTTCCATTCTTTTTCTCATCAAAAAATCTTTGAACTAATAGAACTTGATAGAAAGATCACCAAACAACACAAACACAAGCATACGAATCATGCGATTCCGAATGTTTCTCAAATTCTCAATGACACAACCTTTCTTATTGATTGGTTTGATTTGCCTAGGCTATGGTTTGGGAACCGTTGGTTTCCATTCTTTTTCTCGTCAAAAAATCTTTGAACTAATAGAACTTGATAGAAAGATCACCAAACAACACAAACACAAGCATACGAATCATGCGATTCCGAATGTTTCTCAAATTCTCAATGACACAACCTTTCTTATTGATTGGTTTGCTTTGCCTAGGCTATGGTTTGGGAACCGTTGGTTTCCATTCTTTTCCTCGTCCAAAAATCTTTAAACTAATAGAATTTGATAGAAAGATCACCAAACAACACAAACACAAGCATACGATTCATGCGATTTCGAATGTTTCTCAAATTCTCAATAACACAATCTTTCCTATTGATTGGTTTGATTTGCCTAAGCTATGGTTTGAGAACCGTTGGTTTCCATTCTTTTTCTCGTCAAAAAATCTTTGAACTTATAGAACTTGATAGAAACATCACCAAAGAACACCATAACGAATCATGCGATTCCGCATATTTCTACAATTCTCAATAACACAACCTTTCCTATTGATTGGTTTGATTTGCCTAGGCTATGGTTTGGGAACCGTTGGTTTCCATTCTTTTTCTCGTAAAAAAATCTTTGAAATAATAGAACTTGATAGAAAGATCACAAAACAACACATGCATACGAATCATGCGATTCCGAATGTTTCTCAAATTCTCAATAACAGAACTTTTGCTATTAATTGGTTTGATTTGCCTAACATATGGTTTGGGAACCGTTGGTTTCCATTCTTTTTCTCGTCAAAAAATCTTTGAACTTATAGAACTTGATAGAAACATCACCAAACAACACAAACATAAGCATACGAATCATGCGATTCCGAATGTTTCTCAAAGTTTCAATAACAAAACCATTCCTATTGATTGGTTTGATTTGCCTAGGCTATGGTTTGTGAACCGTTGGTTTCCATTCTTTTTCTCGTCAAAAAATCTTTGAACTAATAGAAATTGATAGAAAGATCACCAAATGACACCATACGAATCATGCGGTTCCGAATGTTTCTCAAATTCTCAATGACATAACCTTTCTTATTGATTGGTTTTCTTTGCCTAGTCTATGGTTTGGGAACCGTTCGTTTCCATTCTTTTCCTCGTCCAAAAATCTTTGAACTAATAGAACTTGATAGAAAGATCACCAAACAACACAAACACAAGCATACGATTCATGCGATTTCGAATGTTTCTCAAATTCTCAATGACAGAACCTTTCTTATTGATTGGTTTGATTTGCCTAGGCTATGGTTTGGGAACCGTTGGTTTCCATTCTTTTTCTCGTCAAAAAATCTTTGAACTAATAGAACTTGATAGAAAGATCACCAAACAACACAAACACAAGCATACGAATCATGCGATTCCGAATGTTTCTGAAATTCTCAATGACACAACCTTTCTTATTGATTGGTTTGCTTTGCCTAGTCTATGGTTTGGGAACCGTTGGTTTCCATTCTTTTCCTCGTCCAAAAATCTTTAAACTAATAGAATTTGATAGAAAGATCACCAAATGACACCATACGAATCATGCGGTTCCGAATGTTTCTAAAATTCTCAATGACATAACCTTTCTTATTGATTCGTTTGCTTTGCCTAGTCTATGGTTTGGGAACCGTTGGTTTCCATTCTTTTCCTCGTCCAAAAATCTTTGAACTAATAGAACTTGATAGAAAGATCACCAAACAACACAAACACAAGCATACGATTCATGCGATTTCGAATGTTTCTCAAATTCTCAATAACACAACCTTTCTTATTGATTGGTTTGATTTGCCTAGGCTATGGTTTGGGAACCGTTGGTTTCCATTCTTTTTCTCGTCAAAAAATCTTTGAACTAATAGAACTTGATAGAAAGATCACCAAACAACACAAACACAAGCATACGAATCATGCGATTCCGAATGTTTCTCAAATTCTCAATGACACAACCTTTCTTATTGATTGGTTTGCTTTGCCTAGGCTATGGTTTGGGAACCGTTGGTTTCCATTCTTTTCCTCGTCCAAAAATCTTTAAACTAATAGAATTTGATAGAAAGATCACCAAACAACACAAACACAAGCATACGATTCATGCGATTTCGAATGTTTCTCAAATTCTCAATAACACAATCTTTCCTATTGATTGGTTTGATTTGCCTAAGCTATGGTTTGAGAACCGTTGGTTTCCATTCTTTTTCTCGTCAAAAAATCTTTGAACTTATAGAACTTGATAGAAACATCACCAAAGAACACCATAACGAATCATGCGATTCCGCATATTTCTACAATTCTCAATAACACAACCTTTCCTATTGATTGGTTTGATTTGCCTAGGCTATGGTTTAGGAACCGTTGGTTTCCATTCTTTTCCTCGTCCAAAAATCTTTGAAATAATAGAACTTGATAGAAAGATCACAAAACAACACATGCATACGAATCATGCGATTCCGAATGTTTCTCAAATTCTCAATAACAGAACTTTTGCTATTAATTGGTTTGATTTGCCTAAGATATGGTTTGGGAACCGTTGGTTTCCATTCTTTTTCTCGTCAAAAAATCTTTGAACTTATAGAACTTGATAGAAACATCACCAAACAACACAAACATAAGCATACGAATCATGCGATTCCGAATGTTTCTCAAAGTTTCAATAACAAAACCATTCCTATTCATTGGTTTGATTTGCCTAGGCTATGGTTTGTGAACCGTTGGTTTCCATTATTTTTCTCTTCAAAAAATCTTTGAACTAATAGAAATTGATAGAAAGATCACCAAATGACACCATACGAATCATGCGGTTCCGAATGTTTCTAAAATTCTCAATGACATAACCTTTCTTATTGATTCGTTTGCTTTGCCTAGTCTATGGTTTAGGAACCGTTGGTTTCCATTCTTTTCCTCGTCCAAAAATCTTTGAACTAATAGAACTTGATAGAAAGATCACCAAACAAAAACACAAGCATACGATTCATGCGATTTCGAATGTTTCTCAAATTCTCAATAACACAACCTTTCTTATTGATTGGTTTGATTTGCCTAGGCTATGGTTTGGGAACCGTTGGTTTCCATTCTTTTTCTCGTCAAAAAATCTTTGAACTAATAGAACTTGATAGAAAGATCACCAAACAACACAAACACAAGCATACGAATCATGCGATTCCGAATGTTTCTCAAATTCTCAATGACACAACCTTTCTTATTGATTGGTTTGCTTTGCCTAGGCTATGGTTTGGGAACCGTTGGTTTCCATTCTTTTCCTCGTCCAAAAATCTTTAAACTAATAGAATTTGGTAGAAAGATCACCAAACAACACAAACACAAGCATACGATTCATGCGATTTCGAATGTTTCTCAAATTCTCAATAACACAACCTTTCCTATTGATTGGTTTGATTTGCCTAAGCTATGGTTTGAGAACCGTTGGTTTCCATTCTTTTTCTCGTCAAAAAATCTTTGAACTTATAGAACTTGATAGAAACATCACCAAACAACACCATAACGAATCATGCGATTCCGCATGTTTCTACAATTCTCAATAACACAACCTTTCCTATTGATTGGTTTGATTTGCCTAGGCTATGGTTTGGGAACCGTTGGTTTCCATTCTTTTTCTCGTCAAAAAATCTTTGAACCAATAGAACTTGATAGAGAGATCACCAAACAACACAAACACAAGCATACGATTGATGCGATTTTGAATGTTTCTTAAATTCTCAATAACACAACCTTTCTTATTGATTGGTTTGATTTCCCTAGGCTATGGTTTGGGAACCGTTGGTTTCCATTCTTTTTCTCGTAAAAAAATCTTTGAAATAATAGAACTTGATAGAAAGATCACAAAACAACACATGCATACGAATCATGCGATTCCGAATGTTTCTCAAATTCTCAATAACACAAACTTTGCTATTAATTGGTTTGATTTGCCTAAGCTATGGTTTGGGAACCGTTGGTTTCCATTCTTTTTCTCGTCAAAAAGTCTTTGAACTTATAGAACTTGATAGAAACATCACCAAACAACACAAACATAAGCATACGAATCATGCGATTCCGAATGTTTCTCAAGGTTTCAATAACAAAACCATTCCTATTGATTGGTTTGATTTGCCTAGGCTATAGTTTATGAACCGTTGGCTTCCATTCTTTTTCTCGTCAAAAATCTTTGAACTAATAGAAATTGATAGAAAGATCACCAAATGACACCATACGAATAATGCGGTTCCGAATGTTTCTAAAATTCTCAATAACACAACCTTTCTTATTGATTGGTTTGATTTGCCTAGGCTATGTTTTGGGAACCGTTGGTTTCCATTCTTATTCTCGTCAAAAAATCTTTGAACTAATAGAACTTGATAGAAAGATCACCAAACAACACAAACACAAGCATACGAATCATGCGATTCCGAATGTTTCTCAAATTCTCAATGACTCAACCTTTCTTATTGATTGGTTTGCTTTGCCTAGGCTATAGTTTGGAAACCATTGGTTTCCATTCTTTTTCTCGTCCAAAAATGTTTGAACTATTAGAACTTGATAGAAAGATCACCAAACAACAGAAACACAAGCATACGATTCATGCGATTTCGAATGTTTCTCAAATTCTCAATAACACAACCTTTCTTATTGATGCGTTTGATTTCCCTAGGCTATGGTTTGGGATCCGTTGGTTTCCAATCTTTTTCTCGTAAAAAAATCTTTGGAATAATAGAACTTGATAGAAAGATGACCAAAAAACACAAATACAAGCATACGAATCATGCGATTCCGAATGTCTCTGAAATTCTCAATGACACAACCTTTCTTATTGATTGGTTTGCTTTGCCTAGTCTATGGTTTGGGAACCGTTGGTTTCCATTCTTTTCCTCGTCCAAAAATCTTTAAACTAATAGAATTTGATAGAAAGATCACCAAACAACACAAACACAAGCATACGATTCATGCGATTTCGAATGTTTCTCAAATTCTCAATAACACAATCTTTCCTATTGATTGGTTTGATTTGCCTAAGCTATGGTTTGAGAACCGTTGGTTTCCATTCTTTTTCTCGTCAAAAAATCTTTGAACTTATAGAACTTGATAGAAACATCACCAAAGAACACAATAACGAATCATGCGATTCCGCATGTTTCTACAATTCTCAATAACACAACCTTTCCTATTGATTGGTTTGATTTGCCTAGGCTATGGTTTGGGAACCGTTGGTTTCCATTCTTTTTCTCGTAAAAAAATCTTTGAAATAATAGAACTTGATAGAAAGATCACAAAACAACACATGCATACGAATCATGCGATTCCGAATGTTTCTCAAATTCTCAATAACAGAACTTTTGCTATTAATTGGTTTGATTTGCCTAAGATATGGTTTGGGAACCGTTGGTTTCCATTCTTTTTCTCGTCAAAAAATCTTTGAACTTATAGAACTTGATAGAAACATCACCAAACAACACAAACATAAGCATACGAATCATGCGATTCCGAATGTTTCTCAAAGTTTCAATAACAAAACCATTCCTATTGATTGGTTTGATTTGCCTAGGCTATGGTTTCTGAACCGTTGGTTTCCATTCTTTTTCTCGTCAAAAAATCTTTGAACTAATAGAAATTGATAGAAAGATCACAAAATGACACCATACGAATCATGCGGTTCCGAATGTTTCTAAAATTCTCAATGACATAACCTTTCTTATTGATTCGTTTGCTTTGCCTAGTCTATGGTTTGGGAACCGTTGGTTTCCATTCTTTTCCTCGTCCAAAAATCTTTGAACTAATAGAACTTGATAGAAAGATCACCAAACAACACAAACACAAGCTTACGATTCATGCGATTTCGAATGTTTCTCAAATTCTCAATAACACAACCTTTCTTATTGATTGGTTTGATTTGCCTAGGCTATGGTTTGGGAACCGTTGGTTTCCATTCTTTTTCTCGTCAAAAAATCTTTGAACTAATAGAACTTGATAGAAAGATCACCAAACAACACAAACACAAGCATACGAATCATGCGATTCCGAATGTTTCTCAAATTCTCAATGACACAACCTTTCTTATTGATTGGTTTGCTTTGCCTAAGCTATGGTTTGGGAACCGTTGGTTTCCATTCTTTTCCTCGTCCAAAAATCTTTAAACTAATAGAATTTGATAGAAAGATCACCAAACAACACAAACACAAGCATACGATTCATGCGATTTCGAATGTTTCTCAAATTCTCAATAACACAACCTTTCCTATTGATTGGTTTGATTTGCCTAAGCTATGGTTTGAGAACCGTTAGTTTCCATTCTTTTTCTCGTCAAAAAATCTTTGAACTTATAGAACTTGATAGAAACATCACCAAACAACACCATAACGAATCATGCGATTCCGCATGTTTCTACAATTCTCAATAACACAACCTTTCCTATTGATTGGTTTGATTTTCCTAGGCTATGGTTTGGGAACCGTTGGTTTCCATTCTTTTTCTCGTCAAAAAATCTTTGAACCAATAGAACTTGATAGAGAGATTACCAAACAACACAAACACAAGCATACGATTGATGCGATTTTGAATGTTTCTCAAATTCTCAATAACACAACCTTTCTTATTGATTGGTTTGATTTCCCTAGGCTATGGTTTGGGAACCGTTGGTTTCCATTCTTTTTCTCGTAAAAAAATCTTTGAAATAATAGAACTTGATAGAAAGATCACAAAACAACACATGCATACGAATCATGCGATTCCGAATGTTTCTCAAATTCTCAATAACACAAACTTTGCTATTAATTGGTTTGATTTGCCTAAGCTATGGTTTGGGAACCGTTGGTTTCCATTCTTTTTCTCGTCAAAAAGTCTTTGAACTTATAGAACTTGATAGAAAGATCACCAAACAACACAAACATAAGCATACGAATCATGCGATTCCGAATGTTTCTCAAGGTTTCAATAACAAAACCATTCCTATTGATTGGTTTGATTTGCCTAGGCTATGGTTTATGAACCGTTGGTTTCCATTCTTTTTCTCGTCAAAAATTTTTGAACTAAAAGAAATTGATAGAAAGATCACCAAATGACACCATACGAATCATGCGGTTCCGAATGTTTCTAAAATTCTCAATAACACAACCTTTCTTATTGATTGGTTTGATTTGCCTAGGCTATGTTTTGGGAACCGTTGGTTTCCATTCTTTTTCTCGTCAAAAAATCTTTGAACTAATAGAACTTGATAGAAAGATCACCAAACAACACAAACACAAGCATACGATTCATGCGATTTCGAATGTTTCTCAAATTCTCAATAACACAACCTTTCTTATTGATTGGTTTGATTTCCCTAGGCTATGGTTTGGGAACCGTTGGTTTCCATTCTTTTTCCCGTAAAAAAATCTTTGAAATAATAGAACTTGATAGAAAGATCACAAAACAACACATGCATACGAATCATGCGATTCCGAATGTTTCTCAAATTCTCAATAACACAAACTTTGCTATTAATTGGTTTGATTTGCCTAAGCTATGGTTTGGGAACCGTTGGTTTCCATTCTTTTTCTCGTCAAAAAGTCTTTGAACTTATAGAACTTGATAGAAACATCACCAAACAACACAAACATAAGCATACGAATCATGCGATTCCGAATGTTTCTCAAGGTTTCAATAACAAAACCATTCCTATTGATTGGTTTGATTTGCCCAGGCTATGGTTTGTGAACTGTTGGTTTCCATTCTTTTTCTCGTCAAAAATCTTTGAACTAATAGAAATTGATAGAAAGATCACCAAATGACACCATACGAATCATGCGGTTCCGAATGTTTCTAAAATTCTCAATAACACAGCCTTTCTTATTGATTGGTTTGATTTGCCTAGGCTATGTTTTGGGAACCGTTGGTTTCCATTCTTTTTCTCATCAAAAAATCTTTGAACTAATAGAACTTGATAGAAAGATCACCAAACAACACAAACACAAGCATACGAATCATGCGATTCCGAATGTTTCTCAAATTCTCAATGACACAACCTTTCTTATTGATTGGTTTGATTTGCCTAGGCTATGGTTTGGGAACCGTTGGTTTCCATTCTTTTTCTCGTCAAAAAATCTTTGAACTAATAGAACTTGATAGAAAGATCACCAAACAACACAAACACAAGCATACGAATCATGCGATTCCGAATGTTTCTCAAATTCTCAATGACACAACCTTTCTTATTGATTGGTTTGCTTTGCCTAGGCTATGGTTTGGGAACCGTTGGTTTCCATTCTTTTCCTCGTCCAAAAATCTTTAAACTAATAGAATTTGATAGAAAGATCACCAAACAACACAAACACAAGCATACGATTCATGCGATTTCGAATGTTTCTCAAATTCTCAATAACACAATCTTTCCTATTGATTGGTTTGATTTGCCTAAGCTATGGTTTGAGAACCGTTGGTTTCCATTCTTTTTCTCGTCAAAAAATCTTTGAACTTATAGAACTTGATAGAAACATCACCAAAGAACACCATAACGAATCATGCGATTCCGCATATTTCTACAATTCTCAATAACACAACCTTTCCTATTGATTGGTTTGATTTGCCTAGGCTATGGTTTGGGAACCGTTGGTTTCCATTCTTTTTCTCGTAAAAAAATCTTTGAAATAATAGAACTTGATAGAAAGATCACAAAACAACACATGCATACGAATCATGCGATTCCGAATGTTTCTCAAATTCTCAATATCAGAACTTTTGCTATTAATTGGTTTGATTTGCCTAACATATGGTTTGGGAACCGTTGGTTTCCATTCTTTTTCTCGTCAAAAAATCTTTGAACTTATAGAACTTGATAGAAACATCACCAAACAACACAAACATAAGCATACGAATCATGCGATTCCGAATGTTTCTCAAAGTTTCAATAACAAAACCATTCCTATTGATTGGTTTGATTTGCCTAGGCTATGGTTTGTGAACCGTTGGTTTCCATTCTTTTTCTCGTCAAAAAATCTTTGAACTAATAGAAATTGATAGAAAGATCACCAAATGACACCATACGAATCATGCGGTTCCGAATGTTTCTCAAATTCTCAATGACATAACCTTTCTTATTGATTGGTTTTCTTTGCCTAGTCTATGGTTTGGGAACCGTTCGTTTCCATTCTTTTCCTCGTCCAAAAATCTTTGAACTAATAGAACTTGATAGAAAGATCACCAAACAACACAAACACAAGCATACGATTCATGCGATTTCGAATGTTTCTCAAATTCTCAATGACAGAACCTTTCTTATTGATTGGTTTGATTTGCCTAGGCTATGGTTTGGGAACCGTTGGTTTCCATTCTTTTTCTCGTCAAAAAATCTTTGAACTAATAGAACTTGATAGAAAGATCACCAAACAACACAAACACAAGCATACGAATCATGCGATTCCGAATGTTTATGAAATTCTCAATGACACAACCTTTCTTATTGATTGGTTTGCTTTGCCTAGTCTATGGTTTGGGAACCGTTGGTTTCCATTCTTTTCCTCGTCCAAAAATCTTTAAACTAATAGAATTTGATAGAAAGATCACCAAATGACACCATACGAATCATACGGTTCCGAATGTTTCTAAAATTCTCAATGACATAACCTTTCTTATTGATTCGTTTGCTTTGCCTAGTCTATGGTTTGGGAACCGTTGGTTTCCATTCTTTTCCTCGTCCAAAAATCTTTGAACTAATAGAACTTGATAGAAAGATCACCAAACAACACAAACACAAGCATACGATTCATGCGATTTCGAATGTTTCTCAAATTCTCAATAACACAACATTTTTCTTATTGATTGGTTTGATTTGCCTAGGCTATGGTTTGGGAACCGTTGGTTTCCATTCTTTTTCTCGTCAAAAAATCTTTGAACTAATAGAACTTGATAGAAAGATCACCAAACAACACAAACACAAGCATACGAATCATGCGATTCCGAATGTTTCTCAAATTCTCAATGACACAACCTTTCTTATTGATTGGTTTGCTTTGCCTAGGCTATGGTTTGGGAACCGTTGGTTTCCATTCTTTTCCTCGTCCAAAAATCTTTAAACTAATAGAATTTGATAGAAAGATCACCAAACAACACAAACACAAGCATACGATTCATGCGATTTCGAATGTTTCTCAAATTCTCAATAACACAATCTTTCCTATTGATTGGTTTGATTTGCCTAAGCTATGGTTTGAGAACCGTTGGTTTCCATTCTTTTTCTCGTCAAAAAATCTTTGAACTTATAGAACTTGATAGAAACATCACCAAAGAACACCATAACGAATCATGCGATTCCGCATATTTCTACAATTCTCAATAACACAACCTTTCCTATTGATTGGTTTGATTTGCCTAGGCTATGGTTTGGGAACCGTTGGTTTCCATTCTTTTTCTCGTAAAAAAATCTTTGAAATAATAGAACTTGATAGAAAGATCACAAAACAACACATGCATACGAATCATGCGATTCCGAATGTTTCTCAAATTCTCAATAACAGAACTTTTGCTATTAATTGGTTTGATTTGCCTAACATATGGTTTGGGAACCGTTGGTTTCCATTCTTTTTCTCGTCAAAAAATCTTTGAACTTATAGAACTTGATAGAAACATCACCAAACAACACAAACATAAGCATACGAATCATGCGATTCCGAATGTTTCTCAAAGTTTCAATAACAAAACCATTCCTATTGATTGGTTTGATTTGCCTAGGCTATGGTTTGTGAACCGTTGGTTTCCATTCTTTTTCTCGTCAAAAAATCTTTGAACTAATAGAAATTGATAGAAAGATCACCAAATGACACCATACGAATCATGCGGTTCCGAATGTTTCTAAAATTCTCAATGACATAACCTTTCTTATTGATTCGTTTGCTTTGCCTAGTCTATGGTTTGGGAACCGTTGGTTTCCATTCTTTTCCTCGTCCAAAAATCTTTGAACTAATAGAACTTGATAGAAAGATCACCAAACAACACAAACACAAGCATACGATTCATGCGATTTCGAATGTTTCTCAAATTCTCAATAACACAACCTTTCTTATTGATTGGTTTGATTTGCCTAGGCTATGGTTTGGGAACCGTTGGTTTCCATTCTTTTTCTCGTCAAAAAATCTTTGAACTAATAGAACTTGATAGAAAGATCACCAAACAACACAAACACAAGCATACGAATCATGCGATTCCGAATGTTTCTCAAATTCTCAATGACACAACCTTTCTTATTGATTGGTTTGCTTTGCCTAGGCTATGGTTTGGGAACCGTTGGTTTCCATTCTTTTCCTTGTCCAAAAATCTTTAAACTAATAGAATTTGATAGAAAGATCACCAAACAACACAAACACAAGCATACGATTCATGCGATTTCGAATGTTTCTCAAATTCTCAATAACACAATCTTTCCTATTGATTGGTTTGATTTGCCTAAGCTATGGTTTGAGAACCGTTGGTTTCCATTCTTTTTCTCGTCAAAAAATCTTTGAACTTATAGAACTTGATAGAAACATCACCAAACAACACCATAACGAATCATGCGATTCCGCATGTTTCTACAATTCTCAATAACACAACCTTTCCTATTGATTGGTTTGATTTGCCTAGGCTATGGTTTGGGAACCGTTGGTTTCCATTCTTTTTCTCGTAAAAAAATCTTTGAAATAATAGAACTTGATAGAAAGATCACAAAACAACACATGCATACGAATCATGCGATTCCGAATGTTTCTCAAATTCTCAATAACAGAACTTTTGCTATTAATTGGTTTGATTTGCCTAAGATATGGTTTGGGAACCGTTGGTTTCCATTCTTTTTCTCGTCAAAAAATCTTTGAACTTATAGAACTTGATAGAAACATCACCAAACAACACAAACATAAGCATACGAATCATGCCATTCCGAATGTTTCTCAAAGTTTCAATAACAAAACCATTCCTATTCATTGGTTTGATTTGCCTAGGCTATGGTTTGTGAACCGTTGGTTTCCATT
Source organism: Polygonum maritimum (assembly GCA_963924305.1). NCBI lineage: Eukaryota > Viridiplantae > Streptophyta > Magnoliopsida > Caryophyllales > Polygonaceae > Polygonum > Polygonum maritimum. The sequence goes on along the minus strand of OZ002734.1, from coordinate 14,918,941 downwards.
ATTTTTCTCGTCAAAAAATCTTTGAACTAATAGAAATTGATAGAAAGATAACCAAATGACACCATACGAATCATGCGGTTCCGAATGTTTCTAAAATTCTCAATGACATAACCTTTCTTATTGATTCGTTTGCTTTGCCTAGTCTATGGTTTAGGAACCGTTGGTTTCCATTCTTTTCCTCGTCCAAAAATCTTTGAACTAATAGAACTTGATAGAAAGATCACCAAACAACACAAACACAAGCATACGATTCATGCGATTTCGAATGTTTCTCAAATTCTCAATAACACAACCTTTCTTATTGATTGGTTTGATTTGCGCTATGGTTTGGGAACCGTTGGTTTCCATTCTTTTTCTCGTCAAAAAATCTTTGAACTAATAGAATTTGATAGAAAGATCACCAAACAACACAAACACAAGCATACGAATCATGCGATTCCGAATGTTTCTCAAATTCTCAATGACACAACCTTTCTTATTGATTGGTTTGCTTTGCCTAGGCTATGGTTTGGGAACCGTTGGTTTCCATTCTTTTCCTCGTCCAAAAATCTTTAAACTAATAGAATTTGATAGAAAGATCACCAAACAACACAAACACAAGCATACGATTCATGCGATTTCGAATGTTTCTCAAATTCTCAATAACACAACCTTTCCTATTGATTGGTTTGATTTGCCTAAGCTATGGTTTGAGAACCGTTGGTTTCCATTCTTTTTCTCGTCAAAAAATCTTTGAACTTATAGAACTTGATAGAGAGACCACCAAACAACACAAACACAAGCATACGATTGATGCGATTTTGAATGTTTCTTAAATTCTCAATAACACAACCTTTCTTATTGATTGGTTTGATTTCCCTAGGCTATGGTTTGGGAACCGTTGGTTTCCATTCTTTTTCTCGTCAAAAAATCTTTGAAATAATAGAACTTGATAGAAAGATCACAAAACAACACATGCATACGAATCATGCGATTCCGAATGTTTCTCAAATTCTCAATAACGCAAACTTTGCTATTAATTGGTTTGATTTGCCTAAGCTATGGTTTGGGAACCGTTGGTTTCCATTCTTTTTCTCGTCAAAAAGTCTTTGAACTTATAGAACTTGATAGAAACATCACCAACCAACACAAACATAAGCATACGAATCATGCGATTCCGAATGTTTCTCAAGGTTTCAATAACAAAACCATTCCTATTGATTGGTTTGATTTGCCTAGGCTATAGTTTATGAACCGTTGGCTTCCATTCTTTTTCTCGTCAAAAATCTTTGAACTAATAGAAATTGATAGAAAGATCACCAAATGACACCATACGAATAATGCGGTTCCGAATGTTTCTAAAATTCTCAATAACACAACCTTTCTTATTGATTGGTTTGATTTGCCTAGGCTATGTTTTGGGAACCGTTGGTTTCCATTCTTATTCTCGTCAAAAAATCTTTGAACTAATAGAACTTGATAGAAAGATCACCAAACAACACAAACACAAGCATACGAATCATGCGATTCCGAATGTTTCTCAAATTCTCAATGACTCAACCTTTCTTATTGATTGGTTTGCTTTGCCTAGGCTATAGTTTGGAAACCATTGGTTTCCATTCTTTTTCTCGTCCAAAAATCTTTGAACTATTAGAACTTGATAGAAAGATCACCAAACAACACAAACACAAGCATACGATTCATGCGATTTCGAATGTTTCTCAAATTCTCAATAACACAACCTTTCTTATTGATGCGTTTGATTTCCCTAGGCTATGGTTTGGGATCCGTTGGTTTCCATTCTTTTTCTCGTAAAAAAATCTTTGGAATAATAGAACTTGATAGAAAGATGACCAAAAAACACAAATACAAGCATACGAATCATGCGATTCCGAATGTCTCTGAAATTCTCAATGACACAACCTTTCTTATTGATTGGTTTGCTTTGCCTAGTCTATGGTTTGGGAACCGTTGGTTTCCATTCTTTTCCTCGTCCAAAAATCTTTAAACTAATAGAATTTGATAGAAAGATCACCAAACAACACAAACACAAGCATACGATTCATGCTATTTCGAATGTTTCTCAAATTCTCAATAACACAATCTTTCCTATTGATTGGTTTGATTTGCCTAAGCTATGGTTTGAGAACCGTTGGTTTCCATTCTTTTTCTCGTCAAAAAATCTTTGAACTTATAGAACTTGATAGAAACATCACCAAAGAACACAATAACGAATCATGCGATTCCGCATGTTTCTACAATTCTCAATAACACAACCTTTCCTATTGATTGGTTTGATTTGCCTACGCTATGGTTTGGGAACCGTTGGTTTCCATTCTTTTTCTCGTAAAAAAATCTTTGAAATAATAGAACTTGATAGAAAGATCACAAAACAACACATGCATACGAATCATGCGATTCCGAATGTTTCTCAAATTCTCAATAACAGAACTTTTGCTATTAATTGGTTTGATTTGCCTAAGATATGGTTTGGGAACCGTTGGTTTCCATTCTTTTTCTCGTCAAAAAATCTTTGAACTTATAGAACTTGATAGAAACATCACCAAACAACACAAACATAAGCATACGAATCATGCGATTCCGAATGTTTCTCAAAGTTTTAATAACAAAACCATTCCTATTGATTGGTTTGATTTGCCTAGGCTATGGTTTCTGAACCGTTGGTTTCCATTCTTTTTCTCGTCAAAAAATCTTTGAACTTATAGAACTTGATAGAAACATCACCAAACAACACAAACATAAGCATACGAATCATGCCATTCCGAATGTTTCTCAAAGTTTCAATAACAAAACCATTCCTATTCATTGGTTTGATTTGCCTAGGCTATGGTTTGTGAACCGTTGGTTTCCATTATTTTTCTCGTCAAAAAATCTTTGAACTAATAGAAATTGATAGAAAGATAACCAAATGACACCATACGAATCATGCGGTTCCGAATGTTTCTAAAATTCTCAATGACATAACCTTTCTTATTGATTCGTTTGCTTTGCCTAGTCTATGGTTTAGGAACCGTTGGTTTCCATTCTTTTCCTCGTCCAAAAATCTTTGAACTAATAGAACTTGATAGAAAGATCACCAAACAACACAAACACAAGCATACGATTCATGCGATTTCGAATGTTTCTCAAATTCTCAATAACACAACCTTTCTTATTGATTGGTTTGATTTGCGCTATGGTTTGGGAACCGTTGGTTTCCATTCTTTTTCTCGTCAAAAAATCTTTGAACTAATAGAACTTGATAGAAAGATCACCAAACAACACAAACACAAGCATACGAATCATGCGATTCCGAATGTTTCTCAAATTCTCAATGACACAACCTTTCTTATTGATTGGTTTGCTTTGCCTAGGCTATGGTTTGGGAACCGTTGGTTTCCATTCTTTTCCTCGTCCAAAAATCTTTAAACTAATAGAATTTGATAGAAAGATCACCAAACAACACAAACACAAGCATACGATTCATGCGATTTCGAATGTTTCTCAAATTCTCAATAACACAACCTTTCCTATTGATTGGTTTGATTTGCCTAAGCTATGGTTTGAGAACCGTTGGTTTCCATTCTTTTTCTCGTCAAAAAATCTTTGAACTTATAGAACTTGATAGAGAGATCACCAAACAACACAAACACAAGCATACGATTGATGCGATTTTGAATGTTTCTTAAATTCTCAATAACACAACCTTTCTTATTGATTGGTTTGATTTCCCTAGGCTATGGTTTGGGAACCGTTGGTTTCCATTCTTTTTCTCGTCAAAAAATCTTTGAAATAATAGAACTTGATAGAAAGATCACAAAACAACACATGCATACGAATCATGCGATTCCGAATGTTTCTCAAATTCTCAATAACACAAACTTTGCTATTAATTGGTTTGATTTGCCTAAGCTATGGTTTGGGAACCGTTGGTTTCCATTCTTTTTCTCGTCAAAAAGTCTTTGAACTTATAGAACTTGATAGAAACATCACCAACCAACACAAACATAAGCATACGAATCATGCGATTCCGAATGTTTCTCAAGGTTTCAATAACAAAACCATTCCTATTGATTGGTTTGATTTGCCTAGGCTATAGTTTATGAACCGTTGGCTTCCATTCTTTTTCTCGTCAAAAATCTTTGAACTAATAGAAATTGATAGAAAGATCACCAAATGACACCATACGAATAATGCGGTTCCGAATGTTTCTAAAATTCTCAATAACACAACCTTTCTTATTGATTGGTTTGATTTGCCTAGGCTATGTTTTGGGAACCGTTGGTTTCCATTCTTATTCTCGTCAAAAAATCTTTGAACTAATAGAACTTGATAGAAAGATCACCAAACAACACAAACACAAGCATACGAATCATGCGATTCCGAATGTTTCTCAAATTCTCAATGACTCAACCTTTCTTATTGATTGGTTTGCTTTGCCTAGGCTATAGTTTGGAAACCATTGGTTTCCATTCTTTTTCTCGTCCAAAAATCTTTGAACTATTAGAACTTGATAGAAAGATCACCAAACAACACAAACACAAGCATACGATTCATGCGATTTCGAATGTTTCTCAAATTCTCAATAACACAACCTTTCTTATTGATGCGTTTGATTTCCCTAGGCTATGGTTTGGGATCCGTTGGTTTCCATTCTTTTTCTCGTAAAAAAATCTTTGGAATAATAGAACTTGATAGAAAGATGACCAAAAAACACAAATACAAGCATACGAATCATGCGATTCCGAATGTCTCTGAAATTCTCAATGACACAACCTTTCTTATTGATTGGTTTGCTTTGCCTAGTCTATGGTTTGGGAACCGTTGGTTTCCATTCTTTTCCTCGTCCAAAAATCTTTAAACTAATAGAATTTGATAGAAAGATCACCAAACAACACAAACACAAGCATACGATTCATGCTATTTCGAATGTTTCTCAAATTCTCAATAACACAATCTTTCCTATTGATTGGTTTGATTTGCCTAAGCTATGGTTTGAGAACCGTTGGTTTCCATTCTTTTTCTCGTCAAAAAATCTTTGAACTTATAGAACTTGATAGAAACATCACCAAAGAACACAATAACGAATCATGCGATTCCGCATGTTTCTACAATTCTCAATAACACAACCTTTCCTATTGATTGGTTTGATTTGCCTACGCTATGGTTTGGGAACCGTTGGTTTCCATTCTTTTTCTCGTAAAAAAATCTTTGAAATAATAGAACTTGATAGAAAGATCACAAAACAACACATGCATACGAATCATGCGATTCCGAATGTTTCTCAAATTCTCAATAACAGAACTTTTGCTATTAATTGGTTTGATTTGCCTAAGATATGGTTTGGGAACCGTTGGTTTCCATTCTTTTTCTCGTCAAAAAATCTTTGAACTTATAGAACTTGATAGAAACATCACCAAACAACACAAACATAAGCATACGAATCATGCGATTCCGAATGTTTCTCAAAGTTTTAATAACAAAACCATTCCTATTGATTGGTTTGATTTGCCTAGGCTATGGTTTCTGAACCGTTGGTTTCCATTCTTTTTCTCGTCAAAAAATCTTTGAACTAATAGAAATTGATAGAAAGATCACCAAATGACACCATACGAATCATGCGGTTCCGAATGTTTCTAAAATTCTCAATGACATAACCTTTCTTATTGATTCGTTTGCTTTGCCTATCTATGGTTTGGGAACCGTTGGTTTCCATTCTTTTCCTCGTCCAAAAATCTTTGAACTAATAGAACTTGATAGAAAGATCACCAAACAACACAAACACAAGCTTACGATTCATGCGATTTCGAATGTTTCTCAAATTCTCAATAACACAACCTTTCTTATTGATTGGTTTGATTTGCCTAGGCTATGGTTTGGGAACCGTTGGTTTCCATTCTTTTTCTCGTCAAAAAATCTTTGAACTAATAGAACTTGATAGAAAGATCACCAAACAACACAAACACAAGCATACGAGTCATGCGATTCCGAATGTTTCTCAAATTCTCAATGACACAACCTTTCTTATTGATTGGTTTGCTTTGCCTAAGCTATGGTTTGGGAACCGTTGGTTTCCATTCTTTTCCTCGTCCAAAAATCTTTAAACTAATAGAATTTGATAGAAAGATCACCAAACAACACAAACACAAGCATACGATTCATGCGATTTCGAATGTTTCTCAAATTCTCAATAACACAACCTTTCCTATTGATTGGTTTGATTTGCCTAAGCTATGGTTTGAGAACCGTTAGTTTCCATTCTTTTTCTCGTCAAAAAATCTTTGAACTTATAGAACTTGATAGAAACATCACCAAACAACACCATAACGAATCATGCGATTCCGCAAGTTTCTACAATTCTCAATAACACAACCTTTCCTATTGATTGGTTTGATTTGCCTAGGCTATGGTTTGGGAACCGTTGGTTTCCATTCTTTTTCTCTTCAAAAAATCTTTGAACCAATAGAACTTGATAGAGAGATTGCCAAACAACACAAACACAAGCATACGATTGATGCGATTTTGAATGTTTCTCAAATTCTCAATAACACAACCTTTCTTATTGATTGGTTTGATTTCCCTAGGCTATGGTTTGGGAACCGTTGGTTTCCATTCTTTTTCTCGTAAAAAAATCTTTGAAATAATAGAACTTGATAGAAAGATCACAAAACAACACATGCATACGAATCATGCGATTCCGAATGTTTCTCAAATTCTCAATAACACAAACTTTGCTATTAATTGGTTTGATTTGCCTAAGCTATGGTTTGGGAACCGTTGGTTTCCATTCTTTTTCTCGTCAAAAAGTCTTTGAACTTATAGAACTTGATAGAAACATCACCAAACAACACAAACATAAGCATACGAATCATGCGATTCCGAATGTTTCTCAAGGTTTCAATAACAAAACCATTCCTATTGATTGGTTTGATTTGCCTAGGCTATGGTTTATGAACCGTTGGTTTCCATTCTTTTTCTCGTCAAAAATTTTTGAACTAAAAGAAATTGATAGAAAGATCACCAAATGACACCATACGAATCATGCGGTTCCGAATGTTTCTAAAATTCTCAATAACACAACCTTTCTTATTGATTGGTTTGATTTGCCTAGGCTATGTTTTGGGAACCGTTGGTTTCCATTCTTTTTCGCGTCAAAAAATCTTTGAACTAATAGAACTTGATAGAAAGATCACCAAACAACACAAACACAAGCATACGATTCATGCGATTTCGAATGTTTCTCAAATTCTCAATAACACAACCTTTCTTATTGATTGGTTTGATTTCCCTAGGCTATGGTTTGGGAACCGTTGGTTTCCATTCTTTTTCCCGTAAAAAAATCTTTGAAATAATAGAACTTGATAGAAAGATCACAAAACAACACATGCATACGAATCATGCGATTCCGAATGTTTCTCAAATTCTCAATAACACAAACTTTGCTATTAATTGGTTTGATTTGCCTAAGCTATGGTTTGGGAACCGTTGGTTTCCATTCTTTTTCTCGTCAAAAAGTCTTTGAACTTATAGAACTTGATAGAAACATCACCAAACAACACAAACATAAGCATACGAATCATGCCATTCCGAATGTTTCTCAAGGTTTCAATAACAAAACCATTCCTATTGATTGGTTTGATTTGCCCAGGCTATGGTTTGTGAACTGTTGGTTTCCATTCTTTTTCTCGTCAAAAATCTTTGAACTAATAGAAATTGATAGAAAGATCACCAAATGACACCATACGAATCATGCGGTTCCGAATGTTTCTAAAATTCTCAATAACACAGCCTTTCTTATTGATTGGTTTGATTTGCCTAGGCTATGTTTTGGGAACCGTTGGTTTCCATTCTTTTTCTCATCAAAAAATCTTTGAACTAATAGAACTTGATAGAAAGATCACCAAAGAACACAAACACAAGCATACGAATCATGCGATTCCGAATGTTTCTCAAATTCTCAATGACACAACCTTTCTTATTGATTGGTTTGCTTTGCCTAGGCTATGGTTTGGGAACCGTTGGTTTCCATTCTTTTCCTCGTCCAAAAATCTTTAAACTAATAGAATTTGATAGAAAGATCACCAAACAACACAAACACAAGCATACGATTCATGCGATTTCGAATGTTTCTCAAATTCTCAATAACACAACCTTTCCTATTGATTGGTTTGATTTGCCTAAGCTATGGTTTGAGAACCGTTGGTTTCCATTCTTTTTCTCGTCAAAAAATCTTTGAACTTATAGAACTTGATAGAAACATCACTAAACAACACCATAACGAATCATGCGATTCCGCATGTTTCTACAATTCTCAATAACACAACCTTTCCTATTGATTGGTTTGATTTGCCTAGGCTATGGTTTGGGAACCATTGGTTTCCATTCTTTTTCTCGTCAAAAAATCTTTGAACCAATAGAACTTGATAGAGAGATTACCAAACAACACAAACACAAGCATACGATTGATGCGATTTTGAATGTTTCTCAAATTCTCAATAACACAAGCTTTCTTATTGATTGGTTTGATTTCCCTAGGCTATGGTTTGGGAACCGTTGGTTTCCATTCTTTTTCTCGTAAAAAAATCTTTGAAATAATAGAACTTGATAGAAAGATCACAAAACAACACATGCATACGAATCATGCGATTCCGAATGTTTCTCAAATTCTCAATAACAGAACCTTTGCTATTAATTGGTTTGATTTGCCTAAGATATGGTTTGGGAACCGTTGGTTTCCATTCTTTTTCTCGTCAATCAATCTTTGAACTTATAGAACTTGATAGAAACATCACCAAACAACACAAACATAAGCATACGAATCATGCGATTCCGAATGTTTCTCAAAGTTTCAATAACAAAACCATTCCTATTGATTGGTTTGATTTGCCTAGGCTATGGTTTGTGAACCGTTGGTTTCCATTCTTTTTCTCGTCAAGAAATCTTTGAACTAATAGAAATTGATAGAAAGATCACCAAATGACACCATACGAATCATGCGGTTCCGAATGTTTCTAAAATTCTCAATGACATAACCTTTCTTATTGATTCGTTTGCTTTGCCTAGTCTATGGTTTGGGAACCGTTGGTTTCCATTCTTTTCCTCGTCCAAAAATCTTTGAACTAATAGAACTTGATAGAAAGATCACCAAACAACACAAACACAAGCATACGATTCATGCGATTTCGAATGTTTCTCAAATTCTCAATAACACAACCTTTCTTATTGATTGGTTTGATTTCCCTAGGCTATGGTTTGGGATCCGTTGGTTCCATTCTTTTTCTCGTAAAAAAATCTTTGGACTAATAGAACTTGATAGAAAGATGACCAAAAAACACAAACACATGCATACGAATCATGCGATTCCGAATGTTTCTGAAATTCTCAATGACACAACCTTTCTTATTGATTGGTTTGCTTTGCCTAGTCTATGGTTTGGGAACCGTTAGTTTCCATTCTTTTCCTCGTCCAAAAATCTTTAAACTAATAGAATTTGATAGAAAGATCACCAAACAACACAAACACAAGCATACGATTCATGCGATTTCGAATGTTTCTCAAATTCTCAATAACACAACCTTTCCTATTGATTGGTTTGATTTGCCTAAGCTATGGTTTGAGAACCGTTGGTTTCCATTCTTTTTCTCGTCAAAAAATCTTTGAACTTATAGAACTTGATAGAAACATCACCAAACAACACCATAACGAATCATGCGATTCCGCATGTTTCTACAATTCTCAATAACACAACCTTTCCTATTGATTGGTTTGATTTGCCTAGGCTATGGTTTGGGAACCGTTGGTTTCCATTCTTTTTCTCGTCAGAAAATCTTTGAACCAATAGAACTTGATAGAGAGATCACCAAACAACACAAACACAAGCATACGATTGATGCGATTTTGAATGTTTCTCAAATTCTCAATAACACAACCTTTCTTATTGATTGGTTTGATTTCCTAGGCTATGGTTTGGGAACCGTTGGTTTCCATTCTTTTTCCCGTAAAAAAATCTTTGAAATAATAGAACTTGATTGAAAGATCACAAAACAACACATGCATACGAATCATGCGATTCCGAATGTTTCTCAAATTCTCAATAACACAAACTTTGCTATTAATTGGTTTGATTTGCCTAAGCTATGGTTTGGGAACCGTTGGTTTCTATTCTTTTTCTCGTCAAAAAGTCTTTGAACTTATAGAACTTGATAGAAACATCACCAAACAACACAAACATAAGCATACGAATCATGCGATTCCGAATGTTTCTCAAGGTTTCAATAACAAAACCATTCCTATTGATTGGTTTGATTTGCCTAGGCTATGGTTTGTGAACTGTTGGTTTCCATTCTTTTTCTCGTCAAAAATCTTTGAACTAATAGAAATTGATAGAAAGATCACCAAATGACACCATACGAATCATGCGGTTCCGAATGTTTCTAAAATTCTCAATAACACAACCTTTCTTATTGATTGGTTTGATTTGCCTAGGCTATGTTTTGGGAACCGTTGGTTTCCATTCTTTTTCGCGTCAAAAAATCTTTGAACTAATAGAACTTGATAGAAAGATCACCAAACAACACAAACACAAGCATACGATTCATGCGATTTCGAATGTTTCTCAAATTCTCAATAACACAACCTTTCTTATTGATTGGTTTGATTTCCCTAGGCTATGGTTTGGGAACCGTTGGTTTCCATTCTTTTTCCCGTAAAAAAATCTTTGAAATAATAGAACTTGATAGAAAGATCACAAAACAACACATGCATACGAATCATGCGATTCCGAATATTTCTCAAATTCTCAATAACACAAACTTTGCTATTAATTGGTTTGATTTGCCTAAGCTATGGTTTGGGAACCGTTGGTTTCCATTCTTTTTCTCGTCAAAAAGTCTTTGAACTTATAGAACTTGATAGAAACATCACCAAACAACACAAACACAAGCATACGAATCATGCGATTCCGAATGTTTCTCAAGGTTTCAATAACAAAACCATTCCTATTGATTGGTTTGATTTGCCCAGGCTATGGTTTGTGAACTGTTGGTTTCCATTCTTTTTCTCGTCAAAAATCTTTGAACTAATAGAAATTGATAGAAAGATCACCAAATGACACCATACGAATCATGCGGTTCCGAATGTTTCTAAAATTCTCAATAACACAGCCTTTCTTATTGATTGGTTTGATTTGCCTAGGCTATGTTTTGGGAACCGTTGGTTTCCATTCTTTTTCTCATCAAAAAATCTTTGAACTAATAGAACTTGATAGAAAGATCACCAAACAACACAAACACAAGCATACGAATCATGCGATTCCGAATGTTTCTCAAATTCTCAATGACACAACCTTTCTTATTGATTGGTTTGCTTTGCCTAGGCTATGGTTTGGGAACCGTTGGTTTCCATTCTTTTCCTCGTCCAAAAATCTTTAAACTAATAGAATTTGATAGAAAGATCACCAAACAACACAAACACAAGCATACGATTCATGCGATTTCGAATGTTTCTCAAATTCTCAATAACACAACCTTTCCTATTGATTGGTTTGATTTGCCTAAGCTATGGTTTGAGAACCGTTGGTTTCCATTCTTTTTCTCGTCAAAAAATCTTTGAACTTATAGAACTTGATAGAAACATCACTAAACAACACCATAACGAATCATGCGATTCCGCATGTTTCTACAATTCTCAATAACACAACCTTTCCTATTGATTGGTTTGATTTGCCTAGGCTATGGTTTGGGAACCATTGGTTTCCATTCTTTTTCTCGTCAAAAAATCTTTGAACCAATAGAACTTGATAGAGAGATTACCAAACAACACAAACACAAGCATACGATTGATGCGATTTTGAATGTTTCTCAAATTCTCAATAACACAAGCTTTCTTATTGATTGGTTTGATTTCCCTAGGCTATGGTTTGGGAACCGTTGGTTTCCATTCTTTTTCTCGTAAAAAAATCTTTGAAATAATAGAACTTGATAGAAAGATCACAAAACAACACATGCATACGAATCATGCGATTCCGAATGTTTCTCAAATTCTCAATAACAGAACCTTTGCTATTAATTGGTTTGATTTGCCTAAGATATGGTTTGGGAACCGTTGGTTTCCATTCTTTTTCTCGTCAATCAATCTTTGAACTTATAGAACTTGATAGAAACATCACCAAACAACACAAACATAAGCATACGAATCATGCGATTCCGAATGTTTCTCAAAGTTTCAATAACAAAACCATTCCTATTGATTGGTTTGATTTGCCTAGGCTATGGTTTGTGAACCGTTGGTTTCCATTCTTTTTCTCGTCAAGAAATCTTTGAACTAATAGAAATTGATAGAAAGATCACCAAATGACACCATACGAATCATGCGGTTCCGAATGTTTCTAAAATTCTCAATGACATAACCTTTCTTATTGATTCGTTTGCTTTGCCTAGTCTATGGTTTGGGAACCGTTGGTTTCCATTCTTTTCCTCGTCCAAAAATCTTTGAACTAATAGAACTTGATAGAAAGATCACCAAACAACACAAACACAAGCATACGATTCATGCGATTTCGAATGTTTCTCAAATTCTCAATAACACAACCTTTCTTATTGATTGGTTTGATTTCCCTAGGCTATGGTTTGGGATCCGTTGGTTCCATTCTTTTTCTCGTAAAAAAATCTTTGGACTAATAGAACTTGATAGAAAGATGACCAAAAAACACAAACACATGCATACGAATCATGCGATTCCGAATGTTTCTGAAATTCTCAATGACACAACCTTTCTTATTGATTGGTTTGCTTTGCCTAGTCTATGGTTTGGGAACCGTTGGTTTCCATTCTTTTCCTCGTCCAAAAATCTTTAAACTAATAGAATTTGATAGAAAGATCACCAAACAACACAAACACAAGCATACGATTCATGCGATTTCGAATGTTTCTCAAATTCTCAATAACACAACCTTTCCTATTGATTGGTTTGATTTGCCTAAGCTATGGTTTGAGAACCGTTGGTTTCCATTCTTTTTCTCGTCAAAAAATCTTTGAACTTATAGAACTTGATAGAAACATCACCAAACAACACCATAACGAATCATGCGATTCCGCATGTTTCTACAATTCTCAATAACACAACCTTTCCTATTGATTGGTTTGATTTGCCTAGGCTATGGTTTGGGAACCGTTGGTTTCCATTCTTTTTCTCGTCAGAAAATCTTTGAACCAATAGAACTTGATAGAGAGATCACCAAACAACACAAACACAAGCATACGATTGATGCGATTTTGAATGTTTCTCAAATTCTCAATAACACAACCTTTCTTATTGATTGGTTTGATTTCCTAGGCTATGGTTTGGGAACCGTTGGTTTCCATTCTTTTTCCCGTAAAAAAATCTTTGAAATAATAGAACTTGATTGAAAGATCACAAAACAACACATGCATACGAATCATGCGATTCCGAATGTTTCTCAAATTCTCAATAACACAAACTTTGCTATTAATTGGTTTGATTTGCCTAAGCTATGGTTTGGGAACCGTTGGTTTCTATTCTTTTTCTCGTCAAAAAGTCTTTGAACTTATAGAACTTGATAGAAACATCACCAAACAACACAAACATAAGCATACGAATCATGCGATTCCGAATGTTTCTCAAGGTTTCAATAACAAAACCATTCCTATTGATTGGTTTGATTTGCCTAGGCTATGGTTTGTGAACTGTTGGTTTCCATTCTTTTTCTCGTCAAAAATCTTTGAACTAATAGAAATTGATAGAAAGATCACCAAATGACACCATACGAATCATGCGGTTCCGAATGTTTCTAAAATTCTCAATAACACAACCTTTCTTATTGATTGGTTTGATTTGCCTAGGCTATGTTTTGGGAACCGTTGGTTTCCATTCTTTTTCTCGTCAAAAAATCTTTGAACTAATAGAACTTGATAGAAAGATCACCAAACAACACAAACACAAGCATACGAATCATGCGATTTCGAATGTTTCTCAAATTCTCAATGACTCAACCTTTCTTATTGATTGGTTTGCTTTGCCTAGGCTATAGTTTGGAAACCATTGGTTTCCATTCTTTTTCTCGTCCAAAAATCTTTGAACTAATAGAACTTGATAGAAAGATCACCAAACAACACAAACACAAGCATACGATTCATGCGATTTCGAATGTTTCTCAAATTCTCAATAACACAACCTTTCCTATTGATTGGTTTGATTTTCCTAAGCTATGGTTTGGGAACCGTTGGTTTCCATTCTTTTTCTCGTCAAAAAATCTTTGAACTAATAGAACTTGATAGAAAGATCACCAAACAACACAAACACAAGCATACGAATCATGTGATTCCGAATGTTTCTCAAATTCTCAATGACACAACCTTTCTTATTGATTGGTTTGCTTTGCCTAGACTATGGTTTGGGAACCGTTGGTTTCCATTCTTTTTCTCTTCCAAAAATCTTTGAACTAATAGAACTTGATAGAAAGATCATCAAACAACACAAACACAAGCATACGATTCATGCGATTTCGAATGTTTCTCAAATTCTCAATGACACAACCTTTCTTATTCATTGGTTTGCTTTGCCCAGGCTATGGTTTGGGAACCGTTGGTTTTCCATTCTTTTTCTCGTCCAAAAATATTTGAACTAATAGAACTTGATAGAAAGATCACCAAACAACACAAACACAATCATACGATTCATGCGATTTCGAATGTTTCTCAAATTCTCAATAACACAACCTTTCTTATTGATTGGTTTGATTTCCCTAGGATATGTTTTGGGATCCGTTGGTTTCCATTCTTTTTCTCGTAAAAAAATCTTTGGACTAATAGAACTTGATAGAAAGATGACCAAAAAACAGAAACACATGCATACGAATCATGCGATTCCGAATGTTTCTCAAATTCTCAATGACACAACCTTTCTTATTGATTGGTTTGCTTTGCCTAGGCTATGGTTTGGGAACCGTTGGTTTCCATTCTTTTCCTCGTCCAAAAATCTTTAAACTAATAGAATTTGATAGAAAGATCACCAAACAACACAAACACAAGCATACGATTCATGCGATTTCGAATGTTTCTCAAATTCTCAATAACACAACCTTTCCTATTGATTCGTTTGATTTGCCTAAGCTATGGTTTGAGAACCGTTGGTTTCCATTCTTTTTCTCGTCAAAAAATCTTTGAACTTATAGAACTTGATAGAAACATCACCAAACAACACCATAACGAATCATGCGATTCCGCATGTTTCTACAATTCTCAATAACACAACCTTTCCTATTGATTGGTTTGATTTGCCTAGGCTATGGTTTTGGAACCGTTGGTTTCCATTCTTTTTCTCGTCAAAAAATCTTTGAACCAATAGAACTTGATAGAAAGATCACAAAACAACACATGCATACGAATCATGTGATTCCGAATGTTTCTCAAATTCTCAATAACACAAACTTTGCTATTAATTGGTTTGATTTGCCTAAGCTATGGTTTGGGAACCGTTAGTTTCCATTCTTTTTCTCGTCAAAAAGTCTTTGAACTTATAGAACTTGATAGAAACATCACCAAACAACACAAACATAAGCATACGAATCATGCGATTCCGAATGTTTCTCAAGGTTTCAATAACAAAACCATTCCTATTGATTGGTTTTATTTGCCTAGGCTATGGTTTATGAACCGTTGGTTTTCATTCTTTTTCTCGTCAAAAATTTTTGAACTAAAAGAAATTGATAGAAAGATCACCAAATGACACCATACGAATCATGCGGTTCCGAATGTTTCTAAAATTCTCAATAACACAACCTTTCTTATTGATTGGATTGATTTGCCTAGGCTATGTTTTGGGAACCGTTGGTTTCCATTCTTTTTCTCGTAAAAAAATCTTTGAAATAATAGAACTTGATAGAAAGATCACAAAACAACACATGCATACGAATCATGTGATTCCGAATGTTTCTCAAATTCTCAATAACACAAACTTTGCTATTAATTGGTTTGATTTGCCTAAGCTATGGTTTGGGAACCGTTAGTTTCCATTCTTTTTCTCGTCAAAAAGTCTTTGAACTTATAGAACTTGATAGAAACATCACCAAACAACACAAACATAAGCATACGAATCATGCGATTCCGAATGTTTCTCAAGGTTTCAATAACAAAACCATTCCTATTGATTGGTTTTATTTGCCTAGGCTATGGTTTATGAACCGTTGGTTTTCATTCTTTTTCTCGTCAAAAATTTTTGAACTAAAAGAAATTGATAGAAAGATCACTAAATGACACCATACGAATCATGCGGTTCCGAATGTTTCTAAAATTCTCAATAACACAACCTTTCTTATTGATTGGATTGATTTGCCTAGGCTATGTTTTGGGAACCGTTGGTTTCCATTCTTTTTCTCGTCAAAAAATCTTTGGAATAATAGAACTTGATAGAATGATGACCAAAAAACACAAATACAAGCATACGAATCATGCGATTCCGAATGTCTCTGAAATTCTCAATGATACAACCTTTCTTATTGATTGGTTTGCTTTGCCTAGTCAAAAAATTCTTTTCCTCGTCCAAAAATTCTCTGAAATTCTTTTCCTCGTCCAAAAATCTTTAAACTAATAGAATTTGATAGAAAGATCACCAAACAACACAAACACAAGCATACGATTCATGCGATTTCGAATGTTTCTCAAATTCTCAATAACACAACCTTTCCTATTGATTGGTTTGATTTGCCTAAGCTATGGTTTGAAAACCGTTGGTTTCCATTCTTTTTCTCGTCAAAAAATCTTTGAACTTATAGAACTTGATAGAAACATCACCAAACAACACCATAACGAATCATGCGATTACGCATGTTTCTACAATTCTCAATAACACAACCTTTCCTATTGATTGGTTTGATTTGTCTAGGCTATGGTTTGGGAACCGTTGGTTTCCATTCTTTTTCTCGTAAAAAAATCTTTGAAATAATAGAACTTGATAGAAAGATCACAAAACAACACATGCATACGAATCATGCGATTCCGAATGTTTCTCAAATTCTCAATAACAGAACCTTTGCTATTAATTGGTTTGATTTGCCTAAGATATGGTTTGGGAACCGTTGGTTTCCATTCTTTTTCTCGTCAAAAAATCTTTGAACTTATAGAACTTGATAGAAACATCACCAAACAACACAAACATAAGCATACGAATAATGCGATTCCGAATGTTTCTCAAAGTTTCAATAACATAACCTTTCTTATTGTTTCGTTTGCTTTGCCTAGTCTATGGTTTGGGAACCGTTGGTTTCCATTCTTTTCCTCGTCCAAAAATCTTTGAACTAATAGAACTTGATAGAAAGATCACCAAACAACACAAACACAAGCATACGATTCATGCGATTTCGAATGTTTCTCAAATTCTCAATAACACAACCTTTCTTATTGATTGGTTTGATTTGCCTAGGATATGGTTTGGGAACCGTTGGTTTCCATTCTTTTTCTCGTCAAAAAATCTTTGAACTAATAGAATTTGATAGAAAGATCACCAAACAACACAAACACAAGCATACGAATCATGTGATTCCGAATGTTTCTCAAATTCTCAATGACACAACCTTTCTTATTGATTGGTTTGCTTTGCCTAGGCTATGGTTTGGGAACCGTTGGTTTCCATTCTTTTTCTCGTCCAAAAATCTTTGAACTAATAGAACTTGATAGAAAGATCATCAAACAACACAAACACAAGCATACGATTCATCCGATTTCGAATGTTTCTCAAATTCTCAATGACACAGCCTTTCTTATTCATTGGTTTGCTTTGCCTAGGATATGGTTTGGGAACCGTTGGTTTCCATTCTTTTTCTCGTCCAAAAATATTTGAACTAATAGAACTTGATAGAAAGATCACCAAACAACACAAACACAAGCATACGATTCATGCGATTTCGAATGTTTCTCAAATTCTCAATAACACAACCTTTCTTATTGATTGGTTTGAATTTCCTAGGCTATGGTTTGGGATCCGTTGGTTTCCATTCTTTTTCTCGTAAAAAAATCTTTGGACTAATAGAACTTGATAGAAAGATGACCAGAAAACACAAACACATGCATACGAATCATGCGATTCCGAATGTTTCTGAAATTCTCAATGACACAACGTTTCATATTGATTGGTTTGCTTTGCCTAGTTTATGGTTTGGGAACCGTTGGTTTCCATTCTTTTCCTCGTCCAAAAATCTTTAAACTAATAGAATTTGATAGAAAGATCACCAAACAACACAAACTCAAGCATACGATTCATGCGATTTCGAATGTTTCTCAAATTCTCAATAACACAACCTTTCCTATTGATTGGTTTGATTTGCCTAAGCTATGGTTTGAGAACCGTTGGTTTCCATTCTTTTTCTCGTCAAAAAATCTTTGAACTTATAGAACTTGATAGAAACATCACCAAACAACACCATAACGAATCATGCGATTCCGCATGTTTCTACAATTCTCAATAACACAACCTTTCCTATTGATTGGTTTGATTTGCCTAGGCTATGGTTTGGGAACCGTTGGTTTCCATTCTTTTTGTCGTCAAAAAATCTTTGAACCAATAGAACTTGATAGAGAGATCACCAAACAACACAAACACAAGCATACGATTCATGCGATTTTGAATGTTTCTCAAATTCTCAATAACACAACCTTTCGTATTGATTGGTTTGATTTCCCTAGGCTATGGTTTGGGAACCGTTGGTTTCCATTCTTTTTCTCGTAAAAAAATCTTTGAAATAATAGAACTTGATAGAAAGATCACAAAACAACACATGCATACGAATCATGCGATTCCGAATGTTTCTCAAATTCTCAATAACACAAACTTTGCTATTAATTGGTTTGATTTGCCTAAGCTATGGTTTGGGAACCGTTGGTTTCCATTCTTTTTCTCGTCAAAAAATCTTTGAACTTATAGAACTTGATAGAAACATCACCAAACAACACAAACATAAGCATACGAATCATGCGATTCCGAATGTTTCTAAAGGTTTCAATAACAAAACCATTCCTATTGATTGGTTTGATTTGCCTAGGCTATGGTTTGTGAACCGTTGGTTTCCATTCTTTTTCTCGTCAAAAAACCTTTGAACTAATAGAAATTGATAGAAACATCACCAAATGACACCATACGAATCATGCGGTTCCGAATGTTTCTAAAATTCTCAATAACACAACCTTTCTTATTGATTGGTTTGATTTGCCTAGGCTATGTTTTGGGAACCGTTGGTTTCCATTCTTTTTCTCGTCAAAAAATCTTTGAACAAATAGAACTTGATAGAAAGATCACCAAACAACACAAACACAAGCATACGAATCATGCGATTCCGAATGTTTCTCAAATTCTCAATGACTCAACCTTTCTTATTGATTGGTTTGCTTTGCCTAGGCTATAGTTTGGAAACCATTGGTTTCCATTCTTTTTCTCGTCCAAAAATCTTTGAACTAATAGAACTTGATAGAAAGATCACCAAACAATACTAACACAAGCATACGGTTCATGCGATTTCGAATGTTTCTCAAATTCTCAATAACACCCTTATTGATTGGTTTGATTTCTCTATGCTATGGTTTGGGAACCGTTGGTTTCCATTCTTTTTCTCGTCAAAAAATCTTTGAACTAATAGGACTTGATAGAAAGATCACCAAACAAAACCAACACAAGCATCCGAATCAAGCGATTCCGAATGTTTCTCAAATTCTCAATAACACAACCTTTCCTATTGATTGGTTTGATTTGCCTAAGCTATGGTTTGGGAACCGTTGGTTTCCATTCTTTTTCTCGTCAAAAAATCTTTGAACTAATAGGACTTGATAGAAAGATCACCAAACAAAACCAACACAAGCATCCGAATCATGCGATTCCGAAAGTTTCTCAAATTCTCAATAACACAACCTTTCCTATTGATTGGTTTGATTTGCCTAAGCTATGGTTTGGGAACCGTTGGTTTCGATTCTTTTTCTCGTCAAAAAATCTTTGAAATAATAGAACTTGATAGAAAGATCACAAAACAACACATGCATACGAATCATGCGATTCCGAATGTTTCTCAAATTCTCAATAACACAAACTTTGCTATTAATTGGTTTGATTTGCCTAAGCTATGGTTTGGGAACCGTTGGTTTCCATTCTTTTTCTCGTCAAAAAATCTTTGAACTTATAGAACTTGATAGAAACATCACCAAACAACACAAACATAAGCATACGAATCATGCGATTCCGAATGTTTCTAAAGGTTTCAATAACAAAACCATTCCTATTGATTGGTTTGATTTGCCTAGGCTATGGTTTGTGAACCGTTGGTTTCCATTCTTTTTCTCGTCAAAAAACCTTTGAACTAATAGAAATTGATAGAAACATCACCAAATGACACCATACGAATCATGCGGTTCCGAATGTTTCTAAAATTCTCAATAACACAACCTTTCTTATTGATTGGTTTGATTTGCCTAGGCTATGTTTTGGGAACCGTTGGTTTCCATTCTTTTTCTCGTCAAAAAATCTTTGAACAAATAGAACTTGATAGAAAGATCACCAAACAACACAAACACAAGCATACGATTCATGCGATTTCGAATGTTTCTCAAATTCTCAATAACACAACCTTTCTTATTGATTGGTTTGATTTCCCTAGGCTATGGTTTGGGATCCGTTGGTTCCATTCTTTTTCTCGTAAAAAAATCTTTGGACTAATAGAACTTGATAGAAAGATGACCAAAAAACACAAACACATGCATACGAATCATGCGATTCCGAATGTTTCTGAAATTCTCAATGACACAACCTTTCATATTGATTGGTTTGCTTTGCCTAGTTTATGGTTTGGGAACCGTTGGTTTCCATTCTTTTCCTCGTCCAAAAATCTTTAAACTAATAGAATTTGATAGAAAGATCACCAAACAACACAAACTCAAGCATACGATTCATGCGATTTCGAATGTTTCTCAAATTCTCAATAACACAACCTTTCCTATTGATTGGTTTGATTTGCCTAAGCTATGGTTTGAGAACCGTTGGTTTCCATTCTTTTTCTCGTCAAAAAATCTTTGAACTTATAGAACTTGATAGAAACATCACCAAACAACACCATAACGAATCATGCGATTCCGCATGTTTCTACAATTCTCAATAACACAACCTTTCCTATTGATTGGTTTGATTTGCCTAGGCTATGGTTTGGGAACCGTTGGTTTCCATTCTTTTTCTTGTCAAAAAATCTTTGAACCAATAGAACTTGATAGAGAGATCACCAAACAACACAAACACAAGCATACGATTCATGCGATTTTGAATGTTTCTCAAATTCTCAATAACACAACCTTTCGTATTGATTGGTTTGATTTCCCTAGGCTATGGTTTGGGAACCGTTGGTTTCCATTCTTTTTCTCGTAAAAAAATCTTTGAAATAATAGAACTTGATAGAAAGATCACAAAACAACACATGCATACGAATCATGCGATTCCGAATGTTTCTCAAATTCTCAATAACACAAACTTTGCTATTAATTGGTTTGATTTGCCTAAGCTATGGTTTGGGAACCGTTGGTTTCCATTCTTTTTCTCGTCAAAAAATCTTTGAACTTATAGAACTTGATAGAAACATCACCAAACAACACAAACATAAGCATACGAATCATGCGATTCCGAATGTTTCTAAAGGTTTCAATAACAAAACCATTCCTATTGATTGGTTTGATTTGCCTAGGCTATGGTTTGTGAACCGTTGGTTTCCATTCTTTTTCTCGTCAAAAAACCTTTGAACTAATAGAAATTGATAGAAACATCACCAAATGACACCATACGAATCATGCGGTTCCGAATGTTTCTAAAATTCTCAATAACACAACCTTTCTTATTGATTGGTTTGATTTGCCTAGGCTATGTTTTGGGAACCGTTGGTTTCCATTCTTTTTCTCGTCAAAAAATCTTTGAACAAATAGAAATTGATAGAAAGATCACCAAACAACACAAAAACAAGCATACGAATCATGCGATTCCGAATGTTTCTCAAATTCTCAATGACTCAACCTTTCTTATTGATTGGTTTGCTTTGCCTAGGCTATAGTTTGGAAACCATTGGTTTCCATTCTTTTTCTCGTCCAAAAATCTTTGAACTAGAACTTGATAGAAAGATCACCAAACAATACTAACACAAGCATACGGTTCATGCGATTTCGAATGTTTCTCAAATTCTCAATAACACCCTTATTGATTGGTTTGATTTCTCTAGGCTATGGTTTGGGAACCGTTGGTTTCCATTCTTTTTCTCGTCAAAAAATCTTTGAACTAATAGGACTTGATAGAAAGATCACCAAACAAAACCAACACAAGCATCCGAATCAAGCGATTCCGAATGTTTCTCAAATTCTCAATAACACAACCTTTCCTATTGATTGGTTTGATTTGCCTAAGCTATGGTTTGGGAACCGTTGGTTTCCATTCTTTTTCTCGTCAAAAAATCTTTGAACTAATAGGACTTGATAGAAAGATCACCAAACAAAACCAACACAAGCATCCGAATCATGCGATTCCGAAAGTTTCTCAAATTCTCAATAACACAACCTTTCCTATTGATTGGTTTGATTTTCCTAAGCTATGGTTTGGGAACCGTTGGTTTCCATTCTTTTTCTCGTCAAAAAATCTTTGAACTAATAGAACTTGATAGAAAGATCACCAAACAACACAAACACAAGCAGACGATTCATGCGATTTCGAATGTTTATCAAATTCTCAATAACACAACCTTTCTTATTGATTGGTTTGATTTCCCTAGGCTATGGTTTGGGAACCGTTGGTTTCCATTCTTTTTCTCGTAAAAAAATCTTTGAACTAATTGAACTTGATAGAAAGATCACAACACAACACAAACACAAGCATACGAATCATGCGATTCCGAATGTTTCTCAAATTCTCAATAACACAGCCTTTCCTATTGATTGGTTTGATTTGCCTAACCTATGGTTTGGGAACTGTTGGTTTCCATTCTTTTTCTCATCAAAAAATCTTTGAACTTATAGAACTTGATAGAAACATCACAAACAACACAAACAACACAAACATAAGCATATGAATCATGCGATTCCGAATGTTTTTCAAAGTTTCAATAACACAACCATGCTATTGATTGGTTTGATTTGCCTAGGCTATGGTTTGTGAACCGTTGGTTTCCATTCTTTTTCTCGTCAAAAAATCTTTGAACTAATAGAAATTGATAGAAAGATCACCAAACAACACCATACGAATCATGCGGTTCCGAATGTTTCTAAAATTCTCAATAACAAAACCTTTCTTATTGATTGGTTTGATTTGCCTAGGCTATGCTTTGGGAACCGTTAGTTTCCATTCTTTTTCTCGTCAAAAAATCTTTGAACCAATAGAACTTGATAGAAAGATCACCAAACAACACAAACACAACCATACAATTCATGCGATTTCGAATGTTTCTCAAATTCTCAATAACACAACCTTTCTTATTGATTGGTTTGATTTGCCTAGGCTATGGTTTGGGAACCGTTGGTTTCCATTTTTTATCTCGTCAAAAAATCTTTAAACTAATAGAACTTGATAGAAAGATCACCAAACAACACAAACACAAGCATACGAATCATGCGATTCCGAATGTGTCTCAAATTCTCAATAACATAACCTTTCTTATTGATTGGTTTGATTTGCCTAGGCTATGGTTTGGGAACCGTTGGTTTCCATTCTTTTTCTCGTCAAAAAATCTTTGAACCAATAGAACTTGATAGAGAGATCACCAAACAACACAAACACAAGCATACGATTAATGCGATTTTGAATGTTTCTCAAATTCTCAATAACACAACCTTTCTTATTGATTGGTTTGATTTCCCTAGGCTATGGTTTGGGAACCGTTGGTTTCCATTCTTTTTCTCGTAAAAAAATCTTTGAAATAATAGAACTTGATAGAAAGATCACAAAACAACACATGCATACGAATCATGCGATTCCGAATGTTTCTCAAATTCTCAATAACACAAACTTTGCTATTAATTGGTTTGATTTGCCTAAGCTATGGTTTGGGAACCGTTGGTTTCCATTCTTTTTCTCGTCAAAAAATCTTTGAACTTATAGAACTTGATAGAAACATCACCAAACAACACAAACATAAGCATACGAATCATGCGATTCCGAATGTTTCTCAAGGTTTCAATAACAAAACCATTCCTATTGATTGGTTTGATTTGCCTAGGCTATGGTTTGTGAACCGTTGGTTTCCATTCTTTTTCTCGTCAAAAAACCTTTGAACTAATAGAAATTGATAGACAGATCACCAAATGACACCATACGAATCATGCGGTTCCGAATGTTTCTAAAATTCTCAATAACACAACCTTTCTTATTGATTGGTTTGATTTGCCTAGGCTATGTTTTGGGAACCGTTGGTTTCCATTCTTTTTCTCGTCAAAAAATCTTTGAACAATTAAAACTTGATAGAAAGATCACCAAACAACACAAACACAAGCATACGAATCATGCGATTCCGAATGTTTCTCAAATTCTCAATGACTCAACCTTTCTTATTGATTTGTTTGCTTTGCCTGGGCTATAGTTTGGAAACCATTGGTTTCCATTCTTTTTCTCGTCCAAAAATCTTTGAACTAATAGAACTTGATAGAAAGATCACCAAACAACACTAACACAAGCATACGGTTCATGCGATTTCGAATGTTTCTCAAATTCTCAATAACACCCTTATTGATTGGTTTGATTTCTCTAGGCTATGGTTTGGGAACCGTTGATTTCCATTCTTTTTCTCGTCAAAAAATCTTTGAACTAATAGGACTTGATAGAAAGATCACCAAACAAAACCAACACAAGCATCCGAATCAAGCGATTCCGAATGTTTCTCAAATTCTCAATAACACAACCTTTCCTATTGATTGGTTTGATTTGCCTAAGCTATGGTTTGGGAACCGTTGGTTTCCATTCTTTTTCTCGTCAAAAAATCTTTGAACTAATAGGACTTGATAGAAAGATCACCAAACAAAACCAACACAAGCATCCGAATCATGCGATTCCGAAAGTTTCTCAAATTCTCAATAACACAACCTTTCCTATTGATTGGTTTGATTTGCCTAAGCTATGGTTTGGGAACCGTTGGTTTCCATTCTTTTTCTCGTCAAAAAATCTTTGAACTAATAGAACTTGATAGAAAGATCACCAAACAACACAAACACAAGCAGACGATTCATGCGATTTCGAATGTTTATCAAATTCTCAATAACACAACCTTTCTTATTGATTGGTTTGATTTCCCTAGGCTATGGTTTGGGAACCGTTGGTTTCCATTCTTTTTCTCGTAAAAAAATCTTTGAACTAATTGAACTTGATAGAAAGATCACAACACAACACAAACACAAGCATACGAATCATGCGATTCCGAATGTTTCTCAAATTCTCAATAACACAGCCTTTCCTATTGATTGGTTTGATTTGCCTAACCTATGGTTTGGGAACTGTTGGTTTCCATTCTTTTTCTCATCAAAAAATCTTTGAACTTATAGAACTTGATAGAAACATCACAAACAACACAAACAACACAAACATAAGCATATGAATCATGCGATTCCGAATGTTTTTCAAAGTTTCAATAACACAACCATGCTATTGATTGGTTTGATTTGCCTAGGCTATGGTTTGTGAACCGTTGGTTTCCATTCTTTTTCTCGTCAAAAAATCTTTGAACTAATAGAAATTGATACAAAGATCACCAAACAACACCATACGAATCATGCGGTTCCGAATGTTTCTAAAATTCTCAATGACAAAACCTTTCTTATTGATTGGTTTGATTTGCCTAGGCTATGCTTTGGGAACCGTTAGTTTCCATTCTTTTTCTCGTCAAAAAATCTTTGAACCAATAGAACTTGATAGAAAGATCACCAAACAACACAAACACAACCATACAATTCATGCGATTTCGAATGTTTCTCAAATTCTCAATAACACAACCTTTCTTATTGATTGGTTTGATTTGCCTAGGCTATGGTTTGGGAACCGTTGGTTTCCATTTTTTATCTCGTCAAAAAATCTTTAAACTAATAGAACTTGATAGAAAGATCACCAAACAACACAAACACAAGCATACGAATCATGCGATTCCGAATGTGTCTCAAATTCTCAATAACATAACCTTTCTTATTGATTGGTTTGATTTGCCTAGGCTATGGTTTGGGAACCGTTGGTTTCCATTCTTTTTCTCGTCAAAAAATCTTTGAACCAATAGAACTTGATAGAGAGATCACCAAACAACACAAACACAAGCATACGATTCATGCGATTTTGAATGTTTCTCAAATTCTCAATAACACAACTTTTCTTATTGATTGGTTTGATTTCCCTAGGCTATGGATTGGGAACCGTTGGTTTCCATTCTTTTTCTCGTAAAAAAATCTTTGAAATAATAGAACTTGATAGAAAGATCACAAAACAACACATGCATACGAATCATGCGATTCCGAATGTTTCTCAAATTCTCAATAACACAAACTTTGCTATTAATTGGTTTGATTTGCCTAAGCTATGGTTTGGGAACCGTTGGTTTCCATTCCTTTTCTCGTCAAAAAATCTTTGAACTTATAGAACTTGATAGAAACATCACCAAACAACACAAACATAAGCATACGAATCATGCGATTCCGAATGTTTCTCAAGGTTTCAATAACAAAACCATTCCTATTGATTGGTTTGATTTGCCTAGGCTATGGTTTGTGAACCGTTGGTTTCCATTCTTTTTCTCGTCAAAAAACCTTTGAACTAATAGAAATTGATAGAAAGATCACCAAATGACACCATACGAATCATGCGGTTCCGAATGTTTCTAAAATTCTCAATAACACAACCTTTCTTATTGATTGGTTTGATTTGCCTAGGCTATGTTTTGGGAACCGTTGGTTTCCATTCTTTTTCTCGTCAAAATATCTTTGAACAAATAAAACTTGATAGAAAGATCACCAAACAACACAAACACAAGCATACGAATCATGCGATTCCGAATGTTTCTCAAATTCTCAATGACTCAACCTTTCTTATTGATTGGTTTGCTTTGCCTAGGCTATAGTTTGGAAACCATTGGTTTCCATTCTTTTTCTCGTCCAAAAATCTTTGAACTAATAGAACTTGATAGAAAGATCACCAAACAACACTAACACAAGCATACGGTTCATGCGATTTCGAATGTTTCTCAAATTCTCAATAACACCCTTATTGATTGGTTTGATTTCTCTAGGCTATGGTTTGGGAACCGTTGATTTCCATTCTTTTTCTCGTCAAAAAATCTTTGAACTAATAGGACTTGATAGAAAGATCACCAAACAAAACCAACACAAGCATCCGAATCAAGCGATTCCGAATGTTTCTCAAATTCTCAATAACACAACCTTTCCTATTGATTGGTTTGATTTGCCTAAGCTATGGTTTGGGAACCGTTGGTTTCCATTCTTTTTCTCGTCAAAAAATCTTGGAACTAATAGGACTTGATAGAAAGATCACCAAACAAAACCAACACAAGCATCCGAATCATGCGATTCCGAAAGTTTCTCAAATTCTCAATAACACAACCTTTCCTATTGATTGGTTTGATTTGCCTAAGCTATGGTTTGGGAACCGTTGGTTTCCATTCTTTTTCTCGTCAAAAAATCTTTGAACTAATAGAACTTGATAGAAAGATCACCAAACAACACAAACACAAGTAGACGATTCATGCGATTTCGAATGTTTATCAAATTCTCAATAACACAACCTTTCTTATTGATTGGTTTGATTTCCCTAGGCTACGGTTTGGGAACCGTTGGTTTCCATTCTTTTTCTCGTAAAAAACTCTTTGAACTAATTGAACTTGATAGAAAGATCACAACACAACACAAACACAAGCATACGAATCATGCGATTCCGAATGTTTCTCAAATTCTCAAAAACACAACCTTTCCTATTGATTGGTTTGATTTGCCTAACCTATGGTTTGGGAACCGTTGGTTTCCATTCTTTTTCTCATCAAAAAATCTTTGAACTTATAGAACTTGATAGAAACATCACCAAACAACACAAACATAAGCATATGAATCATGCGATTCCGAATGTTTCTCAAAGTTTCAATAACACAACCATGCTATTGATTGGTTTGATTTGCCTAGGCTATGGTTTGTGAACCGTTGGTTTCCATTCTTTTTCTCGTCAAAAAATCTTTGAATTAATAGAAATTGATAGAAAGATCACCAAACAACACCATACGAATCATGCGGTTCCGAATGTTTCTAAAATTCTCAATAACAAAACCTTTCTTATTGATTGGTTTGATTTGCCTAGGCTATGCTTTGGGAACCGTTAGTTTCCATTCTTTTTCTCGTCAAAAAATCTTTGAACCAATAGAACTTGATAGAAGGATCACCAAACAACACAAACACAACCATACAATTCATGCGATTTCGAATGTTTCTCAAATTCTCAATAACACAACCTTTCTTATTGATTGGTTTGATTTGCCTAGGCTATGGTTTGGGAACCGTTGGTTTCCATTTTTTATCTCGTCAAAAAATCTTTAAACTAATAGAACTTGATAGAAAGATCACCAAACAACACAAACACAAGCATACGAATCATGCGATTCCGAATGTGTCTCAAATTCTCAATAACATAACCTTTCCTATTGATTGGTTTGATTTGCCTAAGCTATGGTTTGGGAACCGTTGGTTTCCATTCTTTTTCTCGTCAAAAAATATTTGAACTAATAGGACTTGATAGAAAGATCACCAAACAAAACCAACACAAGCATCCGAATCATGCGATTCCGAAAGTTTCTCAAATTCTCAATAACACAACCTTTCCTATTGATTGGTTTGATTTGCCTAAGCTATGGTTTGGGAACCGTTGGTTTCCATTCTTTTTCTCGTCAAAAAATCTTTGAACGAATAGAACTTGATAGAAAGATCACCAAACAACACAAACACAAGCAGACGATTCATGCGATTTCGAATGTTTATCAAATTCTCAATAACACAACCTTTCTTATTGATTAGTTTGATTTCCCTAGGCTATGGTTTGGGAACCGTTGGTTTCCATTCTTTTTATCGTAAAAAAATCTTTGAACTAATTGAACTTGATAGAAAGATCACAACACAACACAAACACAAGCATACGAATCATGCGATTCCGAATGTTTCTCAAATTCTCAATAACACAGCCTTTCCTATTGATTGGTTTGATTTGCCTAACCTATGGTTTGGGAACTGTTGGTTTCCATTCTTTTTCTCATCAAAAAATCTTTGAACTTATAGAACTTGATAGAAACATCACAAACAACACAAACATAAGCATATGAATCATGCGATTCCGAATGTTTTTCAAATTTTGAATAACACAACCATGCTATTGATTGGTTTGATTTGCCTAGGCTATGGTTTGTGAACCGTTGGTTTCCATTCTTTTTCTCGTCAAAAAATCTTTGAACTAATAGAAATTGATAGAAAGATCACCAAACAACACCATACGAATCATGCGGTTCCGAATGTTTCTAAAATTCTCAATAACAAAACCTTTCTTATTGATTGGTTTGATTTGCCTAGGCTATGCTTTGGGAACCGTTAGTTTCCATTCTTTTTCTCGTCAAAAAATCTTTGAACCAATAGAACTTGATAGAAAGATCACCAAACAACACAAACACAACCATACAATTCATGCGATTTCGAATGTTTCTCAAATTCTCAATAACACAACCTTTCTTATTGATTGGTTTGATTTGCCTAGGCTATGGTTTGGGAACCGTTGGTTTCCATTTTTTATCTCGTCAAAAAATCTTTAAACTAATAGAAATTGATAGAAAGATCACCAAACAACACAAACACAAGCATACGAATCATGCGATTCCGAATGTGTCTCAAATTCTCAATAACATAACCTTTCTTATTGATTGGTTTGATTTGCCTAGGCTATGGTTTGGGAACCGTTGGTTTCCATTCTTTTTCTCGTCAAAAAATCTTTGAACCAATAGAACTTGATAGAGAGATCACCAAACAACACAAACACAAGCATACGATTCATGCGATTTTGAATGTTTCTCAAATTCTCAATAACACAACCTTTCTTATTGATTGGTTTGATTTCCCTAGGCTATGGTTTGGGAACCGTTGGTTTCCATTCTTTTTCTCGTAAAAAAATCTTTGAAATAATAGAACTTGATAGAAAGATCACAAAACAACACATGCATACGAATCATGCGATTCCGAATGTTTCTCAAATTCTCAATAACACAAACTTTGCTATTAATTGGTTTGATTTGCCTAAGCTATGGTTTGGGAACCGTTGGTTTCCATTCTTTTTCTCGTCAAAAAATCTTTGAACTTATAGAACTTGATAGAAACATCACCAAACAACACAAACATAAGCATACGAATCATACGATTCCGAATGTTTCTCAAGGTTTCAATAACAAAACCATTCCTATTGACTGGTTTGATTTGCCTAGGCTATGGTTTGTGAACCGTTGGTTTCCATTCTTTTTCTCGTAAAAAAATCTTTGAAATAATAGAACTTGATAGAAAGATCACAAAACAACACATGCATACGAATCATGCGATTCCGAATGTTTCTCAAATTCTCAATGACTCAACCTTTCTTATTGATTGGTTTGCTTTGCCTAGGCTATAGTTTGGTAACCATTGGTTTCCATTCTTTTTCTCGTCCAAAAATCTTTGAACTAATAGAACTTGATAGAAAGATCACCAAACAACACTAACACAAGCATACGGTTCATGCGATTTCGAATGTTTCTCAAATTCTCAATAACACCCTTATTGATTTGTTTGATTTCTCTAGGCTATGGTTTGGGAACCGTTGATTTCCATTCTTTTTCTCGTCAAAAAATCTTTGAACTAATAGGACTTGATAGAAAGATCACCAAACAAAACCAACACAAGCATCCGAATCAAGCGATTCCGAATGTTTCTCAAATTCCCAATAACACAACCTTTCCTATTGATTGGTTTGATTTGCCTAAGCTATGGTTTGGGAACCGTTGGTTTCCATTCTTTTTCTCGTCAAAAAATCTTTGAACTAATAGGACTTGATAGAAAGATCACCAAACAAAACCAACACAAGCATCCGAATCATGCGATTCCGAAAGTTTCTCAAATTCTCAATAACACAACCTTTCCTATTGATTGGTTTGATTTGCCTAAGCTATGGTTTGGGAACCGTTGGTTTCCATTCTTTTTCTCGTCAAAAAATCTTTGAACTAATAGAACATGATAGAAAGATCACCAAACAACACAAACACAAGCAGACGATTCATGCGATTTCGAATGTTTATCAAATTCTCAATAACACAACCTTTCTTATTGATTGGTTTGATTTCCCTAGGCTATGGTTTGGGAACCGTTGGTTTCCATTCTTTTTCTCGTAAAAAAATCTTTGAACTAATTGAACTTGATAGAAAGATCACAACACAACACAAACACAAGCATACGAATCATGAGATTCCGAATGTTTCTCAAATTCTCAATAACACAACCTTTCCTATTGATTGGTTTGATTTGCCTAACCTATGGTTTGGGAACCGTTGGTTTCCATTCTTTTTCTCATCAAAAAATCTTTGAACTTATAGAACTTGATAGAAACATCACCAAACAACACAAACATAAGCATATGAATCATGCGATTCCGAATGTTTCTCAAAGTTTCAATAACACAACCATGCTATTGATTGGTTTGATTTGCCTAGGCTATGGTTTGTGAACCGTTGGTTTCCATTCTTTTTCTCGTCAAAAAATCTTTGAATTAATAGAAATTGATAGAAAGATCACCAAACAACACCATACGAATCATGCGGTTCCGAATGTTTCTAAAATTCTCAATAACAAAACCTTTCTTATTGATTGGTTTGATTTGCCTAGGCTATGCTTTGGGAACCGTTAGTTTCCATTCTTTTTCTCGTCAAAAAATCTTTGAACCAATAGAACTTGATAGAAAGATCACCAAACAACACAAACACAACCATACAATTCATGCGATTTCGAATGTTTCTCAAATTCTCAATAACACAACCTTTCTTATTGATTGGTTTGATTTGCCTAGGCTATGGTTTGGGAACCGTTGGTTTCCATTTTTTATCTCGTCAAAAAATCTTTAAACTAATAGAACTTGATAGAAAGATCACCAAACAACACAAACACAAGCATACGAATCATGCGATTCCGAATGTGTCTCAAATTCTCAATAACATAAACTTTCTTATTGATTGGTTTGATTTGCCTAGGCTATGGTTTGGGAACCGTTGGTTTCCATTCTTTTTCTCGTCAGAAAATCTATGAACTAATAAAACTTGATAGAAAGATCACCACACAACACAAACACAAGCATACGAATCATGCGATTCCGAATGTTTCTCAAATTCTCAATGACACAACCTTTCTTATTGAATGGTTTGCTTTGCCTAGGCTATGGTTCGGGAACAGTTGGTTTCCATTATTTTTCTCGTCCAAAAATCTTTGACTTAATACAACTTGATAGAAAGATCACCAAACAACACTAACACAAGCATACGATTCATGCGATTTCGAATGTTTCTCAAATTCTCAATAACACCCTTATTGATTGGTTTGATTTCCCTAGGCTATGGTTTGGGAACCGTTGGTTTCCATTCTTTTTCTCGTAAAAAAATCTTTGAACTAATAGGACATGATAGAAAGATCACCAAACAAAACCAACACAAGCATACGAGTCATGCGATTCCGAATGTTTCTCAAATTCTCAATAACACAACATTTCCGATTGGTTGGTTTGATTTGCCTAAGCTATGGTTTGGGAACCGTTTGTTCACATTCTTTTTCTCGTCAAAAAATCTTTGAACCAATAGAACTTGATAGAAAGATCACCAAACAACAAAAACACAAGCATACGATTAATGCGATTTCGAATGTTTCTCAAATTCTCAATAAAACAACCTTTTTTATTGATTGGTTTGATTTGCCTAAGCTATGCTTTGGGAACCATTGGTTTCCATTCTTTTTCTCGTCAAAAAATCATTGAACTAATAGAACATTATAGAAAGATCACCAAACAAGACCATACGAATCATGCGATCCCGAATGTTTCTAAAATTTTTAATAACACAACCTTTCTTATGGATTGGTTTGATTTGCCTAGGCTATGGTTTGGGAACCGTTGGTTTCCATTCTTTTTCTCTTCAAAAAATCTTTGAACCAATAGAACTTGATAGAAAGATCACCAAACAACACAAAGACAAGCATACGAATCATGCGATCCCGAATGTTTCTAAAATTTTCAATAACACAACCTTTCTTATGGATTGGTTTGATTTGCCTAGGCTATGGTTTGGGAACCGTTGGTTTCCATTCTTTTTCTCGTCAAAAAATCTTTGAACCAATAGAACTTGATAGAAAGATCACCAAACAACACAAAGACAAGCATACGATTCATGCGATTTCGAATGTTTCTCAAAAATTCTCAATAACAGCCTTATTGATTGGTTTGATTTCCCTAGGCTATGGTTTGGGAACCCTTGGATTCCATTCTTTTTCTCATCAAAAAATATTTGAACTAATAGAACTTGATAGAAAGATCACCAAACAACACCAACAAAACCATACGAATCATGCGATTCCGAATGTTTTTCAAATTCTCAATAACACAACCTTTCCTGATGATTGGTTTGATTTGGCTAAGCTATGGTTTGGGAACCATTGGTTTCCATTTTTTTTCTGGTCAAAAAATCTTTGAACCAATAGAACTTTATAGAAAGATCACCAAACAACAAAAACACAAGCATACGATTCATGCGATTTCGAATGTTTTTAAAATTCTCAATAAAACAACCTTTCTTATTGATTGGTTTGATTTGCCTAAGCTATGGTTTGGGAACCATTGGTTTCCATTCTTTTTCTTGTCAAAAAATCTTTGAACTAATAGGACTTGATAGAAAGATCACCAAACAAAACCAACACAAGCATCCGAATCATGCGATTCCGAAAGTTTCTCAAATTCTCAATAACACAACCTTTCCTATTGATTGGTTTGATTTGCCTAAGCTATGGTTTGGGAACCGTTGGTTTCCATTCTTTTTCTCGTCAAAAAATCTTTGAACTAATAGAACTTGATAGAAAGATCACCAAACAACACAAACACAAGCAGACGATTCATGCGATTTCGAATGTTTATCAAATTCTCAATAACACAACCTTTCTTATTGATTGGTTTGATTTCCCTAGGCTATGGTTTGGGAACCGTTGGTTTCCATTCTTTTTCTCGTAAAAAGATCTTTGAACTAATTGAACTTGATAGAAAGATCACAACACAACACAAACACAAGCATACGAATCATGCGATTCCGAATGTTTCTCAAATTCTCAATAACACAGCCTTTCCTATTGATTGGTTTGATTTGCCTAACCTATGGTTTGGGAACTGTTGGCTTCCATTCTTTTTCTCATCAAAAAATCTTTGAACTTATAGAACTTGATAGAAACATCACAAACAACACAAACAACACAAACATAAGCATATGAATCATGCGATTCCGAATGTTTTTCAAAGTTTCAATAACACAACCATGCTATTGATTGGTTTGATTTGCCTAGGCTATGGTTTGTGAACCGTTGGTTTCCATTTTTTTCTTGTCAAAAAATCTTTGAACTAATAGAAATTGATAGAAAGATCACCAAACAACACCATACGAATCATGCGGTTCCGAATGTTTCTAAAATTCTCAATAACAAAACCTTTCTTATTTATTGGTTTGATTTGCCTAGGCTATGCTTTGGGAACCGTTAGTTTCCATTCTTTTTCTCGTCAAAAAATCTTTGAACCAATAGAACTTGATAGAAAGATCACCAAACAACACAAACACAACCATACAATTCATGCGATTTCGAATGTTTCTCAAATTCTCAATAACACAACCTTTCTTATTGATTGGTTTGATTTGCCTAGGCTATGGTTTGGGAACCGTTGGTTTCCATTTTTTATCTCGTCAAAAAATCTTTAAACTAATAGAACTTGATAGAAAGATCACCAAACAACACAAACACAAGCATACGAATCATGCGATTCCGAATGTGTCTCAAATTCTCAATAACATAACCTTTCTTATTGATTGGTTTGATTTGCCTAGGCTATGGTTTGGGAACCGTTGGTTTCCATTCTTTTTCTCGTCAAAAAATCTTTGAACCAATAGAACTTGATAGAGAGATCACCAAACAACACAAACACAATACAAACACAAGCATACGAATCATGCGATTCCGAATGTTTCTCAAATTCTCAATAACACAGCCTTTCCTATTGATTGGTTTGATTTGCCTAACCTATGGTTTGGGAACCGTTGGTTTCCATTCTTTTTCTCGTCAAAAAATCTTTGAACTAATAGGACTTGATAGAAAGATCACCAAACAAAACCAACACAAGCATCCGAATCATGCGATTCCGAAAGTTTCTCAAATTCTCAATAACACAACCTTTCCTATTGATTGGTTTGATTTGCCTAAGCAATGGTTTGGGAACCGTTGGTTTCCATTCTTTTTCTCGTCAAAAAATCTTTGAACTAATAGAACTTGATAGAAAGATCACCAAACAACACAAACACAAGCAGACGATTCATGCGATTTCGAATGTTTATCAAATTCTCAATAACACAACCTTTCTTATTGATTGGTTTGATTTCCCTAGGCTATGGTTTGGGAACCGTTGGTTTCCATTCTTTTTCTCGTAAAAAAATCTTTGAACTAATTGAACTTGATAGAAAGATCACAACACAACACAAACACAAGCATACGAATCATGCGATTCCGAATGTTTCTCAAATTCTCAATAACACAGCCTTTCCTATTGATTGGTTTGATTTGCCTAACCTATGGTTTGGGAACTGTTGGTTTCCATTCTTTTTCTCATCAAAAAATCTTTGAACTTATAGAACTTGATAGAAACATCACAAACAACACAAACAACACAAACATAAGCATATGAATCATGCGATTTCGAATGTTTTTCAAAGTTTCAATAACACAACCATGCTATTGATTGGTTTGATTTGCCTAGGCTACGGTTTGTGAACCGTTGGTTTCCATTCTTTTTCTCGTCAAAAAATCTTTGAACTAATAGAAATTGATAGAAAGATCACCAAACAACACCATACGAATCATGCGGTTCCGAATGTTTCTAAAATTCTCAATAACAAAACCTTTCTTATTTATTGGTTTGATTTGCCTAGGCTATGCTTTGGGAACCGTTAGTTTCCATTCTTTTTCTCGTCAAAAAATCTTTGAACCAATAGAACTTGATAGAAAGATCACCAAACAACACAAACACAACCATACAATTCATGCGATTTCGAATGTTTCTCAAATTCTCAATAACACAACCTTTCTTATTGATTGGTTTGATTTGCCTAGGCTATGGTTTGGGAACCGTTGGTTTCCATTTTTTATCTCGTCAAAAAATCTTTAAACTAATAGAACTTGATAGAAAGATCACCAAACAACACAAACACAAGCATACGAATCATGCGATTCCGAATGTGTCTCAAATTCTCAATAACATAACCTTTCTTATTGATTGGTTTGATTTGCCTAGGCTATGGTTTGGGAACCGTTGGTTTCCATTCTTTTTCTCGTCAAAAAATCTTTGAACCAATAGAACTTGATAGAGAGATCACCAAACAACACAAACACAAGCATACGATTCATGCGATTTTGAATGTTTCTCAAATTCTCAATAACACAACCTTTCTTATTGATTGGTTTGATTTCCCTAGGCTATGGTTTGGGAACCGTTGGTTTCCATTCTTTTTCTCGTAAAAAAATCTTTGAAATAATAGAACTTGATAGAAAGATCACAAAACAACACATGCATACGAATTATGCGATTCCGAATGTTTCTCAAATTCTCAATAACACAAACTTTGCTATTAATTGGTTTGATTTGCCTAAGCTATGGTTTGGGAACCGTTGGTTTCCATTCTTTTTCTCGTCAAAAAATCTTTGAACTAATAGAACTTGATAGAAAGATCACCAAACAACACCAACAAAACCATACGAATCATGCGATTCCGAATGTTTTTCAAATTCTCAATAACACAACCTTTCCTGATGATTGGTTTGATTTGGCTAAGCTATGGTTTGGGAACCGTTGGTTTCCATTTTTTTTCTGGTCAAAAAATCTTTGAACCAATAGAGCTTTATAGAAAGATCACCAAACAACAAAAACACAAGCATACGATTCATGCGATTTCGAATGTTTTTAAAATTCTCAATAAAACAACCTTTCTTATTGATTGGTTTGATTTGCCTAAGCTATGGTTTGGGAACCATTGGTTTCCATTCTTTTTCTCGTCAAAAAATCTTTGAACTAATAGGACTTGATAGAAAGATCACCAAACAAAACCAACACAAGCATCCGAATCATGCGATTCCGATAGTTTCTCAAATTCTCAATAACACAACCTTTCCTATTGATTGGTTTGATTTGCCTAAGCTATGGTTTGGGAACCGTTGGTTTCCATTCTTTTTCTCGTCAAAAAATCTTTGAACTAATAGAACTTGATAGAAAGATCACCAAACAACACAAACACAAGCAGACGATTCATGCGATTTCGAATGTTTATCAAATTCTCAATAACACAACCTTTCTTATTGATTGGTTTGATTTCCCTAGGCTATGGTTTGGGAACCGTTGGTTTCCATTCTTTTTCTCGTAAAAAAATCTTTGAACTAATTGAACTTGATAGAAAGATCACAACACAACACAAACACAAGCATACGAATCATGCGATTCCGAATGTTTCTCAAATTCTCAATAACACAGCCTTTCCTATTGATTGGTTTGATTTGCCTAACCTATGGTTTGGGAACTGTTGGCTTCCATTCTTTTTCTCATCAAAAAATCTTTGAACTTATAGAACTTGATAGAAACATCACAAACAACACAAACAACACAAACATAAGCATATGAATCATGCGATTCCGAATGTTTTTCAAAGTTTCAATAACACAACCATGCTATTGATTGGTTTGATTTGCCTAGGCTATGGTTTGTGAACCGTTGGTTTCCATTCTTTTTCTTGTCAAAAAATCTTTGAACTAATAGAAATTGATAGAAAGATCACCAAACAACACCATACGAATCATGCGGTTCCGAATGTTTCTAAAATTCTCAATAACAAAACCTTTCTTATTTATTGGTTTGATTTGCCTAGGCTATGCTTTGGGAACCGTTAGTTTCCATTCTTTTTCTCATCAAAAAATCTTTGAACCAATAGAACTTGATAGAAAGATCACCAAACAACACAAACACAACCATACAATTCATGCGATTTCGAATGTTTCTCAAATTCTCAATAACACAACCTTTCTTATTGATTGGTTTGATTTGCCTAGGCTATGGTTTGGGAAACGTTGGTTTCCATTTTTTATCTCGTCAAAAAATCTTTAAACTAATAGAACTTGATAGAAAGATCACCAAACAACACAAACACAAGCATACGAATCATGCGATTCCGAATGTGTCTCAAATTCTCAATAACATAACCTTTCTTATTGATTGGTTTGATTTGCCTAGGCTATGGTTTGGGAACCGTTGGTTTCCATTCTTTTTCTCGTCAAAAAATCTTTGAACCAATAGAACTTGATAGAGAGATCACCAAACAACACAAACACAACACAAACACAAGCATACGAATCATGCGATTCCGAATGTTTCTCAAATTCTCAATAACACAGCCTTTCCTATTGATTGGTTTGATTTGCCTAACCTATGGTTTGGGAACCGTTGGTTTCCATTCTTTTTCTCGTCAAAAAATCTTTGAACTAATAGGACTTGATAGAAAGATCACCAAACAAAACCAACACAAGCATCCGAATCATGCGATTCCGAAAGTTTCTCAAATTCTCAATAACACAACCTTTCCTATTGATTGGTTTGATTTGCCTAAGAAATGGTTTGGGAACCGTTGGTTTCCATTCTTTTTCTCGTCAAAAAATCTTTGAACTAATAGAACTTGATAGAAAGATCACCAAACAACACAAACACAAGCAGACGATTCATGCGATTTCGAATGTTTATCAAATTCTCAATAACACAACCTTTCTTATTGATTGGTTTGATTTCCCTAGGCTATGGTTTGGGAACCGTTGGTTTCCATTCTTTTTCTCGTAAAAAAATCTTTGAACTAATTGAACTTGATAGAAAGATCACAACACAACACAAACACAAGCATACGAATCATGCGATTCCGAATGTTTCTCAAATTCTCAATAACACAGCCTTTCCTATTGATTGGTTTGATTTGCCTAACCTATGGTTTGGGAACTGTTCGTTTCCATTCTTTTTCTCATCAAAAAATCTTTGAACTTATAGAACTTGATAGAAACATCACAAACAACACAAACAACACAAACATAAGCATATGAATCATGCGATTCCGAATGTTTTTCAAAGTTTCAATAACACAACCATGCTATTGATTGGTTTGATTTGCCTAGGCTATGGTTTGTGAACCGTTGGTTTCCATTCTTTTTCTCGTCAAAAAATCTTTGAACTAATAGAAATTGATAGAAAGATCACCAAACAACACCATACGAATCATGCGGTTCCGAATGTTTCTAAAATTCTCAATAACAAAACCTTTCTTATTTATTGGTTTGATTTGCCTAGGCTATGCTTTGGGAACCGTTAGTTTCCATTCTTTTTCTCGTCAAAAAATCTTTGAACCAATAGAACTTGATAGAAAGATCACCAAACAACACAAACACAACCATACAATTCATGCGATTTCGAATGTTTCTCAAATTCTCAATAACACAACCTTTCTTATTGATTGGTTTG
Organism: Polygonum maritimum; assembly: GCA_963924305.1. Taxonomy (NCBI): domain Eukaryota; kingdom Viridiplantae; phylum Streptophyta; class Magnoliopsida; order Caryophyllales; family Polygonaceae; genus Polygonum; species Polygonum maritimum. Next base: position 14,879,095 of record OZ002734.1, on the reverse strand, counting down.
ATTTGCCTAGGCTATGGTTTGGGAACCGTTGGTTTCCATTTTTTATCTCGTCAAAAAATCTTTAAACTAATAGAACTTGATAGAAAGATCACCAAACAACACAAACACAAGCATACGAATCATGCGATTCCGAATGTGTCTCAAATTCTCAATAACATAACCTTTCTTATTGATTGGTTTGATTTGCCTAGGCTATGGTTTGGGAACCGTTGGTTTCCATTCTTTTTCTCGTCAAAAAATCTTTGAACCAATAGAACTTGATAGAGAGATCACCAAACAACACAAACACAAGCATACGATTCATGCGATTTTGAATGTTTCTCAAATTCTCAATAACACAACCTTTCTTATTGATTGGTTTGATTTCCCTAGGCTATGGTTTGGGAACCGTTGGTTTCCATTCTTTTTCTCGTAAAAAAATCTTTGAAATAATAGAACTTGATAGAAAGATCACAAAACAACACATGCATACGAATCATGCGATTCCGAATGTTTCTCAAATTCTCAATAACACAAACTTTGCTATTAATTGGTTTGATTTGCCTAAGCTATGGTTTGGGAACCGTTGGTTTCCATTCTTTTTCTCGTCAAAAAATCTTTGAACTTATAGAACTTGATAGAAACATCACCAAACAACACAAACATAAGCATACGAATCATGCGATTCCGAATGTTTCTCAAGGTTTCAATAACAAAACCATTCCTATTGATTGGTTTGATTTTCCTAGGCTATGGTTTGTGAACCGTTGGTTTCCATTCTTTTTCTCGTCAAAAAACCTTTGAACTAATAGAAATTGATAGAAAGATCACCAAATGACACCATACGAATCATGCGGTTCCGAATGTTTCTAAAATTCTCAATAACACAACCTTTCTTATTGATTGGTTTGATTCGCCTAGGCTATGTTTTGGGAACCGTTGGTTTCCATTCTTTTTCTCGTCAAAAAATCTTTGAACAAATAAAACTTGATAGAAAGATCACCAAACAACACAAACACAAGCATACGAATCATGCGATTCCGAATGTTTCTCAAATTCTCAATGACTCAACCTTTCTTATTGATTGGTTTGCTTTGCCTAGGCTATAGTTTGGAAACCATTGGTTTCCATTCTTTTTCTCGTCCAAAAATCTTTGAACTAATAGAACTTGATAGAAAGATCACCAAACAACACTAACACAAGCATACGGTTCATGCGATTTCGAATGTTTCTCAAATTGTCAATAACACCCTTATTGATTGGTTTGATTTCTCTAGGCTATGGTTTGGGAACCGTTGATTTCCATTCTTTTTCTCGTCAAAAAATCTTTGAACTAATAGGACTTGATAGAAAGATCACCAAACAAAACCAACACAAGCATCCGAATCAAGCGATTCCGAATGTTTCTCAAATTCTCAATAACACAACCTTTCCTATTGATTGGTTTGATTTGCCTAAGCTATGGTTTGGGAACCGTTGGTTTCCATTCTTTTTCTCGTCAAAAAATCTTTGAACTAATAGGACTTGATAGAAAGATCACCAAACAAAACCAACACAAGCATCCGAATCATGCGATTCCGATAGTTTCTCAAATTCTCAATAACACAACCTTTCCTATTGATTGGTTTGATTTGCCTAAGCTATGGTTTGGGAACCGTTGGTTTCCATTCTTTTTCTCGTCAAAAAATCTTTGAACTAATAGAACTTGATAGAAAGATCACCAAACAACACAAACACAAGCAGACGATTCATGCGATTTCGAATGTTTATCAAATTCTCAATAACACAACCTTTCTTATTGATTGGTTTGATTTCCCTAGGCTATGGTTTGGGAACCGTTGGTTTCCATTCTTTTTCTCGTAAAAAAATCTTTGAACTAATTGAACTTGATAGAAAGATCACAACACAACACAAACACAAGCATACGAATCATGCGATTCCGAATGTTTCTCAAATTCCCAATAACACAGCCTTTCCTATTGATTGGTTTGATTTGCCTAACCTATGGTTTGGGAACCGTTGGTTTCCATTCTTTTTCTCGTCAAAAAATCTTTGAACTAATAGGACTTGATAGAAAGATCACCAAACAAAACCAACACAAGCATCCGAATCATGCGATTCCGAAAGTTTCTCAAATTCTCAATAACACAACCTTTCCTATTGATTGGTTTGATTTGCCTAAGCTATGGTTTGGGAACCGTTGGTTTCCATTCTTTTTCTCGTCAAAAAATCTTTGAACTAATAGAACATGATAGAAAGATCACCAAACAACACAAACACAAGCAGACGATTCATGCGATTTCGAATGTTTATCAAATTCTCAATAACACAACCTTTCTTATTGATTGGTTTGATTTCCCTAGGCTATGGTTTGGGAACCGTTGGTTTCCATTCTTTTTCTCGTAAAAAAATCTTTGAACTAATTGAACTTGATAGAAAGATCACAACACAACACAAACACAAGCATACGAATCATGCGATTCCGAATGTTTCTCAAATTCTCAATAACACAGCCTTTCCTATTGATTGGTTTGATTTGCCTAACCTATGGTTTGGGAACTGTTGGTTTCCATTCTTTTTCTCATCAAAAAATCTTTGAACTTATAGAACTTGATAGAAACATCACAAACAACACAAACAACACAAACATAAGCATATGAATCATGCGATTCCGAATGTTTTTCAAAGTTTCAATAGCACAACCATGCTATTGATTGGTTTGATTTGCCTAGGCTATGGTTTGTGAACCGTTGGTTTCCATTCTTTTTCTCGTCAAAAAGTCTTTGAACTAATAGAAATTGATAGAAAGATCACCAAACAACACCATACGAATCATGCGGTTCCGAATGTTTCTAAAATTCTCAATAACAAAACCTTTCTTATTTATTGGTTTGATTTGCCTAGGCTATGCTTTGGGAACCGTTAGTTTCCATTCTTTTTCTCGTCAAAAAATCTTTGAACCAATAGAACTTGATAGAAAGATCACCAAACAACACAAACACAACCATACAATTCATGCGATTTCGAATGTTTCTCAAATTCTCAATAACACAACCTTTCTTATTGATTGGTTTGATTTGCCTAGGCTATGGTTTGGGAACCGTTGGTTTCCATTTTTTATCTCGTCAAAAAATCTTTAAACTAATAGAACTTGATAGAAAGATCACCAAACAACACAAACACAAGCATACGAATCATGCGATTCCGAATGTGTCTCAAATTCTCAATAACATAACCTTTCTTATTGATTGGTTTGATTTGCCTAGGCTATGGTTTGGGAACCGTTGGTTTCCATTCTTTTTCTCGTCAAAAAATCTTTGAACCAATAGAACTTGATAGAGAGATCACCAAACAACACAAACACAACACAAACACAAGCATACGAATCATGCGATTCCGAATGTTTCTCAAATTCTCAATAACACAGCCTTTCCTATTGATTGGTTTGATTTGCCTAACCTATGGTTTGGGAACCGTTGGTTTCCATTCTTTTTCTCGTCAAAAAATCTTTGAACTAATAGGACTTGATAGAAAGATCACCAAACAAAACCAACACAAGCATCCGAATCATGCGATTCCGAAAGTTTCTCAAATTCTCAATAACACAACCTTTCTTATTGATTGGTTTGATTTGCCTAAGCAATGGTTTGGGAACCGTTGGTTTCCATTCTTTTTCTCGTCAAAAAATCTTTGAACTAATAGAACTTGATAGAAAGATCACCAAACAACACAAACACAAGCAGACGATTCATGCGATTTCGAATGTTTATCAAATTCTCAATAACACAACCTTTCTTATTGATTGGTTTGATTTCCCTAGGCTATGGTTTGGGAACCGTTGGTTTCCATTCTTTTTCTCGTAAAAAAATCTTTGAACTAATTGAACTTGATAGAAAGATCACAACACAACACAAACACAAGCATACGAATCATGCGATTCCGAATGTTTCTCAAATTCTCAATAACACAGCCTTTCCTATTGATTGGTTTGATTTGCCTAACCTATGGTTTGGGAACTGTTGGTTTCCATTCTTTTTCTCATCAAAAAATCTTTGAACTTATAGAACTTGATAGAAACATCACAAACAACACAAACAACACAAACATAAGCATATGAATCATGCGATTCCGAATGTTTTTCAAAGTTTCAATAGCACAACCATGCTATTGATTGGTTTGATTTGCCTAGGCTATGGTTTGTGAACCGTTGGTTTCCATTCTTTTTCTCGTCAAAAAGTCTTTGAACTAATAGAAATTGATAGAAAGATCACCAAACAACACCATACGAATCATGCGGTTCCGAATGTTTCTAAAATTCTCAATAACAAAACCTTTCTTATTTATTGGTTTGATTTGCCTAGGCTATGCTTTGGGAACCGTTAGTTTCCATTCTTTTTCTCGTCAAAAAATCTTTGAACCAATAGAACTTGATAGAAAGATCACCAAACAACACAAACACAACCATACAATTCATGCGATTTCGAATGTTTCTCAAATTCTCAATAACACAACCTTTCTTATTGATTGGTTTGATTTGCCTAGGCTATGGTTTGGGAACCGTTGGTTTCCATTTTTTATCTCGTCAAAAAATCTTTAAACTAATAGAACTTGATAGAAAGATCACCAAACAACACAAACACAAGCATACGAATCATGCGATTCCGAATGTGTCTCAAATTCTCAATAACATAACCTTTCTTATTGATTGGTTTGATTTGCCTAGGCTATGGTTTGGGAACCGTTGGTTTCCATTCTTTTTCTCGTCAAAAAATCTTTGAACCAATAGAACTTGATAGAGAGATCACCAAACAACACAAACACAAGCATACGAATCATGCGATTCCGAATGTTTCTCAAATTCTCAATAACACAGCCTTTGCTATTGATTGGTTTGATTTGCCTAACCTATGGTTTGGGAACCGTTGGTTTCCATTCTTTTTCTCGTCAAAAAATCTTTGAACTAATAGGACTTGATAGAAAGATCACCAAACAAAACCAACACAAGCATCCGAATCATGCGATTCCGAAAGTTTCTCAAATTCTCAATAACACAACCTTTCTTATTGATTGGTTTGATTTGCCTAAGCAATGGTTTGGGAACCGTTGGTTTCCATTCTTTTTCTCGTCAAAAAATCTTTGAACTAATAGAACTTGATCGAAAGATCACCAAACAACACAAACACAAGCAGACGATTCATGCGATTTCGAATGTTTATCAAATTCTCAATAACACAACCTTTCTTATTGATTGGTTTGATTTCCCTAGGCTATGGTTTGGGAACCGTTGGTTTCCATTCTTTTTCTCGTAAAAAAATCTTTGAACTAATTGAACTTGATAGAAAGATCACAACACAACACAAACACAAGCATACGAATCATGCGATTCCGAATGTTTCTCAAATTCTCAATAACACAGCCTTTCCTATTGATTGGTTTGATTTGCCTAACCTATGGTTTGGGAACTGTTGGTTTCCATTCTTTTTCTCATCAAAAAATCTTTGAACTTATAGAACTTGATAGAAACATCACAAACAACACAAACAACACAAACATAAGCATATGAATCATGCGATTCCGAATGTTTTTCAAAGTTTCAATAACACAACCATGCTATTGATTGGTTTGATTTGCCTAGGCTATGGTTTGTGAACCGTTGGTTTCCATTCTTTTTCTCGTCAAAAAATCTTTGAACTAATAGAAATTGATAGAAAGATCACCAAACAACACCATACGAATCATGCGGTTCCGAATGTTTCTAAAATTCTCAATAACAAAACCTTTCTTATTTATTGGTTTGATTTGCCTAGGCTATGCTTTGGGAACCGTTAGTTTCCATTCTTTTTCTCGTCAAAAAATCTTTGAACCAATAGAACTTGATAGAAAGATCACCAAACAACACAAACACAACCATACAATTCATGCGATTTCGAATGTTTCTCAAATTCTCAATAACACAACCTTTCTTATTGATTGGTTTGATTTGCCTAGGCTATGGTTTGGGAACCGTTGGTTTCCATTTTTTATCTCGTCAAAAAATCTTTAAACTAATAGAACTTGATAGAAAGATCACCAAACAACACAAACACAAGCATACGAATCATGCGATTCCGAATGTGTCTCAAATTCTCAATAACATAACCTTTCTTATTGATTGGTTTGATTTGCCTAGGCTATGGTTTGGGAACCGTTGGTTTCCATTCTTTTTCTCGTCAAAAAATCTTTGAACCAATAGAACTTGATAGAGAGATCACCAAACAACACAAACACAAGCATACGATTCATGCGATTTTGAATGTTTCTCAAATTCTCAATAACACAACCTTTCTTATTGATTGGTTTGATTTCCCTAGGCTATGGTTTGGGAACCGTTGGTTTCCATTCTTTTTCTCGTAAAAAAATCTTTGAAATAATAGAACTTGATAGAAAGATCACAAAACAACACATGCATACGAATCATGCGATTCCGAATGTTTCTCAAATTCTCAATAACACAAACTTTGCTATTAATTGGTTTGATTTGCCTAAACTATGGTTTGGGAACCGTTGGTTTCCATTCTTTTTCTCGTCAAAAAATCTTTGAACTTATAGAACTTGATAGAAACATCACCAAACAACACAAACATAAGCATACGAATCATGCGATTCCGAATGTTTCTCAAGGTTTCAATAACAAAACCATTCCTATTGATTGGTTTGATTTTCCTAGGCTATGGTTTGTGAACCGTTGGTTTCCATTCTTTTTCTCGTCAAAAAACCTTTGAACTAATAGAAATTGATAGAAAGATCACCAAATGACACCATACGAATCATGCGGTTCCGAATGTTTCTAAAATTCTCAATAACACAACCTTTCTTATTGATTGGTTTGATTTGCCTAGGCTATGTTTTGGGAACCGTTGGTTTCCATTCTTTTTCTCGTCAAAAAATCTTTGAACAAATAAAACTTGATAGAAAGATCACCAAACAACACAAACACAAGCATACGAATCATGCGATTCCGAATGTTTCTCAAATTCTCAATGACTCAACCTTTCTTATTGATTGGTTTGCTTTGCCTAGGCTATAGTTTGGAAACCATTGGTTTCCATTCTTTTTCTCGTCCAAAAATCTTTGAACTAATAGAACTTGATAGAAAGATCACCAAACAACACTAACACAAGCATACGGTTCATGCGATTTCGAATGTTTCTCAAATTCTCAATAACACCCTTATTGATTGGTTTGATTTCTCTAGGCTATGGTTTGGGAACCGTTGATTTCCATTCTTTTTCTCGTCAAAAAATCTTTGAACTAATAGGACTTGATAGAAAGATCACCAAACAAAACCAACACAAGCATCCGAATCAAGCGATTCCGAATGTTTCTCAAATTCTCAATAACACAACCTTTCCTATTGATTGGTTTGATTTGCCTAAGCTATGGTTTGGGAACCGTTGGTTTCCATTCTTTTTCTCGTCAAAAAATCTTTGAACTAATAGGACTTGATAGAAAGATCACCAAACAAAACCAACACAAGCATCCGAATCATGCGATTCCGATAGTTTCTCAAATTCTCAATAACACAACCTTTCCTATTGATTGGTTTGATTTGCCTAAGCTATGGTTTGGGAACCGTTGGTTTCCATTCTTTTTCTCGTCAAAAAATCTTTGAACTAATAGAACTTGATAGAAAGATCAGCAAACAACACAAACACAAGCAGACGATTCATGCGATTTCGAATGTTTATCAAATTCTCAATAACACAACCTTTCTTATTGATTGGTTTGATTTCCCTAGGCTATGGTTTGGGAACCGTTGGTTTCCATTCTTTTTCTCGTAAAAAAATCTTTGAACTAATTGAACTTGATAGAAAGATCACAACACAACACAAACACAAGCATACGAATCATGCGATTCCGAATGTTTCTCAAATTCCCAATAACACAGCCTTTCCTATTGATTGGTTTGATTTGCCTAACCTATGGTTTGGGAACCGTTGGTTTCCATTCTTTTTCTCGTCAAAAAATCTTTGAACTAATAGGACTTGATAGAAAGATCACCAAACAAAACCAACACAAGCATCCGAATCATGCGATTCCGAAAGTTTCTCAAATTCTCAATAACACAACCTTTCCTATTGATTGGTTTGATTTGCCTAAGCTATGGTTTGGGAACCGTTGGTTTCCATTCTTTTTCTCGTCAAAAAATCTTTGAACTAATAGAACATGATAGAAAGATCACCAAACAACACAAACACAAGCAGACGATTCATGCGATTTCGAATGTTTCTCAAATTCTCAATAACACAACCTTTCTTATTGATTGGTTTGATTTGCCTAGGCTATGGTTTGGGAACCGTTGGTTTCCATTTTTTATCTCGTCAAAAAATCTTTAAACTAATAGAACTTGATAGAAAGATCACCAAACAACACAAACACAAGCATACGAATCATGCGATTCCGAATGTGTCTCAAATTCTCAATAACATAACCTTTCTTATTGATTGGTTTGATTTGCCTAGGCTATGGTTTGGGAACCGTTGGTTTCCATTCTTTTTCTCGTCAAAAAATCTTTGAACCAATAGAACTTGATAGAGAGATCACCAAACAACACAAACACAAGCATACGATTCATGCGATTTTGAATGTTTCTCAAATTCTCAATAACACAACCTTTCTTATTGATTGGTTTGATTTCCCTAGGCTATGGTTTGGGAACCGTTGGTTTCCATTCTTTTTCTCGTAAAAAAATCTTTGAAATAATAGAACTTGATAGACAGATCACAAAACAACACATGCATACGAATCATGCGATTCCGAATGTTTCTCAAATTCTCAATAACACAAACTTTGCTATTAATTGGTTTGATTTGCCTAAGCTATGGTTTGGGAACCGTTGGTTTCCATTCTTTTTCTCGTCAAAAAATCTTTGAACTTATAGAACTTGATAGAAACATCACCAAACAACACAAACATATGCATACGAATCATGCGATTCCGAATGTTTCTCAAGGTTTCAATAACAAAACCATTCCTATTGATTGGTTTGATTTTCCTAGGCTATGGTTTGTGAACCGTTGGTTTCCATTCTTTTTCTCGTCAAAAAACCTTTGAACTAATAGAAATTGATAGAAAGATCACCAAATGACACCATACGAATCATGCGGTTCCGAATGTTTCTAAAATTCTCAATAACACAACCTTTCTTATTGATTGGTTTGATTTGCCTAGGCTATGTTTTGGGAACCGTTGGTTTCCATTCTTTTTCTCGTCAAAAAATCTTTGAACAAATAAAACTTGATAGAAAGATCACCAAACAACACAAACACAAGCATACGAATCATGCGATTCCGAATGTTTCTCAAATTCTCAATGACTCAACCTTTCTTATTGATTGGTTTGCTTTGCCGAGGCTATAGTTTGGAAACCATTGGTTTCCATTCTTTTTCTCGTCCAAAAATCTTTGAACTAATAGAACTTGATAGAAAGATCACCAAACAACACTAACACAAGCATACGGTTCATGCGATTTCGAATGTTTCTCAAATTCTCAATAACACCCTTATTGATTGGTTTGATTTCTCTAGGCTATGGTTTGGGAACCGTTGATTTCCATTCTTTTTCTCGTCAAAAAATCTTTGAACTAATAGGACTTGATAGAAAGATCACCAAACAAAACCAACACAAGCATCCGAATCAAGCGATTCCGAATGTTTCTCAAATTCTCAATAACACAACCTTTCCTATTGATTGGTTTGATTTGCCTAAGCTATGGTTTGGGAACCGTTGGTTTCCATTCTTTTTCTCGTCAAAAAATCTTTGAACTAATAGGACTTGATAGAAAGATCACCAAACAAAACCAACACAAGCATCCGAATCATGCGATTCCGATAGTTTCTCAAATTCTCAATAACACAACCTTTCCTATTGATTGGTTTGATTTGCCTAAGCTATGGTTTGGGAACCGTTGGTTTCCATTCTTTTTCTCGTCAAAAAATCTTTGAACTAATAGAACTTGATAGAAAGATCACCAAACAACACAAACACAAGCAGACGATTCATGCGATTTCGAATGTTTATCAAATTCTCAATAACACAACCTTTCTTATTGATTGGTTTGATTTCCCTAGGCTATGGTTTGGGAACCGTTGGTTTCCATTCTTTTTCTCGTAAAAAAATCTTTGAACTAATTGAACTTGATAGAAAGATCACAACACAACACAAACACAAGCATACGAATCATGCGATTCCGAATGTTTCTCAAATTCCCAATAACACAGCCTTTCCTATTGATTGGTTTGATTTGCCTAACCTATGGTTTGGGAACCGTTGGTTTCCATTCTTTTTCTCGTCAAAAAATCTTTGAACTAATAGGACTTGATAGAAAGATCACCAAACAAAACCAACACAAGCATCCGAATCATGCGATTCCGAAAGTTTCTCAAATTCTCAATAACACAACCTTTCCTATTGATTGGTTTGATTTGCCTAAGCTATGGTTTGGGAACCGTTGGTTTCCATTCTTTTTCTCGTCAAAAAATCTTTGAACTAATAGAACATGATAGAAAGATCACCAAACAACACAAACACAAGCAGACGATTCATGCGATTTCGAATGTTTATCAAATTCTCAATAACACAACCTTTCTTATTGATTGGTTTGATTTCCCTAGGCTATGGTTTGGGAACCGTTGGTTTCCATTCTTTTTCTCGTAAAAAAATCTTTGAACTAATTGAACTTGATAGAAAGATCACAACACAACACAAACACAAGCATACGAATCATGCGATTCCGAATGTGTCTCAAATTCTCAATAACATAACCTTTCTTATTGATTGGTTTGATTTGCCTAGGCTATGGTTTGGGAACCGTTGGTTTCCATTCTTTTTCTCGTCAAAAAATCTTTGAACCAATAGAACTTGATAGAGAGATCACCAAACAACACAAACACAAGCATACGATTCATGCGATTTTGAATGTTTCTCAAATTCTCAATAACACAACCTTTCTTATTGATTGGTTTGATTTCCCTAGGCTATGGTTTGGGAACCGTTGGTTTCCATTCTTTTTCTCGTAAAAAAATCTTTGAAATAATAGAACTTGATAGAAAGATCACAAAACAACACATGCATACGAATCATGCGATTCCGAATGTTTCTCAAATTCTCAATAACACAAACTTTGCTATTAATTGGTTTGATTTGCCTAAGCTATGGTTTGGGAACCGTTGGTTTCCATTCTTTTTCTCGTCAAAAAATCTTTGAACTTATAGAACTTGATAGAAACATCACCAAACAACACAAACATAAGCATACGAATCATGCGATTCCGAATGTTTCTCAAGGTTTCAATAACAAAACCATTCCTATTGATTGGTTTGATTTTCCTAGGCTATGGTTTGTGAACCGTTGGTTTCCATTCTTTTTCTCGTCAAAAAACCTTTGAACTAATAGAAATTGATAGAAAGATCACCAAATGACACCATACGAATCATGCGGTTCCGAATGTTTCTAAAATTCTCAATAACACAACCTTTCTTATTGATTGGTTTGATTTGCCTAGGCTATGTTTTGGGAACCGTTGGTTTCCATTCTTTTTCTCGTCAAAAAATCTTTGAACAAATAAAACTTGATAGAAAGATCACCAAACAACACAAACACAAGCATACGAATCATGCGATTCCGAATGTTTCTCAAATTCTCAATGACTCAACCTTTCTTATTGATTGGTTTGCTTTGCCTAGGCTATAGTTTGGAAACCATTGGTTTCCATTCTTTTTCTCGTCCAAAAATCTTTGAACTAATAGAACTTGATAGAAAGATCACCAAACAATACTAACACAAGCATACGGTTCATGCGATTTCGAATGTTTCTCAAATTCTCAATAACACCCTTATTGATTGGTTTGATTTCTCTAGGCTATGGTTTGGGAACCGTTGATTTCCATTCTTTTTCTCGTCAAAAAATCTTTGAACTAATAGGACTTGATAGAAAGATCACCAAACAAAACCAACACAAGCATCCGAATCAAGCGATTCCGAATGTTTCTCAAATTCTCAATAACACAACCTTTCCTATTGATTGGTTTGATTTGCCTAAGCTATGGTTTGGGAACCGTTGGTTTCCATTCTTTTTCTCGTCAAAAAATATTTGAACTAATAGGACTTGATAGAAAGATCACCAAACAAAACCAACACAAGCATCCGAATCATGCGATTCCGAAAGTTTCTCAAATTCTCAATAACACAACCTTTCCTATTGATTGGTTTGATTTGCCTAAGCTATGGTTTGGGAACCGTTGGTTTCCATTCTTTTTCTCGTCAAAAAATCTTTGAACGAATAGAACTTGATAGAAAGATCACCAAACAACACAAACACAAGCAGACGATTCATGCGATTTCGAATGTTTATCAAATTCTCAATAACACAACCTTTCTTATTGATTAGTTTGATTTCCCTAGGCTATGGTTTGGGAACCGTTGGTTTCCATTCTTTTTATCGTAAAAAAATCTTTGAACTAATTGAACTTGATAGAAAGATCACAACACAACACAAACACAAGCATACGAATCATGCGATTCCGAATGTTTCTCAAATTCCCAATAACACAGCCTTTCCTATTGATTGGTTTGATTTGCCTAACCTATGGTTTGGGAACCGTTGGTTTCCATTCTTTTTCTCGTCAAAAAATCTTTGAACTAATAGGACTTGATAGAAAGATCACCAAACAAAACCAACACAAGCATCCGAATCATGCGATTCCGAAAGTTTCTCAAATTCTCAATAACACAACCTTTCCTATTGATTGGTTTGATTTGCCTAAGCTATGGTTTGGGAACCGTTGGTTTCCATTCTTTTTCTCGTCAAAAAATCTTTGAACTAATAGAACATGATAGAAAGATCACCAAACAACACAAACACAAGCAGACGATTCATGCGATTTCGAATGTTTATCAAATTCTCAATAACACAACCTTTCTTATTGATTGGTTTGATTTCCCTAGGCTATGGTTTGGGAACCGTTGGTTTCCATTCTTTTTCTCGTAAAAAAATCTTTGAACTAATTGAACTTGATAGAAAGATCACAACACAACACAAACACAAGCATACGAATCATGCGATTCCGAATGTTTCTCAAATTCTCAATAACACAGCCTTTCCTATTGATTGGTTTGATTTGCCTAACCTATGGTTTGGGAACTGTTGGTTTCCATTCTTTTTCTCATCAAAAAATCTTTGAACTTATAGAACTTGATAGAAACATCACAAACAACACAAACAACACAAACATAAGCATATGAATCATGCGATTCCGAATGTTTTTCAAAGTTTCAATAGCACAACCATGCTATTGATTGGTTTGATTTGCCTAGGCTATGGTTTGTGAACCGTTGGTTTCCATTCTTTTTCTCGTCAAAAAATCTTTGAACTAATAGAAATTGATAGAAAGATCACCAAACAACACCATACGAATCAGGCGGTTCCGAATGTTTCTAAAATTCTCAATAACAAAACCTTTCTTATTTATTGGTTTGATTTGCCTAGGCTATGCTTTGGGAACCGTTAGTTTCCATTCTTTTTCTCGTCAAAAAATCTTTGAACCAATAGAACTTGATAGAAAGATCACCAAACAACACAAACACAACCATACAATTCATGCGATTTCGAATGTTTCTCAAATTCTCAATAACACAACCTTTCTTATTGATTGGTTTGATTTGCCTAGGCTATGGTTTGGGAACCGTTGGTTTCCATTTTTTATCTCGTCAAAAAATCTTTAAACTAATAGAACTTGATAGAAAGATCACCAAACAACACAAACACAAGCATACGAATCATGCGATTCCGAATGTGTCTCAAATTCTCAATAACATAACCTTTCTTATTGATTGGTTTGATTTGCCTAGGCTATGGTTTGGGAACCGTTGGTTTCCATTCTTTTTCTCGTCAAAAAATCTTTGAACCAATAGAACTTGATAGAGAGATCACCAAACAACACAAACACAACACAAACACAAGCATACGAATCATGCGATTCCGAATGTTTCTCAAATTCTCAATAACACAGCCTTTCCTATTGATTGGTTTGATTTGCCTAACCTATGGTTTGGGAACCGTTGGTTTCCATTCTTTTTCTCGTCAAAAAATCTTTGAACTAATAGGACTTGATAGAAAGATCACCAAACAAAACCAACACAAGCATCCGAATCATGCGATTCCGAAAGTTTCTCAAATTCTCAATAACACAACCTTTCTTATTGATTGGTTTGATTTGCCTAAGCAATGGTTTGGGAACCGTTGGTTTCCATTCTTTTTCTCGTCAAAAAATCTTTGAAATAATAGAACTTGATAGAAAGATCACCAAACAACACAAACACAAGCAGACGATTCATGCGATTTCGAATGTTTATCAAATTCTCAATAACACAACCTTTCTTATTGATTGGTTTGATTTCCCTAGGCTATGGTTTGGGAACCGTTGGTTTCCATTCTTTTTCTCGTAAAAAAATCTTTGAACTAATTGAACTTGATAGAAAGATCACAACACAACACAAACACAAGCATACGAATCATGCGATTCCGAATGTTTCTCAAATTCTCAATAACACAGCCTTTCCTATTGATTGGTTTGATTTTCCTAACCTATGGTTTGGGAACTGTTGGTTTCCATTCTTTTTCTCATCAAAAAATCTTTGAACTTATAGAACTTGATAGAAACATCACAAACAACACAAACAACACAAACATAAGCATATGAATCATGCGATTCCGAATGTTTTTCAAAGTTTCAATAACACAACCATGCTATTGATTGGTTTGATTTGCCTAGGCTATGGTTTGTGAACCGTTGGTTTCCATTCTTTTTCTCGTCAAAAAATCTTTGAACTAATAGAAATTGATAGAAAGATCACCAAACAACACCATACGAATCATGCGGTTCCGAATGTTTCTAAAATTCTCAATAACAAAACCTTTCTTATTTATTGGTTTGATTTGCCTAGGCTATGCTTTGGGAACCGTTAGTTTCCATTCTTTTTCTCGTCAAAAAATCTTTGAACCAATAGAACTTGATAGAAAGATCACCAAACAACACAAACACAACCATACAATTCATGCGATTTCGAATGTTTCTCAAATTCTCAATAACACAACCTTTCTTATTGATTGGTTTGATTTGCCTAGGCTATGGTTTGGGAACCGTTGGTTTCCATTTTTTATCTCGTCAAAAAATCTTTAAACTAATAGAACTTGATAGAAAGATCACCAAACAACACAAACACAAGCATACGAATCATGCGATTCCGAATGTGTCTCAAATTCTCAATAACATAACCTTTCTTATTGATTGGTTTGATTTGCCTAGGCTATGGTTTGGGAACCGTTGGTTTCCATTCTTTTTCTCGTCAAAAAATCTTTGAACCAATAGAACTTGATAGAGAGATCACCAAACAACACAAACACAAGCATACGATTCATGCGATTTTGAATGTTTCTCAAATTCTCAATAACACAACCTTTCTTATTGATTGGTTTGATTTCCCTAGGCTATGGTTTGGGAACCGTTGGTTTCCATTCTTTTTCTCGTAAAAAAATCTTTGAAATAATAGAACTTGATAGAAAGATCACAAAACAACACATGCATACGAATCATGCGATTCCGAATGTTTCTCAAATTCTCAATAACACAAACTTTGCTATTAATTGGTTTGATTTGCCTAAGCTATGGTTTGGGAACCGTTGGTTTCCATTCTTTTTCTCGTCAAAAAATCTTTGAACTTATAGAACTTGATAGAAACATCACCAAACAACACAAACATAAGCATACGAATCATGCGATTCCGAATGTTTCTCAAGGTTTCAATAACAAAACCATTCCTATTGATTGGTTTGATTTTCCTAGGCTATGGTTTGTGAACCGTTGGTTTCCATTCTTTTTCTCGTCAAAAAACCTTTGAACTAATAGAAATTGATAGAAAGATCACCAAATGACACCATACGAATCATGCGGTTCCGAATGTTTCTAAAATTCTCAATAACACAACCTTTCTTATTGATTGGTTTGATTTGCCTAGGCTATGTTTTGGGAACCGTTGGTTTCCATTCTTTTTCTCGTCAAAAAATCTTTGAACAAATAAAACTTGATAGAAAGATCACCAAACAACACAAACACAAGCATACGAATCATGCGATTCCGAATGTTTCTCAAATTCTCAATGACTCAACCTTTCTTATTGATTGGTTTGCTTTGCCTAGGCTATAGTTTGGAAACCATTGGTTTCCATTCTTTTTCTCGTCCAAAAATCTTTGAACTAATAGAACTTGATAGAAAGATCACCAAACAACACTAACACAAGCATACGGTTCATGCGATTTCGAATGTTTCTCAAATTCTCAATAACACCCTTATTGATTGGTTTGATTTCTCTAGGCTATGGTTTGGGAACCGTTGATTTCCATTCTTTTTCTCGTCAAAAAATCTTTGAACTAATAGGACTTGATAGAAAGATCACCAAACAAAACCAACACAAGCATCCGAATCAAGCGATTCCGAATGTTTCTCAAATTCTCAATAACACAACCTTTCCTATTGATTGGTTTGATTTGCCTAAGCTATGGTTTGGGAACCGTTGGTTTCCATTCTTTTTCTCGTCAAAAAATCTTTGAACTAATAGGACTTGATAGAAAGATCACCAAACAAAACCAACACAAGCATCCGAATCATGCGATTCCGATAGTTTCTCAAATTCTCAATAACACAACCTTTCCTATTGATTGGTTTGATTTGCCTAAGCTATGGTTTGGGAACCGTTGGTTTCCATTCTTTTTCTCGTCAAAAAATCTTTGAACTAATAGAACTTGATAGAAAGATCACCAAACAACACAAACACAAGCAGACGATTCATGCGATTTCGAATGTTTATCAAATTCTCAATAACACAACCTTTCTTATTGATTGGTTTGATTTCCCTAGGCTATGGTTTGGGAACCGTTGGTTTCCATTCTTTTTCTCGTAAAAAAATCTTTGAACTAATTGAACTTGATAGAAAGATCACAACACAACACAAACACAAGCATACGAATCATGCGATTCCGAATGTTTCTCAAATTCCCAATAACACAGCCTTTCCTATTGATTGGTTTGATTTGCCTAACCTATGGTTTGGGAACCGTTGGTTTCCATTCTTTTTCTCGTCAAAAAATCTTTGAACTAATAGGACTTGATAGAAAGATCACCAAACAAAACCAACACAAGCATCCGAATCATGCGATTCCGAAAGTTTCTCAAATTCTCAATAACACAACCTTTCCTATTGATTGGTTTGATTTGCCTAAGCTATGGTTTGGGAACCGTTGGTTTCCATTCTTTTTCTCGTCAAAAAATCTTTGAACTAATAGGACTTGATAGAAAGATCACCAAACAAAACCAACACAAGCATCCGAATCATGCGATTCCGATAGTTTCTCAAATTCTCAATAACACAACCTTTCCTATTGATTGGTTTGATTTGCCTAAGCTATGGTTTGGGAACCGTTGGTTTCCATTCTTTTTCTCGTCAAAAAATCTTTGAACTAATAGAACTTGATAGAAAGATCACCAAACAACACAAACACAAGCAGACGATTCATGCGATTTCGAATGTTTATCAAATTCTCAATAACACAACCTTTCTTATTGATTGGTTTGATTTCCCTAGGCTATGGTTTGGGAACCGTTGGTTTCCATTCTTTTTCTCGTAAAAAAATCTTTGAACTAATTGAACTTGATAGAAAGATCACAACACAACACAAACACAAGCATACGAATCATGCGATTCCGAATGTTTCTCAAATTCCCAATAACACAGCCTTTCCTATTGATTGGTTTGATTTGCCTAACCTATGGTTTGGGAACCGTTGGTTTCCATTCTTTTTCTCGTCAAAAAATCTTTGAACTAATAGGACTTGATAGAAAGATCACCAAACAAAACCAACACAAGCATCCGAATCATGCGATTCCGAAAGTTTCTCAAATTCTCAATAACACAACCTTTCCTATTGATTGGTTTGATTTGCCTAAGCTATGGTTTGGGAACCGTTGGTTTCCATTCTTTTTCTCGTCAAAAAATCTTTGAACTAATAGAACTTGATAGAAAGATCACCAAACAACACAAACACAAGCAGACGATTCATGCGATTTCGAATGTTTATCAAATTCTCAATAACACAACCTTTCTTATTGATTGGTTTGATTTCCCTAGGCTATGGTTTGGGAACCGTTGGTTTCCATTCTTTTTCTCGTAAAAAAATCTTTGAACTAATTGAACTTGATAGAAAGATCACAACACAACACAAACACAAGCATACGAATCATGCGATTCCGAATGTTTCTCAAATTCTCAATAACACAGCCTTTCCTATTGATTGGTTTGATTTGCCTAACCTATGGTTTGGGAACTGTTGGTTTCCATTCTTTTTCTCATCAAAAAATCTTTGAACTTATAGAACTTGATAGAAACATCACAAACAACACAAACAACACAAACATAAGCATATGAATCATGCGATTCCGAATGTTTTTCAAAGTTTCAATAACACAACCATGCTATTGATTGGTTTGATTTGCCTAGGCTATGGTTTGTGAACCGTTGGTTTCCATTCTTTTTCTCGTCAAAAAATCTTTGAACTAATAGAAATTGATAGAAAGATCACCAAACAACACCATACGAATCATGCGGTTCCGAATGTTTCTAAAATTCTCAATAACAAAACCTTTCTTATTTATTGGTTTGATTTGCCTAGGCTATGCTTTGGGAACCGTTAGTTTCCATTCTTTTTCTCGTCAAAAAATCTTTGAACCAATAGAACTTGATAGAAAGATCACCAAACAACACAAACACAACCATACAATTCATGCGATTTCGAATGTTTCTCAAATTCTCAATAACACAACCTTTCTTATTGATTGGTTTGATTTGCGTAGGCTATGGTTTGGGAACCGTTGGTTTCCATTTTTTATCTCGTCAAAAAATCTTTAAACTAATAGAACTTGATAGAAAGATCACCAAACAACATAAACACAAGCATACGAATCATGCGATTCCGAATGTGTCTCAAATTCTCAATAACATAACCTTTCTTATTGATTGGTTTGATTTGCCTAGGCTATGGTTTGGGAACCGTTGGTTTCCATTCTTTTTCTCGTCAAAAAATCTTTGAACCAATAGAACTTGATAGAGAGATCACCAAACAACACAAACACAAGCATACGATTCATGCGATTTTGAATGTTTCTCAAATTCTCAATAACACAACCTTTCTTATTGATTGGTTTGATTTCCCTAGGCTATGGTTTGGGAACCGTTGGTTTCCATTCTTTTTCTCGTAAAAAAATCTTTGAAATAATAGAACTTGATAGAAAGATCACAAAACAACACATGCATACGAATCATGCGATTCCGAATGTTTCTCAAATTCTCAATAACACAAACTTTGCTATTAATTGGTTTGATTTGCCTAAGCTATGGTTTGGGAACCGTTGGTTTCCATTCTTTTTCTCGTCAAAAAATCTTTGAACTTATAGAACTTGATAGAAACATCACCAAACAACACAAACATAAGCATACGAATCATGCGATTCCGAATGTTTCTCAAGGTTTCAATAACAAAACCATTCCTATTGATTGGTTTGATTTGCCTAGGCTATGGTTTGTGAACCGTTGGTTTCCATTCTTTTTCTCGTCAAAAAACCTTTGAACTAATAGAAATTGATAGAAAGATCACCAAATGACACCATACGAATCATGCGGTTCCGAATGTTTCTAAAATTCTCAATAACACAACCTTTCTTATTGATTGGTTTGATTTGCCTAGGCTATGTTTTGGGAACCGTTGGTTTCCATTCTTTTTCTCGTCAAAAAATCTTTGAACAAATAAAACTTGATAGAAAGATCACCAAACAACACAAACACAAGCATACGAATCACGCGATTCCGAATGTTTCTCAAATTCTCAATGACTCAACCTTTCTTATTGATTGGTTTGCTTTGCCTAGGCTATAGTTTGGAAACCATTGGTTTCCATTCTTTTTCTCGTCCAAAAATCTTTGAACTAATAGAACTTGATAGAAAGATCACCAAACAACACTAACACAAGCATACGGTTCATGCGATTTCGAATGTTTCTCAAATTCTCAA
Source organism: Polygonum maritimum (assembly GCA_963924305.1). NCBI lineage: Eukaryota > Viridiplantae > Streptophyta > Magnoliopsida > Caryophyllales > Polygonaceae > Polygonum > Polygonum maritimum. Next base: position 14,858,962 of record OZ002734.1, on the reverse strand, counting down.
TAACACCCTTATTGATTGGTTTGATTTCTCTAGGCTATGGTTTGGGAACTGTTGATTTCCATTTTTTTTCTCGTCAAAAAATCTTTGAACTAATAGGACTTGATAGAAAGATCACCAAACAAAACCAACACAAGCATCCGAATCAAGCGATTCCGAATGTTTCTCAAATTCTCAATAACACAACCTTTCCTATTGATTGGTTTGATTTGCCTAAGCTATGGTTTGGGAACCGTTGGTTTCCATTCTTTTTCTCGTCAAAAAATCTTTGAACTAATAGGACTTGATAGAAAGATCACCAAACAAAACCAACACAAGCATCCGAATCATGCGATTCCGATAGTTTCTCAAATTCTCAATAACACAACCTTTCCTATTGATTGGTTTGATTTGCCTAAGCTATGGTTTGGGAACCGTTGGTTTCCATTCTTTTTCTCGTCAAAAAATCTTTGAACTAATAGAACTTGATAGAAAGATCACCAAACAACACAAACACAAGCAGACGATTCATGCGATTTCGAATGTTTATCAAATTCTCAATAACACAACCTTTCTTATTGATTGGTTTGATTTCCCTAGGCTATAGTTTGGGATCCGTTGGTTTCCATTCTTTTTCACGTAAAAAAATCTTTGAACTAATTGAACTTGATAGAAAGATCACAACACAACACAAACACAAGCATACGAATCATGCGATTCCGAATGTTTCTCAAATTCTCAATAACACAACCTTTCCTATTGATTGGTTTGATTTGCCTAACCTATGGTTTGGGAACCGTTGGTTTCCATTCTTTTTCTCATCAAAAAATCTTTGAACTTATAGAACTTGATAGAAACATCACCAAACAACACAAACATAAGCATATGAATCATGCGATTCCGAATGTTTCTCAAAGTTTCAATAACACAACCATGTTATTGATTGGTTTGATTTGCCTAGGCTATGGTTTGTGAACCGTTGGTTTCCATTCTTTTTCTCGTCAAAAAATCTTTGAATTAATAGAAATTGATAGAAAGATCACCAAACAACACCATACGAATCATGCGGTTCCGAATGTTTCTAAAATTCTCAATAACAAAACCTTTCTTATTGATTGGTTTGATTTGCCTAGGCTATGCTTTGGGAACCGTTAGTTTCCATTCTTTTTCTCGTCAAAAAATCTTTGAACCAATAGAACTTGATAGAAAGATCACCAAACAACACAAACACAACCATACAATTCATGCGATTTCGAATGTTTCTCAAATTCTCAATAACACAACCTTTCTTATTGATTGGTTTGATTTGCCTAGGCTATGGTTTGGGAACCGTTGGTTTCCATTTTTTATCTCGTCAAAAAATCTTTAAACTAATAGAACTTGATAGAAAGATCACCAAACAACACAAACACAAGCATACGAATCATGCGATTCCGAATGTGTCTCAAATTCTCAATAACATAAACTTTCTTATTGATTGGTTTGATTTGCCTAGGCTATGGTTTGGGAACCGTTGGTTTCCATTCTTTTTCTCGTCAGAAAATCTATGAACTAATAAAACTTGATAGAAAGATCACCACACAACACAAACACAAGCATACGAATCATGCGATTCCGAATGTTTCTCAAATTCTCAATGACACAACCTTTCTTATTGAATGGTTTGCTTTGCCTAGGCTATGGTTCGGGAACCGTTGGTTTCCATTCTTTTTCTCGTCCAAAAATCTTTGACTTAATACAACTTGATAGAAAGATCACCAAACAACACTAACACAAGCATACGATTCATGCGATTTCGAATGTTTCTCAAATTCTCAATAACACCCTTATTGATTGGTTTGATTTCCCTAGGCTATGGTTTGGGAACCGTTGGTTTCCATTTTTTTTCTCGTCAAAAAATCTTTGAACTAATAGGACATGATAGAAAGATCACCAAACAAAACCAACACAAGCATACGAGTCATGCGATTCCGAATGTTTCTCAAATTCTCAATAACACAACCTTTCCGATTGGTTGGTTTGATTTGCCTAAGCTATGGTTTGGGAACCGTTTGTTCACATTCTTTTTCTCGTCAAAAAATCTTTCAACCAATAGAACTTGATAGAAAGATCACCAAACAACAAAAACACAAGCATACGATTCATGCGATTTCGAATGTTTCTCAAATTCTCAATAAAACAACCTTTTTTATTGATTGGTTTGATTTGCCTAAGCTATGCTTTGGGAACCATTGGTTTCCATTCTTTTTCTCGTCAAAAAATCATTGAACTAATAGAACATTATAGAAAGATCACCAAACAAGACCATACGAATCATGCGATCCCGAATGTTTCTAAAATTTTCAATAACACAACCTTTCTTATGGATTGGTTTGATTTGCCTAGGCTATGGTTTGGGAACCGTTGGTTTCCATTCTTTTTCTCTTCAAAAAATCTTTGAACCAATAGAACTTGATAGAAAGATCACCAAACAACACAAAGACAAGCATACGATTCATGCGATTTCGAATGTTTCTCAAAAATTCTCAATAACAGCCTTATTGATTGGTTTGATTTCCCTAGGCTATGGTTTGGGAACCCTTGGATTCCATTCTTTTTCTCGTCAAAAAATATTTGAACTAATAGAACTTGATAGAAAGATCACCAAACAACACCAACAAAACCATACGAATCATGCGATTCCGAATGTTTTTCAAATTCTCAATAACACAACCTTTCCTGATGATTGGTTTGATTTGGCTAAGCTATGGTTTGGGAACCGTTGGTTTCCATTTTTTTTCTGGTCAAAAAATCTTTGAACCAATAGAACTTTATAGAAAGATCACCAAACAACAAAAACACAAGCATACGATTCATGCGATTTCGAATGTTTTTAAAATTCTCAATAAAACAACCTTTCTTATTGATTGGTTTGATTTGCCTAAGCTATGGTTTGGGAACCATTGGTTTCCATTCTTTTTCTCGTCAAAAAATCATTGAACTAATAGAACTTGATAGAAAGATCACAAAACAACACCATAAGAATCATGCGATTCCGAATGTTTCTAAAATTCTCAATGACACAACCTTTCTTATTGATTGGTTTGATTTGCCTAGGCTATGGTTTGGGAACCGTTGGTTTCTGATGTCTCTCATTTTAGTAGTGTTTTATAGGTCATTTTCCTTTGTAAATATGTGTCTTTCTTCCCGTTTCTTGTGAGTTTTGTCCCTTTTTAGCTTAGATTCCGTATTTCTATGAGATTCGGAGACTATGCGCGTTTTGTGTGTTTTGTAGGCATTTCGGAGCAAGAATCATGGAGTTTGGAGCATGGCATGATGGAGGAATTCAAGGATGGAAAAGGACCCAAAATGGAGCTAACAATGCATGGAAAGAAGCCTCAAGTGAAGACGAAGAGAATGGCGAAAGAATCGAGTCAATCGGAGCTAAAACGAGAGAGAACGGAGCGAAACAAGCTGAAAAATGCCTTAGGACCGAGGTACCCAGCATGTCGGGCCCGAGGTACCATGGTGGCCCGAGGTGGTGGTCCGAGGTGTGCATGTCGGGCCCGAGGTCGCTGGAACGTATGCCCTTGGACCGAGGTTGAAGCAAGTCGGGCCCGAGGTTCCTCCATGTCGATCCATGTCGGTCATGGCTCCGGATTCCTTTCTTTTTGGGATTTTCTTGTTAATTCCCAAAATGATATTTGCTTCCTTGGAGGTCAAGGAGTCTAGAAGCCTTGGGGATCAAGGAGTTCTAGAAGCCTTGGAGGCCAAGGACTTGCCTTGGAGCCCAAGGAGTTTAGAGGGGTAATTTAGTCTTTGTAGTAGGGGGAAAAATCTCTATAAAAGCCCTTGTAATCTCTCAATCTAGAATCACATACACTTGGGAGAGTGAGTAGAGAGGGACGTTTGAGAGGGTAGAAGGAAGAAGGGGGTGGACTCTTCTCCAAGGGAGGGAAAGAACCCAAGATCTAGAGGAGGATTTGGGTGAATTCCTTTCCTTGGAGAGGAAAGAAACCCTTAAGCTTGGAGCGGGAGTAGAGATTGTAAGGATTCCTCTTTCTTTGTTTAATTGAAGTTTGCTTTGGCTTTGATTTTGTGTTTGAATCGTTGATAGTGGATTTACTTGCATGAATCATGATTTGCTTATGGTCTTTGATGATTACTAGTTTGAAATCCATGATTAGCGAGTAGATTACATGTGCTTAGGGTAGGGGGCGTAAACCCCAACTCAATTGCATGTGCTTGAACCAATTTCATGAATTGATTGCCTTGATCCATGTCTATTTACCCTATGATTCTTAGATTGACAACCTAGGAGTAGGAGTAGATAGAGAGTCAATTGGCTTGAATGAATGCGAAAGCCTAGTTCCTTGTGATTAATGGCATGATTTGATTGGATTTGTTAATCTTTGTCTAAGGCGAAAGTCTCTAGTTCATTGGTCTATATGATAGCATGTGAAGTTGATGTTGGCATGAACCCCTAGCCCTAGGATCTCCTTAGCCTAGCTTGTTTCTCTCCTTTCGTATTGATTGTTTTGTCGAGCCCGAGTCCCCTAGCCTCGAGCCCGACTTTGTTTGTGCCTAGCTACCTCGGTCCCGAGTTGCTTCGCGTGTCTTCTCTCCCATTGTGTTTGTGATTAGACAAATCGACCGTTCAAACGCGCATGAAATAATTCCCTGTGATCGACCTTGACCACCGTACTACAACGGGGTCGTGATACAAATATTTTTTGTTGATTGACCCGGGGCCCTATCCTTAGAATTGGTATAGCACATCGGGCCTGTCATCAGTTTCCATTCTTTTTCTCGTCAAAAAATCTTTGAACCAATAAAACTTGATAGAAAGATCACCAAAGAACAAAAACACAAGCATACGATTCATGCGATTTCGAATGTTTCTCAAATTCTCAATAAAACAACTTTTTTTATTGATTGGTTTGATTTGCCTAAGCTATGGTTTGGGAACCATTGGTTTCCATTCTTTTTCTCGTCAAAAAATCATTGAACTAATAGAACATGATAGAAAGATCACCAAACAACACCATACGAATCATGCGATTCCGAATGTTTCTAAAATTTTCAATAACACAACCTTTCTTATTGATTGGTTTGATTTGCCTAGACTATGGTTTGGGAACCGTTGGTTTCCATTCTTTTTATCGTCAAAAAATCTTTGAACCCATAGAACTTGATAGAAGGATCACCAAACAACACAAAGACAAGCATACGATTCATGCGATTTCGAATGTTTCTCAAATTCTCAATAACACCCTTATTGATTGGTTTGATTTCCCTAGGCTATGGTTTGGGAACCGTTGGTTTCCATTCTTTTTCTCGTCAAAAAATCTTTGAACCAATAGAACTTGATAGAAAGATCACCAAGCAACACAAAGACAAGCATACGATTCATGCGATTTCGAATGTTTCTCAAATTCTCAATAACACCCTTATTGATTGGTTTGATTTCCCTAGGCTATGGTTTGGGAACCCTTGGTTCCATTCTTTTTCTCGTCAAAAAATATTTGAACTAATAGAACTTGATAGAAAGATCACCAAACAACACCAACAAAACCATACGAATCATGCGATTCCGAATGTTTTTCAAATTCTCAATAACACAACCTTTCCTGATGATTGGTTTGATTTGGCTAAGCTATGGTTTGGGAACGGTTGGTTTCCATTTTTTTTCTGGTCAAAAAATCTTTGAACCAATAGAACTTTATAGAAAGATCACCAAACAACAAAAACACAAGCATACGATTCATGCGATTTCGAATGTTTCTCAAATTCTCAATAAAACAACCTTTCTTATTGATTGGTTTGATTTGCCTAAGCTATGGTTTGGGAACCATTGGTTTCCATTCTTTTTCTCATCAAAAAATGATTGAACTAATAGAACTTGATAGAAAGATCACCAAACAACACCATACGAATCATGCGATTCCGAATGTTTCTAAAATTCTCAATGACACAACCTTTCTTATTGATTGGTTTGATTTGCCTAGGCTATGGTTTGGGAACCGTTGGTTTCCATTCTTTTTCTCGTCAAAAAATCTTTGAACCAATAGAACTTGATAGAAAGATCACCAAACAACAAAAACACAAGCATACGATTCATGCGATTTCGAATGTTTCTCAAATTCTCAATAAAACAACCTTTTTTATTGATTGGTTTGATTTGCCTAAGCTATGGTTTGGGAACCATTGGTTTCCATTCTTTTTCTCGTTAAAAAATCATTAAACTAATAGAACATGATAGAAAGATCACCAAACAACACTATACGAATCATGCGATTCCGAATGTTTCTAAAATTTTCAATAACACAACCTTTCTTATTGATTGGTTTGATTTGCCTAGGCTATAGTTTGGGAACCGTTGGTTTCCATTCTTTTTCTCGTCAAAAAATCTTTGAACCAATAGAACTTGATAGAAGGATCACCAAACAACACAAAGACAAGCATACGATTCATGCGATTTCGGATGTTTCTCAAATTCTCAATAACACCCTTATTGATTGGTTTGATTTCCCTAGCCTATGGTTTGGGAACTGTTGGTTTCCATTCTTTTTCTCGTCAAAAAGTCTTTGAAATAATAGGACTTGATAGAAAGATCACCAAACAAAACCAACACAAGCATACGAATCATGCGATTCCGAATGTTTCTCAAATTCTCAATAACACAACCTTTCCGATTGATTGGTTTGATTTGCCTAAGCTATGGTTTGGGAACCGTTGGTTTCCATTCTTTTTCTCGTCAAAAAATCTTTGTACCAATAGAACTTGATAGAAAAGATCACCAAACACCAAAAACACAAGCATACGATTCATGCGATTTCGAATGTTTCTCAAATTCTCAATAAAACAACCTTTTTTATTGATTGGTTTGATTTGCCTAAGCTATGGTTTGGGAACCATTGGTTTCCATTCTTTTTCTCGTCAAAAAATCATTGAACTAATAGAACATTATAGAAAGATCACCAAACAACACCATACGAATCATGCGATCCCGAATGTTTCTAAAATTTTCAATAACACAACCTTTCTTATTGATTGGTTTGATTTGCCTAGACTATGGTTTGGGAACCGTTGGTTTCCATTCTTCTTCTTGTCAAAAAATCTTTGAACCAATAGAACTTGATAGAAAGATCACCAAACAACACAAAGACAAGCATACGATTCATGCGATTTCGAATGTTTCTCAAATTCTCAATAACACCCTTATTGATTGGTTTGATTTCCCTAGGCTATGGTTTGGGAACCATTGGTTTCCATTCTTTTTCTCGTCAAAAAATGATTGAACTAATAGAACTTGATAGAAAGATCACCAAACAACACCATACGAATCATGCGATTCCGAATGTTTCTAAAATTCTCAATGACACAACCTTTCTTATTGATTGGTTTGATTTGCCTAGGCTATGGTTTGGGAACCGTTGGTTTCCATTCTTTTTCTCGTCAAAAAATCTTTGAACCAATAGAACTTGATAGAAAGATCACCAAACAACAAAAAGACAAGCATACGATTCATGCGATTTCGAATGTTTCTCAAATTCTCAATAAAACAACCTTTTTTATTGATTGGTTTGATTTGCCTAAGCTATGGTTTGGGAACCATTGGTTTCCATTCTTTTTCTCGTTAAAAAATCATTAAACTAATAGAACATGATAGAAAGATCACCAAACAACACTATACGAATCATGCGATTCCGAATGTTTCTAAAATTTTCAATAACACAACCTTTCTTATTGATTGGTTTGATTTGCCTAGGCTATAGTTTGGGAACCGTTGGTTTCCATTCTTTTTCTCGTCAAAAAATCTTTGAACCAATAGAACTTGATAGAAGGATCACCAAACAACACAAAGACAAGCATACGATTCATGCGATTTCGGATGTTTCTCAAATTCTCAATAACACCCTTATTGATTGGTTTGATTTCCCTAGCCTATGGTTTGGGAACTGTTGGTTTCCATTCTTTTTCTCGTCAAAAAGTCTTTGAAATAATAGGACTTGATAGAAAGATCACCAAACAAAACCAACACAAGCATACGAATCATGCGATTCCGAATGTTTCTCAAATTCTCAATAACACAACCTTTCCGATTGATTGGTTTGATTTGCCTAAGCTATGGTTTGGGAACCGTTGGTTTCCATTCTTTTTCTCGTCAAAAAATCTTTGTACCAATAGAACTTGATAGAAAAGATCACCAAACACCAAAAACACAAGCATACGATTCATGCGATTTCGAATGTTTCTCAAATTCTCAATAAAACAACCTTTTTTATTGATTGGTGTGATTTGCCTAAGCTATGGTTTGGGAACCATTGGTTTCCATTCTTTTTCTCGTCAAAAAATCATTGAACTAATAGAACATTATAGAAAGATCACCAAACAACACCATACGAATCATGCGATCCCGAATGTTTCTAAAATTTTCAATAACACAACCTTTCTTATTGATTGGTTTGATTTGCCTAGACTATGGTTTGGGAACCGTTGGTTTCCATTCTTCTTCTTGTCAAAAAATCTTTGAACCAATAGAACTTGATAGAAAGATCACCAAACAACACAAAGACAAGCATACGATTCATGCGATTTCGAATGTTTCTCAAATTCTCAATAACACCCTTATTGATTGGTTTGATTTCCCTAGGCTATGGTTTGGGAACCTTTGGATTCCATTCTTTTTCTCATCAAAAAATATTTGAACTAACAGAACTTGATAGAAAGATCACCAAACAACACCAACAAAACCATACGAATCATGCGATTCCGAATGTTTTTCAAATTCTCAATAACACAACCTTTCTTGATGATTGGTTTGATTTGGCTAAGCTATGGTTTGGGAACCGTTGGTTTCCATTTTTTTTCTGGTCAAAAAATCTTTGAACCAATAGAACTTTATAGAAAGATCACCAAACAACAAAAACACAAGCATACGATTCATGCGATTTCGAATGTTTTTCAAATTCTCAATAAAACAACCTTTTTTATTGATTGGTTTGATTTGCCTAAGCTATGGTTTGGGAACCATTGGTTTCCATTCTTTTTCTCGTTAAAAAATCATTAAACTAATAGAACATGATAGAAAGATCACCAAACAACACCATACGAATCATGCGATTCCGAATGTTTCTAAAATTTTCAATAACACAACCTTTCTTATTGATTGGTTTGATTTCCCTAGGCTATGGTTTGGGAACCGTTGGTTTCCATTCTTTTTCTCGTCAAAAAATCTTTGAACCAATAGAACTTGATAGAAAGATCACCAAACAACACAAAGACAAGCATACGATTCATGCGATTTCGAATGTTTCTCAAATTCTCAATAACACCCTTATTGATTGGTTTGATTTCCCTAGGCTATGGTTTGGGAACCCTTGGATTCCATTCTTTTTCTCGTCAAAAAATATTTGAACTAATAGAACTTGATAGAAAGATCACCAAACAACACCAACAAAACCATACGAATCATGCGATTCCGAATGTTTTTCAAATTCTCAATAACACAACCTTTCCTGATGATTGGTTTGATTTGGCTAAGCTATGGTTTGGGAACGGTTGGTTTCCATTTTTTTTCTGGTCAAAAAATCTTTGAACCAATAGAACTTTATAGAAAGATCACCAAACAACAAAAACACAAGCATACGATTCATGCGATTTCGAATGTTTTTCAAATTCTCAATAAAACAACCTTTCTTATTGATTGGTGTGATTTGCCTAAGCTATGGTTTGGGAACCATTGGTTTCCATTCTTTTTCTCGTCAAAAAATCATTAAACTAATAGAACATGATAGAAAGATCACCAAACAACACCATACGAATCATGCGATTCCGAATGTTTCTAAAATTTTCAATAACACAACCTTTCTTATCGATTGGTTTGATTTGCCTAGGCTATGGTTTGGGAACCGTTGGTTTCCATTCTTTTTCTCGTCAAAAAATCTTTGAACCAATAGAACTTGATAGAAGTATCACCAAACAACACAAAACAAGCATACGATTCATGCGATTTCGGATGTTTCTCAAATTCTCAATAACACCCTTATTGATTGGTTTGATTTCCTTAGGCTATGGTTTGGGAACTGTTGGTTTCCATTCTTTTTCTCGTCAAAAAATCTTTGAAATAATAGGACTTGATAGAAAGATCACCAAACAAAACCAACACAAGCATACGAATCATGCGATTCCGAATGTTTCTCAAATTCTCAATAACACAACCTTTCCGATTGATTGGTTTGATTTGCCTAAGCTATGGTTTGGGAACCGTTGGTTTCCATTCTTTTTCTCGTCAAAAAATCTTTGTACCAATAGAACTTGATAGAAAAGATCACCAAACACCAAAAACACAAGCATACGATTCATGCGATTTCGAATGTTTCTCAAATTCTCAATAAAACAACCTTTTTTATTGATTGGTTTGATTTACCTAAGCTATGGTTTGGGAACCATTGGTTTCCATTCTTTTTCTCGTCAAAAAATCATTGAACTAATAGAACATTATAGAAAGATCACCAAACAACACCATACGAATCATGCGATCCCGAATGTTTCTAAAATTTTCAATAACACAACCTTTCTTATTGATTGGTTTGATTTGCCTAGACTATGGTTTGGGAACCGTTGGTTTCCATTCTTCTTCTTGTCAAAAAATCTTTGAACCAATAGAACTTGATAGAAAGATCACCAAACAACACAAAGACAAGCATACGATTCATGCGATTTCGAATGTTTCTCAAATTCTCAATAACACCCTTATTGATTGGTTTGATTTCCCTAGGCTATGGTTTGGGAACCCTTGGATTCCATTCTTTTTCTCATCAAAAAATATTTGAACTAACAGAACTTGATAGAAAGATCACCAAACAACACCAACAAAACCATACGAATCATGCGATTCCGAATGTTTTTCAAATTCTCAATAACACAACCTTTCCTGATGATTGGTTTGATTTGGCTAAGCTATGGTTTGGGAACCGTTGGTTTCCATTTTTTTTCAGGTCAAAAAATCTTTGAACCAATAGAACTTTATAGAAAGATCACCAAACAACAAAAACACAAGCATACGATTCATGCGATTTCGAATGTTTTTCAAATTCTCAATAAAACAACCTTTCTTATTGATTGGTTTGATTTGCCTAAGCTATGGTTTGGGAACCATTGGTTTCCATTCTTTTTCTCGTCAAAAAATCATTAAACTAATAGAACATGATAGAAAGATCACCAAACAACACCATACGAATCATGCGATTCCGAATGTTTCTAAAATTTTCAATAACACAACCTTTCTTATTGATTGGTTTGATTTCCCTAGGCTATGGTTTGGGAACCGTTGGTTTCCATTCTTTTTCTCGTCAAAAAATCTTTGAACCAATAGAACTTGATAGAAAGATCACCAAACAACACAAAGACAAGCATACGATTCATGCGATTTCGAATGTTTCTCAAATTTTCAATAACACCCTTATTGATTGGTTTGATTTCCCTAGGCTATGGTTTGGGAACCCTTGGATTCCATTCTTTTTCTCGTCAAAAAATATTTGAACTAATAGAACTTGATAGAAAGATCACCAAACAACACCAACAAAACCATACGAATCATGCGATTCCGAATGTTTTTCAAATTCTCAATAACACAACCTTTCCTGAAGATTGGTTTGATCTGGCTAAGCTATGGTTTAGGAACAGTTGGTTTCCATTTTTTTTCTGGTCAAAAAATCTTTGAACCAATAGAACTTTATAGAAAGATCACCAAACAACAAAAACACAAGCATACGATTCATGCGATTTCGAATGTTTCTCAAATTCTCAATAAAACAACCTTTCTTATTGATTGGTTTGATTTGCCTAAGCTATGGTTTGGGAACCATTGGTTTCCATTCTTTTTCTCGTCAAAAAATGATTGAACTAATAGAACTTGATAGAAAGATCACCAAACAACACCATACGAATCATGCGATTCCGAATGTTTCTAAAATTCTCAATGACACAACCTTTCTTATTGATTGGTTTGATTTGCCTAGGCTATGGTTTGGGAACCGTTGGTTTCCAATCTTTTTCTCGTCAAAAAATCTTTGAACCAATAGAACTTGATAGAAAGATCACCAAACAACAAAAACACAAGCATACGATTCATGCGATTTCGAATGTTTCTCAAATTCTCAATAAAACATCCTTTTTTATTGATTGGTTTGATTTGCCTAAGCTATGGTTTGGGAACCATTGGTTTCCATTCTTTTTCTCGTCAAAAAATCATTAAACTAATAGAACATGATAGAAAGATCACCAAACAACACCATACGAATCATGCGATTCCGAATGATTCTAAAATTTTCAATAACACAACCTTTCTTATTGATTGGTTTGATTTGCCTAGGCTATGGTTTGGGAACCGTTGGTTTCCATTCTTTTTATCGTCAAAAAATCTTTGAACCAATAGAACTTGATAGAAGGATCACCAAACAACACAAAGACAAGCATACGATTCATGCGATTTCGGATGTTTCTCAAATTCTCAATAACACCCTTATTGATTGGTTTGATTTCCCTAGGCTATGGTTTGGGAACTGTTGGTTTCCATTCTTTTTCTCGTCAAAAAATCTTTGAAATAATAGGACTTGATAGAAAGATCACCAAACAAAACCAACACAAGCATACGAATCATGCGATTCCGAATGTTTCTCAAATTCTCAATAACACAACCTTTCCGATTGATTGGTTTGATTTGCCTCAGCTATGGTTTGGGAACCGTTGGTTTCCATTCTTTTTCTCGTCAAAAAATCTTTGTACCAATAGAACTTGATAGAAAAGATCACCAAACACCAAAAGCACAAGCATACGATTCATGCGATTTCGAATGTTTCTCAAATTCTCAATAAAACAACCTTTCTTATTGATTGGTTTGATTTGCCTAAGCTATGGTTTGGGAACCATTGATTTCCATTCTTTTTCTCGTCAAAAAAAAATTGAACTAATAGAACTTGATAGAAAGATCACCAAACAACACCATACGAATCATGCGATTCCGAATGTTTCTAAAATTCTCAATGACACAACCTTTCTTATTGATTGGTTTGATTTGCCTAGGCTATGGTTTGGGAACCGTTGGTTTCCATTCTTTTTCTCGTCAAAAAATCTTTGAACCAATAGAACTTGATAGAAAGATCACCAAACAACAAAAACACAAGCATACGATTCATGCGATTTCGAATGTTTCTCAAATTCTCAATAAAACAACCTTTTTTATTGATTGGTTTGATTTGCCTAAGCTATGGTTTGGGAACCATTGGTTTCCATTCTTTTTCTCGTCAAAAAATCATTAACTAATAGAACATGATAGAAAGATCACCGAACAACACCATACGAATCATGCGATTCCGAATGTTTTTAAAATTTTCAATAACACAACCTTTCTTATTGATTGGTTTGATTTGCCTAGGCTATGGTTTGGGAACCGTTGGTTTCCATTCTTTTTCTCGTCAAAAAATCTTTGAACCAATAGAACTTGATAGAAGGATCACCAAACATCACAAAGACAAGCATACGATTCATGCGATTTCGGATGTTTCTCAAATTCTCAATAACACCCTTATTGATTGGTTTGATTTCCCTAGGCTATGGTTTGGGAACTATTGGTTTCCATTCTTTTTCTCGTCAAAAAATCTTTGAATTAATAGGACTTGATAGAAAGATCACCAAACAAAACCAACACAAGCATACGAATCATGCGATTCCGAATGTTTCTCAAATTCTCAATAACACAACCTTTCCGATTGATTGGTTTGATTTGCCTTAGCTATGGTTTGGGAACCGTTGGTTTCCATTCTTTTTCTCGTCAAAAAATCTTTGTACCAATAGAACTTGATAGAAAGATCACCAAACAACAAAAACACAAGCATACGATTCATGCGATTTCGAATGTTTCTCAAATTCTCAATAAAACAACCTTTTTTATTGATTGGTTTGATTTGCCTAAGCTATGGTTTGGGAACCATTGGTTTCCATTCTTTTTCTCGTCAAAAAATCATTAACTAATAGAACATGATAGAAAGATCACCGAACAACACCATACGAATCATGCGATTCCGAATGTTTCTAAAATTTTCAATAACACAACCTTTCTTATTGATTGGTTTGATTTGCCTAGACTATGGTTTGGGAACCGTTGGTTTCCATTCTTTTTCTCGTCAAAAAATCTTTGAACCAATAGAACTTGATAGAAAGATCACCAAACAACACAAAGACAAGCATACGATTCATGCGATTTCGAATGTTTCTCAAATTCTCAATAACACCCTTATTGATTGGTTTGATTTCCCTAGGCTATGGTTTGGGAACCCTTGGATTCCATTCTTTTTCTCGTCAAAAAATATTTGAACTATTAGAACTTGATAGAAAGATCACCAAACAACACCAACAAAACCATACGAATCATGCGATTCCGAATGTTTTTCAAATTCTCAATAACACAACCTTTCCTGATGATTGGTTTGATTTGGCTATGCTATGGTTTGGGAACGGTTGGTTTCCATTTTTTTTCTGGTCAAAAAATCTTTGAACCAATAGAACTTTATAGAAAGATCACCAAACAACAAAAACACAAGCATACGATTCATGCGATTTCGAATGTTTCTAAAATTCTCAATAAAACAACCTTTCTTATTGATTGGTTTGATTTGCCTAAGCTATGGTTTGGGAACCATTGATTTCCATTCTTTTTCTCGTCAAAAAAAAATTGAACTAATAGAACTTGATAGAAAGATCACCAAACAACACCATACGAATCATGCGATTCCGAATGTTTCTAAAATTCTCAATGACACAACCTTTCTTATTGATTGGTTTGATTTGCCTAGGCTATGGTTTGGGAACCGTTGGTTTCCATTCTTTTTCTCGTCAAAAAATCTTTGAACCTATAGAACTTGATAGAAAGATCACCAAACAACAAAAACACAAGCATACGATTCATGCGATTTCGAATGTTTCTCAAATTCTCAATAAAACAACCTTTTTTATTGATTGGTTTGATTTGCCTAAGCTATGGTTTGGGAACCATTGGTTTCCATTCTTTTTCTCGTCAAAAAATATTTGAACTAATAGAACTTGATAGAAAGATCACCAAACAACACCAACAAAACCATACGAATCATGCGATTCCGAATGTTTTTCAAATTCTCAATAACACAACCTTTCCTGATGATTGGTTTGATTTGGCTAAGCTATGGTTTGGGAACCGTTGGTTTCCATTTTTTTTCTGGTCAAAAAATCTTTGAACCAATAGAACTTTATAGAAAGATCACCAAACAACAAAAACACAAGCATACGATTCATGCGATTTCGAATGTTTTTCAAATTCTCAATAAAACAACCTTTCTTATTGATTGGTGTGATTTGCCTAAGCTATGGTTTGGGAACCATTGGTTTCCATTCTTTTTCTCGTCAAAAAATCATTAAACTAATAGAACATGATAGAAAGATCACCAAACAACACCATACGAATCATGCGATTCCGAATGTTTCTAAAATTTTCAATAACACAACCTTTCTTATTGATTGGTTTGATTTGCCTAGGCTATGGTTTGGGAACCGTTGGTTTCCATTCTTTTTCTCGTCAAAAAATCTTTGAACCAATAGAACTTGATAGAAAGATCACCAAACAACACAAAGACAAGCATACGATTCATGCGATTTCGAATGTTTCTCAAATTCTCAATAACACCCTTATTGATTGGTTTGATTTCCCTAGGCTATGGTTTGGGAACCCTTGGATTCCATTCTTTTTCTCGTCAAAAAATATTTGAACTATTAGAACTTGATAGAAAGATCACCAAACAACACCAACAAAACCATACGAATCATGCGATTCCGAATGTTTTTCAAATTCTCAATAACACAACCTTTCCTGATGATTGGTTTGATTTGGCTAAGCTATGGTTTGGGAACGGTTGGTTTCCATTTTTTTTCTGGTCAAAAAATCTTTGAACCAATAGAACTTTATAGAAAGATCACCAAACAACAAAAACACAAGCATACGATTCATGCGATTTCGAATGTTTCTCAAATTCTCAATAAAACAACCTTTCTTATTGATTGGTTTGATTTGCCTAAGCTATGGTTTGGGAACCATTGATTTCCATTCTTTTTCTCGTCAAAAAAAAATTGAACTAATAGAACTTGATAGAAAGATCACCAAACAACACCATACGAATCATGCGATTCCGAATGTTTCTAAAATTCTCACTGACACAACCTTTCTTATTGATTGGTTTGATTTGCCTAGGCTATGGTTTGGGAACCGTTGGTTTCCATTCTTTTTCTCGTCAAAAAATCTTTGAACCTATAGAACTTGATAGAAAGATCACCAAACAACAAAAACACAAGCATACGATTCATGCGATTTCGAATGTTTCTCAAATTCTCAATAAAACAACCTTTTTTATTGATTGGTTTGATTTGCCTAAGCTATGGTTTGGGAACCATTGGTTTCCATTCTTTTTCTCGTCAAAAAATATTTGAACTAATAGAACTTGATAGAAAGATCACCAAACAACACCAACAAAACCATACGAATCATGCGATTCCGAATGTTTTTCAAATTCTCAATAACACAACCTTTCCTGATGATTGGTTTGATTTGGCTAAGCTATGGTTTGGGAACCGTTGGTTTCCATTTTTTTTCTGGTCAAAAAATCTTTGAACCAATAGAACTTTATAGAAAGATCACCAAACAACAAAAACACAAGCATACGATTCATGCGATTTCGAATGTTTTTCAAATTCTCAATAAAACAACCTTTCTTATTGATTGGTGTGATTTGCCTAAGCTATGGTTTGGGAACCATTGGTTTCCATTCTTTTTCTCGTCAAAAAATCATTAAACTAATAGAACATGATAGAAGGATCACCAAACAACACCATACGAATCATGCGATTCCGAATGTTTCTAAAATTTTCAATAACACAACCTTTCTTATTGATTGGTTTGATTTGCCTAGGCTATGGTTTCGGAACCGTTGGTTTCCATTCTTTTTCTCGTCAAAAAATCTTTGAACCAATAGAACTTGATAGAAAGATCACCAAACAACACAAAGACAAGCATACGATTCATGCGATTTCGAATGTTTCTCAAATTCTCAATAACACCCTTATTGATTGGTTTGATTTCCCTAGGCTATGGTTTGGGAACCCTTGGATTCCATTCTTTTTCTCGTCAAAAAATATTTGAACTATTAGAACTTGATAGAAAGATCACCAAACAACACCAACAAAACCATACGAATCATGCGATTCCGAATGTTTTTCAAATTCTCAATAACACAACCTTTCCTGATGATTGGTTTGATTTGGCTAAGCTATGGTTTGGGAACGGTTGGTTTCCATTTTTTTTCTGGTCAAAAAATCTTTGAACCAATAGAACTTTATAGAAAGATCACCAAACAACAAAAACACAAGCATACGATTCATGCGATTTCGAATGTTTCTCAAATTCTCAATAAAACAACCTTTCTTATTGATTGGTTTGATTTGCCTAAGCTATGGTTTGGGAACCATTGATTTCCATTCTTTTTCTCGTCAAAAAAAAATTGAACTAATAGAACTTGATAGAAAGATCACCAAACAACACCATACGAATCATGCGATTCCGAATGTTTCTAAAATTCTCAATGACACAACCTTTCTTATTGATTGGTTTGATTTGCCTAGGCTATGGTTTGGGAACCATTGGTTTCCATTCTTTTTCTCGTCAAAAAATCTTTGAACCAATAGAACTTGACAGAAAGATCACCAAACAACAAAAACACAAGCATACGATTCATGCGATTTCGAATGTTTCTCAAATTCTCATTAAAATAACCTTTTTTATTGATTGGTTTGATTTGCCTAAGCTATGGTTTGGGAACCATTGGTTTCCATTCTTTTTCTCGTCAAAAAATCATTAAACTAATAGAACATGATAGAAAGATCACCAAACAACACCATACGAATCATGCGATTCCGAATGTTTCTAAAATTTTCAATAACACAACCTTTCTTATTGATTGGTTTGATTTGCCTAGGCTATGGTTTGGGAACCGTTGGTTTCCATTCTTTTTGTCGTCAAAAAATCTTTGAACCAATAGAACTTGATAGAAGGATCACCAAAAAACACAAAGACAAGCATACGATTCATGCGATTTCGGATGTTTCTCAAATTCTCAATAACACCCTTATTGATTGGTTTGATTTCCCTAGGCTATGGTTTGGGAACCCTTGGATTCCATTCTTTTTCTCATCAAAAAATATTTGAACTAACAGAACTTGATAGAAAGATCACCAAACAACACCAACAAAACCATACGAATCATGCGATTCCGAATGTTTTTCAAATTCTCAATAACACAACCTTTCCTGATGATTGGTTTGATTTGGCTAAGCTATGGTTTGGGAACCGTTGGTTTCCATTTTTTTTCTGGTCAAAAAATCTTTGAACCAATAGAACTTTATAGAAAGATCACCAAACAACAAAAACACAAGCATACGATTCATGCGATTTCGAATGTTTCTCAAATTCTCAATAAAACAACCTTTCTTATTGATTGGTTTGATTTGCCTAAGCTATGGTTTGGGAACCATTGGTTTCCATTCTTTTTCTCGTCAAAAAATCATTAACTAATAGAACATGATAGAAAGATCACCGAACAACACCATACGAATCATGCGATTCCGAATGTTTTTAAAATTTTCAATAACACAACCTTTCTTATTGATTGGTTTGATTTGCCTAGGCTATGGTTTGGGAACCGTTGGTTTCCATTCTTTTTCTCGTCAAAAAATCTTTGAACCAATAGAACTTGATAGAAGGATCACCAAACATCACAAAGACAAGCATACGATTCATGCGATTTCGGATGTTTCTCAAATTCTCAATAACACCCTTATTGATTGGTTTGATTTCCCTAGGCTATGGTTTGGGAACTATTGGTTTCCATTCTTTTTCTCGTCAAAAAATCTTTGAATTAATAGGACTTGATAGAAAGATCACCAAACAAAACCAACACAAGCATACGAATCATGCGATTCCGAATGTTTCTCAAATTCTCAATAACACAACCTTTCCGATTGATTGGTTTGATTTGCCTTAGCTATGGTTTGGGAACCGTTGGTTTCCATTCTTTTTCTCGTCAAAAAATCTTTGTACCAATAGAACTTGATAGAAAGATCACCAAACAACAAAAACACAAGCATACGATTCATGCGATTTCGAATGTTTCTCAAATTCTCAATAAAACAACCTTTTTTATTGATTGGTTTGATTTGCCTAAGCTATGGTTTGGGAACCATTGGTTTCCATTCTTTTTCTCGTCAAAAAATCATTAACTAATAGAACATGATAGAAAGATCACCGAACAACACCATACGAATCATGCGATTCCGAATGTTTCTAAAATTTTCAATAACACAACCTTTCTTATTGATTGGTTTGATTTGCCTAGACTATGGTTTGGGAACCGTTGGTTTCCATTCTTTTTCTCGTCAAAAAATCTTTGAACCAATAGAACTTGATAGAAAGATCACCAAACAACACAAAGACAAGCATACGATTCATGCGATTTCGAATGTTTCTCAAATTCTCAATAACACCCTTATTGATTGGTTTGATTTCCCTAGGCTATGGTTTGGGAACCCTTGGATTCCATTCTTTTTCTCGTCAAAAAATATTTGAACTATTAGAACTTGATAGAAAGATCACCAAACAACACCAACAAAACCATACGAATCATGCGATTCCGAATGTTTTTCAAATTCTCAATAACACAACCTTTCCTGATGATTGGTTTGATTTGGCTATGCTATGGTTTGGGAACGGTTGGTTTCCATTTTTTTTCTGGTCAAAAAATCTTTGAACCAATAGAACTTTATAGAAAGATCACCAAACAACAAAAACACAAGCATACGATTCATGCGATTTCGAATGTTTCTCAAATTCTCAATAAAACAACCTTTCTTATTGATTGGTTTGATTTGCCTAAGCTATGGTTTGGGAACCATTGATTTCCATTCTTTTTCTCGTCAAAAAAAAATTGAACTAATAGAACTTGATAGAAAGATCACCAAACAACACCATACGAATCATGCGATTCCGAATGTTTCTAAAATTCTCAATGACACAACCTTTCTTATTGATTGGTTTGATTTGCCTAGGCTATGGTTTGGGAACCGTTGGTTTCCATTCTTTTTCTCGTCAAAAAATCTTTGAACCTATAGAACTTGATAGAAAGATCACCAAACAACAAAAACACAAGCATACGATTCATGCGATTTCGAATGTTTCTCAAATTCTCAATAAAACAACCTTTTTTATTGATTGGTTTGATTTGCCTAAGCTATGGTTTGGGAACCATTGGTTTCCATTCTTTTTCTCGTCAAAAAATATTTGAACTAATAGAACTTGATAGAAAGATCACCAAACAACACCAACAAAACCATACGAATCATGCGATTCCGAATGTTTTTCAAATTCTCAATAACACAACCTTTCCTGATGATTGGTTTGATTTGGCTAAGCTATGGTTTGGGAACCGTTGGTTTCCATTTTTTTTCTGGTCAAAAAATCTTTGAACCAATAGAACTTTATAGAAAGATCACCAAACAACAAAAACACAAGCATACGATTCATGCGATTTCGAATGTTTTTCAAATTCTCAATAAAACAACCTTTCTTATTGATTGGTGTGATTTGCCTAAGCTATGGTTTGGGAACCATTGGTTTCCATTCTTTTTCTCGTCAAAAAATCATTAAACTAATAGAACATGATAGAAAGATCACCAAACAACACCATACGAATCATGCGATTCCGAATGTTTCTAAAATTTTCAATAACACAACCTTTCTTATTGATTGGTTTGATTTGCCTAGGCTATGGTTTGGGAACCGTTGGTTTCCATTCTTTTTCTCGTCAAAAAATCTTTGAACCAATAGAACTTGATAGAAAGATCACCAAACAACACAAAGACAAGCATACGATTCATGCGATTTCGAATGTTTCTCAAATTCTCAATAACACCCTTATTGATTGGTTTGATTTCCCTAGGCTATGGTTTGGGAACCCTTGGATTCCATTCTTTTTCTCGTCAAAAAATATTTGAACTATTAGAACTTGATAGAAAGATCACCAAACAACACCAACAAAACCATACGAATCATGCGATTCCGAATGTTTTTCAAATTCTCAATAACACAACCTTTCCTGATGATTGGTTTGATTTGGCTAAGCTATGGTTTGGGAACGGTTGGTTTCCATTTTTTTTCTGGTCAAAAAATCTTTGAACCAATAGAACTTTATAGAAAGATCACCAAACAACAAAAACACAAGCATACGATTCATGCGATTTCGAATGTTTCTCAAATTCTCAATAAAACAACCTTTCTTATTGATTGGTTTGATTTGCCTAAGCTATGGTTTGGGAACCATTGATTTCCATTCTTTTTCTCGTCAAAAAAAAATTGAACTAATAGAACTTGATAGAAAGATCACCAAACAACACCATACGAATCATGCGATTCCGAATGTTTCTAAAATTCTCACTGACACAACCTTTCTTATTGATTGGTTTGATTTGCCTAGGCTATGGTTTGGGAACCGTTGGTTTCCATTCTTTTTCTCGTCAAAAAATCTTTGAACCTATAGAACTTGATAGAAAGATCACCAAACAACAAAAACACAAGCATACGATTCATGCGATTTCGAATGTTTCTCAAATTCTCAATAAAACAACCTTTTTTATTGATTGGTTTGATTTGCCTAAGCTATGGTTTGGGAACCATTGGTTTCCATTCTTTTTCTCGTCAAAAAATATTTGAACTAATAGAACTTGATAGAAAGATCACCAAACAACACCAACAAAACCATACGAATCATGCGATTCCGAATGTTTTTCAAATTCTCAATAACACAACCTTTCCTGATGATTGGTTTGATTTGGCTAAGCTATGGTTTGGGAACCGTTGGTTTCCATTTTTTTTCTGGTCAAAAAATCTTTGAACCAATAGAACTTTATAGAAAGATCACCAAACAACAAAAACACAAGCATACGATTCATGCGATTTCGAATGTTTTTCAAATTCTCAATAAAACAACCTTTCTTATTGATTGGTGTGATTTGCCTAAGCTATGGTTTGGGAACCATTGGTTTCCATTCTTTTTCTCGTCAAAAAATCATTAAACTAATAGAACATGATAGAAGGATCACCAAACAACACCATACGAATCATGCGATTCCGAATGTTTCTAAAATTTTCAATAACACAACCTTTCTTATTGATTGGTTTGATTTGCCTAGGCTATGGTTTCGGAACCGTTGGTTTCCATTCTTTTTCTCGTCAAAAAATCTTTGAACCAATAGAACTTGATAGAAAGATCACCAAACAACACAAAGACAAGCATACGATTCATGCGATTTCGAATGTTTCTCAAATTCTCAATAACACCCTTATTGATTGGTTTGATTTCCCTAGGCTATGGTTTGGGAACCCTTGGATTCCATTCTTTTTCTCGTCAAAAAATATTTGAACTATTAGAACTTGATAGAAAGATCACCAAACAACACCAACAAAACCATACGAATCATGCGATTCCGAATGTTTTTCAAATTCTCAATAACACAACCTTTCCTGATGATTGGTTTGATTTGGCTAAGCTATGGTTTGGGAACGGTTGGTTTCCATTTTTTTTCTGGTCAAAAAATCTTTGAACCAATAGAACTTTATAGAAAGATCACCAAACAACAAAAACACAAGCATACGATTCATGCGATTTCGAATGTTTCTCAAATTCTCAATAAAACAACCTTTCTTATTGATTGGTTTGATTTGCCTAAGCTATGGTTTGGGAACCATTGATTTCCATTCTTTTTCTCGTCAAAAAAAAATTGAACTAATAGAACTTGATAGAAAGATCACCAAACAACACCATACGAATCATGCGATTCCGAATGTTTCTAAAATTCTCAATGACACAACCTTTCTTATTGATTGGTTTGATTTGCCTAGGCTATGGTTTGGGAACCATTGGTTTCCATTCTTTTTCTCGTCAAAAAATCTTTGAACCAATAGAACTTGACAGAAAGATCACCAAACAACAAAAACACAAGCATACGATTCATGCGATTTCGAATGTTTCTCAAATTCTCATTAAAATAACCTTTTTTATTGATTGGTTTGATTTGCCTAAGCTATGGTTTGGGAACCATTGGTTTCCATTCTTTTTCTCGTCAAAAAATCATTAAACTAATAGAACATGATAGAAAGATCACCAAACAACACCATACGAATCATGCGATTCCGAATGTTTCTAAAATTTTCAATAACACAACCTTTCTTATTGATTGGTTTGATTTGCCTAGGCTATGGTTTGGGAACCGTTGGTTTCCATTCTTTTTGTCGTCAAAAAATCTTTGAACCAATAGAACTTGATAGAAGGATCACCAAAAAACACAAAGACAAGCATACGATTCATGCGATTTCGGATGTTTCTCAAATTCTCAATAACACCCTTATTGATTGGTTTGATTTCCCTAGGCTATGGTTTGGGAACCCTTGGATTCCATTCTTTTTCTCATCAAAAAATATTTGAACTAACAGAACTTGATAGAAAGATCACCAAACAACACCAACAAAACCATACGAATCATGCGATTCCGAATGTTTTTCAAATTCTCAATAACACAACCTTTCCTGATGATTGGTTTGATTTGGCTAAGCTATGGTTTGGGAACCGTTGGTTTCCATTTTTTTTCTGGTCAAAAAATCTTTGAACCAATAGAACTTTATAGAAAGATCACCAAACAACAAAAACACAAGCATACGATTCATGCGATTTCGAATGTTTCTCAAATTCTCAATAAAACAACCTTTCTTATTGATTGGTTTGATTTGCCTAAGCTATGGTTTGGGAACCATTGGTTTCCATTCTTTTTCTCGTCAAAAAATCATTAAACTAATAGAACATGATAGAAAGATCACCAAACAACACCATACGAATCATGCGATTCCGAATGTTTCTAAAATTTTCAATAACACAACCTTTCTTATTGATTGGTTTGATTTGCCTAGGCTATGGTTTGGGAACCGTTGGTTTCCATTCTTTTTCTCGTCAAAAAATCTTTGAACCAATAGAACTTGATAGAAGGATCACCAAACAACACAAAGACAAGCATACGATTCATGCGATTTCGGATGTTTCTCAAATTCTCAATAACACCCTTATTGATTGGTTTGATTTCCCTAGGCTATGGTTTGGGAACTGTTGGTTTCCATTCTTTTTCTCGTCAAAAAATCTTTGAATTAATAGGACTTGATAGAAAGATCACCAAACAAAACCAACACAAGCATACGAATCATGCGATTCCGAATGTTTCTCAATTTCTCAATAACACAACCTTTCCGATTGATTGGTTTGATTTGCCTAAGCTATGGTTTGGGAACCGTTGGTTTCCATTCTTTTTCTCGTCAAAAAATCTTTGTACCAATAGAACTTGATAGAAAGATCACCAAACAACAAAAACACAAGCATACGATTCATGCGATTTCGAATGTTTCTCAAATTCTCAATAAAACAACCTTTTTTATTAATTGGTTTGATTTGCCTAAGCTATGGTTTGGGAACCATTGGTTTCCATTCTTTTTCTCGTCAAAAAATCATTAACTAATAGAATATGATAGAAAGATCACCGAACAACACCATACGAATCATGCGATTCCGAATGTTTCTAAAATTTTCAATAACACAACCTTTCTTATTGATTGGTTTGATTTGCCTAGGCTATGGTTTGGGAACCGTTGGTTTCCATTCTTTTTCTCGTCAAAAAATCTTTGAACCAATAGAACTTGATAGAAAGATCACCAAACAACACAAAGACAAGCATACGATTCATGCGATTTCGAATGTTTCTCAAATTCTCAATAACACCCTTATTGATTGGTTTGATTTCCCTAGGCTATGGTTTGGGAACCCTTGGATTCCATTCTTTTTCTCGTCAAAAAATATTTGAACTATTAGAACTTGATAGAAAGATCACCAAACAACACCAACAAAACCATACGAATCATGCGATTCCGAATGTTTTTCAAATTCTCAATAACACAACCTTTCCTGATGATTGGTTTGATTTGGCTAAGCTATGGTTTGGGAACGGTTGGTTTCCATTTTTTTTCTGGTCAAAAAATCTTTGAACCAATAGAACTTTATAGAAAGATCACCAAACAACAAAAACACAAGCATACGATTCATGCGATTTCGAATGTTTCTCAAATTGTCAATAAAACAACCTTTCTTATTGATTGGTTTGATTTGCCTAAGCTATGGTTTGGGAACCATTGGTTTCCATTCTTTTTCTCGTCAAAAAATGATTGAACTAATAGAACTTGATAGAAAGATCACCAAACAACACCATACGAATCATGCGATTCCGAATGTTTCTAAAATTCTCAATGACACAACCTTTCTTATTGATTGGTTTGATTTGCCTAGGCTATGGTTTGGGAACCATTGGTTTCCATTCTTTTTCTCGTCAAAAAATCTTTGAACCAATAGAACTTGACAGAAAGATCACCAAACAACAAAAACACAAGCATACGATTCATGCGATTTCGAATGTTTCTCAAATTCTCATTAAAATAACCTTTTTTATTGATTGGTTTGATTTGCCTAAGCTATGGTTTGGGAACCATTGGTTTCCATTCTTTTTCTCGTCAAAAAATCATTAAACTAATAGAACATGATAGAAAGATCACCAAACAACACCATACGAATCATGCGATTCCGAATGTTTCTAAAATTTTCAATAACACAACCTTTCTTATTGATTGGTTTGATTTGCCTAGGCTATGGTTTGGGAACCGTTGGTTTCCATTCTTTTTGTCGTCAAAAAATCTTTGAACCAATAGAACTTGATAGAAGGATCACCAAAAAACACAAAGACAAGCATACGATTCATGCGATTTCGGATGTTTCTCAAATTCTCAATAACACCCTTATTGATTGGTTTGATTTGCCTAGGCTATGGTTTGGGAACCGTTGGTTTCCATTCTTTTTCTCGTCAAAAAATCTTTGAACCAATAGAACTTGATAGAAGGATCACCAAACAACGCAAAGACAAGCATACGATTCATGCGATTTCGGATGTTTCTCAAATTCTCAATAACACCCTTATTGATTGGTTTGATTTCCCTAGGCTATGGTTTGGGAACAGTTGGTTTCCATTCTTTTTCTCGTCAAAAAATCTTTGAATTAATAGGACTTGATAGAAAGATCACCAAACAAAACCAACACAAGCATACGAATCATGCGATTCCGAATGTTTCTCAAATTCTCAATAACACAACCTTTCCGATTGATTGGTTTGATTTGCCTAAGCTATGGTTTGGGAACTGTTGGTTTCCATTCTTTTTCTCGTCAAAAAATCTTTGTACCAATAGAACTTGATAGAAAAGATCACCAAACACCAAAAACACAAGCATACGATTCATGCGATTTCGAATGTTTCTCAAATTCTCAATAAAACAACCTTTTTTATTGATTGGTTTGATTTGCCTAAGCTATGGTTTGGGAACCATTGGTTTCCATTCTTTTTCTGTTCAAAAAATCATTGAACTAATAGAACATTATAGAAAGATCACCAAACAACACCATACGAATCATGCGATCCCGAATGTTTCTAAAATTTTCAATAACACAACCTTTCTTATTGATTGGTTTGATTTGCCTAGACTATGGTTTGGGAACCGTTGGTTTCCATTCTTCTTCTTGTCAAAAAATCTTTGAACCAATAGAACTTGATAGAAAGATCACCAAACAACACAAAGAGAAGCATACGATTCATGCGATTTCGAATGTTTCTCAAATTCTCAATAACACCCTTATTGATTGGTTTGATTTCCCTAGGCTATGGTTTGGGAACCCTTGGATTCCATTCTTTTTCTCATCAAAAAATATTTGAACTAATAGAACTTGATAGAAAGATCACCAAACAACACCAACAAAACCATACGAATCATGCGATTCCGAATGTTTTTCAAATTCTCAATAACACAACCTTTCCTGATGATTGGTTTGATTTGGCTAACCTATGGTTTGGGAACCGTTGGTTTCCATTTTTTTTCTTGTCAAAAAATCTTTGAACCAATAGAACTTTATAGAAAGATCACCAAACAACAAAAACACAAGCATACGATTCATGCGATTTCGAATGTTTTTCAAATTCTCAATAAAACAACCTTTCTTATTGATTGGTTTGATTTGCCTAAGCTATGGTTTGGGAACCATTGGTTTCCATTCTTTTTCTCGTCAAAAAATCATTAAACTAATAGAACATGATAGAAAGATCACCAAACAACACCATACGAATCATGCGATTCCGCATGTTTGTAAAATTTTCAATAACACAACCTTTCTTATTGATTGGTTTGATTTGCCTAGGCTATGGTTTGGGAACCGTTGGTTTCCATTCTTTTTCTCGTCAAAAAATCTTTGAACCAATAGAACTTGATAGAAAGATCACCAAACAGCACAAAGACAAGCATACGATTCATGCGATTTCGAATGTTTCTCAAATTCTCAATAACACCCTTATTGATTGGTTTGATTTCCCTAGGCTATGGTTTGGGAACCCTTGGATTCCATTCTTTTTCTCGTCAAAAAATATTTGGACTAATAGAACTTGATAGAAAGATCACCAAACAACACCAACAAAACCATACGAATCATGCGATTCCGAATGTTTTTCAAATTCTCAATAACACAACCTTTCCTGATGATTGGTTTGATTTTGCTAAGCTATGGTTTGGGAACGGTTGGTTTCCATTTTTTTTCTGGTCAAAAAATCTTTGAACCAATAGAACTTTATAGAGAGATCACCAAACAACAAAAACACAAGCATACGATTCATGCGATTTCGAATGTTTCTCAAATTGTCAATAAAACAACCTTTCTTATTGATTGGTTTGATTTGCCTAAGCTATGGTTTGGGAACCATTGGTTTCCATTCTTTTTCTCGTCAAAAAATGATTGAACTAATAGAACTTGATAGAAAGATCACCAAACAACACCATACGAATCATGCGATTCCGAATGTTTCTAAAATTCTCAATGACACAACCTTTCTTATTGATTGGTTTGATTTGCCTAGGCTATGGTTTGGGAACCATTGGTTTCCATTCTTTTTCTCGTCAAAAAATCTTTGAACCAATAGAACTTGACAGAAAGATCACCAAACAACAAAAACACAAGCATACGATTCATGCGATTTCGAATGTTTCTCAAATTCTCATTAAAATAACCTTTTTTATTGATTGGTTTGATTTGCCTAAGCTATGGTTTGGGAACCATTGGTTTCCATTCTTTTTCTCGTCAAAAAATCATTAAACTAATAGAACATGATAGAAAGATCACCAAACAACACCATACGAATCATGCGATTCCGAATGTTTCTAAAATTTTCAATAACACAACCTTTCTTATTGATTGGTTTGATTTGCCTAGGCTATGGTTTGGGAACCGTTGGTTTCCATTCTTTTTGTCGTCAAAAAATCTTTGAACCAATAGAACTTGATAGAAGGATCACCAAAAAACACAAAGACAAGCATACGATTCATGCGATTTCGGATGTTTCTCAAATTCTCAATAACACCCTTATTGATTGGTTTGATTTCCCTAGGCTATGGTTTGGGAACCCTTGGATTCCATTCTTTTTCTCATCAAAAAATATTTGAACTAACAGAACTTGATAGAAAGATCACCAAACAACACCAACAAAACCATACGAATCATGCGATTCCGAATGTTTTTCAAATTCTCAATAACACAACCTTTCCTGATGATTGGTTTGATTTGGCTAAGCTATGGTTTGGGAACCGTTGGTTTCCATTTTTTTTCTGGTCAAAAAATCTTTGAACCAATAGAACTTTATAGAAAGATCACCAAACAACAAAAACACAAGCATACGATTCATGCGATTTCGAATGTTTCTCAAATTCTCAATAAAACAACCTTTCTTATTGATTGGTTTGATTTGCCTAAGCTATGGTTTGGGAACCATTGGTTTCCATTCTTTTTCTCGTCAAAAAATCATTAAACTAATAGAACATGATAGAAAGATCACCAAACAACACCATACGAATCATGCGATTCCGAATGTTTCTAAAATTTTCAATAACACAACCTTTCTTATTGATTGGTTTGATTTGCCTAGGCTATGGTTTGGGAACCGTTGGTTTCCATTCTTTTTCTCGTCAAAAAATCTTTGAACCAATAGAACTTGATAGAAGGATCACCAAACAACACAAAGACAAGCATACGATTCATGCGATTTCGGATGTTTCTCAAATTCTCAATAACACCCTTATTGATTGGTTTGATTTCCCTAGGCTATGGTTTGGGAACTGTTGGTTTCCATTCTTTTTCTCGTCAAAAAATCTTTGAATTAATAGGACTTGATAGAAAGATCACCAAACAAAACCAACACAAGCATACGAATCATGCGATTCCGAATGTTTCTCAATTTCTCAATAACACAACCTTTCCGATTGATTGGTTTGATTTGCCTAAGCTATGGTTTGGGAACCGTTGGTTTCCATTCTTTTTCTCGTCAAAAAATCTTTGTACCAATAGAACTTGATAGAAAGATCACCAAACAACAAAAACACAAGCATACGATTCATGCGATTTCGAATGTTTCTCAAATTCTCAATAAAACAACCTTTTTTATTAATTGGTTTGATTTGCCTAAGCTATGGTTTGGGAACCATTGGTTTCCATTCTTTTTCTCGTCAAAAAATCATTAACTAATAGAATATGATAGAAAGATCACCGAACAACACCATACGAATCATGCGATTCCGAATGTTTCTAAAATTTTCAATAACACAACCTTTCTTATTGATTGGTTTGATTTGCCTAGGCTATGGTTTGGGAACCGTTGGTTTCCATTCTTTTTCTCGTCAAAAAATCTTTGAACCAATAGAACTTGATAGAAAGATCACCAAACAACACAAAGACAAGCATACGATTCATGCGATTTCGAATGTTTCTCAAATTCTCAATAACACCCTTATTGATTGGTTTGATTTCCCTAGGCTATGGTTTGGGAACCCTTGGATTCCATTCTTTTTCTCGTCAAAAAATATTTTAACTATTAGAACTTGATAGAAAGATCACCAAACAACACCAACAAAACCATACGAATCATGCGATTCCGAATGTTTTTCAAATTCTCAATAACACAACCTTTCCTGATGATTGGTTTGATTTGGCTAAGCTATGGTTTGGGAACGGTTGGTTTCCATTTTTTTTCTGGTCAAAAAATCTTTGAACCAATAGAACTTTATAGAAAGATCACCAAACAACAAAAACACAAGCATACGATTCATGCGATTTCGAATGTTTCTCAAATTGTCAATAAAACAACCTTTCTTATTGATTGGTTTGATTTGCCTAAGCTATGGTTTGGGAACCATTGGTTTCCATTCTTTTTCTCGTCAAAAAATGATTGAACTAATAGAACTTGATAGAAAGATCACCAAACAACACCATACGAATCATGCGATTCCGAATGTTTCTAAAATTCTCAATGACACAACCTTTCTTATTGATTGGTTTGATTTGCCTAGGCTATGGTTTGGGAACCATTGGTTTCCATTCTTTTTCTCGTCAAAAAATCTTTGAACCAATAGAACTTGACAGAAAGATCACCAAACAACAAAAACACAAGCATACGATTCATGCGATTTCGAATGTTTCTCAAATTCTCATTAAAATAACCTTTTTTATTGATTGGTTTGATTTGCCTAAGCTATGGTTTGGGAACCATTGGTTTCCATTCTTTTTCTCGTCAAAAAATCATTAAACTAATAGAACATGATAGAAAGATCACCAAACAACACCATACGAATCATGCGATTCCGAATGTTTCTAAAATTTTCAATAACACAACCTTTCTTATTGATTGGTTTGATTTGCCTAGGCTATGGTTTGGGAACCGTTGATTTCCATTCTTTTTGTCGTCAAAAAATCTTTGAACCAATAGAACTTGATAGAAGGATCACCAAAAAACACAAAGACAAGCATACGATTCATGCGATTTCGGATGTTTCTCAAATTCTCAATAACACCCTTATTGATTGGTTTGATTTCCCTAGGCTATGGTTTGGGAACCGTTGGTTTCCATTCTTTTTCTCGTCAAAAAATCTTTGAACCAATAGAACTTGATAGAAGGATCACCAAACAACGCAAAGACAAGCATACGATTCATGCGATTTCGGATGTTTCTCAAATTCTCAATAACACCCTTATTGATTGGTTTGATTTCCCTAGGCTATGGTTTGGGAACTGTTGGTTTCCATTCTTTTTCTCGTCAAAAAATCTTTGAATTAATAGGACTTGATAGAAAGATCACCAAACAAAACCAACACAAGCATACGAATCATGCGATTCCGAATGTTTCTCAAATTCTCAATAACACAACCTTTCCGATTGATTGGTTTGATTTGCCTAAGCTATGGTTTGGGAACTGTTGGTTTCCATTCTTTTTCTCGTCAAAAAATCTTTGTACCAATAGAACTTGATAGAAAAGATCACCAAACACCAAAAACACAAGCATACGATTCATGCGATTTCGAATGTTTCTCAAATTCTCAATAAAACAACCTTTTTTATTGATTGGTTTGATTTGCCTAAGCTATGGTTTGGGAACCATTGGTTTCCATTCTTTTTCTCGTCAAAAAATCATTGAACTAATAGAACATTATAGAAAGATCACCAAACAACACCATACGAATCATGCGATCCCGAATGTTTCTAAAATTTTCAATAACACAACCTTTCTTATTGATTGGTTTGATTTGCCTAGACTATGGTTTGGGAACCGTTGGTTTCCATTCTTCTTCTTGTCAAAAAATCTTTGAACCAATAGAACTTGATAGAAAGATCACCAAACAACACAAAGAGAAGCATACGATTCATGCGATTTCGAATGTTTCTCAAATTCTCAATAACACCCTTATTGATTGGTTTGATTTCCCTAGGCTATGGTTTGGGAACCCTTGGATTCCATTCTTTTTCTCATCAAAAAATATTTGAACTAATAGAACTTGATAGAAAGATCACCAAACAACACCAACAAAACCATACGAATCATGCGATTCCGAATGTTTTTCAAATTCTCAATAACACAACCTTTCCTGATGATTGGTTTGATTTGGCTAACCTATGGTTTGGGAACCGTTGGTTTCCATTTTTTTTCTTGTCAAAAAATCTTTGAACCAATAGAACTTTATAGAAAGATCACCAAACAACAAAAACACAAGCATACGATTCATGCGATTTCGAATGTTTTTCAAATTCTCAATAAAACAACCTTTCTTATTGATTGGTTTGATTTGCCTAAGCTATGGTTTGGGAACCATTGGTTTCCATTCTTTTTCTCGTCAAAAAATCATTAAACTAATAGAACATGATAGAAAGATCACCAAACAACACCATACGAATCATGCGATTCCGCATGTTTGTAAAATTTTCAATAACACAACCTTTCTTATTGATTGGTTTGATTTGCCTAGGCTATGGTTTGGGAACCGTTGGTTTCCATTCTTTTTCTCGTCAAAAAATCTTTGAACCAATAGAACTTGATAGAAAGATCACCAAACAGCACAAAGACAAGCATACGATTCATGCGATTTCGAATGTTTCTCAAATTCTCAATAACACCCTTATTGATTGGTTTGATTTCCCTAGGCTATGGTTTGGGAACCCATGGATTCCATTCTTTTTCTCGTCAAAAAATATTTGAACTAATAGAACTTGATAGAAAGATCACCAAACAACACCAACAAAACCATACGAATCATGCGATTCCGAATGTTTTTCAAATTCTCAATAACACAACCTTTCCTGATGATTGGTTTGATTTTGCTAAGCTATGGTTTGGGAACGGTTGGTTTCCATTTTTTTTCTGGTCAAAAAATCTTTGAACCAATAGAACTTTATAGAGAGATCACCAAACAACAAAAACACAAGCATACGATTCATGCGATTTCGAATGTTTCTCAAATTGTCAATAAAACAACCTTTCTTATTGATTGGTTTGATTTGCCTAAGCTATGGTTTGGGAACCATTGGTTTCCATTCTTTTTCTCGTCAAAAAATGATTGAACTAATAGAACTTGATAGAAAGATCACCAAACAACACCATACGAATCATGCGATTCCGAATGTTTCTAAAATTCTCAATGACACAACCTTTCTTATTGATTGGTTTGATTTGCCTAGGCTATGGTTTGGGAACCATTGGTTTCCATTCTTTTTCTCGTCAAAAAATCTTTGAACCAATAGAACTTGACAGAAAGATCACCAAACAACAAAAACACAAGCATACGATTCATGCGATTTCGAATGTTTCTCAAATTCTCATTAAAATAACCTTTTTTATTGATTGGTTTGATTTGCCTAAGCTATGGTTTGGGAACCATTGGTTTCCATTCTTTTTCTCGTCAAAAAATCATTAAACTAATAGAACATGATAGAAAGATCACCAAACAACACCATACGAATCATGCGATTCCGAATGTTTCTAAAATTTTCAATAACAAAACCTTTCTTATTGATTGGTTTGATTTGCCTAGGCTATGGTTTGGGAACCGTTGGTTTCCATTCTTTTTGTCGTCAAAAAATCTTTGAACCAATAGAACTTGATAGAAGGATCACCAAAAAACACAAAGACAAGCATACGATTCATGCGATTTCGGATGTTTCTCAAATTCTCAATAACACCCTTATTGATTGGTTTGATTTCCCTAGGCTATGGTTTGGGAACCCTTGGATTCCATTCTTTTTCTCATCAAAAAATATTTGAACTAACAGAACTTGATAGAAAGATCACCAAACAACACCAACAAAACCATACGAATCATGCGATTCCGAATGTTTTTCAAATTCTCAATAACACAACCTTTCCTGATGATTGGTTTGATTTGGCTAAGCTATGGTTTGGGAACCGTTGGTTTCCATTTTTTTTCTGGTCAAAAAATCTTTGAACCAATAGAACTTTATAGAAAGATCACCAAACAACAAAAACACAAGCATACGATTCATGCGATTTCGAATGTTTTTCAAATTCTCAATAAAACAACCTTTCTTATTGATTGGTTTGATTTGCCTAAGCTATGGTTTGGGAACCATTGGTTTCCATTCTTTTTCTCGTCAAAAAATCATTAAACTAATAGAACATGATAGAAAGATCACCAAACAACACCATACGAATCATGCGATTCCGAATGTTTCTAAAATTTTCAATAACACAACCTTTCTTATTGATTGGTTTGATTTGCCTAGGCTATGGTTTGGGAACCGTTGGTTTCCATTCTTTTTCTCGTCAAAAAATCTTTGAACCAATAGAACTTGATAGAAGGATCACCAAACAACACAAAGACAAGCATACGATTCATGCGATTTCGGATGTTTCTCAAATTCTCAATAACACCCTTATTGATTGGTTTGATTTCCCTAGGCTATGGTTTGGGAACTGTTGGTTTCCATTCTTTTTCTCGTCAAAAAATCTTTGAATTAATAGGACTTGATAGAAAGATCACCAAACAAAACCAACACAAGCATACGAATCATGCGATTCCGAATGTTTCTCAATTTCTCAATAACACAACCTTTCCGATTGATTGGTTTGATTTGCCTAAGCTATGGTTTGGGAACCGTTGGTTTCCATTCTTTTTCTCGTCAAAAAATCTTTTTACCAATAGAACTTGATAGAAAGATCACCAAACAACAAAAACACAAGCATACGATTCATGCGATTTCGAATGTTTCTCAAATTCTCAATAAAACAACCTTTTTTATTAATTGGTTTGATTTGCCTAAGCTATGGTTTGGGAACCATTGGTTTCCATTCTTTTTCTCGTCAAAAATTCATTAACTAATAGAACATGATAGAAAGATCACCGAACAACACCATACGAATCATGCGATTCCGAATGTTTCTAAAATTTTCAATAACACAACCTTTCTTATTGATTGGTTTGATTTGCCTAGGCTATGGTTTGGGAACCGTTGGTTTCCATTCTTTTTCTCGTCAAAAAATCTTTGAACCAATAGAACTTGATAGAAAGATCACCAAACAACACAAAGACAAGCATACGATTCATGCGATTTCGAATGTTTCTCAAATTCTCAATAACACCCTTATTGATTGGTTTGATTTCCCTAGGCTATGGTTTGGGAACCCTTGGATTCCATTCTTTTTCTCGTCAAAAAATATTTGAACTATTAGAACTTGATAGAAAGATCACCAAACAACACCAACAAAACCATACGAATCATGCGATTCCGAATGTTTTTCAAATTCTCAATAACACAACCTTTCCTGATGATTGGTTTGATTTGGCTAAGCTATGGTTTGGGAACGGTTGGTTTCCATTTTTTTTCTGGTCAAAAAATCTTTGAACCAATAGAACTTTATAGAAAGATCACCAAACAACAAAAACACAAGCATACGATTCATGCGATTTCGAATGTTTCTCAAATTGTCAATAAAACAACCTTTCTTATTGATTGGTTTGATTTGCCTAAGCTATGGTTTGGGAACCATTGGTTTCCATTCTTTTTCTCGTCAAAAAATGATTGAACTAATAGAACTTGATAGAAAGATCACCAAACAACACCATACGAATCATGCGATTCCGAATGTTTCTAAAATTCTCAATGACACAACCTTTCTTATTGATTGGTTTGATTTGCCTAGGCTATGGTTTGGGAACCATTGGTTTCCATTCTTTTTCTCGTCAAAAAATCTTTGAACCAATAGAACTTGACAGAAAGATCACCAAACCACAAAAACACAAGCATACGATTCATGCGATTTCGAATGTTTCTCAAATTCTCATTAAAATAACCATTTTTATTGATTGGTTTGATTTGCCTAAGCTATGGTTTGGGAACCATTGGTTTCCATTCTTTTTCTCGTCAAAAAATCATTAAACTAATAGAACATGATAGAAAGATCACCAAACAACACCATACGAATCATGCGATTCCGAATGTTTCTAAAATTTTCAATAACACAACCTTTCTTATTGATTGGTTTGATTTGCCTAGGCTATGGTTTGGGAACCGTTGGTTTCCATTCTTTTTGTCGTCAAAAAATCTTTGAACCAATAGAACTTGATAGAAGGATCAGCAAAAAACACAAAGACAAGCATACGATTCATGCGATTTCGGATGTTTCTCAAATTCTCAATAACACCCTTATTGATTGGTTTGATTTGCCTAGGCTATGGTTTGGGAACCGTTGGTTTCCATTCTTTTTCTCGTCAAAAAATCTTTGAACCAATAGAACTTGATAGAAGGATCACCAAACAACGCAAAGACAAGCATACGATTCATGCGATTTCGGATGTTTCTCAAATTCTCAATAACACCCTTATTGATTGGTTTGATTTCCCTAGGCTATGGTTTGGGAACTGTTGGTTTCCATTCTTTTTCTCGTCAAAAAATCTTTGAATTAATAGGACTTGATAGAAAGATCACCAAACAAAACCAACACAAGCATACGAATCATGCGATTCCGAATGTTTCTCAAATTCTCAATAACACAACCTTTCCGATTGATTGGTTTGATTTGCCTAAGCTATGGTTTGGGAACTGTTGGTTTCCATTCTTTTTCTCGTCAAAAAATCTTTGTACCAATAGAACTTGATAGAAAAGATCACCAAACACCAAAAACACAAGCATACGATTCATGCGATTTCGAATGTTTCTCAAATTCTCAATAAAACAACCTTTTTTATTGATTGGTTTGATTTGCCTAAGCTATGGTTTGGGAACCATTGGTTTCCATTCTTTTTCTCGTCAAAAAATCATTGAACTAATAGAACATTATAGAAAGATCACCAAACAACACCATACGATTCATGCGATCCCGAATGTTTCTAAAATTTTCAATAACACAACCTTTCTTATTGATTGGTTTGATTTGCCTAGACTATGGTTTGGGAACCGTTGGTTTCCATTCTTCTTCTTGTCAAAAAATCTTTGAACCAATAGAACTTGATAGAAAGATCACCAAACAACACAAAGACAAGCATACAATTCATGCGATTTCGAATGTTTCTCAAATTCTCAATAACACCCTTATTGATTGGTTTGATTTCCCTAGGCTATGGTTTGGGAACCATTGGTTTCCATTCTTTTTCTCGTCAAAAAATCTTTGAACCAATAGAACTTGACAGAAAGATCACCAAACAACAAAAACACAAGCATACGATTCATGCGATTTCGAATGTTTCTCAAATTCTCATTAAAATAACCTTTTTTATTGATTGGTTTGATTTGCCTAAGCTATGGTTTGGGAACCATTGGTTTCCATTCTTTTTCTCGTCAAAAAATCATTAAACTAATAGAACATGATAGAAAGATCACCAAACAACACCATACGAATCATGCGATTCCGAATGTTTCTAAAATTTTCAATAACAAAACCTTTCTTATTGATTGGTTTGATTTGCCTAGGCTATGGTTTGGGAACCGTTGGTTTCCATTCTTTTTGTCGTCAAAAAATCTTTGAACCAATAGAACTTGATAGAAGGATCACCAAAAAACACAAAGACAAGCATACGATTCATGCGATTTCGGATGTTTCTCAAATTCTCAATAACACCCTTATTGATTGGTTTGATTTCCCTAGGCTATGGTTTGGGAACCCTTGGATTCCATTCTTTTTCTCATCAAAAAATATTTGAACTAACAGAACTTGATAGAAAGATCAACAAACCACACCAACAAAACCATACGAATCATGCGATTCCGAATGTTTTTCAAATTCTCAATAACACAACATTTCCTGATGATTGGTTTGATTTGGCTAAGCTATGGTTTGGGAACCGTTGGTTTCCATTTTTTTTCTGGTCAAAAAATCTTTGAACCAATAGAACTTTATAGAAAGATCACCAAACAACAAAAACACAAGCATACGATTCATGCGATTTCGAATGTTTCTCAAATTCTCAATAACACCCTTATTGATTGGTTTGATTTGCCTAGGCTATGGTTTGGGAACCGTTGGTTTCCATTCTTTTTCTCGTCAAAAAATCTTTGAACCAATAGAACTTGATAGAAGGATCACCAAACAACGCAAAGACAAGCATACGATTCATGCGATTTCGGATGTTTCTCAAATTCTCAATAACACCCTTATTGATTGGTTTGATTTCCCTAGGCTATGGTTTGGGAACTGTTGGTTTCCATTCTTTTTCTCGTCAAAAAATCTTTGAATTAATAGGACTTGATAGAAAGATCACCAAACAAACCAACACAAGCATACGAATCATGCGATTCCGAATGTTTCTCAAATTCTCAATAACACAACCTTTCCGATTGATTGGTTTGATTTGCCTAAGCTATGGTTTGGGAACTGTTGGTTTCCATTCTTTTTCTCGTCAAAAAATCTTTGTACCAATAGAACTTGATAGAAAAGATCACCAAACACCAAAAACACAAGCATACGATTCATGCGATTTCGAATGTTTCTCAAATTCTCAATAAAACAACCTTTTTTATTGATTGGTTTGATTTGCCTAAGCTATGGTTTGGGAACCATTGGTTTCCATTCTTTTTCTCGTCAAAAAATCATTGAACTAATAGAACATTATAGAAAGATCACCAAACAACACCATACGAATCATGCGATCCCGAATGTTTCTAAAATTTTCAATAACACAACCTTTCTTATTGATTGGTTTGATTTGCCTAGACTATGGTTTGGGAACCGTTGGTTTCCATTCTTCTTCTTGTCAAAAAATCTTTGAACCAATAGAACTTGATAGAAAGATCACCAAACAACACAAAGACAAGCATACGATTCATGCGATTTCGAATGTTTCTCAAATTCTCAATAACACCCTTATTGATTGGTTTGATTTCCCTAGGCTATGGTTTGGGAACCCTTGGATTCCATTCTTTTTCTCATCAAAAAATATTGGAACTAATAGAACTTGATAGAAAGATCACCAAACAACACCAACAAAACCATACGAATCATGCGATTCCGAATGTTTTTCAAATTCTCAATAACACAACCTTTCCAGATGATTGGTTTGATTTGGCTAACCTATGGTTTGGGAACCGTTGGTTTCCATTTTTTTTCTTGTCAAAAAATCTTTGAACCAATAGAACTTTATAGAAAGATCACCAAACAACAAAAACACAAGCATACGATTCATGCGATTTCGAATGTTTTTCAAATTCTCAATAAAACAACCTTTCTTATTGATTGGTTTGATTTGCCTAAGCTATGGTTTGGGAACCATTGGTTTCCATTCTTTTTCTCGTCAAAAAATCATTAAACTAATAGAACATGATAGAAAGATCACCAAACAACACCATACGAATCATGCGATTCCGCATGTTTGTAAAATTTTCAATAACACAACCTTTCTTATTGATTGGTTTGATTTGCCTAGGCTATGGTTTGGGAACCGTTGGTTTCCATTCTTTTTCTCGTCAAAAAATCTTTGAACCAATAGAACTTGATAGAAAGATCACCAAACAACACAAAGACAAGCATACGATTCATGCGATTTCGAATGTTTCTCAAATTCTCAATAACACCCTTATTGATTGGTTTGATTTCCCTAGGCTATGGTTTGGGAACCCTTGGATTCCATTCTTTTTCTCGTCAAAAAATATTTGAACTAATAGAACTTGATAGAAAGATCACCAAACAACACCAACAAAACCATACGAATCATGCGATTCCGAATGTTTTTCAAATTCTCAATAACACAACCTTTCCTGATGATTGGTTTGATTTTGCTAAGCTATGGTTTGGGAACGGTTGGTTTCCATTTTTTTTCTGGTCAAAAAATCTTTGAACCAATAGAACTTTATAGAGAGATCACCAAACAACAAAAACACAAGCATACGATTCATGCGATTTCGAATGTTTCTCAAATTGTCAATAAAACAACCTTTCTTATTGATTGGTTTGATTTGCCTAAGCTATGGTTTGGGAACCATTGGTTTCCATTCTTTTTCTCGTCAAAAAATGATTGAACTAATAGAACTTGATAGAAAGATCACCAAACAACACCATACGAATCATGCGATTCCGAATGTTTCTAAAATTCTCAATGACACAACCTTTCTTATTGATTGGTTTGATTTGCCTAGGCTATGGTTTAGGAACCATTGGTTTCCATTCTTTTTCTCGTCAAAAAATCTTTGAACCAATAGAACTTGACAGAAAGATCACCAAACAACAAAAACACAAGCATACGATTCATGCGATTTCGAATGTTTCTCAAATTCTCATTAAAATAACCTTTTTTATTGATTGGTTTGATTTGCCTAAGCTATGGTTTGGGAACCATTGGTTTCCATTCTTTTTCTCGTCAAAAAATCATTAAACTAATAGAACATGATAGAAAGATCACCAAACAAAACCATACGAATCATGCGATTCCGAATGTTTCTAAAATTTTCAATAACAAAACCTTTCTTATTGATTGGTTTGATTTGCCTAGGCTATGGTTTGGGAACCGTTGGTTTCCATTCTTTTTGTCGTCAAAAAATCTTTGAACCAATAGAACTTGATAGAAGGATCACCAAAAAACACAAAGACAAGCATACGATTCATGCGATTTCGGATGTTTCTCAAATTCTCAATAACACCCTTATTGATTGGTTTGATTTCCCTAGGCTATGGTTTGGGAACCCTTGGATTCCATTCTTTTTCTCATCAAAAAATATTTGAACTAACAGAACTTGATAGAAAGATCACCAAACCACACCAACAAAACCATACGAATCATGCGATTCCGAATGTTTTTCAAATTCTCAATAACACAACATTTCCTGATGATTGGTTTGATTTGGCTAAGCTATGGTTTGGGAACCGTTGGTTTCCATTTTTTTTCTGGTCAAAAAATCTTTGAACCAATAGAACTTTATAGAAAGATCACCAAACAACAAAAACACAAGCATACGATTCATGCGATTTCGAATGTTTCTCAAATTGTCAATAAAACAACCTTTCTTATTGATTGGTTTGATTTGCCTAAGCTATGGTTTGGGAACCATTGGTTTCCATTCTTTTTCTCGTCAAAAAATCATTAAACTAATAGAACATGATAGAAAGATCACCAAACAACACCATACGAATCATGCGATTCCGAATGTTTCTAAAATTTTCAATAACACAACCTTTCTTATTGATTGGTTTGATTTGCCTAGGCTATGGTTTGGGAACCGTTGGTTTCCATTCTTTTTCTCGTCAAAAAATCTTTGAACCAATAGAACTTGATAGAAGGATCACCAAACAACACAAAGACAAGCATACGATTCATGCGATTTCGGATGTTTCTCAAATTCTCAATAACACCCTTATTGATTGGTTTGATTTCCCTAGGCTATGGTTTGGGAACTGTTGGTTTCCATTCTTTATCTCGTCAAAAAATCTTTGAATTAATAGGACTTGATAGAAAGATCACCAAACAAAACCAACACAAGGATACGAATCATGCGATTCCGAATGTTTCTCAAATTCTCAATAACACAACCTTTCCGATTGATTGGTTTGATTTGCCTAAGCTATGGTTTGGGAACCGTTGGTTTCCATTCTTTTTCTCGTCAAAAAATCTTTGTACCAATAGAACTTGATAGAAAGATCACCAAACAACAAAAACACAAGCATACGATTCATGCGATTTCGAATGTTTCTCAAATTCTCAATAAAACAACCTTTTTTATTGATTGGTTTGATTTGCCTAAGCTATGGTTTGGGAACCATTGGTTTCCATTCTTTTTCTCGTCAAAAAATCATTAACTAATAGAACATGATAGAAAGATCACCGAACAACACCATACGAATCATGCGATTCCGAATGTTTCTAAAATTTTCAATAACACAACCTTTCTTATTGATTGGTTTGATTTGCCTAGGCTATGGTTTGGGAACCGTTGGT
This sequence comes from Polygonum maritimum, assembly GCA_963924305.1. Lineage (NCBI taxonomy): Eukaryota > Viridiplantae > Streptophyta > Magnoliopsida > Caryophyllales > Polygonaceae > Polygonum > Polygonum maritimum. Next base: position 14,817,009 of record OZ002734.1, on the reverse strand, counting down.
TTCCATTCTTTTTCTCGTCAAAAAATCTTTGAACCAATAGAACTTGATAGAAAGATCACCAAACAACACAAAGACAAGCATACGATTCATGCGATTTCGAATGTTTCTCAAATTCTCAATAACACCCTTATTGATTGGTTTGATTTCCCTAGGCTATGGTTTGGGAACTCTTGGATTCCATTCTTTTTCTCGTCAAAAAATATTTGAACTATTAGAACTTGATAGAAAGATCACCAAACAACACCAACAAAACCATACGAATCATACGATTCCGAATGTTTTTCAAATTCTCAATAACACAACCTTTCCTGATGATTGGTTTGATTTGGCTAAGCTATGGTTTGGGAACGGTTGGTTTCCATTTTTTTTCTGGTCAAAAAATCTTTGAACCAATAGAACTTTATAGAAAGATCACCAAACAACAAAAACACAAGCATACGATTCATGCGATTTCGAATGTTTCTCAAATTCTCAATAAAACAACCTTTCTTATTGATTGGTTTGATTTGCCTAAGCTATGGTTTGGGAACCATTGATTTCCATTCTTTTTCTCGTCAAAAAAAAATTGAACTAATAGAACTTGATAGAAAGATCACCAAACAACACCATACGAATCATGCGATTCCGAATGTTTCTAAAATTCTCAATGACACAACCTTTCTTATTGATTGGTTTGATTTGCCTAGGCTATGGTTTGGGAACCGTTGGTTTCCATTCTTTTTCTCGTCAAAAAATCTTTGAACCAATAGAATTTGATAGAAAGATCACCAAACAACAAAAACACAAGCATACGATTCATGCGATTTCGAATGTTTCTCAAATTCTCAATAAAACAACCTTTTTTATTGATTGGTTTGATTTGCCTAAGCTATGGTTTGGGAACCATTGGTTTCCATTCTTTTTCTCGTCAAAAAATCATTAACTAATAGAACATGATAGAAAGATCACCGAACAACACCATACGAATCATGCGATTCCGAATGTTTTTAAAATTTTCAATAACACAACCTTTCTTATTGATTGGTTTGATTTGCCTAGGCTATGGTTTGGGAACCGTTGGTTTCCATTCTTTTTCTCGTCAAAAAATCTTTGAACCAATAGAACTTGATAGAAGGATCACCAAACAACACAAAGACAAGCATACGATTCATGCGATTTCGGATGTTTCTCAAATTCTCAATAACACCCTTATTGATTGGTTTGATTTCCCTAGGCTATGGTTTGGGAACTGTTGGTTTCCATTCTTTTTCTCGTCAAAAAATCTTTGAATTAATAGGACTTGATAGAAAGATCACCAAACAAAACCAACACAAGCATACGAATCATGCGATTCCGAATGTTTCTCAAATTCTCAATAACACAACCTTTCCGATTGATTGGTTTGATTTGCCTAAGCTATGGTTTGGGAACTGTTGGTTTCCATTCTTTTTCTCGTCAAAAAATCTTTGTACCAATAGAACTTGATAGAAAAGATCACCAAACACCAAAAACACAAGCATACGATTCATGCGATTTCGAATGTTTCTCAAATTCTCAATAAAACAACCTTTTTTATTGATTGGTTTGATTTGCCTAAGCTATGGTTTGGGAACCATTGGTTTCCATTCTTTTTCTCGTCAAAAAATCATTGAACTAATAGAACATTATAGAAAGATCACCAAACAACACCATACGAATCATGCGATCCCGAATGTTTCTAAAATTTTCAATAACACAACCTTTCTTATTGATTGGTTTGATTTGCCTAGACTATGGTTTGGGAACCGTTGGTTTCCATTCTTCTTCTTGTCAAAAAATATTTGAACCAATAGAACTTGATAGAAAGATCACCAAACAACACAAAGACAAGCAAACGATTCATGCGATTTCGAATGTTTCTCAAATTCTCAATAACACCCTTATTGATTGGTTTGATTTCCCTAGGCTATGGTTTGGGAACCCTTGGATTCCATTCTTTTTGTCATCAAAAAATATTTGAACTAATAGAACTTGATAGAAAGATCACCAAACAACACCAACAAAACCATACGAATCATGCGATTCCGAATGTTTTTCAAATTCTCAATAACACAACCTTTCCTGATGATTGGTTTGATTTGGCTAACCTATGGTTTGGGAACCGTTGGTTTCCATTTTTTTTCTGGTCAAAAAATCTTTGAACCAATAGAACTTTATAGAAAGATCACCAAACAACAAAAACACAAGCATACGATTCATGCGATTTCGAATGTTTCTCAAATTCTCATTAAAATAACCTTTTTTATTGATTGGTTTGATTTGCCTAAGCTATGGTTTGGGAACCATTGGTTTCCATTCTTTTTCTCGTCAAAAAATCATTAAACTAATAGAACATGATAGAAAGATCACCAAACAACACCATACGAATCATGCGATTCCGAATGTTTCTAAAATTTTCAATAACACAACCTTTCTTATTGATTGGTTTGATTTGCCTAGGATATGGTTTGGGAACCGTTGGTTTCCATTCTTTTTGTCGTCAAAAAATCTTTGAACCAATAGAACTTGATAGAAGGATCACCAAAAAACACAAAGACAAGCATACGATTCATGCGATTTCGGATGTTTCTCAAATTCTCAATAACACCCTTATTGATTGGTTTGATTTCCCTAGGCTATGGTTTGGGAACCCTTGGATTCCATTCTTTTTCTCATCAAAAAATATTTGAACTAACAGAACTTGATAGAAAGATCACCAAACAACACCAACAAAACCATACGAATCATGCGATTCCGAATGTTTTTCAAATTCTCAATAACACAACCTTTCCTGATGATTGGTTTGATTTGGCTAAGCTATGGTTTGGGAACCGTTGGTTTCCATTTTTTTTCTGGTCAAAAAATCTTTGAACCAATAGAACTTTATAGAAAGATCACCAAACAACAAAAACACAAGCATACGATTCATGCGATTTCGAATGTTTCTCAAATTCTCAATAAAACAACCTTTCTTATTGATTGGTTTGATTTGCCTAAGCTATGGTTTGGGAACCATTGGTTTCCATTCTTTTTCTCGTCAAAAAATCATTAAACTAATAGAACATGATAGAAAGATCATCAAACAACACCATACGAATCATGCGATTCCGAATGTTTCTAAAATTTTCAATAACACAACCTTTCTTATTGATTGGTTTGATTTGCCTAGGCTATGGTTTGGGAACCGTTGGTTTCCATTCTTTTTCTCGTCAAAAAATCTTTGAACTAATAGAACTTGATAGAAGGATCACCAAACAACACAAAGACAAGCATACGATTCATGCGATTTCGGATGTTTCTCAAATTCTCAATAACACCCTTATTGATTGGTTTGATTTCCCTTGGCTATGGTTTGGGAACTGTTGGTTTCCATTCTTTATCTCGTCAAAAAATCTTTGAACTAACAGAACTTGATAGAAAGATCACCAAACAACACCAACAAAACCATACGAATCATGCGATTCCGAATGTTTTTCAAATTCTCAATAACACAACCTTTCCTGATGATTGGTTTGATTTGGCTAAGCTATGGTTTGGGAACAGTTGGTTTCCATTCTTTTTTTCGTCAAAAAATCTTTGTACCAATAGAACTTGATAGAAAAGATCACCAAACACCAAAAACACAAGCATACGATTCATGCGATTTCGAATGTTTCTCAAATTCTCAATAAAACAACCTTTTTTATTGATTGGTTTGATTTGCCTAAGCTAGGGTTTGGGAACCATTGGTTTCCATTCTTTTTCTCGTCAAAAAATCATTAAACTAATAGAACATGATAGAAAGATCACCAAACAACACCATACGAATCATGCGATCCCGAATGTTTCTAAAATTTTCAATAACACAACCTTTCTTATTGATTGGTTTGATTTGCCTAGACTATGGTTTGGGAACCGTTGATTTCCATTCTTCTTCTTGTCAAAAAATCTTTGAACCAATAGAACTTGATAGAAGGATCACCAAACAACACAAAGACAAGCATACGATTCATGCGATTTCGAATGTTTCTCAAATTCTCAATAACACCCTTATTGATTGGTTTGATTTCCCTAGGCTATTGTTTGGGAACCGTTGGTTTCCATTCTTTTTCTCGTCAAAAAATCTTTGAACCAATAAAACTTGATAGAAAGATCACCGAACAACACAAAGACAAGCATACGATTCATGCGATTTCGAATGTTTCTCAAATTCTCAATAACACCCTTATTGATTGGTTTGATTTCCCTAGGCTATGGTTTGGGAACCCTTGGATTCCATTCTTTTTCTCGTCAAAAAATATTTGAACTAATAGAACTTGATAGAAAGATCACAAAACAACACCAACAAAACCATACGAATCATGCGATTCCGAATGTTTTTCAAATTCTCAATAACATAACCTTTCCTGATGATTGGTTTGATTTGGCTAAGCTATGGTTTGGGAACGGTTGGTTTCCATTTTTTTCTGATCAAAAAATCTTTGAACCAATAGAACTTTATAGAAAGATCACCAAACAACAAAAACACAAGCATACGATTCATGCGATTTCGAATGTTTCTCAAATTCTCAATAAAACAACCTTTCTTATTGATTGGTTTGATTTGCCTAAGCTATGGTTTGGGAAGCATTGGTTTCCATTCTTTTTGTTGTCAAAAAATGATTGAACTAATAGAACTTGATAGAAAGATCACCAAACAACACCATACGAATCATGCGATTCCGAATGTTTCTAAAATTCTCAATGACACAACCTTTCTTATTGATTGGTTTGATTTGCCTAGGCTATGGTTTGGGAACCGTTGGTTTCCATTCTTTTTCTCGTCCAAAAATCTTTGAACTAATAGAACTTGATAGAAAGATCACCAAACAACAAAAACACAAGCATACGATCCATGCGATTTCGAATGTTTCTCAAATTCTCAATAAGACAACCTTTTTTATTGATTGGTTTGATTTGCGTAAGCTATGGTTTGGGAACCATTGGTTTCCATTCTTTTTCTCATCAAAAAATCATTAAACTAATAGAACATGATAGAAAGATCACCAAACAACACCATACGAATCATGCGATTCCGAATGTTTCTAAAATTTTCAATAACACAACCTTTCTTATTGATTGGTTTGATTTGCCTAGGCTATGGTTTGGGAACCGTTCGTTTCCAATCTTTTTCTCGTCAAAAAATCTTTGAACCAATAGAACTTGATAGAAGGATCACCAAACAACATAAAGACAAGCATACGATTCATGCGATTTCGGATGTTTCTCAAATTCTCAATAACACCATTATTGATTGGTTTGATTTCCCTAGGCTATGGTTTGGGAACCGTTGGTTTCCATTCTTTTTCTCGTCAAAAAATCTTTGAAATAATAGGACTTGATAGAAAGATCACCAAACAAAACCAACACAAGCATACGAATCATGCGATTCCGAATGTTTCTCAAATTCTCAATAACACAACCTTTCCGATTGATTGGTTTGATTTGCCTAAGCTATGGTTTGGGAACCATTGGTTTCCATTCTTTTTCTCGTCAAAAAATCATTGAACTAATAGAACATTATAGAAAGATCACCAAACAACACCATACGAATCATGCGATCCCGAATGTTTGTAAAATTTTCAATAACACAACCTTTCTTATTGATTGGTTTGATTTGCCTAGACTATGGTTTGGGAACCGTTGGTTTCCATTCTTCTTCTCGTTAAAAAATCTTTGAACTAATAGAACTTGATAGAAAGATCACCAAACAACACCAACAAAACCATACGAATCATGCGATTCCGAATGTTTTTCAAATTCTCAATAACACAACCTTTCCTGATGATTGGTTTGATTTGGCTAAGCTATGGTTTGGGAACCGTTGGTTTCCATTTTTTTTCTGGTCAAAAAATCTTTGAACCAATAGAACTTTATAGAAAGATCACCAAACAACAAAAACACAAGCATACGATTCATGCGATTTCGAATGTTTCTCAAATTCTCAATAAAACAACCTTTCTTATTGATTGGTTTGATTTGCCTAAGCTATGGTTTGGGAACCATTGGTTTCCATTCTTTTTCTCGTCAAAAAATCATTAAACTAATAGAACATGATAGAAAGATCACCAAACAACACCATACGAATCATGCGATTCCGAATGTTTCTAAAATTTTCAATAACACAACCTTTCTTATTGATTGGTTTGATTTGCCCAGGCTATGGTTTGGGAACCGTTGGTTTCCATTCTTTTTCTCGTCAAAAAATCTTTGAACCAATAGAACTTGATAGAAGGATCACCAAACAACACAAAGACAAGCATACGATTCATGCGATTTCGGATGTTTCTCAAATTCTCAATAACACCCTTATTGATTGGTTTGATTTCCCTAGGCTATGGTTTGGGAACTGTTGGTTTCCATTCTTTATCTCGTCAAAAAATCTTTGAACTAACAGAACTTGATAGATAGATCACCAAACAACACCAACAAAACCATACGAATCATGCGATTCCGAATGTTTTTCAAATTCTCAATAACACAACCTTTCCTGATGATTGGTTTGATTTGGCTAAGCTATGGTTTGGGAACATTTGGTTTCCATTCTTTTTCTGGTCAAAAAATCTTTGTACCAATAGAACTTGATAGAAAAGATCACCAAACACCAAAAACACAAGCATACGATTCATGCGATTTCGAATGTTTCTCAAATTCTCAATAAAACAACCTTTTTTATTGATTGGTTTGATTTGCCTAAGCTAGGGTTTGGGAACCATTGGTTTCCATTCTTTTTCTCGTCAAAAAATCATTAAACTAATAGAACATGATAGAAAGATCACCAAACAACACCATACGAATCATGCGATCCCGAATGTTTCTAAAATTTTCAATAACACAACCTTTCTTATTGATTGGTTTGATTTGCCTAGACTATGGTTTGGGAACCGTTCGTTTCCATTCTTCTTCTTGTCAAAAAATCTTTGAACCAATAGAACTTGATAGAAGGATCACCAAACAACACAAAGACAAGCATACGATTCATGCGATTTCGAATGTTTCTCAAATTCTCAATAACACCCTTATTGATTGGTTTGATTTCCCTAGCCTATGGTTTGGGAACCGTTGGTTTCCATTCTTTTTCTCGTCAAAAAATCTTTGAACCAATAGAACTTGATAGAAAGATCACCGAACAACACAAAGACAAGCATACGATTCATGCGATTTCGAATGTTTCTCAAATTCTCAATAACACCCTTATTGATTGGTTTGATTTCCCTAGGCTATGGTTTGGGAACCCTTGGATTCCATTCTTTTTCTCGTCAAAAAATATTTGAACTAATAGAACTTGATAGAAAGATCACAAAACAACACCAACAAAACCATACGAATCATGCGATTCCGAATGTTTTTCAAATTCTCAATAACACAACCTTTCCTGATGATTGGTTTGATTTGGCTAAGCTATGGTTTGGGAACGGTTGGTTTCCATTTTTTTCTGGTCAAAAAATCTTTGAACCAATAGAACTTTATAGAAAGATCACCAAACAACAAAAACACAAGCATACGATTCATGCGATTTCGAATGTTTCTCAAATTCTCAATAAAACAACCTTTCTTATTGATTGGTTTGATTTGCCTAAGCTATGGTTTGGGAAGCATTGGTTTCCATTCTTTTTGTCGTCAAAAAATGATTGAACTAATAGAACTTGATAGAAAGATCACCAAACAACACCATACGAATCATGCGATTCCGAATGTTTCTAAAATTCTCAATGACACAACCTTTCTTATTGATTGGTTTGATTTGCCTAGGCTATGGTTTGGGAACCGTTGGTTTCCATTCTTATTCTCGTCAAAAAATCTTTGAACTAATAGAACTTGATAGAAAGATCACCAAACAACAAAAACACAAGCATACGATTCATGCGATTTCGAATGTTTCTCAAATTCTCAATAAAACAACCTTTTTTATTGATTGGTTTGATTTGCGTAAGCTATGGTTTGGGAACCATTGGTTTCCATTCTTTTTCTCGTCAAAAAATCATTAAACTAATAGAACATGATAGAAAGATCACCAAACAACACCATACGAATCATGCGATTCCGAATGTTTCTAAAATTTTGAATAACACAACCTTTCTTATTGATTGGTTTGATTTGCCTAGGCTATGGTTTGGGAACCGTTGGTTTCCAATCTTTTTCTCGTCAAAAAATCTTTGAACCAATAGAACTTGATAGAAGGATCACCAAACAACATAAAGACAAGCATACGATTCATGCGATTTCGGATGTTTCTCAAATTCTCAATAACACCATTATTGATTGGTTTGATTTCCCTAGGCTATGGTTTGGGAACCGTTGGTTTCCATTCTTTTTCTCGTCAAAAAATCTTTGAAATAATAGGACTTGATAGAAAGATCACCAAACAAAACCAACACAAGCATACGAATCATGCGATTCCGAATGTTTCTCAAATTCTCAATAACACAACCTTTCCGATTGATTGGTTTGATTTGCCTAAGCTATGGTTTGGGAACCATTGGTTTCCATTCTTTTTCTCGTCAAAAAATCATTGAACTAATAGAACATTATAGAAAGATCACAAAACAACACCATACGAATCATGCGATCCCGAATGTTTGTAAAATTTTCAATAACACAACCTTTCTTATTGATTGGTTTGATTTGCCTAGACTATGGTTTGGGAACCGTTGGTTTCCATTCTTCTTCTCGTCAAAAAATCTTTGAACTAATAGAACTTGATAGAAAGATCACCAAACAACACCAACAAAACCATACGAATCATGCGATTCCGAATGTTTTTCAAATTCTCAATAACACAACCTTTCCTGATGATTGGTTTGATTTGGCTAAGCTATGGTTTGGGAACGGTTGGTTTCCATTTTTTTCTGGTCAAAAAATCTTTGAACCAATAGAACTTTATAGAAAGATCACCAAACAACAAAAACACAAGCATACGATTCATGCGATTTCGAATGTTTCTCAAATTCTCAATAAAACAACCTTTCTTATTGATTGGTTTGATTTGCCTAAGCTATGGTTTGGGAAGCATTGGTTTCCATTCTTTTTGTTGTCAAAAAATGATTGAACTAATAGAACTTGATAGAAAGATCACCAAACAACACCATACGAATCATGCGATTCCGAATGTTTCTAAAATTCTCAATGACACAACCTTTCTTATTGATTGGTTTGATTTGCCTAGGCTATGGTTTGGGAACCGTTGGTTTCCATTCTTATTCTCGTCAAAAAATCTTTGAACTAATAGAACTTGATAGAAAGATCACCAAACAACAAAAACACAAGCATACGATTCATGCGATTTCGAATGTTTCTCAAATTCTCAATAAAACAACCTTTTTTATTGATTGGTTTGATTTGCGTAAGCTAGGGTTTGGGAACCATTGGTTTCCATTCTTTTTCTCGTCAAAAAATCATTAAACTAATAGAACATGATAGAAAGATCACCAAACAACACCATACGAATCATGCGATCCCGAATGTTTCTAAAATTTTCAATAACACAACCTTTCTTATTGATTGGTTTGATTTGCCTAGACTATGGTTTGGGAACCGTTCGTTTCCATTCTTCTTCTTGTCAAAAAATCTTTGAACCAATAGAACTTGATAGAAGGATCACCAAACAACACAAAGACAAGCATACGATTCATGCGATTTCGAATGTTTCTCAAATTCTCAATAACACCCTTATTGATTGGTTTGATTTCCCTAGCCTATGGTTTGGGAACCGTTGGTTTCCATTCTTTTTCTCGTCAAAAAATCTTTGAACCAATAGAACTTGATAGAAAGATCACCGAACAACACAAAGACAAGCATACGATTCATGCGATTTCGAATGTTTCTCAAATTCTCAATAACACCCTTATTGATTGGTTTGATTTCCCTAGGCTATGGTTTGGGAACCCTTGGATTCCATTCTTTTTCTCGTCAAAAAATATTTGAACTAATAGAACTTGATAGAAAGATCACAAAACAACACCAACAAAACCATACGAATCATGCGATTCCGAATGTTTTTCAAATTCTCAATAACACAACCTTTCCTGATGATTGGTTTGATTTGGCTAAGCTATGGTTTGGGAACGGTTGGTTTCCATTTTTTTCTGGTCAAAAAATCTTTGAACCAATAGAACTTTATAGAAAGATCACCAAACAACAAAAACACAAGCATACGATTCATGCGATTTCGAATGTTTCTCAAATTCTCAATAAAACAACCTTTCTTATTGATTGGTTTGATTTGCCTAAGCTATGGTTTGGGAAGCATTGGTTTCCATTCTTTTTGTCGTCAAAAAATGATTGAACTAATAGAACTTGATAGAAAGATCACCAAACAACACCATACGAATCATGCGATTCCGAATGTTTCTAAAATTCTCAATGACACAACCTTTCTTATTGATTGGTTTGATTTGCCTAGGCTATGGTTTGGGAACCGTTGGTTTCCATTCTTATTCTCGTCAAAAAATCTTTGAACTAATAGAACTTGATAGAAAGATCACCAAACAACAAAAACACAAGCATACGATTCATGCGATTTCGAATGTTTCTCAAATTCTCAATAAAACAACCTTTTTTATTGATTGGTTTGATTTGCGTAAGCTATGGTTTGGGAACCATTGGTTTCCATTCTTTTTCTCGTCAAAAAATCATTAAACTAATAGAACATGATAGAAAGATCACCAAACAACACCATACGAATCATGCGATTCCGAATGTTTCTAAAATTTTGAATAACACAACCTTTCTTATTGATTGGTTTGATTTGCCTAGGCTATGGTTTGGGAACCGTTGGTTTCCAATCTTTTTCTCGTCAAAAAATCTTTGAACCAATAGAACTTGATAGAAGGATCACCAAACAACATAAAGACAAGCATACGATTCATGCGATTTCGGATGTTTCTCAAATTCTCAATAACACCATTATTGATTGGTTTGATTTCCCTAGGCTATGGTTTGGGAACCGTTGGTTTCCATTCTTTTTCTCGTCAAAAAATCTTTGAAATAATAGGACTTGATAGAAAGATCACCAAACAAAACCAACACAAGCATACGAATCATGCGATTCCGAATGTTTCTCAAATTCTCAATAACACAACCTTTCCGATTGATTGGTTTGATTTGCCTAAGCTATGGTTTGGGAACCATTGGTTTCCATTCTTTTTCTCGTCAAAAAATCATTGAACTAATAGAACATTATAGAAAGATCACAAAACAACACCATACGAATCATGCGATCCCGAATGTTTGTAAAATTTTCAATAACACAACCTTTCTTATTGATTGGTTTGATTTGCCTAGACTATGGTTTGGGAACCGTTGGTTTCCATTCTTCTTCTCGTCAAAAAATCTTTGAACTAATAGAACTTGATAGAAAGATCACCAAACAACACCAACAAAACCATACGAATCATGCGATTCCGAATGTTTTTCAAATTCTCAATAACACAACCTTTCCTGATGATTGGTTTGATTTGGCTAAGCTATGGTTTGGGAACGGTTGGTTTCCATTTTTTTCTGGTCAAAAAATCTTTGAACCAATAGAACTTTATAGAAAGATCACCAAACAACAAAAACACAAGCATACGATTCATGCGATTTCGAATGTTTCTCAAATTCTCAATAAAACAACCTTTCTTATTGATTGGTTTGATTTGCCTAAGCTATGGTTTGGGAAGCATTGGTTTCCATTCTTTTTGTTGTCAAAAAATGATTGAACTAATAGAACTTGATAGAAAGATCACCAAACAACACCATACGAATCATGCGATTCCGAATGTTTCTAAAATTCTCAATGACACAACCTTTCTTATTGATTGGTTTGATTTGCCTAGGCTATGGTTTGGGAACCGTTGGTTTCCATTCTTATTCTCGTCAAAAAATCTTTGAACTAATAGAACTTGATAGAAAGATCACCAAACAACAAAAACACAAGCATACGATTCATGCGATTTCGAATGTTTCTCAAATTCTCAATAAAACAACCTTTTTTATTGATTGGTTTGATTTGCGTAAGCTATGGTTTGGGAACCATTGGTTTCCATTCTTTTTCTCGTCAAAAAATCATTAAACTAATAGAACATGATAGAAAGATCACCAAACAACACCATACGAATCATGCGATTCCGAATGTTTCTAAAATTTTAAATAACACAACCTTTCTTATTGATTGGTTTGATTTGCCTAGGCTATGGTTTGGGAACCGTTGGTTTCCAATCTTTTTCTCGTCAAAAAATCTTTGAACCAATAGAACTTGATAGAAGGATCACCAAACAACATAAAGACAAGCATACGATTCATGCGATTTCGGATGTTTCTCAAATTCTCAATAGCACCATTATTGATTGGTTTGATTTCCCTAGGCTATGGTTTGGGAACCGTTGGTTTCCATTCTTCTTCTCGTTAAAAAATCTTTGAACTAATAGAACTTGATAGAAAGATCACCAAACAACACCAACAAAACCATACGAATCATGCGATTCCGAATGTTTTTCAAATTCTCAATAACACAACCTTTCCTGATGATTGGTTTGATTTGGCTAAGCTATGGTTTGGGAACCGTTGGTTTCCATTTTTTTTCTGGTCAAAAAATCTTTGAACCAATAGAACTTTATAGAAAGATCACCAAACAACAAAAACACAAGCATACGATTCATGCGATTTCGAATGTTTCTCAAATTCTCAATAAAACAACCTTTCTTATTGATTGGTTTGATTTGCCTAAGCTATGGTTTGGGAACCATTGGTTTCCATTCTTTTTCTCGTCAAAAAATCATTAAACTAATAGAACATGATAGAAAGATCACCAAACAACACCATACGAATCATGCGATTCCGAATGTTTCTAAAATTTTCAATAACACAACCTTTCTTATTGATTGGTTTGATTTGCCCAGGCTATGGTTTGGGAACCGTTGGTTTCCATTCTTTTTCTCGTCAAAAAATCTTTGAACCAATAGAACTTGATAGAAGGATCACCAAACAACACAAAGACAAGCATACGATTCATGCGATTTCGGATGTTTCTCAAATTCTCAATAACACCCTTATTGATTGGTTTGATTTCCCTAGGCTATGGTTTGGGAACCGTTGGTTTCCATTCTTTTTCTCGTCAAAAAATCTTTGAACCAATAGAACTTGATAGAAAGATCACCGAACAACACAAAGACAAGCATACGATTCATGCGATTTCGAATGTTTCTCAAATTCTCAATAACACCCTTATTGATTGGTTTGATTTCCCTAGGCTATGGTTTGGGAACCGTTGGTTTCCATTCTTCTTCTCGTTAAAAAATCTTTGAACTAATAGAACTTGATAGAAAGATCACCAAACAACACCAACAAAACCATACGAATCATGCGATTCCGAATGTTTTTCAAATTCTCAATAACACAACCTTTCCTGATGATTGGTTTGATTTGGCTAAGCTATGGTTTGGGAACGGTTGGTTTCCATTTTTTTCTGGTCAAAAAATCTTTGAACCAATAGAACTTTATAGAAAGATCACCAAACAACAAAAACACAAGCATACGATTCATGCGATTTCGAATGTTTCTCAAATTCTCAATAAAACAACCTTTCTTATTGATTGGTTTGATTTGCCTAAGCTATGGTTTGGGAAGCATTGGTTTCCATTCTTTTTGTCGTCAAAAAATGATTGAACTAATAGAACTTGATAGAAAGATCACCAAACAACACCATACGAATCATGCGATTCCGAATGTTTCTAAAATTCTCAATGACACAACCTTTCTTATTGATTGGTTTGATTTGCCTAGGCTATGGTTTGGGAACCGTTGGTTTCCATTCTTATTCTCGTCAAAAAATCTTTGAACTAATAGAACTTGATAGAAAGATCACCAAACAACAAAAACACAAGCATACGATTCATGCGATTTCGAATGTTTCTCAAATTCTCAATAAAACAACCTTTTTTATTGATTGGTTTGATTTGCGTAAGCTATGGTTTGGGAACCATTGGTTTCCATTCTTTTTCTCGTCAAAAAATCATTAAACTAATAGAACATGATAGAAAGATCACCAAACAACACCATACGAATCATGCGATTCCGAATGTTTCTAAAATTTTGAATAACACAACCTTTCTTATTGATTGGTTTGATTTGCCTAGGCTATGGTTTGGGAACCGTTGGTTTCCAATCTTTTTCTCGTCAAAAAATCTTTGAACCAATAGAACTTGATAGAAGGATCACCAAACAACATAAAGACAAGCATACGATTCATGCGATTTCGGATGTTTCTCAAATTCTCAATAACACCATTATTGATTGGTTTGATTTCCCTAGGCTATGGTTTGGGAACCGTTGGTTTCCATTCTTTTTCTCGTCAAAAAATCTTTGAAATAATAGGACTTGATAGAAAGATCACCAAACAAAACCAACACAAGCATACGAATCATGCGATTCCGAATGTTTCTCAAATTCTCAATAACACAACCTTTCCGATTGATTGGTTTGATTTGCCTAAGCTATGGTTTGGGAACCATTGGTTTCCATTCTTTTTCTCGTCAAAAAATCATTGAACTAATAGAACATTATAGAAAGATCACAAAACAACACCATACGAATCATGCGATCCCGAATGTTTGTAAAATTTTCAATAACACAACCTTTCTTATTGATTGGTTTGATTTGCCTAGACTATGGTTTGGGAACCGTTGGTTTCCATTCTTCTTCTCGTCAAAAAATCTTTGAACTAATAGAACTTGATAGAAAGATCACCAAACAACACCAACAAAACCATACGAATCATGCGATTCCGAATGTTTTTCAAATTCTCAATAACACAACCTTTCCTGATGATTGGTTTGATTTGGCTAAGCTATGGTTTGGGAACGGTTGGTTTCCATTTTTTTCTGGTCAAAAAATCTTTGAACCAATAGAACTTTATAGAAAGATCACCAAACAACAAAAACACAAGCATACGATTCATGCGATTTCGAATGTTTCTCAAATTCTCAATAAAACAACCTTTCTTATTGATTGGTTTGATTTGCCTAAGCTATGGTTTGGGAAGCATTGGTTTCCATTCTTTTTGTTGTCAAAAAATGATTGAACTAATAGAACTTGATAGAAAGATCACCAAACAACACCATACGAATCATGCGATTCCGAATGTTTCTAAAATTCTCAATGACACAACCTTTCTTATTGATTGGTTTGATTTGCCTAGGCTATGGTTTGGGAACCGTTGGTTTCCATTCTTATTCTCGTCAAAAAATCTTTGAACTAATAGAACTTGATAGAAAGATCACCAAACAACAAAAACACAAGCATACGATTCATGCGATTTCGAATGTTTCTCAAATTCTCAATAAAACAACCTTTTTTATTGATTGGTTTGATTTGCGTAAGCTATGGTTTGGGAACCATTGGTTTCCATTCTTTTTCTCGTCAAAAAATCATTAAACTAATAGAACATGATAGAAAGATCACCAAACAACACCATACGAATCATGCGATTCCGAATGTTTCTAAAATTTTCAATAACACAACCTTTCTTATTGATTGGTTTGATTTGCCTAGGCTATGGTTTGGGAACCGTTGGTTTCCAATCTTTTTCTCGTCAAAAAATCTTTGAACCAATAGAACTTGATAGAAGGATCACCAAACAACATAAAGACAAGCATACGATTCATGCGATTTCGGATGTTTCTCAAATTCTCAATAGCACCATTATTGATTGGTTTGATTTCCCTAGGCTATGGTTTGGGAACCGTTGGTTTCCATTCTTCTTCTCGTTAAAAAATCTTTGAACTAATAGAACTTGATAGAAAGATCACCAAACAACACCAACAAAACCATACGAATCATGCGATTCCGAATGTTTTTCAAATTCTCAATAACACAACCTTTCCTGATGATTGGTTTGATTTGGCTAAGCTATGGTTTGGGAACCGTTGGTTTCCATTTTTTTTCTGGTCAAAAAATCTTTGAACCAATAGAACTTTATAGAAAGATCACCAAACAACAAAAACACAAGCATACGATTCATGCGATTTCGAATGTTTCTCAAATTCTCAATAAAACAACCTTTCTTATTGATTGGTTTGATTTGCCTAAGCTATGGTTTGGGAACCATTGGTTTCCATTCTTTTTCTCGTCAAAAAATCATTAAACTAATAGAACATGATAGAAAGATCACCAAACAACACCATACGAATCATGCGATTCCGAATGTTTCTAAAATTTTCAATAACACAACCTTTCTTATTGATTGGTTTGATTTGCCCAGGCTATGGTTTGGGAACCGTTGGTTTCCATTCTTTTTCTCGTCAAAAAATCTTTGAACCAATAGAACTTGATAGAAGGATCACCAAACAACACAAAGACAAGCATACGATTCATGCGATTTCGGATGTTTCTCAAATTCTCAATAACACCCTTATTGATTGGTTTGATTTCCCTAGGCTATGGTTTGGGAACCGTTGGTTTCCATTCTTTTTCTCGTCAAAAAATCTTTGAACCAATAGAACTTGATAGAAAGATCACCGAACAACACAAAGACAAGCATACGATTCATGCGATTTCGAATGTTTCTCAAATTCTCAATAACACCCTTATTGATTGGTTTGATTTCCCTAGGCTATGGTTTGGGAACCGTTGGTTTCCATTCTTCTTCTCGTTAAAAAATCTTTGAACTAATAGAACTTGATAGAAAGATCACCAAACAACACCAACAAAACCATACGAATCATGCGATTCCGAATGTTTTTCAAATTCTCAATAACACAACCTTTCCTGATGATTGGTTTGATTTGGCTAAGCTATGGTTTGGGAACGGTTGGTTTCCATTTTTTTCTGGTCAAAAAATCTTTGAACCAATAGAACTTTATAGAAAGATCACCAAACAACAAAAACACAAGCATACGATTCATGCGATTTCGAATGTTTCTCAAATTCTCAATAAAACAACCTTTCTTATTGATTGGTTTGATTTGCCTAAGCTATGGTTTGGGAAGCATTGGTTTCCATTCTTTTTGTCGTCAAAAAATGATTGAACTAATAGAACTTGATAGAAAGATCACCAAACAACACCATACGAATCATGCGATTCCGAATGTTTCTAAAATTCTCAATGACACAACCTTTCTTATTGATTGGTTTGATTTGCCTAGGCTATGGTTTGGGAACCGTTGGTTTCCATTCTTATTCTCGTCAAAAAATCTTTGAACTAATAGAACTTGATAGAAAGATCACCAAACAACAAAAACACAAGCATACGATTCATGCGATTTCGAATGTTTCTCAAATTCTCAATAAAACAACCTTTTTTATTGATTGGTTTGATTTGCGTAAGCTATGGTTTGGGAACCATTGGTTTCCATTCTTTTTCTCGTCAAAAAATCATTAAACTAATAGAACATGATAGAAAGATCACCAAACAACACCATACGAATCATGCGATTCCGAATGTTTCTAAAATTTTGAATAACACAACCTTTCTTATTGATTGGTTTGATTTGCCTAGGCTATGGTTTGGGAACCGTTGGTTTCCAATCTTTTTCTCGTCAAAAAATCTTTGAACCAATAGAACTTGATAGAAGGATCACCAAACAACATAAAGACAAGCATACGATTCATGCGATTTCGGATGTTTCTCAAATTCTCAATAACACCATTATTGATTGGTTTGATTTCCCTAGGCTATGGTTTGGGAACCGTTGGTTTCCATTCTTTTTCTCGTCAAAAAATCTTTGAAATAATAGGACTTGATAGAAAGATCACCAAACAAAACCAACACAAGCATACGAATCATGCGATTCCGAATGTTTCTCAAATTCTCAATAACACAACCTTTCCGATTGATTGGTTTGATTTGCCTAAGCTATGGTTTGGGAACCATTGGTTTCCATTCTTTTTCTCGTCAAAAAATCATTGAACTAATAGAACATTATAGAAAGATCACAAAACAACACCATACGAATCATGCGATCCCGAATGTTTGTAAAATTTTCAATAACACAACCTTTCTTATTGATTGGTTTGATTTGCCTAGACTATGGTTTGGGAACCGTTGGTTTCCATTCTTCTTCTCGTCAAAAAATCTTTGAACTAATAGAACTTGATAGAAAGATCACCAAACAACACCAACAAAACCATACGAATCATGCGATTCCGAATGTTTTTCAAATTCTCAATAACACAACCTTTCCTGATGATTGGTTTGATTTGGCTAAGCTATGGTTTGGGAACGGTTGGTTTCCATTTTTTTCTGGTCAAAAAATCTTTGAACCAATAGAACTTTATAGAAAGATCACCAAACAACAAAAACACAAGCATACGATTCATGCGATTTCGAATGTTTCTCAAATTCTCAATAAAACAACCTTTCTTATTGATTGGTTTGATTTGCCTAAGCTATGGTTTGGGAAGCATTGGTTTCCATTCTTTTTGTTGTCAAAAAATGATTGAACTAATAGAACTTGATAGAAAGATCACCAAACAACACCATACGAATCATGCGATTCCGAATGTTTCTAAAATTCTCAATGACACAACCTTTCTTATTGATTGGTTTGATTTGCCTAGGCTATGGTTTGGGAACCGTTGGTTTCCATTCTTATTCTCGTCAAAAAATCTTTGAACTAATAGAACTTGATAGAAAGATCACCAAACAACAAAAACACAAGCATACGATTCATGCGATTTCGAATGTTTCTCAAATTCTCAATAAAACAACCTTTTTTATTGATTGGTTTGATTTGCGTAAGCTATGGTTTGGGAACCATTGGTTTCCATTCTTTTTCTCGTCAAAAAATCATTAAACTAATAGAACATGATAGAAAGATCACCAAACAACACCATACGAATCATGCGATTCCGAATGTTTCTAAAATTTTCAATAACACAACCTTTCTTATTGATTGGTTTGATTTGCCTAGGCTATGGTTTGGGAACCGTTGGTTTCCAATCTTTTTCTCGTCAAAAAATCTTTGAACCAATAGAACTTGATAGAAGGATCACCAAACAACATAAAGACAAGCATACGATTCATGCGATTTCGGATGTTTCTCAAATTCTCAATAGCACCATTATTGATTGGTTTGATTTCCCTAGGCTATGGTTTGGGAACCGTTGGTTTCCATTCTTCTTCTCGTTAAAAAATCTTTGAACTAATAGAACTTGATAGAAAGATCACCAAACAACACCAACAAAACCATACGAATCATGCGATTCCGAATGTTTTTCAAATTCTCAATAACACAACCTTTCCTGATGATTGGTTTGATTTGGCTAAGCTATGGTTTGGGAACCGTTGGTTTCCATTTTTTTTCTGGTCAAAAAATCTTTGAACCAATAGAACTTTATAGAAAGATCACCAAACAACAAAAACACAAGCATACGATTCATGCGATTTCGAATGTTTCTCAAATTCTCAATAAAACAACCTTTCTTATTGATTGGTTTGATTTGCCTAAGCTATGGTTTGGGAACCATTGGTTTCCATTCTTTTTCTCGTCAAAAAATCATTAAACTAATAGAACATGATAGAAAGATCACCAAACAACACCATACGAATCATGCGATTCCGAATGTTTCTAAAATTTTCAATAACACAACCTTTCTTATTGATTGGTTTGATTTGCCCAGGCTATGGTTTGGGAACCGTTGGTTTCCATTCTTTTTCTCGTCAAAAAATCTTTGAACCAATAGAACTTGATAGAAGGATCACCAAACAACACAAAGACAAGCATACGATTCATGCGATTTCGGATGTTTCTCAAATTCTCAATAACACCCTTATTGATTGGTTTGATTTCCCTAGGCTATGGTTTGGGAACCGTTGGTTTCCATTCTTTTTCTCGTCAAAAAATCTTTGAACCAATAGAACTTGATAGAAAGATCACCGAACAACACAAAGACAAGCATACGATTCATGCGATTTCGAATGTTTCTCAAATTCTCAATAACACCCTTATTGATTGGTTTGATTTCCCTAGGCTATGGTTTGGGAACCCTTGGATTCCATTCTTTTTCTCGTCAAAAAATATTTGAACTAATAGAACTTGATAGAAAGATCACAAAACAACACCAACAAAACCATACGAATCATGCGATTCCGAATGTTTTTCAAATTCTCAATAACACAACCTTTCCTGATGATTGGTTTGATTTGGCTAAGCTATGGTTTGGGAACGGTTGGTTTCCATTTTTTTCTGGTCAAAAAATCTTTGAACCAATAGAACTTTATAGAAAGATCACCAAACAACAAAAACACAAGCATACGATTCATGCGATTTCGAATGTTTCTCAAATTCTCAATAAAACAACCTTTCTTATTGATTGGTTTGATTTGCCTAAGCTATGGTTTGGGAAGCATTGGTTTCCATTCTTTTTGTCGTCAAAAAATGATTGAACTAATAGAACTTGATAGAAAGATCACCAAACAACACCATACGAATCATGCGATTCCGAATGTTTCTAAAATTCTCAATGACACAACCTTTCTTATTGATTGGTTTGATTTGCCTAGGCTATGGTTTGGGAACCGTTGGTTTCCATTCTTATTCTCGTCAAAAAATCTTTGAACTAATAGAACTTGATAGAAAGATCACCAAACAACAAAAACACAAGCATACGATTCATGCGATTTCGAATGTTTCTCAAATTCTCAATAAAACAACCTTTTTTATTGATTGGTTTGATTTGCGTAAGCTATGGTTTGGGAACCATTGGTTTCCATTCTTTTTCTCGTCAAAAAATCATTAAACTAATAGAACATGATAGAAAGATCACCAAACAACACCATACGAATCATGCGATTCCGAATGTTTCTAAAATTTTCAATAACACAACCTTTCTTATTGATTGGTTTGATTTGCCTAGGCTATGGTTTGGGAACCGTTGGTTTCCAATCTTTTTCTCGTCAAAAAATCTTTGAACCAATAGAACTTGATAGAAGGATCACCAAACAACATAAAGACAAGCATACGATTCATGCGATTTCGGATGTTTCTCAAATTCTCAATAACACCATTATTGATTGGTTTGATTTCCCTAGGCTATGGTTTGGGAACCGTTGGTTTCCATTCTTTTTCTCGTCAAAAAATCTTTGAAATAATAGGACTTGATAGAAAGATCACCAAACAAAACCAACACAAGCATACGAATCATGCGATTCCGAATGTTTCTCAAATTCTCAATAACACAACCTCTCCGATTGATTGGTTTGATTTGCCTAAGCTATGGTTTGGGAACCATTGGTTTCTCTTTTTCTCGTCAAAAAATCATTGAACTAATAGAACATTATAGAAAGATCACCAAACAACACCATACGAATCATGCGATCCCGAATGTTTGTAAAATTTTCAATAACACAACCTTTCTTATTGATTGGTTTGATTTGCCTAGACTATGGTTTGGGAACCGTTGGTTTCCATTCTTCTTCTCGTCAAAAAATCTTTGAACTAATAGAACTTGTTAGAAAGATCACCAAACAACACCAACAAAACCATACGAATCATGCGATTCCGAATGTTTTTCAAATTCTCAATAACACAACCTTTCCTGATGATTGGTTTGATTTGGCTAAGCTATGGTTTGGGAACGGTTGGTTTCCATTTTTTTTTCTGGTCAAAAAATCTTTGAACCAATAGAACTTTATAGAAAGATCACCAAACAACAAAAACCCAAGCATACGATTCATACGATTTCGAATGTTTCTCAAATTCTCAATAAAACAACCTTTCTTATTGATTGGTTTGATTTGCCTAAGCTATGGTTTGGGAACCATTGGTTTCCATTCTTTTTCTCGTCAAAAAATGATTGAACTAATAGAACTTGATAGAAAGATCACCAAACAACACCATACGAATCATGCGATTCCGAATGTTTCTAAAATTCTCAATGACACAACCTTTCTTATTGATTGGTTTGATTTGCCTAGGCTATGGTTTGGGAACCGTTGGTTTCCATTCTTTTTCTCGTCAAAAAATCTTTGAACCAATAGAACTTGATAGAAAGATCACCAAACAACAAAAACACAAGCATACGATTCATGCGATTCCGAATGTTTCTCAAATTCTCAATAAAACAACCTTTTTTATTGATTGGTTTGATTTGCCTAAGCTATGGTTTGGGAACCATTGGTTTCCATTCTTTTTCTCGTCAAAAAATCATTGAACTAATAGAACATGATAGAAAGATCACCAAACAACACCATACGAATCATGCGATTCCGAATGTTTCTAAAATTTTCAATAACACAACCTTTCTTATTGATTGGTTTGATTTGCCTAGGCTATGGTTTGGGAACCGTTGGTTTCCATTCTTTTTCTCGTCAAAAAATCTTTGAACCAATAGAACTTGATAGAAGGATCACCAAACAACACAAAGACAAGCATACGATTCATGCGATTTCGAATGTTTCTCAAATTCTCAATAACACCCTTATTGATTGGTTTGATTTCCCTAGGCTATGGTTTGGGAACCGTTGGTTTCCATTCTTTTTCTCGTCAAAAAATCTTTGAACCAATAGAACTTGATAGAAAGATCACCGAACAACACAAAGACAAGCATACGATTCATGCGATTTCGAATGTTTCTCGAATTCTCAATAACACCCTTATTGATTGGTTTGATTTCCCTAGGCTATGGTTTGGGAACCCTTGGATTCCATTCTTTTTCTCGTCAAAAAATATTTGAACTAATAGAACTTGATAGAAAGATGACAAAACAACACCAACAAAACCATACGAATCATGCGATTCCGAATGTTTTTCAAATTCTCAATAACACAACCTTTCCTGATGATTGGTTTGATTTGGCTAAGCTATGGTTTGGGAACGGTTGGTTTCCATTTTTTTCTGGTCAAAAAATCTTTGAACCAATAGAACTTTATAGAAAGATCACCAAACAACAAAAACACAAGCATACGATTCATGCGATTTCGAATGTTTTTCAAATTCTCAATAAAACAACCTTTCTTATTGACTGGTTTGATTTGCCTAAGCTATGGTTTGGGAAGCATTGGTTTCCATTCTTTTTGTCGTCAAAAAATGATTGAACTAATAGAACTTGATAGAAAGATCACCAAACAACACCATACGAATCATGCGATTCCGAATGTTTCTAAAATTCTCAATGACACAACCTTTCTTATTGATTGGTTTAATTTGCCTAGGCTATGGTTTGGGAACCGTTGGTTTCCATTCTTATTCTCGTCAAAAAATCTTTGAACTAATAGAACTTGATAGAAAGATCACCAAACAACAAAAACACAAGCATACGATTCATGCGATTTCGAATGTTTCTCAAATTCTCAATAAAACAACCTTTTTTATTGATTGGTTTGATTTGCGTAAGCTATGGTTTGGGAACCATTGGTTTCCATTCTTTTTCTCGTCAAAAAATCATTAAACTAATAGAACATGATAGAAAGATCACCGAACAACACCATACGAATCATGCGATTCCGAATGTTTCTAAAATTTTCAATAACACAACCTTTCTTATTGATTGGTTTGATTTGCCTAGGCTATGGATTGGGAACCGTTGGTTTCCAATCTTTTTCTCGTCAAAAAATCTTTGAACCAATAGAACTTGATAGAAGGATCACCAAACAACATAAAGACAAGCATACGATTCATGCGATTTCGGATGTTTCTCAAATTCTCAATAACACCATTATTGATTGGTTTGATTTCCCTAGGCTATGGTTTGGGAACCGTTGGTTTCCATTCTTTTTCTCGTCAAAAAATCTTTGAAATAATAGGACTTGATAGAAAGATCACCAAACAAAACCAACACAAGCATACGAATCATGCGATTCCGAATGTTTCTCAAATTCTCAATAACACAACCTCTCCGATTGATTGGTTTGATTTGCCTAAGCTATGATTTGGGAACCATTGGTTTCCATTCTTTTTCTCGTCAAAAAATCATTGAACTAATAGAACATTATAGAAAGATCACCAAACAACACCATACGAATCATGCGATCCCGAATGTTTGTAAAATTTTCAATAACACAACCTTTCTTATTGATTGGTTTGATTTGCCTAGACTATGGTTTGGGAACCATTGGTTTCCATTCTTCTTCTCGTCAAAAAATCTTTGAACTAATAGAACTTGATAGAAAGATCACCAAACAACACCAACAAAACCATACGAATCATGCGATTCCGAATGTTTTTCAAATTCTCAATAACACAACCTTTCCTGATGATTGGTTTGATTTGGCTAAGCTATGGTTTGGGAACGGTTGGTTTCCATTTTTTTTTCTGGTCAAAAAATCTTTGAACCAATAGAACTTTATAGAAAGATCACCAAACAACAAAAACCCAAGCATACGATTCATGCGATTTCGAATGTTTCTCAAATTCTCAATAAAACAACCTTTCTTATTGATTGGTTTGATTTGCCTAAGCTATGGTTTGGGAACCATTGGTTTCCATTCTTTTTCTCGTCAAAAAATGATTGAACTAATAGAACATGATAGAAAGATCACCAAACAACACCATACGAATCATGCGATTCCGAATGTTTCTAAAATTTTCAATAACACAACCTTTCTTATTGATTGGTTTGATTTGCCTAGGCTATGGTTTGGGAACCGTTGGTTTCCATTCTTTTTCTCGTCAAAAAATCTTTGAACCAATAGAACTTGATAGAAGGATCACCAAACAACACAAAGACAAGCATACGATTCATGCGATTTCGGATGTTTCTCAAATTCTCAATAACACCCTTATTGATTGGTTTGATTTCCCTAGGCTATGGTTTGGGAACTGTTGGTTTCCATTCTTTTTCTCGTCAAAAAATCTTTGAATTAATAGGACTTGATAGAAAGATCACCAAACAAAACCAACACAAGCATACGAATCATGCGATTCCGAATGTTTCTCAAATTCTCAATAACACAACCTTTCCGATTGATTGGTTTGATTTGCCTAAGCTATGGTTTGGGAACTGTTGGTTTCCATTCTTTTTCTCGTCAAAAAATCTTTGTACCAATAGAACTTGATAGAAAAGATCACCAAACACCAAAAACACAAGCATACGATTCATGCGATTTCGAATGTTTCTCAAATTCTCAATAAAACAACCTTTTTTATTGATTGGTTTGATTTGCCTAAGCTATGGTTTGGGAACCATTGGTTTCCATTCTTTTTCTCGTCAAAAAATCATTGAACTAATAGAACATTATAGAAAGATCACCAAACAACACCATACGAATCATGCGATCCCGAATGTTTCTAAAATTTTCAATAACACAACCTTTCTTATTGATTGGTTTGATTTGCCTAGACTATGGTTTGGGAACCGTTGGTTTCCATTCTTCTTCTTGTCAAAAAATCTTTGAACCAATAGAACTTTATAGAAAGATCACCAAACAACACAAAGACAAGCATACGATTCATGCGATTTCGAATGTTTCTCAAATTCTCAATAACACCCTTATTGATTGGTTTGATTTCCCTAGGCTATGGTTTGGGAACCCTTGGATTCCATTCTTTTTCTCATCAAAAAATATTTGAACTAATAGAACTTGATAGAAAGATCACCAAACAACACCAACAAAACCATACGAATCATGCGATTCCGAATGTTTTTCAAATTCTCAATAACACAACCTTTCCTGATGATTGGTTTGATTTGGCTAACCTATGGTTTGGGAACCGTTGGTTTCCATTTTTTTTCTTGTCAAAAAATCTTTGAACCAATAGAACTTTATAGAAAGATCACCAAACAACAAAAACACAAGCATACGATTCATGCGATTTCGAATGTTTGTCAAATTCTCAATAAAACAACCTTTCTTATTGATTGGTTTGATTTGCCTAATCTATGGTTTGGGAACCATTGGTTTCCATTCTTTTTCTCGTCAAAAAATCATTAAACTAATAGAACATGATAGAAAGATCACCAAACAACACCATACGAATCATGCGATTCCGAATGTTTGTAAAATTTTCAATAACACAACCTTTCTTATTGATTGGTTTGATTTGCCTAGGCTATGGTTTGGGAACCGTTGGTTTCCATTCTTTTTCTCGTCAAAAAATCTTTGAACCAATAGAACTTGATAGAAAGATCACCAAACAACACCAACAAAACCATACGAATCATGCGATTCCGAATGTTTTTCAAATTCTCAATAACACAACCTTTCCTGATGATTGGTTTGATTTGGCTAAGCTATGGTTTGGGAACGGTTGGTTTCCATTTTTTTTCTGGTCAAAAAATCTTTGAACCAATAGAACTTTATAGAAAGATCACCAAACAACAAAAACACAAGCATACGATTCATGCGATTTCGAATGTTTCTCAAATTGTCAATAAAACAACCTTTCTTATTGATTGGTTTGATTTGCCTAAGCTATGGTTTGGAAACCATTGGTTTCCATTCTTTTTCTCGTCAAAAAATGATTGAACTAATAGAACTTGATAGAAAGATCACCAAACAACACCATACGAATCATGCGATTCCGAATGTTTCTAAAATTCTCAATGACACAACCTTTCTTATTGATTGGTTTGATTTGCCTAGGCTATGGTTTGGGAACCATTGGTTTCCATTCTTTTTCTCGTCAAAAAATCTTTGAACCAATAGAACTTGACAGAAAGATCACCAAACAACAAAAACACAAGCATACGATTCATGCGATTTCGAATGTTTCTCAAATTCTCATTAAAATAACCTTTTTTATTGATTTGTTTGATTTGCGTAAGCTATGGTTTGGGAACCATTGGTTTCCATTCTTTTTCTCGTCAAAAAATCATTAAACTAATAGAACATGATAGAAAGATCACCAAACAACACCATACGAATCATGCGATTCCGAATGTTTCTAAAATTTTCAATAACACAACCTTTCTTATTGATTGGTTTGATTTGCCTAGGCTATGGTTTGGGAACCGTTGGTTTCCATTCTTTTTGTCGTCAAAAAATCTTTGAACCAATAGAACTTGATAGAAGGATCACCAAAAAACACAAAGACAAGCATACGATTCATGCGATTTCGGATGTTTCTCAAATTCTCAATAACACCCTTATTGATTGGTTTGATTTCCCTAGGCTATGGTTTGGGAACCCTTGGATTCCATTCTTTTTCTCATCAAAAAATATTTGAACTAACAGAACTTGATAGAAAGATCACCAAACAACACCAACAAAACCATACGAATCATGCGATTCCGAATGTTTTTCAAATTCTCAATAACACAACCTTTCCTGATGATTGGTTTGATTTGGCTAAGCTATGGTTTGGGAACCGTTGGTTTCCATTTTTTTTCTGGTCAAAAAATCTTTGAACCAATAGAACTTTATAGAAAGATCACCAAACAACAAAAACACAAGCATACGATTCATGCGATTTCGAATGTTTCTCAAATTCTCAATAAAACAACCTTTCTTATTGATTGGTTTGATTTGCCTAAGCTATGGTTTGGGAACCATTGGTTTCCATTCTTTTTCTCGTCAAAAAATCATTAAACTAATAGAACATGATAGAAAGATCACCAAACAACACCATACGAATCATGCGATTCCGAATGTTTCTAAAATTTTCAATAACACAACCTTTCTTATTGATTGGTTTGATTTGCCTAGGCTATGGTTTGGGAACCGTTGGTTTCCATTCTTTTTCTCGTCAAAAAATCTTTGAACCAATAGAACTTGATAGAAGGATCACCAAACAACACAAAGACAAGCATACGATTCATGCGATTTCGGATGTTTCTCAAATTCTCAATAACACCCTTATTGATTGGTTTGATTTCCCTAGGCTATGGTTTGGGAACTGTTGGTTTCCATTCTTTATCTCGTCAAAAAATCTTTGAACTAACAGAACTTGATAGAAAGATCACCAAACAACACCAACAAAACCATACGAATCATGCGATTCCGAATGTTTTTCAAATTCTCAATAACACAACCTTTCCTGATGATTGGTTTGATTTGGCTAAGCTATGGTTTGGGAACAGTTGGTTTCCATTCTTTTTCTCGTCAAAAAATCTTTGTACCAATAGAACTTGATAGAAAAGATCACCAAACACCAAAAACACAAGCATACGATTCATGCGATTTCGAATGTTTCTCAAATTCTCAATAAAACAACCTTTTTTATTGATTGGTTTGATTTGCCTAAGCTAGGGTTTGGGAACCATTGGTTTCCATTCTTTTTCTCGTCAAAAAATCATTAAACTAATAGAACATGATAGAAAGATCACCAAACAACACCATACGAATCATGCGATCCCGAATGTTTCTAAAATTTTCAATAACACAACCTTTCTTATTGATTGGTTTGATTTGCCTAGACTATGGTTTGGGAACCATTGGTTTCCATTCTTCTTCTTGTCAAAAAATCTTTGAACCAATAGAACTTGATAGAAGGATCACCAAACAACACAAAGACAAGCATACGATTCATGCGATTTCGAATGTTTCTCAAATTCTCAATAACACCCTTATTGATTGGTTTGATTTCCCTAGGCTATTGTTTGGGAACCGTTGGTTTCCATTCTTTTTCTCGTCAAAAAATCTTTGAACCAATAGAACTTGATAGAAAGATCACCGAACAACACAAAGACAAGCATACGATTCATGCGATTTCGAATGTTTCTCAAATTCTCAATAACACCCTTATTGATTGGTTTGATTTCCCTAGGCTATGGTTTGGGAACCCTTGGATTCCATTCTTTTTCTCGTCAAAAAATATTTGAACTAATAGAACTTGATAGAAAGATCACAAAACAACACCAACAAAACCATACGAATCATGCGATTCCGAATGTTTTTCAAATTCTCAATAACACAACATTTCCTGATGATTGGTTTGATTTGGCTAAGCTATGGTTTGGGAACGGTTGGTTTCCATTTTTTTCTGGTCAAAAAATCTTTGAACCAATAGAACTTTATAGAAAGATCACCAAACAACAAAAACACAAGCATACGATTCATGCGATTTCGAATGTTTCTCAAATTCTCAATAAAACAACCTTTCTTATTGATTGGTTTGATTTGCCTAAGCTATGGTTTGGGAAGCATTGGTTTCCATTCTTTTTGTCGTCAAAAAATGATTGAACTAATAGAACTTGATAGAAAGATCACCAAACAACACCATACGAATCATGCGATTCCGAATGTTTCTAAAATTCTCAATGACACAACCTTTCTTATTGATTGGTTTGATTTGCCTAGGCTATGGTTTGGGAACTGTTGGTTTCCATTCTTATTCTCGTCAAAAAATCTTTGAACTAATAGAACTTGATAGAAAGATCACCAAACAACAAAAACACAAGCATACGATTCATGCGATTTCGAATGTTTCTCAAATTCTCAATAAAACAACCTTTTTTATTGATTGGTTTGATTTGCCTAGGCTATGGTTTGGGAACCGTTGGTTTCCATTCTTTTTCTCGTCAAAAAATCTTTGAACCAATAGAACTTGATAGAAAGATCACCAAACAACAAAAACACAAGCATACGATTCATGCGATTCCGAATGTTTCTCAAATTCTCAATAAAACAACCTTTTTTATTGATTGGTTTGATTTGCCTAAGCTATGATTTGGGAACCATTGGTTTCCATTCTTTTTCTCGTCAAAAAATCATTGAACTAATAGAACATGATAGAAAGATCACCAAACAACACCATACGAATCATGCGATTCCGAATGTTTCTAAAATTTTCAATAACACAACCTTTCTTATTGATTGGTTTGATTTGCCTAGGCTATGGTTTGGGAACCGTTGGTTTCCATTCTTTTTCTCGTCAAAAAATCTTTGAACCAATAGAACTTGATAGAAGGATCACCAAACAACACAAAGACAAGCATACGATTCATGCGATTTCGAATGTTTCTCAAATTCTCAATAACACCCTTATTGATTGGTTTGATTTCCCTAGGCTATGGTTTGGGAACCGTTGGTTTCCATTCTTTTTCTCGTCAAAAAATCTTTGAACCAATAGAACTTGATAGAAAGATCACCGAACAACACAAAGACAAGCATACGATTCATGCGATTTCGAATGTTTCTCAAATTCTCAATAACACCCTTATTGATTGGTTTGATTTCCCTAGGCTATGGTTTGGGAACCCTTGGATTCCATTCTTTTTCTCGTCAAAAAATATTTGAACTAATAGAACTTGATAGAAAGATCACAAAACAACACCAACAAAACCATACGAATCATGCGATTCCGAATGTTTTTCAAATTCTCAATAACACAACCTTTCCTGATGATTGGTTTGATTTGGCTAAGCTATGGTTTGGGAACGGTTGGTTTCCATTTTTTTCTGGTCAAAAAATCTTTGAACCAATAGAACTTTATAGAAAGATCACCAAACAACAAAAACACAAGCATACGATTCATGCGATTTCGAATGTTTCTCAAATTCTCAATAAAACAACCTTTCTTATTGATTGGTTTGATTTGCCTAAGCTATGGTTTGGGAAGCATTGGTTTCCATTCTTTTTGTCGTCAAAAAATGATTGAACTAATAGAACTTGATAGAAAGATCACCAAACAACACCATACGAATCATGCGATTCCGAATGTTTCTAAAATTCTCAATGACACAACCTTTCTTATTGATTGGTTTAATTTGCCTAGGCTATGGTTTGGGAACCATTGGTTTCCATTCTTATTCTCGTCAAAAAATCTTTGAACTAATAGAACTTGATAGAAAGATCACCAAACAACAAAAACATAAGCATACGATTCATGCGATTTCGAATGTTTCTCAAATTCTCAATAAAACAACCTTTTTTATTGATTGGTTTGATTTGCGTAAGCTATGGCTTGGGAACCATTGGTTTCCATTCTTTTTCTCGTCAAAAAATCATTAAACTAATAGAACATGATAGAAAGATCACCGAACAACACCATACGAATCATGCGATTCCGAATGTTTGTAAAATTTTCAATAACACAACCTTTCTTATTGATTGGTTTGATTTGCCTAGGCTATGGATTGGGAACCGTTGGTTTCCAATCTTTTTCTCGTCAAAAAATCTTTGAACCAATAGAACTTGATAGAAGGATCACCAAACAACATAAAGACAAGCATACGATTCATGCGATTTCGGATGTTTCTCAAATTCTCAATAACACCATTATTGATTGGTTTGATTTCCCTAGGCTATGGTTTGGGAACCGTTGGTTTCCATTCTTTTTCTCGTCAAAAAATCTTTGAAATAATAGGACTTGATAGAAAGATCACCAAACAAAACCAACACAAGCATACGAATCATGCGATTCCGAATGTTTCTCAAATTCTCAATAACACAACCTCTCCGATTGATTGGTTTGATTTGCCTAAGCTATGGTTTGGGAACCATTGGTTTCCATTCTTTTTCTCGTCAAAAAATCATTGACCTAATAGAACATTATAGAAAGATCACCAAACAACACCATACGAATCATGCGATCCCGAATGTTTGTAAAATTTTCCATAACACAACCTTTCTTATTGATTGGTTTGATTTGCCTAGACTATGGTTTGGGAACCGTTGGTTTCCATTCTTCTTCTCGTCAAAAAATCCTTGAACTAATAGAACTTGATAGAAAGATCACCAAACAACACCAACAAAACCATACGAATCATGCGATTCCGAATGTTTTTCAAATTCTCAATAACACAACCTTTCCTGATGATTGGTTTGATTTGGCTAAGCTATGGTTTCGGAACGGTTGGTTTCCATTTTTTTTTCTGGTCAAAAAATCTTTGAACCAATAGAACTTTATAGAAAGATCACCAAACAACAAAAACCCAAGCATATGATTCATGCGATTTCGAATGTTTCTCAAATTCTCAATAAAACAACCTTTCTTATTGATTGGTTTGATTTGCCTAAGCTATGGTTTGGGAACCATTGGTTTCCATTCTTTTTCTCGTCAAAAAATGATTGAACTAATAGAACTTGATAGAAAGATCACCAAACAACACCATACGAATCATGCGATTCCGAATGTTTCTAAAATTCTCAATGACACAACCTTTCTTATTGATTGGTTTGATTTGCCTAGGCTATGGTTTGGGAACCGTTGGTTTCCATTCTTTTTCTCGTCAAAAAATCTTTGAACCAATAGAACTTGATAGAAAGATCACCAAACAACAAAAACACAAGCATACGATTCATGCGATTCCGAATGTTTCTCAAATTCTCAATAAAACAACCTTTTTTATTGATTGGTTTGATTTGCCTAAGCTATGGTTTGGGAACCATTGGTTTCATTCTTTTTCTCGTCAAAAAATCATTGAACTAATAGAACATGATAGAAAGATCACCAAACAACACCATACGAATCATTCGATTCCGAATGTTTCTAAAATTTTCAATAACACAACCTTTCTTATTGATTGGTTTGATTTGCCTAGGCTATGGTTTGGGAACCGTTGGTTTCCATTCTTTTTCTCGTCAAAAAATCTTTGAACCAATAGAACTTGATAGAAGGATCACCAAACAACACAAAGACAAGCATACGATTCATGCGATTTCGAATGTTTCTCAAATTCTCAATAACACCCTTATTGATTGGTTTGATTTCCCTAGGCTATGGTTTGGGAACCGTTGGTTTCCATTCTTTTTCTCGTCAAAAAATCTTTGAACCAATAGAACTTGATAGAAAGATCACCAAACAACACAAAGACAAGCATACGATTCATGCGATATCGAATGTTTCTCAAATTCTCAATAACACCCTTATTGATTGGTTTGATTTCCCTAGGCTATGGTTTGGGAACCCTTGGATTCCATTCTTTTTCTCGTCAAAAAATATTTGAACTAATAGAACTTGATAGAAAGATCACCAAACAACACCAACAAAACCATACGAATCATGCGATTCCGAATGTTTTTCAAATTCTCAATAACACAACCTTTCCTGATGATTGGTTTGATTTGGCTAAGCTATGGTTTGGGAACGGTTGGTTTCCATTTTTTTTCTGGTCAAAAAATCTTTGAACCAATAGAACTTTATAGAAAGATAAACAAACAACAAAAACACAAGCATACGATTCATGCGATTTCGAATGTTTCTCAAATTCTCAATAAAACAACCTTTCTTATTGATTGGTTTGATTTGCCTAAGCTATGGTTTGGGAACCATTGGTTTCCATTCTTTTTCTCGTCAAAAAATGATTGAACTAATAGAACTTGATAGAAAGATCACCAAACAACACCATACGAATCATGCGATTCCGAATGTTTCTAAAATTCTCAATGACACAACCTTTCTTATTGATTGGTTTGATTTGCCTAGGCTATGGTTTGGGAACCGTTGGTTTCCATTCTTTTTCTCGTCAAAAAATCTTTGCACCAATAGAACTTGATAGAAAGATCACCAAACAACAAAAACACAAGCATACGATTCATACGATTTCGAATGTTTCTCAAATTCTCAATAAAACAACCTTTTTTATTGATTGGTTTGATTTGCCTAAGCTATGGTTTGGGAACCATTGGTTTCCATTCTTTTTCTCGTCAAAAAATCATTAAACTAATAGAACATGATAGAAAGATCACCAAACAACACCATACGAATCATGCGATTCCGAATGTTTCTAAAATTTTCAATAACACAACCTTTCTTATTGATTGGTTTGATTTGCGTAGGCTATGGTTTGGGAACCGTTGGTTTCCATTCTTTTTCTCGTCAAAAAATCTTTGAACCAATAGAACATGATAGAAGGATCACCAAACAACACAAAGACAAGCATACGATTCATGCGATTTCGGATGTTTCTCAAATTCTCAATAACACCCTTATTGATTGGTTTGATTTCCCTAGGCTATGGTTTGGGAACCGTTGGTTTCCATTCTTTTTCTCGTCAAAAAATCTTTGAAATAATAGGACTTGATAGAAAGATCACCAAACAAAACCAACACAAGCATACGAATCATGCGATTCCGAATGTTTCTCAAATTCTCAATAACACAACCTTTCCGATTAATTGGTTTGATTTGCCTAAGCTATGGTTTGGGAACCGTTGGTTTCCATTCTTTTTCTAGTCAAAACATCTTTGTACCAATAGAACTTGATGGAAAGATCACTAAACAACAAAAGCACAAGCATACGATTCATGCGATTTCGAATGTCTCTCAAATTCTCAATAAAACAACCTTTTTTATTGATTGGTTTGATTTGCCTAAGCTATGGTTTGGGAACCATTGGTTTCCATTCTTTTTCTCGTCAAAAAATCATTGAACTAATAGAACATGATAGAAAGATCACCAAACAAGACCATACGAATCATGCGATTCCGAATGTTTCTAAAATTTTCAATAACACAACCTTTCTTATTGATTGGTTTGATTTGCCTAGGCTATGGTTTGGGAACCGTTGGTTTCCATTCTTTTTCTCGTCAAAAAATCTTTGAACCAATAGAACTTGATAGAAGGATCACCAAACAACACAAAGACAAGCATACGATTCATGCGATTTCGAATGTTTCTCAAATTCTCAATAACACCCTTATTGATTGGTTTGATTTCCCTAGGCTATGGTTTGGGAACCGTTGGTTTCCATTCTTTTTCTCGTCAAAAAATCTTTGAACCAATAGAACTTGATAGAAAGATCACCAAACAACACAAAGACAAGCATACGATTCATGCGATTTCGAATGTTTCTCAAATTCTCAATAACACCCTTATTGATTGGTTTGATTTCCCTAGGCTATGGTTTGGGAACCCTTGGATTCCATTCTTTTTCTCGTCAAAAAATATTTGAACTAATAGAACTTGATAGAAAGATCACCAAACAACACCAACAAAACCATACGAATCATGCGATTCCGAATGTTTTTCAAATTCTCAATAACACAACCTTTCCTGATGATTGGTTTGATTTGGCTAAGCTATGGTTTGGGAATGGTTGGTTTCCATTTTTTTTCTGGTCAAAAAATCTTTGAACCAATAGAACTTTATAGAAAGATAAACAAACAACAAAAACACAAGCATACGATTCATGCGATTTCGAATGTTTCTCAAATTCTCAATAACACAACCTTTCCTGATGATTGGTTTGATTTGGCTAAGCTATGGTTTGGGAACGGTTGGTTTCCATTTTTTTTCTGGTCAAAAAATCTTTGAACCAATAGAACTTTATAGAAAGATAAACAAACAACAAAAACACAAGCATACGATTCATGCGATTTCGAATGTTTCTCAAATTCTCAATAAAACAACCTTTCTTATTGATTGGTTTGATTTGCCTAAGCTATGTTTTGGGAACCATTGGTTCCATTCTTTTTCTCGTCAAAAAATGATTGAACTAATAGAACTTGATAGAAAGATCACCAAACAACACCATACGAATCATGCGATTCCGAATGTTTCTAAAATTCTCAATGACACAACCTTTCTTATTGATTGGTTTGATTTGCCTAGGCTATGGTTTGGGAACCGTTGGTTTCCATTCTTTTTCTCGTCAAAAAATCTTTGAACCAATAGAACTTGATAAAAAGATCACCAAACAACAAAAACACAAGCATACGATTCATGCGATTTCGAATGTTTCTCAAATTCTCAATAAAACAACCTTTTTTATTGATTGGTTTGATTTGCCTAAGCTATGGTTTGGGAACCATTGGTTTCCATTCTTTTTCTCGTCAAAAAATCATTAAACTAATAGAACATGATAGAAAGATCACCAAACAACACCATACGAATCATGCGATTCCGAATGTTTCTAAAATTTTCAATAACACAACCTTTCTTATTGATTGGTTTGATTTGCGTAGGCTATGGTTTGGGAACCGTTGGTTTCCATTCTTTTTCTCGTCAAAAAATCTTTGAACCAATAGAACATGATAGAAGGATCACCAAACAACACAAAGACAAGCATACGATTCATGCGATTTCGGATGTTTCTCAAATTCTCAATAACACCCTTATTGATTGGTTTGATTTCCCTAGGCTATGGTTTGGGAACCGTTGGTTTCCATTCTTTTTCTCGTAAAAAATCTTTGAAATAATAGGACTTGATAGAAAGATCACCAAACAAAACCAACACAAGCATACGAATCATGCGATTCCGAATGTTCCTCAAATTCTCAATAACACAACCTTTCCGATTAATTGGTTTGATTTGCCTAAGCTATGGTTTGGGAACCGTTGGTTTCCATTCTTTTTCTAGTCAAAACATCTTTGTACCAATAGAACTTGATGGAAAGATCACCAAACAACAAAAACACAAGCATACGATTCATGCGATTTCGAATGTCTCTCAAATTCTCAATAAAACAACCTTTTTTATTGATTGGTTTGATTTGCCTAAGCTATGGTTTGGGAACCATTGGTTTCCATTCTTTTTCTCGTCAAAAAATCATAGAACTAATAGAACATTATAGAAAGATCACCAAACAACACCATACGAATCATGCGATACCGAATGTTTCTAAAATTTTCAATAACACAACCTTTCTTATTGATTGGTTTGATTTGCCTAAGCTATGGTTTGGGAACCGTTGGTTTCCATTCTTCTTGTTGTCAAAAAATCTTTGAACCAATAGAACTTGATAGAAAGATCACCAAACAACAAAAACACAAGCATACGATTCATGCGATTTCGAATGTTTCTCAAATTCTCAATAAAACAACCTTTTTTATTGATTGGTTTGATTTGCCTAAGCTATGGTTTGAGAACCATTGGTTTCCATTCTTTTTCTCGTCAAAAAATCATTGAACTAATAGAACATGATAGAAAGATCACCAAACAACACCATACGAATCATGCGATTCCTAATGTTTCTAAAATTTTCAATAACACAACCTTTCTTATTGATTGGTTTGATTTGCCTAGGCTATGGTTTGGGAACCGTTGGTTTCCATTCTTTTTCTCGTCAAAAAATCTTTGAACCAATAGAACTTGATAGAAGGATCACCAAACAACACAAAGACAAGCATACGATTCATGCGATTTCGAATGTTTCTCAAATTCTCAATAACACCCTTATTGATTGGTTTGATTTCCCTAGGCTATGGTTTGGGAACCGCTGGTTTCCATTCTTTTTCTCGTCAAAAAATCTTTGAACCAATAGAACTTGATAGAAAGATCACCAAACAACACAAAGACAAGCATACGATTCATGCGATTTCGAATGTTTCTCAAATTCTCAATAACACCCTTATTGATTAGTTTGATTTCCCTAGGCTATGGTTTGGGAACCCTTGGATTCCATTCTTTTTCTCGTCAAAAAATATTTGAACTAATAGAACTTGATAGAAAGATCACCAAACAACACCAACAAAACCATACGAATCATGCGATTCCGAATGTTTTTCAAATTCTCAATAACACAACCTTTCCTGATGATTGGTTTGATTTGGCTAAGCTATGGTTTGGGAACGGTTGGTTTCCATTTTTTTTCTGGTCAAAAAATCTTTGAACCAATAGAACTTTATAGAAAGATAAACAAACAACAAAAACACAAGCATACGATTCATGCGATTTCGAATGTTTCTCAAATTCTCAATAACACAACCTTTCCTGATGATTGGTTTGATTTGGCTAAGCTATGGTTTGGGAACGGTTGGTTTCCATTTTTTTTCTGGTCAAAAAATCTTTGAACCAATAGAACTTTATAGAAAGATAAACAAACAACAAAAACACAAGCATACGATTCATGCGATTTCGAATGTTTCTCAAATTCTCAATAAAACAACCTTTGTTATTGATTGGTTTGATTTGCCTAAGCTATGGTTTGGGAACCATTGGTTCCATTCTTTTTCTCGTCAAAAAATGATTGAACTAATAGAACTTGATAGAAAGATCACCAAACAACACCATACGAATCATGCGATTCCGAATGTTTCTAAAATTCTCAATGACACAACCTTTCTTATTGATTGGTTTGATTTGCCTAGGCTATGGTTTGGGAACCGTTGGTTTCCATTCTTTTTCTCGTCAAAAAATCTTTGAACCAATAGAACTTGATAGAAAGATCACCAAACAACAAAAACACAAGCATACGATTCATGCGATTTCGAATGTTTCTCAAATTCTCAATAAAACAACCTTTTTTATTGATTGGTTTGATTTGCCTAAGCTATGGTTTGGGAACCATTGGTTTCCATTCTTTTTCTCGTCAAAAAATCATTAAACTAATAGAACATGATAGAAAGATCACCAAACAACACCATACGAATCATGCGATTCCGAATGTTTCTAAAATTTTCAATAACACAACCTTTCTTATTGATTGGTTTGATTTGCGTAGGCTATGGTTTGGGAACCGTTGGTTTCCATTCTTTTTCTCGTCAAAAAATCTTTGAACCAATAGAACATGATAGAAGGATCACCAAACAACACAAAGCCAAGCATACGATTCATGCGATTTCGGATGTTTCTCAAATTCTCAATAACACCCTTATTGATTGGTTTGATTTCCCTAGGCTTTGGTTTGGGAACCGTTGGTTTCCATTCTTTTTCTCGTCAAAAAATCTTTGAAATAATTGGACTTGATAGAAAGATCACCAAACAAAACCAACACAAGCATACGAATCATGCGATTCCGAATGTTTCTCAAATTCTCAATAACACAACCTTTCCGATTAATTGGTATGATTTGCCTAAGCTATGGTTTGGGAACCGTTGGTTTCCATTCTTTTTCTAGTCAAAACATCTTTGTACCAATAGAACTTGATGGAAAGATCACCAAACAACAAAAACACAAGCATACGATTCATGCGATTTCGAATGTCTCTCAAATTCTCAATAAAACAACCTTTTTTATTGATTGGTTTGATTTGCCTAAGCGATGGTTTGGGAACCATTGGTTTCCATTCTTTTTCTCGTCAAAAAATCATTGAACTAATAGAACATTATAGAAAGATCACCAAACAACACCATACGAATCATGCGATACCGAATGTTTC
This sequence comes from Polygonum maritimum, assembly GCA_963924305.1. NCBI lineage: Eukaryota > Viridiplantae > Streptophyta > Magnoliopsida > Caryophyllales > Polygonaceae > Polygonum > Polygonum maritimum. The sequence continues at coordinate 14,778,158 of OZ002734.1, read as the reverse complement.
TAAAATTTTCAATAACACAACCTTTCTTATTGATTGGTTTGATTTGCCTAAGCTATGGTTTGGGAACCGTTGGTTTCCATTCTTCTTGTTGTCAAAAAATCTTTGAACCAATAGAACTTGATAGAAAGATCACCAAACAACAAAAACACAAGCATACGATTCATGCGATTTCGAATGTTTCTCAAATTCTCAATAAAACAACCTTTTTTATTGATTGGTTTGATTTGCCTAAGCTATGGTTTGGGAACCATTGGTTTCCATTCTTTTTCTCGTCAAAAAATCATTGAACTAATAGAACATGATAGAAAGATCACCAAACAACACCATTCGAATCATGCGATTCCGAATGTTTCTAAAATTTTCAATAACACAACCTTTCTTATTGATTGGTTTGATTTGCCTAGGCTATGGTTTGGGAACCGTTGGTTTCCATTCTTTTTCTCGTCAAAAAATCTTTGAACCAATAGAACTTGATAGAAGGATCACCAAACAACACAAAGACAAGCATACGATTCATGCGATTTCGAATGTTTCTCAAATTCTCAATAACACCCTTATTGATTGGTTTGATTTCCCTAGGCTATGGTTTGGGAACCGTTGGTTTCCATTCTTTTTCTCGTCAAAAAATCTTTGAACCAATAGAACTTGATAGAAAGATCACCAAACAACACAAAGACAAGCATACGATTCATGCGATTTCGAATGTTTCTCAAATTCTCAATAACACCCTTATTGATTGGTTTGATTTCCCTAGGCTATGGTTTGGGAACCCTTGGATTCCATTCTTTTTCTCGTCAAAAAATATTTGAACTAATAGAACTTGATAGAAAGATCACCAAACAACACCAACAAAACCATACGAATCATGCGATTCCGAATGTTTTTCAAATTCTCAATAACACAACCTTTCCTGATGATTGGTTTGATTTGGCTAAGCTATGGTTTGGGAACGGTTGGTTTCCATTCTTTTTCTCGTCAAAAAATGATTGAACTAATAGAACTTGATAGAAAGATCACCAAACAACACCATACGAATCATGCGATTCCGAATGTTTCTAAAATTCTCAATGACACAACCTTTCTTATTGATTGGTTTGATTTGCCTACGCTATGGTTTGGGAACCGTTGGTTTCCATTCTTTTTCTCGTCAAAAAATCTTTGAACTAATAGAACTTGATAGAAAGATCACCAAACAACAAAAACACAAGCATACGATTCATGCGATTTCGAATGTTTCTCAAATTCTCAATAAAACAACCTTTTTTATTGATTGGTTTGATTTGCCTAAGCTATGGTTTGGGAACCATTGGTTTCCATTCTTTTTCTCGTCAAAAAATCATTAAACTAATAGAACATGATAGAAAGATCACCAAACAACACCATACGAATCATGCGATTCCGAATGTTTCTAAAATTTTCAATAACACAACCTTTCTTATTGATTGGTTTGATTTGCCTAGGCTATGGTTTGGGAACCGTTGGTTTCCATTCTTCTTCTTGTCAAAAAATCTTTGAACCAATAGGACTTGATATAAAGATCACCAAACAACACAAAGACAAGCATACGATTCATGCGATTTCGAATGTTTCTCAAATTCTCAATAACACCCTTATTGATTGGTTTGATTTCCCTAGGCTATGGTTTGGGAACCCTTGGATTCCATTCTTTTTCTCGTCAAAAAATATTTGAACTAATAGAACTTGATAGAAAGATCACCAAACAACACCAACAAAACCATACGAATCATGCGATTCCGAATGTTTTTCAAATTCTCAATAACACAACCTTTCCTGATGATTGGTTTGATTTGGCTAAGCTATGGTTTGGGAACGGTTAGTTTCCATTCTTTTTCTCGTCAAAAAATGATTGAACTAATAGAACTTGGTAGAAAGATCACCAAACAACACCATACGACATGCGATTCCGAATGTTTCTAAAATTCTCAATGACACAACCTTTCTTATTGATTGGTTTGATTTGCCTACGCTATGGTTTGGGAACCGTTGGTTTCCATTCTTTTTCTCGTCAAAGAATCTTTGAACTAATAGAACTTGATAGAAAGATCACCAAACAACAAAAACACAAGCATACGATTCATGCGATTTCGAATGTTTCTCAAATTCTCAATAAAACAACCTTTTTTATTGATTGGTTTGATTTGCCTAAGCTATGGTTTGGGAACCATTGATTCCATTCTTTTTGTCGTCAAAAAATCATTGAACTAATAGTACATGATAGAAAGATCACCAAACAACACCATACGAATCATGCGATTCCGAATGTTTCTAAAATTTTCAATAACACAACCTTTCTTATTGATTGGTTTGATTTGCCTAGGCTATGGTTTCGGAACCGTTAGTTTCCATTCTTTTTCTCGTCAAAAAATCTTTGAACCAATAGAACTTGATAGAAGGATCACCAAACAACACAAAGACAAGCATACGATTCATGCGATTTCGAATGTTTCTCAAATTCTCAATAACACCCTTATTGATTGGTTTGATTTCCCTAGGCTATGGTTTGGGAACCGCTGGTTTCTATTCTTTTTCTCGTCAAAAAATCTTTGAACCAATAGAACTTGATAGAAAGATCACCAAACAACACAAAGACAAGCATACGATTCATGCGATTTCGAATGTTTCTCAAATTCTCAATAACACCCTTATTGATTGGTTTGATTTCCCTAGGCTATGGTTTGGGAACCCTTGGATTCCATTCTTTTTCTCGTCAAAAAATATTTGAACTAATAGAACTTGATAGAAAGATCACCAAACAACACCAACAAAACCATACGAATCATGCGATTCCGAATGTTTTTCAAATTCTCAATAACACAACCTTTCCTGATGATTGATTTGATTTGGCTAAGCTATGGCTTGGGAATGGTTGGTTTCCATTTTTTTTCTGGTCAAAAAATCTTTGAACCAATAGAACTTTATAGAAAGAAAACAAACAACAAAAACACAAGCATACGATTCATGCGATTTCGAATGTTTCTCAAATTCTCAATAACACAACCTTTCCTGATGATTGGTTTGATTTGGCTAAGCTATGGTTTGGGAACGGTTGGTTTCCATTTTTTTTCTGGTCAAAAAATCTTTGAACCAATAGAACTTTATAGAAAGATAAACAAACAACAAAAACACAAGCATACGATTCATGCGATTTCGAATGTTTCTCAAATTCTCAATAAAACAACCTTTCTTATTGATTGGTTTGATTTGCCTAAGCTATGGTTTGGGAACCATTGGTTCCATTCTTTTTCTCGTCAAAAAATGATTGAACTAATAGAACTTGATAGAAAGATCACCAAACAACACCATACGAATCATGCGATTCCGAATGTTTCTAAAATTCTCAATGACACAACCTTTCTTATTGATTGGTTTGATTTGCCTAGGCTATGGTTTGGGAACCGTTGGTTTCCATTCTTTTTCTCGTCAAAAAATCTTTGAACCAATAGAACTTGATAGAAAGATCACCAAACAACAAAAACACAAGCATACGATTCATGCGATTTCGAATGTTTCTCAAATTCTCAATAAAACAACCTTTTTTATTGATTGGTTTGATTTGCCTAAGCTATGGTTTGGGAACCATTGGTTTCCATTCTTTTTCTCGTCAAAAAATCATTGAACTAATAGAACATGATAGAAAGATCACCAAACAACACCATACGAATCATGCGATTCCGAATGTTTCTAAAATTTTCAATAACACAACCTTTCTTATTGATTGGTTTGATTTGCCTAGGCTATGGTTTGGGAACCGTTGGTTTCGATTCTTTTTCTCGTCAAAAAATCTTTGAACCAATGGAACTTGATAGAAGGATCACCAAACAACACAAAGACAAGCATACGATTCATGCGATTTCGAATGTTTCTCAAATTCTCAATAACACCCTTATTGATTGGTTTGATTTCCCTAGGCTATGGTTTGGGAACCGTTGGTTTCCATTCTTTTTCTCGTCAAAAAATCTTTGAACCAATAGAACTTGATAGAAAGATCACCAAACAACACAAAGACAAGCATACGATTCATGCGATTTCGAATGTTTCTCAAATTCTCAATAACACCCTTATTGATTGGTTTGATTTCCCTAGGCTATGGTTTGGGAACCCTTGGATTCCATTCTTTTTCTCGTCAAAAAATATTTGAACTAATAGAACTTGATAGAAAGATCACCAAACAACACCAACAAAACCATACGAATCATGCGATTCCGAATGTTTTTCAAATTCTCAATAACACAACCTTTCCTGATGATTGGTTTGATTTGGCTAAGCTATGGTTTGGGAACGGTTGGTTTCCATTCTTTTTCTCGTCAAAAAATGATTGAACTAATAGAACATGATAGAAAGATCACCAAACAACACCATACGAATCATGCGATTCCGAATGTTTCTAAAATTCTCAATGACACAACCTTTCTTATTGATTGGTTTGATTTGCCTACGCTATGGTTTGGGAACCGTTGGTTTCCATTCTTTTTCTCGTCAAAAAATCTTTGAACTAATAGAACTTGATAGAAAGATCACCAAACAACAAAAACACAAGCATACGATTCATGCGATTTCGAATGTTTCTCAAATTCTCAATAAAACAACCTTTTTTATTGATTGGTTTGATTTGCCTAAGCTATGGTTTGGGAACCATTGGTTTCCATTCTTTTTCTCGTCAAAAAATCATTAAACTAATAGAACATGATAGAAAGATCACCAAACAACACCATACGAATCATGCGATTCCGAATGTTTCTAAAATTTTCAATAACACAACCTTTCTTATTGATTGGTTTGATTTGCCTAGGCTATGGCTTGGGAACCGTTGGTTTCCATTCTTCTTCTTGTCAAAAAATCTTTGAACCAATAGAACTTGATATAAAGATCACCAAACAACACAAAGACAAGCATACGATTCATGCGATTTCGAATGTTTCTCAAATTCTCAATAACACCCTTATTGATTGGTTTGATTTCCCTAGGCTATGGTTTGGGAACCCTTGGATTCCATTCTTTTTCTCGTCAAAAAATATTTGAACTAATAGAACTTGATAGAAAGATCACCAAACAACACCAACAAAACCATACGAATCATGCGATTCCGAATGTTTTTCAAATTCTCAATAACACAACCTTTCCTGATGATTGGTTTGATTTGGCTAAGCTATGGTTTGGGAACGGTTGGTTTCCATTCTTTTTCTCGTCAAAAAATGATTGAACTAATAGAACTTGATAGAAAGATCACCAAACAACACCATACGAATCATGCGATTCCGAATGTTTCTAAAATTCTCAATGACACAACCTTTCTTATTGATTGGTTTGATTTGCCTACGCTATGGTTTGGGAACCGTTGGTTTCCATTCTTTTTCTCGTCAAAAAATCTTTGAACTAATAGAACTTGATAGAAAGATCACCAAACAACAAAAACACAAGCATACGATTCATGCGATTTCGAATGTTTCTCAAATTCTCAATAAAACAACCTTTTTTATTGATTGGTTTGATTTGCCTAAGCTATGGTTTGGGAACCATTGGTTTCCATTCTTTTTCTCGTCAAAAAATCATTGAACTAATAGAACATGATAGAAAGATCACCAAACAACACCATACGAATCGTGCGATTCCGAATGTTTCTAAAATTTTCAATAACACAACCTTTCTTATTGATTGGTTTGATTTGCCTAGGCTATGGTTTGGGAACCGTTGGTTTCCATTCTTTTTCTCGTCAAAAAATCTTTGAACCAATAGAACTTGATATAAAGATCACCAAACAACACAAAGACAAGCATACGATTCATGCGATTTCGAATGTTTCTCAAATTCTCAATAACATCCTTATTGATTGGTTTGATTTCCCTAGGCTATGGTTTGGGAACCCTTGGATTCCATTCTTTTTCTCGTCAAAAAATATTTGAACTAATAAAACTTGATAGAAAGATCACCAAACAACACCAACAAAACCATACGATTCATGCGATTCCGAATGTTTCTCAAATTCTCAATAACACAACCTTTCCTGATGATTGGTTTGATTTGGCTAAGCTATGGTTTGGGAATCGTTGGTTTCCATTTTTTTTCTGGTCAAAAAATCTTTGAACCAATTGAACTTTATAGAAAGATCACCAAACAACAAAAACACAAGCATACGATTCATGCGATTTCGAATGTTTCTCAAATTCTCAATAAAACAACCTTTCTTATTGATTGGTTTTATTTGCCTAAGCTATGGTTTGGGAACCATTGCTTTCCATTCTTTTTCTCGTCAAAAAATGATTGAACTAATAGAACTTGATAGAAAGATCACCAAACAACACCATACGAATCATGCGATTCCGAATGTTTCTAAAATTCTCAATGACACAACCTTTCTTATTGATTGGTTTGATTTGCCTAGGCTATGGTTTGGGAACCGTTGGTTTCCATTCTTTTTCTCGTCAAAAAATCTTTGAACCAATAGAACATGATAGAAGGATCACCAAACAACACAAAGACAAGCATACGATTCATGCGATTTCGGATGTTTCTCAAATTCTCAATAACACCCTTATTGATTGGTTTGATTTCCCTAGGCTATGGTTTGGGAACCGTTGGTTTCCATTCTTTTTCTCGTAAAAAATCTTTGAAATAATAGGACTTGATAGAAAGATCACCAAACAAAACCAACACAAGCATACGAATCATGCGATTCCGAATGTTTCTCAAATTCTCAATAACACAACCTTTCCGATTAATTGGTTTGATTTGCCTAAGCTATGGTTTGGGAACCGTTGGTTTCCATTCTTTTTCTAGTCAAAACATCTTTGTACCAATAGAACGTGATGGAAAGATCACCAAACAACAAAAACACAAGCATACGATTCATGCGATTTCGAATGTCTCTCAAATTCTCAATAAAACAACCTTTTTTATTGATTGGTTTGATTTGCCTAAGCTATGGTTTGGGAACCATTGGTTTCCATTCTTTTTCTCGTCAAAAAATCATAGAACTAATAGAACATTATAGAAAGATCACCAAACAACACCATACGAATCATGCGATACCGAATGTTTCTAAAATTTTCAATAACACAACCTTTCTTATTGATTGGTTTGATTTGCCTAAGCTATGGTTTGGGAACCGTTGGTTTCCATTCTTCTTGTTGTCAAAAAATCTTTGAACCAATAGAACTTGATAGAAAGATCACCAAACAACAAAAACACAAGCATACGATTCATGCGATTTCGAATGTTTCTCAAATTCTCAATAAAACAACCTTTTTTATTGATTGGTTTGATTTGCCTAAGCTATGGTTTGGGAACCATTGGTTTCCATTCTTTTTCTCGTCAAAAAATCATTGAACTAATAGAACATGATAGAAAGATCACCAAACAACACCATACGAATCATGCGATTCCTAATGTTTCTAAAATTTTCAATAACACAACCTTTCTTATTGATTGGTTTGATTTGCCTAGGCTATGGTTTGGGAACCGTTGGTTTCCATTCTTTTTCTCGTCAAAAAATCTTTGAACCAATAGAACTTGATAGAAGGATCACCAAACAAAACAAAGACAAGCATACGATTCATGCGATTTCGAATGTTTCTCAAATTCTCAATAACACCCTTATTGATTGGTTTGATTTCCCTAGGCTATGGTTTGGGAACCGCTGGTTTCCATTCTTTTTCTCGTCAAAAAATCTATGAACCAATAGAACTTGATAGAAAGATCACCAAACAACACAAAGACAAGCATACGATTCATGCGATTTCGAATGTTTCTCAAATTCTCAATAACACCCTTATTGATTAGTTTGATTTCCCTAGGCTATGGTTTGGGAACCCTTGGATTCCATTCTTTTTCTCGTCAAAAAATATTTGAACTAATAGAACTTGATAGAAAGATCACCAAACAACACCAACAAAACCATACGAATCATGCGATTCCGAATGTTTTTCAAATTCTCAATAACACAACCTTTCCTGATGATTGGTTTGATTTGGCTAAGCTATGGTTTGGGAACGGTTGGTTTCCATTTTTTTTCTGGTCAAAAAATCTTTGAACCAATAGAACTTTATAGAAAGATAAACAAACAACAAAAACACAAGCATACGATTCATGCGATTTCGAATGTTTCTCAAATTCTCAATAACACAACCTTTCCTGATGATTGGTTTGATTTGGCTAAGCTATGGTTTGGGAACGGTTGGTTTCCATTTTTTTTCTGGTCAAAAAATCTTTGAACCAATAGAACTTTATAGAAAGATAAACAAACAACAAAAACACAAGCATACGATTCATGCGATTTCGAATGTTTCTCAAATTCTCAATAAAACAACCTTTCTTATTGATTGGTTTGATTTGCCTAAGCTATGGTTTGGGAACCATTGGTTCCATTCTTTTTCTCGTCAAAAAATGATTGAACTAATAGAACTTGATAGAAAGATCACCAAACAACACCATACGAATCATGCGATTCCGAATGTTTCTAAAATTTTCAATAACACAACCTTTCATATTGATTGGTTTGATTTGCGTAGGCTATGGTTTGGGAACCGTTGGTTTCCATTCTTTTTCTCGTCAAAAAATCTTTGAACCAATAGAACATGATAGAAGGATCACCAAACAACACAAAGCCAAGCATACGATTCATGCGATTTCGGATGTTTCTCAAATTCTCAATAACACCCTTATTGATTGGTTTGATTTCCCTAGGCTATGGTTTGGGAACCGTTGGTTTCCATTCTTTTTCTCGTCAAAAAATCTTTGAAATAATAGGACTTGATAGAAAGATCACCAAACAAAACCAACACAAGCATACGAATCATGCGATTCCGAATGTTTCTCAAATTCTCAATAACACAACCTTTCCGATTAATTGGTTTGATTTGCCTAAGCTATGGTTTGGGAACCGTTGGTTTCCATTCTTTTTCTAGTCAAAACATCTTTGTACCAATAGAACTTGATGGAAAGATCACCAAACAACAAAAACACAAGCATACGATTCATGCGATTTCGAATGTCTCTCAAATTCTCAATAAAACAACCTTTTTTATTGATTGGTTTGATTTGCCTAAGCTATGGTTTGGGAACCATTGGTTTCCATTCTTTTTCTCGTCAAAAAATCATTGAACTAATAGAACATTATAGAAAGATCACCAAACAACACCATACGAATCATGCGATACCGAATGTTTCTAAAATTTTCAATAACACAACCTTTCTTATTGATTGGTTTGATTTGCCTAAGCTATGGTTTGGGAACCGTTGGTTTCCATTCTTCTTGTTGTCAAAAAATCTTTGAACCAATAGAACTTGATAGAAAGATCACCAAACAACATAAACACAAGCATACGATTCATGCGATTTCGAATGTTTCTCAAATTCTCAATAAAACAACCTTTTTTATTGATTGGTTTGATTTGCCTAAGCTATGGTTTGGGAACCATTGGTTTCCATTCTTTTTCTCGTCAAAAAATCATTGAACTAATAGAACATGATAGAAAGATCACCAAACAACACCATACGAATCATGCGATTCCGAATGTTTCTAAAATTTTCAATAACACAACCTTTCTTATTGATTGGTTTGATTTGCCTAGGCTATGGTTTGGGAACCGTTGGTTTCCATTCTTTTTCTCGTCAAAAAATCTTTGAACCAATAGAACTTGATAGAAGGATCACCAAACAACACAAAGACAAGCATACGATTCATGCGATTTCGAATGTTTCTCAAATTCTCAATAACACCCTTATTGATTGGTTTGATTTCCCTAGGCTATGGTTTGGGAACCGTTGGTTTCCATTCTTTTTCTCGTCAAAAAATCTTTGAACCAATAGAACTTGATAGAAAGATCACCAAACAGCACAAAGACAAGCATACGATTCATGCGATTTCGAATGTTTCTCAAATTCTCAATAACACCCTTATTGATTGGTTTGATTTCCCTAGGCTATGGTTTGGGAACCCTTGGATTCCATTCTTTTTCTCGTCAAAAAATATTTGAACTAATAGAACTTGATAGAAAGATCACCAAACAACACCAACAAAACCATACGAATCATGCGATTCCGAATGTTTTTCAAATTCTCAATAACACAACCTTTCCTGATGATTGGTTTGATTTGGCTAAGCTATGGTTTGGGAACGGTTGGTTTCCATTCTTTTTCTCGTCAAAAAATGATTGAACTAATAGAACTTGATAGAAAGATCACCAAACAACACCATACGAATCATGCGATTCCGAATGTTTCTAAAATTCTCAATGACACAACCTTTCTTATTGATTGGTTTGATTTGCCTACGCTATGGTTTGGGAACCGTTGGTTTCCATTCTTTTTCTCGTCAAAAAATCTTTGAACTAATAGAACTTGATAGAAAGATCACCAAACAACAAAAACACAAGCATACGATTCATGCGATTTCGAATGTTTCTCAAATTCTCAATAAAACAACCTTTTTTATTGATTGGTTTGATTTGCCTAAGCTATGGTTTGGGAACCATTGGTTTCCATTCTTTTTCTCGTCAAAAAATCATTAAACTAATAGAACATGATAGAAAGATCACCAAACAACACCATACGAATCATGCGATTCCGAATGTTTCTAAAATTTTCAATAACACAACCTTTCTTATTGATTGGTTTGATTTGCCTAGGCTATGGTTTGGGAACCGTTGGTTTCCATTCTTCTTCTTGTCAAAAAATCTTTGAACCAATAGGACTTGATATAAAGATCACCAAACAACACAAAGACAAGCATACGATTCATGCGATTTCGAATGTTTCTCAAATTCTCAATAACACCCTTATTGATTGGTTTGATTTCCCTAGGCTATGGTTTGGGAACCCTTGGATTCCATTCTTTTTCTCGTCAAAAAATATTTGAACTAATAGAACTTGATAGAAAGATCACCAAACAACACCAACAAAACCATACGAATCATGCGATTCCGAATGTTTTTCAAATTCTCAATAACACAACCTTTCCTGATGATTGGTTTGATTTGGCTAAGCTATGGTTTGGGAACGGTTGGTTTCCATTCTTTTTCTCGTCAAAAAATGATTGAACTAATAGAACTTGGTAGAAAGATCACCAAACAACACCATACGACATGCGATTCCGAATGTTTCTAAAATTCTCAATGACACAACCTTTCTTATTGATTGGTTTGATTTGCCGACGCTATGGTTTGGGAACCGATGGTTTCCATTCTTTTTCTCGTCAAAGAATCTTTGAACTAATAGAACTTGATAGAAAGATCACCAAACAACAAAAACACAAGCATACGATTCATGCGATTTCGAATGTTTCTCAAATTCTCAATAAAACAACCTTTTTTATTGATTGGTTTGATTTGCCTAAGCTATGGTTTGGGAACCATTGGTTTCCATTCTTTTTCTCGTCAAAAAATCATTAAACTAATAGAACATGATAGAAAGCTCACCAAACAACACCATACGAATCATGCGATTCAGAATGTTTCTAAAATTTTCAATAACACAACCTTTCTTATTGATTGGTTTGATTTGCCTAGGCTATGGTTTGGGAACCGTTGGTTTCCATTCTTCTTCTTGTCAAAAAATCTTTGAACCAATAGAACTTGATATAAAGATCACCAAACAACACAAAGACAAGCATACGATTCATGCGATTTCGAATGTTTCTCAAATTCTCAATAACACCCTTATTGATTGGTTTGATTTCCCTAGGCTATGGTTTGGGAACCCTTGGATTCCATTCTTTTTCTCGTCAAAAAATATTTGAACTAATAGAACTTGATAGAAAGATCACCAAACAACACCAACAAAACCATACGAATCATGCGATTCCGAATGTTTCTCAAATTCTCAATAACACAACCTTTCCGATTAATTGGTTTGATTTGCCTAAGCTATGGTTTGGGAACCGTTGGTTTCCATTGTTTTTCTAGTCAAAACATCTTTGTACCAATAGAACTTGATGGAAAGATCACCAAACAACAAAAACACAAGCATACGATTCATGCGATTTCGAATGTCTCTCAAATTCTCAATAAAACAACCTTTTTTATTGATTGGTTTGATTTGCCTAAGCTATGGTTTGGGAACCATTGGTTTCCATTCTTTTTCTCGTCAAAAAATCATTGAACTAATAGAACATTATAGAAAGATCACCAAACAACACCATACGAATCATGCGATACCGAATGTTTCTAAAATTTTCAATAACACAACCTTTCTTATTGATTGGTTTGATTTGCCTAAGCTATGGTTTGGGAACCGTTGGTTTCCATTCTTCTTGTTGTCAAAAAATCTTTGAACCAATAGAACTTGATAGAAAGATCACCAAACAACAAAAACACAAGCATACGGTTCATGCGATTTCGAATGTTTCTGAAATTCTCAATAAAACAACCTTTTTTATTGATTGGTTTGATTTGCCTAAGCTATGGTTTGGGAACCATTGATTCCATTCTTTTTGTCGTCAAAAAATCATTGAACTAATAGAACATGATAGAAAGATCACCAAACAACACCATACGAATCATGCGATTCCGAATGTTTCTAAAATTTTCAATAACACAACCTTTCTTATTGATTGGTTTGATTTGCCTAGGCTATGGTTTGGGAACCGTTGGTTTCCATTCTTCTTCTTGTCAAAAAATCTTTGAACCAATAGGACTTGATATAAAGATCACCAAACAACACAAAGACAAGCATACGATTCATGCGATTTCGAATGTTTCTCAAATTCTCAATAACACCCTTATTGATTGGTTTGATTTCCCTAGGCTATGGTTTGGGAACCCTTGGATTCCATTCTTTTTCTCGTCAAAAAATATTTGAACTAATAGAACTTGATAGAAAGATCACCAAACAACACCAACAAAACCATACGAATCATGCGATTCCGAATGTTTTTCAAATTCTCAATAACACAACCTTTCCTGATGATTGGTTTGATTTGGCTAAGCTATGGTTTGGGAACGGTTGGTTTCCATTCTTTTTCTCGTCAAAAAATGATTGAACTAATAGAACTTGGTAGAAAGATCACCAAACAACACCATACGACATGCGATTCCGAATGTTTCTAAAATTCTCAATGACACAACCTTTCTTATTGATTGGTTTGATTTGCCGACGCTATGGTTTGGGAACCGATGGTTTCCATTCTTTTTCTCGTCAAAGAATCTTTGAACTAATAGAACTTGATAGAAAGATCACCAAACAACAAAAACACAAGCATACGATTCATGCGATTTCGAATGTTTCTCAAATTCTCAATAAAACAACCTTTTTTATTGATTGGTTTGATTTGCCTAAGCTATGGTTTGGGAACCATTGGTTTCCATTCTTTTTCTCGTCAAAAAATCATTAAACTAATAGAACATGATAGAAAGCTCACCAAACAACACCATACGAATCATGCGATTCAGAATGTTTCTAAAATTTTCAATAACACAACCTTTCTTATTGATTGGTTTGATTTGCCTAGGCTATGGTTTGGGAACCGTTGGTTTCCATTCTTCTTCTTGTCAAAAAATCTTTGAACCAATAGAACTTGATATAAAGATCACCAAACAACACAAAGACAAGCATACGATTCATGCGATTTCGAATGTTTCTCAAATTCTCAATAACACCCTTATTGATTGGTTTGATTTCCCTAGGCTATGGTTTGGGAACCCTTGGATTCCATTCTTTTTCTCGTCAAAAAATATTTGAACTAATAGAACTTGATAGAAAGATCACCAAACAACACCAACAAAACCATACGAATCATGCGATTCCGAATGTTTCTCAAATTCTCAATAACACAACCTTTCCGATTAATTGGTTTGATTTGCCTAAGCTATGGTTTGGGAACCGTTGGTTTCCATTGTTTTTCTAGTCAAAACATCTTTGTACCAATAGAACTTGATGGAAAGATCACCAAACAACAAAAACACAAGCATACGATTCATGCGATTTCGAATGTCTCTCAAATTCTCAATAAAACAACCTTTTTTATTGATTGGTTTGATTTGCCTAAGCTATGGTTTGGGAACCATTGGTTTCCATTCTTTTTCTCGTCAAAAAATCATTGAACTAATAGAACATTATAGAAAGATCACCAAACAACACCATACGAATCATGCGATACCGAATGTTTCTAAAATTTTCAATAACACAACCTTTCTTATTGATTGGTTTGATTTGCCTAAGCTATGGTTTGGGAACCGTTGGTTTCCATTCTTCTTGTTGTCAAAAAATCTTTGAACCAATAGAACTTGATAGAAAGATCACCAAACAACAAAAACACAAGCATACGGTTCATGCGATTTCGAATGTTTCTGAAATTCTCAATAAAACAACCTTTTTTATTGATTGGTTTGATTTGCCTAAGCTATGGTTTGGGAACCATTGATTCCATTCTTTTTGTCGTCAAAAAATCATTGAACTAATAGAACATGATAGAAAGATCACCAAACAACACCATACGAATCATGCGATTCCGAATGTTTCTAAAATTTTCAATAACACAACCTTTCTTATTGATTGGTTTGATTTGCCTAGGCTATGGTTTCGGAACCGTTGGTTTCCATTCTTCTTCTTGTCAAAAAATCTTTGAACCAATAGGACTTGATATAAAGATCACCAAACAACACAAAGACAAGCATACGATTCATGCGATTTCGAATGTTTCTCAAATTCTCAATAACACCCTTATTGATTGGTTTGATTTCCCTAGGCTATGGTTTGGGAACCCTTGGATTCCATTCTTTTTCTCGTCAAAAAATATTTGAACTAATAGAACTTGATAGAAAGATCACCAAACAACACCAACAAAACCATACGAATCATGCGATTCCGAATGTTTTTCAAATTCTCAATAACACAACCTTTCCTGATGATTGGTTTGATTTGGCTAAGCTATGGTTTGGGAACGGTTGGTTTCCATTCTTTTTCTCGTCAAAAAATGATTGAACTAATAGAACTTGGTAGAAAGATCACCAAACAACACCATACGACATGCGATTCCGAATGTTTCTAAAATTCTCAATGACACAACCTTTCTTATTGATTGGTTTGATTTGCCGACGCTATGGTTTGGGAACCGTTGGTTTCCATTCTTTTTCTCGTCAAAGAATCTTTGAACTAATAGAACTTGATAGAAAGATCACCAAACAACAAAAACACAAGCATACGATTCATGCGATTTCGAATGTTTCTCAAATTCTCAATAAAACAACCTTTTTTATTGATTGGTTTGATTTGCCTAAGCTATGGTTTGGGAACCATTGGTTTCCATTCTTTTTCTCGTCAAAAAATCATTAAACTAATAGAACATGATAGAAAGCTCACCAAACAACACCATACGAATCATGCGATTCAGAATGTTTCTAAAATTTTCAATAACACAACCTTTCTTATTGATTGGTTTGATTTGCCTAGGCTATGGTTTGGGAACCGTTGGTTTCCATTCTTCTTCTTGTCAAAAAATCTTTGAACCAATAGAACTTGATATAAAGATCACCAAACAACACAAAGACAAGCATACGATTCATGCGATTTCGAATGTTTCTCAAATTCTCAATAACACCCTTATTGATTGGTTTGATTTCCCTAGGCTATGGTTTGGGAACCCTTGGATTCCATTCTTTTTCTCGTCAAAAAATATTTGAACTAATAGAACTTGATAGAAAGATCACCAAACAACACCAACAAAACCATACGAATCATGCGATTCCGAATGTTTCTCAAATTCTCAATAACACAACCTTTCCGATTAATTGGTTTGATTTGCCTAAGCTATGGTTTGGGAACCGTTGGTTTCCATTGTTTTTCTAGTCAAAACATCTTTGTACCAATAGAACTTGATGGAAAGATCACCAAACAACAAAAACACAAGCATACGATTCATGCGATTTCGAATGTCTCTCAAATTCTCAATAAAACAACCTTTTTTATTGATTGGTTTGATTTGCCTAAGCTATGGTTTGGGAACCATTGGTTTCCATTCTTTTTCTCGTCAAAAAATCATTGAACTAATAGAACATTATAGAAAGATCACCAAACAACACCATACGAATCATGCGATACCGAATGTTTCTAAAATTTTCAATAACACAACCTTTCTTATTGATTGGTTTGATTTGCCTAAGCTATGGTTTGGGAACCGTTGGTTTCCATTCTTCTTGTTGTCAAAAAATCTTTGAACCAATAGAACTTGATAGAAAGATCACCAAACAACAAAAACACAAGCATACGGTTCATGCGATTTCGAATGTTTCTGAAATTCTCAATAAAACAACCTTTTTTATTGATTGGTTTGATTTGCCTAAGCTATGGTTTGGGAACCATTGATTCCATTCTTTTTGTCGTCAAAAAATCATTGAACTAATAGAACATGATAGAAAGATCACCAAACAACACCATACGAATCATGCGATTCCGAATGTTTCTAAAATTTTCAATAACACAACCTTTCTTATTGATTGGTTTGATTTGCCTAGGCTATGGTTTCGGAACCGTTGGTTTCCATTCTTTTTCTCGTCAAAAAATCTTTGAACCAATAGAACTTGATAGAAGGATCACCAAACAACACAAAGACAAGCATACGATTCATGCGATTTCGAATGTTTCTCAAATTCTCAATAACACCCTAATTGATTGGTTTGATTTCCCTAGGCTATGGTTTGGGAACCGTTGGTTTCCATTCTTTTTCTCGTCAAAAAATCTTTGAACCAATAGAACTTGATAGAAAGATCACCAAACAACACAAAGACAAGCATACGATTCATGCGATTTCGAATGTTTCTCAAATTCTCAATAACACCCTTATTGATTGGTTTGATTTCCCTAGGATATGGTTTGGGAACCCTTGGATTCCATTCTTTTTCTCGTCAAAAAATATTTGAACTAATAGAACTTGATAGAAAGATCACCAAACAACACCAACAAAACCATACGAATCATGCGATTCCGAATGTTTTTCAAATTCTCAATAACACAACCTTTCCTGATGATTGATTTGATTTGGCTAAGCTATGGCTTGGGAGTGGTTGGTTTCCATTTTTTTTCTGGTCAAAAAATCTTTGAACCAATAGAACTTTATAGAAAGAAAACAAACAACAAAAACACAAGCATACGATTCATGCGATTTCGAATGTTTCTCAAATTCTCAATAACACAACCTTTCCTGATGATTGGTTTGATTTGGCTAAGCTATGGTTTGGGAACGGTTGGTTTCCATTTTTTTTCTGGTCAAAAAATCTTTGAACCAATAGAACTTTATAGAAAGATAAACAAACAACAAAAACACAAGCATACGATTCATGCGATTTCGAATGTTTCTCAAATTCTCAATAAAACAACCTTTCTTATTGATTGGTTTGATTTGCCTAAGCTATGGTTTGGGAACCATTGGTTCCATTCTTTTTCTCGTCAAAAAATGATTGAACTAATAGAACTTGATAGAAAGATCACCAAACAACACCATACGAATCATGCGATTCCGAATGTTTCTAAAATTCTCAATGACACAACCTTTCTTATTGATTGGTTTGATTTGCCTAGGCTATGGTTTGGGAACCGTTGGTTTCCATTCTTTTTCTCGTCAAAAAATCTTTGAACCAATAGAACTTGATAGAAAGATCACCAAACAACAAAAACACAAGCATACGATTCATGCGATTTCGAATGTTTCTCAAATTCTCAATAAAACAACCTTTTTTATTGATTGGTTTGATTTGCCTAAGCTATGGTTTGGGAACCATTGGTTTCCATTCTTTTTCTCGTCAAAAAATCATTGAACTAATAGAACATGATAGAAAGATCACCAAACAACACCATACGAATCATGCGATTCCGAATGTTTCTAAAATTTTCAATAACACAACCTTTCTTATTGATTGGTTTGATTTGCCTAAGCTATGGTTTGGGAACCGTTGGTTTCGATTCTTTTTCTCGTCAAAAAATCTTTGAACCAATGGAACTTGATAGAAGGATCACCAAACAACACAAAGACAAGCATACGATTCATGCGATTTCGAATGTTTCTCAAATTCTCAATAACACCCTTATTGATTGGTTTGATTTCCCTAGGCTATGGTTTGGGAACCGTTGGTTTCCATTCTTTTTTTCGTCAAAAAATCTTTGAACCAATAGAACTTGATAGAAAGATCACCAAACAACACAAAGACAAGCATACGATTCATGCGATTTCGAATGTTTCTCAAATTCTCAATAACACCCTTATTGATTGGTTTGATTTCCCTAGGCTATGGTTTGGGAACCCTTGGATTCCATTCTTTTTCTCGTCAAAAAATATTTGAACTAATAGAACTTGATAGAAAGATCACCAAACAACACCAACAAAACCATACGAATCATGCGATTCCGAATGTTTTTCAAATTCTCAATAACACAACCTTTCCTGATGATTGGTTTGATTTGGCTAAGCTATGGTTTGGGAACGGTTGGTTTCCATTCTTTTTCTCGTCAAAAAATGATTGAACTAATAGAACATGATAGAAAGATCACCAAACAACACCATACGAATCATGCGATTCCGAATGTTTCTAAAATTCTCAATGACACAACCTTTCTTATTGATTGGTTTGATTTGCCTACGCTATGGTTTGGGAACCGTTGGTTTCCATTCTTTTTCTCGTCAAAAAATCTTTGAACTAATAGAACTTGATAGAAAGATCACCAAACAACAAAAACACAAGCATACGATTCATGCGATTTCGAATGTTTCTCAAATTCTCAATAAAACAACCTTTTTTATTGATTGGTTTGATTTGCCTAAGCTATGGTTTGGGAACCATTGGTTTCCATTCTTTTTCTCGTCAAAAAATCATTAAACTAATAGAACATGATAGAAAGATCACCAAACAACACCATACGAATCATGCGATTCCGAATGTTTCTAAAATTTTCAATAACACAACCTTTCTTATTGATTGGTTTGATTTGCCTAGGCTATGGCTTGGGAACCGTTGGTTTCCATTCTTCTTCTTGTCAAAAAATCTTTCAACCAATAGAACTTGATATAAAGATCACCAAACAACACAAAG
Organism: Polygonum maritimum; assembly: GCA_963924305.1. Lineage (NCBI taxonomy): Eukaryota > Viridiplantae > Streptophyta > Magnoliopsida > Caryophyllales > Polygonaceae > Polygonum > Polygonum maritimum. The sequence goes on along the minus strand of OZ002734.1, from coordinate 14,759,127 downwards.
ACAAGCATACGATTCATGCGATTTCAAATGTTTCTCAAATTCTCAATAACACCCTTATTGATTGGTTTGATTTCCCTAGGCTATGGTTTGGGAACCCTTGGATTCCATTCTTTTTCTCGTCAAAAAATATTTGAACTAATAGAACTTGATAGAAAGATCACCAAACAACACCAACAAAACCATACGAATCATGCGATTCCGAATGTTTTTCAAATTCTCAATAACACAACCTTTCCTGATGATTGGTTTGATTTGGCTAAGCTATGGTTTGGGAACGGTTGGTTTCCATTCTTTTTCTCGTCAAAAAATGATTGAACTAATAGAACTTGATAGAAAGATCACCAAACAACACCATACGAATCATGCGATTCCGAATGTTTCTAAAATTCTCAATGACACAACCTTTCTTATTGATTGGTTTGATTTGCCTACGCTATGGTTTGGGAACCGTTGGTTTCCATTCTTTTTCTCGTCAAAAAATCTTTGAACTAATAGAACTTGATAGAAAGATCACCAAACAACAAAAACACAAGCATACGATTCATGCGATTTCGAATGTTTCTCAAATTCTCAATAAAACAACCTTTTTTATTGATTGGTTTGATTTGCCTAAGCTATGGTTTGGGAACCATTGGTTTCCATTCTTTTTCTCGTCAAAAAATCATTAAACTAATAGAACATGATAGAAAGATCACCAAACAACACCATACGAATCGTGCGATTCCGAATGTTTCTAAAATTTTCAATAACACAACCTTTCTTATTGATTGGTTTGATTTGCCTAGGCTATGGTTTGGGAACCGTTGTTTTCCATTCTTTTTCTCGTCAAAAAATCATTAAACTAATAGAACATGATAGAAAGATCACCAAACAACACCATACGAATCATGCGATTCCGAATGTTTCTAAAATTTTCAATAACACAACCTTTCTTATTGATTGGTTTGATTTGCCTAAGCTATGGTTTGGGAACCATTGGTTTCCATTCTTTTTCTCGTCAAAAAATCATTAAACTAATAGAACATGATAGAAAGATCACCAAACAACACCATACGAATCATGCGATTCCGAATGTTTCTAAAATTCTCAATGACACAACCTTTCTTATTGATTGGTTTGATTTGCCTAGGCTATGGTTTGGGAACCGTTGTTTTCCATTCTTTTTCTCGTCAAAAAATCTTTGAACCAATAGAACTTGATAGAAAGATCACCAAACAACACAAAGACAATCATACGATTCATGCGATTTCGAATGTTTCTCAAATTCTCAATAACACCCTTATTGATTGGTTTGATTTGGCTAAGCTATGGTTTGGGAACGGTTGGTTTCCATTCTTTTTCTCGTCAAAAAATATTTGAACGAATAGAACTTGATAGAAAGATCACCAAACAACACCATACGAATCATGCGATTCCGAATGTTTCTAAAATTCTCAATGACACAACCTTTCTTATTGATTGGTTTGATTTGCCTACGCTATGGTTTGGGAACCGTTGGTTTCCATTCTTTTTCTCGTCAAAAAATCTTTGAACTAATAGAACTTGATAGAAAGATCACCAAACAACAAAAACACAAGCATACGATTCATGCGATTTCGAATGTTTCTCAAATTCTCAATAAAACAACCTTTTTTATTGATTGGTTTGATTTGCCTAAGCTATGGTTTGGGAACCATTGGTTTCCATTCTTTTTCTCGTCAAAAAATCATTAAACTAATAGAACATGATAGAAAGATCACCAAACAACACCATACGAATCGTGCGATTCCGAATGTTTCTAAAATTTTCAATAACACAACCTTTCTTATTGATTGGTTTGATTTGCCTAGGCTATGGTTTGGGAACCGTTGGTTTCCATTCTTCTTCTTGTCAAAAAATCTTTGAACCAATAGAACTTGATATAAAGATCACCAAACAACACAAAGACAAGCATACGATTCATGCGATTTCGAATGTTTCTCAAATTCTCAATAACATCCTTATTGATTGGTTTGATTTCCCTAGGCTATGGTTTGGGAACCCTTGGATTCCATTCTTTTTCTCGTCAAAAAATATTTGAACTAATAGAACTTGATAGAAAGATCACCAAACAACACCAACAAAACCATACGAATCATGCGATTCCGAATGTTTTTCAAATTCTCAATAACACAACCTTTCCTGATGATTGGTTTGATTTGGCTAAGCTATGGTTTGGGAATCGTTGGTTTCCATTTTTTTTCTGGTCAAAAAATCTTTGAACCAATTGAACTTTATAGAAAGATCACCAAACAACAAAAACACAAGCATACGATTCATGCGATTTCGAATGTTTCTCAAATTCTCAATAAAACAACCTTTCTTATTGATTGGTTTTATTTGCCTAAGCTATGGTTTGGGAACCATTGCTTTCCATTCTTTTTCTCGTCAAAAAATGATTGAACTAATAGAACTTGATAGAAAGATCACCAAACAACACCATACGAATCATGCGATTCCGAATGTTTCTAAAATTCTCAATGACACAACCTTTCTTATTGATTGGTTTGATTTGCCTAGGCTATGGTTTGGGAACCGTTGTTTTCCATTCTTTTTCTCGTCAAAAAATCTTTGAACCAATAGAACTTGATAGAAAGATCACCAAACAACACAAAGACAATCATACGATTCATGCGATTTCGAATGTTTCTCAAATTCTCAATAACACCCTTATTGATTGGTTTGATTTCCCTAGGCTATGGTTTGGGAACCCTTGGATGCCATTCTTTTTCTCGTCAAAAAATATTTGAACGAATAGAACTTGATAGAAAGATCACCAAACAACACCAACAAAACCATACGAATCATGCGATTCCGAATGTTTTTCAAATTCTCAATAACACAACCTTTCCTGATGGTTGGTTTGATTTGGCTAAGCTATGGTTTGGGAACCGTTGGTTTCCATTTTTTTTCTGGTCAAAAAATCTTTGAACCAATAGAACTTTATAGAAAGATCACCAAACAACAAAAACACAAGCATACGATTCATGCGATTTCGAATGTTTTTCAAATTCTCAATAAAACAACCTTTCTTATTGATTGGTTTGATTTGCCTAACCTATGGTTTGGGAACCATTGGTTTCCATTCTTTTTCTCGTCAAAAAATCATTGAACTAATAGAACTTGATAGAAAGATCACCAAACAACACCACAAGAATCATGCGATTCCGAATGTTTCTAAAATTCTCAATGACACAACCTTTCTTATTGATTTTTTTGATTTGCCTAGGCTATGGTTTGGGAACCGTTGGTTTCCATTCTTTTTCTCGTCAAAAAATCTTTGAACCAATAGAACTTGATAGAAAGATCACCAAAGAACAAAAACACAAGCATACGATTCATGCGATTTCGAATGTTTCTCAAATTCTCAATAAAACAACCTTTTTTATTGATTGGTTTGATTTGCCTAAGCTATGGTTTGGGAACCATTGGTTTCCATTCTTTTTCTCGTCAAAAAATCATTGAACTAATAGAACATGATAGAAAGATCACCAAACAACACCATACGAATCATGCGATTCCGAATGCTTCTAAAATTTTCAATAACACAACCTTTCTTATTGATTGGTTTGATTTGCCTAGGCTATGGTTTGGGAACCGTTGGTTTCCATTCTTTTTCTCGTCAAAAAATCTTTGAACCAATAGAACTTGATAGAAAGATCACCAAACAACAAAAACACAAGCATACGATTCATGCGATTTCGAATGTTTTTCAAATTCTCAATAAAACAACCTTTCTTATTGATTTGTTTGATTTGCCTAACCTATGGATTGGGAACCATTGGTTTCCATTCTTTATCTCGTCAAAAAATCATTGAACTAATAGAACTTGAAAGAAAGATCACCAAACAACACCATAAGAATCATGCGATTCCGAATGTTTCTAAAATTCTCAATGACACAACCTTTCTTATTGATCTTTTTGATTTGCCTAGGCTATGGTTTGGGAACCGTTGGTATCCATTCTTTTTCTCGTCAAAAAATCTTTGAACCAATAGAACTTGATAGAAAGATCACCAAAGAACAAAAACACAAGCATACGATTCATGCGATTTCGAATGTTTCTCAAATTCTCAATAAAACAACCTTTTTTATTGATTGGTTTGATTTGCCTAAGCTATGGTTTGGGAACCATTGGTTTCCATTCTTTTTCTCGTCAAAAAATCATTGAACTAATAGAACATGATAGAAAGATCACCAAAAAACACCATACGAATCATGCGATTCCGAATGTTTGTAAAATTTTCAATAACACAACCTTTCTTATTGATTGGTTTGATTTGCATAGGCTATGGTTTGGGAACCATTGGTTTCCATTCTTTTTCTCGTCAAAAAATCTTTGAACCAATAGAACTTGATAGAAAGATCACGAAACAACACAAACACAAGCATACGATTCATGCGATTTCGAATGTTTCTCAAATTCTCAATAACACCCTTATTGATTGGTTTGATTTGCTAGGCTATGGTTTGGGAACCGTTGTTTTCCATTCTTTTTCTCGTCAAAAAATCTTTGAACCAATAGAATTTGATAGAAAGATCACCAAACAACACAAAGACAAGCATACGATTCATGAGATTTCGAATGTTTCTCAAATTCTCAATAACACCCTTATTGATTGGTTTGATTTCCCTAGGCAATGGTTTGGGAACCCTTGGATTCCATTCTTTTTCTCGTCAAAAAATATTTGAACTAATAGAACTTGATAGAAAGATCACTAAACAACACCAACAAAACCATACGAATCATGCGATTCCGAATGTTTTTCAAATTCTCAATAACACAACCTTTCCTGATGATTGGTTTGATTTGGCTAAGCTATGGTTTGGGAACGGTTGGTTTCCATTTTTTTTCTGGTCAAAAAATCTTTGAACCAATAGAACTTTATAGAAAGATCACCAAACAACAAAAACACAAGCATACGATTCATGCGATTTCGAATGTTTCTCAAATTCTCAATAAAACAACCTTTCTTATTGATTGGTTTGATTTGCCTAAGCTATGGTTTGGGAACCATTGGTTTCCATTCTTTTTCTCGTCAAAAAATGATTGAACTAATAGAACTTGATAGAAAGATCACCAAACAACACCATACGAATCATGCGATTCCGAATGTTTCTAAAATTCTCAATGACACAACCTTTCTTATTGATTGGATTGATTTGCCTAGGCTATGGTTTGGGAACCGTTGGTTTCCATTCTTTTTCTCGTCAAAAAATCTTTGAACCAATAGAACTTGATAGAAAGATCACCAAACAACAAAAACACAAGCATACGATTCATGCGATTTCGAATGTTTCTCAAATTCTCAATAAAAAAACCTTTCTTATTGATTGGTTTGATTTGCCTAAGCTATGGTTTGGGAACCATTGGTTTCCATTCTTTTTCTCGTCAAAAAAACTTTGAACCAATAGAACTTGATAGAAAGATCACCAAAGAACAAAAACACAAGCATACGATTCATGCGATTTCGAATGTTTCTCAAATTCTCAATAAAACAACCTTTTTTATTGATTGGTTTGATTTGCCTAAGCTATGGTTTGGGAACCATTGGTTTCCATTCTTTTTCTCGTCAAAAAATCATTGAACTAATAGAACATGATAGAAAGATCACCAAACAACACCATACGAATCATGCGATTCCGAATGTTTCTAAAATTTTCAATAACACAACCTTTCTTATTGATTGGTTTGATTTGCCTAGGCTATGGTTTGGGAACCGTTGGTTTCCATTCTTTTTCTCGTCAAAAAATCTTTGAACCAATAGAACTTGATAGAAAGATCACCAAACAACAAAAACACAAGCATACGATTCATGCGATTTCGAATGTTTTTCAAATTCTCAATAAAACAACCTTTCTTATTGATTGGTTTGATTTGCCTAACCTATGGATTGGGAACCATTGGTTTCCATTCTTTTTCTCGTCAAAAAATCATTGAACTAATAGAACTTGATAGAAAGATCACCAAACAACACCATAAGAATCATGCGATTCCGAATGTTTCTAAAATTCTCAATGACACAACCTTTCTTATTGATTTTTTTGATTTGCCTAGGCTATGGTTTGGGAACCGTTGGTATCCATTCTTTTTCTCGTCAAAAAATCTTTGAACCAATAGAACTTGATAGAAAGATCACCAAAGAACAAAAACACAAGCATACGATTCATGCGATTTCGAATGTTTCTCAAATTCTCAATAAAACAACCTTTTTTATTGATTGGTTTGATTTGCCTAAGCTATGGTTTGGGAACCATTGGTTTCCATTCTTTTTCTCGTCAAAAAATCATTGAACTAATAGAACATGATAGAAAGATCACCAAAAAACACCATACGAATCATGCGATTCCGAATGTTTCTAAAATTTTCAATAACACAACCTTTCTTATTGATTGGTTTGATTTGAATAGGCTATGGTTTGGGAACCGTTGGTTTCCATTCTTTTTCTCGTCAAAAAATCTTTGAACCAATAGAACTTGATAGAAAGATCACGAAACAACACAAACACAAGCATACGATTCATGCGATTTCGAATGTTTCTCAAATTCTCAATAACACCCTTATTGATTGGTTTGATTTGCTAGGCTATGGTTTGGGAACCTTTGTTTTCCATTCTTTTTCTCGTCAAAAAATCTTTGAACCAATAGAATTTGATAGAAAGATCACCAAACAACACAAAGACAAGCATACGATTCATGCGATTTCGAATGTTTCTCAAATTCTCAATAACACCCTTATTGATTGGTTTGATTTCCCTAGGCAATGGTTTGGGAACCCTTGGATTCCATTCTTTTTCTCGTCAAAAAATATTTGAACTAATAGAACTTGATAGAAAGATCACTAAACAACACCAACAAAACCATACGAATCATGCGATTCCGAATGTTTTTCAAATTCTCAATAACACAACCTTTCCTGATGATTGGTTTGATTTGGCTAAGCTATGGTTTGGGAACGGTTGGTTTCCATTTTTTTTCTGGCCAAAAAATCTTTGAACCAATAGAACTTTATAGAAAGATAACCAAACAACAAAAACACAAGCATACGATTCATGCGATTTCGAATGTTTCTCAAATTCTCAATAAAACAACCTTTCTTATTGATTGGTTGATTTGCCTAAGCTATGGTTTGGGAACCATTGGTTTCCATTCTTTTTCTCGTCAAAAAATCATTGAACTAATAGAACATTATAGAAAGATCACCAAACAACACCATACGAATCATGTGATCCCGAATGTTTCCAAAATTTTCAATAACACGATCTTTCTTATTGATTGGTTTGATTTGCCTAGGCTATGGTTTGGGAACCGTTGGTTTCCATTCTTTTTCTCGTCAAAAAATCTTTGAACCAATAGAAGTTGATAGAAAGATCACCTAACAACACAAAGACAAGCATTCGATTCATGCGATTTCGAATGTTTCTCAAATTCTCAATAACACCCTTATTGATTGGTTTGATTTCCCTAGGCTATGGTTTGGGAACCCTTGGATTCCATTCTTTTTCTCGTCAAAAAATATTTGAACTAATAGAACTTGACAGAAAGATCACCAAACAACACCAACAAAACCATACGAATCATGCGATTCCGAATGTTTTTCAAATTCTCAATAACACAACCTTTCCTGATGATTGGTTTGATTTGGCTAAGCTATGGTTTGGAAACCGTTGGTTTCCATTTTTTTTCTGGTCAAAAAATCTTTGAACCAATAGAACTTTATAGAAAGATCACCAAACAAAAAAAACACAAGCATACGATTCATGTGATTTCGAATGTTTTTCAAATTCTCAATAAAACAACCTTTCTTATTGATTGGTTTGATTTGCCTAACCTATGGTTTGGGAACCATTGGTTTCCATTCTTTTTCTCGTCAAAAAATCATTGAACTAATAGAACTTGATAGAAAGATCACCAAACAACACCATAAGAATCATGCGATTCCGAATGTTTCTAAAATTCTCAATGACACAACCTTTCTTATTGATTTGTTTGATTTGCCTAGGCTATGGTTTGGGAACCGTTGGTTTCCATTCTTTTTCTCGTCAAAAAATCTTTGAACCAATACAACTTGATAGAAAGATCACCAAAGAACAAAAACACAAGCATACGATTCATGCGATTTCGAATGTTTCTCAAATTCTCAATAAAACAACCTTTTTTATTGATTGGTTTGATTTGCCTAAGCTATGGTTTGGGAACCATTGGTTTCCATTCTTTTTCTCGTCCAAAAATCATTGAACTAATAGAACATGATAGAAAGATCACCAAACAACACCATACGAATCATGCTATTCCGAATGTTTCTAAAGTTTTCAATAACACGACCTTTCTTATTGATTGGTTTGATTTGCATAGGCTATGGTTTGGGAACCGTTGGTTTCCATTCTTTTTCTCGTCAAAAAATCTTTGAACCAATAGAACTTGATAGAAAGATCACCAAACAACACAAACACAAGCATACGATTCATGCGATTTCGAATGTTTCTCAAATTCTCAATAACACCCTTATTGATTGGTTTGATTTGCCTAGGCTATGGTTTGGGAACCGTTGTTTTCCATTCTTTTTCTCGTCAAAAAATCTTTGAACCAATAGAACTTGATAGAAAGATCACCAAACAACACAAAGACAAGCATACGATTCATGCGATTTCGAATGTTTCTCAAATTCTCAATAACACCCTTATTGATTGGTTTGATTTCCCTAGGCTATGGTTTGGGAACCCGTTGATTCCATTCTTTTTCTCGTCAAAAAATATTTGAACTAATAGAACTTGACAGAAAGATCACCAAACAACACCAACAAAACCATACGAATCATGCGATTCCGAATGTTTTTCAAATTCTCAATAACACAACCTTTCCTGATGATTGGTTTGATTTGGCTAAGCTATGGTTTGGGAACCGTTGGTTTCCATTTTTTTTCTGGTCAAAAAATCTTTGAACCAATAGAACTTTATAGAAAGATCACCAAACAAAAAAAACACAAGCATACGATTCATGCGATTTCGAATGTTTTTCAAATTCTCAATAAAACAACCTTTCTTATTGATTGGTTTGATTTGCCTAACCTATGGTTTGGGAACCATTGGTTTCCATTCTTTTTCTCGTCAAAAAATCATTGAACTAATAGAACTTGATAGAATGATCACCAAACAACACCATAAGAATCATGCGATTCCGAATGTTTCTAAAATTCTCAATGACACAACCTTTCTTATTGATTGGTTTGATTTGCCTAGGCTATGGTTTGGGAACCGTTGGTTTCCATTCTTTTTCTCGTCAAAAAATCTTTGAACCAATAGAACTTGATAGAAGGATCACCAAACAACACAAAGACAAGCATACGATTCATGCGATTTCGAATGTTTCTCAAATTCTCAATAACACCCTTATTGATTGGTTTGATTTCCCTAGGCTATGGTTTGGGAACCGTTGGTTTCCATTCTTTTTCTCGTCAAAAAATCTTTGAACCAATAGAACTTGATAGAAAGATCACCAAACAACACAAAGACAAGCATACGATTCATGCGATTTCGAATGTTTCTCAAATTCTCAATAACACCCTTATTGATTGGTTTGATTTCCCTAGGCTATGGTTTGGGAACCCTTGGATTCCATTCTTTTTCTCGTCAAAAAATATTTGAACTAATAGAACTTGATAGAAAGATCACCAAACAACACAAAGACAAGCATACGATTTATGCGATTTCGAATGTTTCTCAAATTCTCAATAACATCCTTATTGATTGGTTTGATTTCCCTAGGCTATGGTTTGCGAACCCTTGGATTCCATTCTTTTTCTCGTCAAAAAATATTTGAACTAATAGAACTTGATAGAAAGATCACCAAACAACACCAACAAAACCATACGAATCATGCGATTCCGAATGTTTTTCAAATTCTCAATAACACAACCTTTCCTGATGATTGGTTTGATTTGGCTAAGCTATGGTTTGGGAACGGTTGGTTTCCATTCTTTTTCTCGTCAAAAAATGATTGAACTAATAGAACTTGATAGAAAGATCACCAAACAACACCATACGAATCATGCGATTCCGAATGTTTCTAAAATTCTCAATGACACAACCTTTCTTATTGATTGGTTTGATTTGCCTACGCTATGGTTTGGGAACCGTTGGTTTCCATTCTTTTTCTCGTCAAAAAATCTTTGAACTAATAGAACTTGATAGAAAGATCACCAAACAACAAAAACACAAGCATACGATTCATGCGATTTCGAATGTTTCTCAAATTCTCAATAAAACATACTTTTTTATTGATTGGTTTGATTTGCCTAAGCTATGGTTTGGGAAACATTGGTTTCCATTCTTTTTCTCGTCAAAAAATCATTAAACTAATAGAACATGATAGAAAGATCACCAAACAACACCATACGAATCATGCGATTCCGAATGTTTCTAAAATTTTCAATAACACAACCTTTCTTATTGATTGGTTTGATTTGCCTAGGCTATGGTTTGGGAACCGTTGGTTTCCATTCTTCTTCTTGTCAAAAAATCTTTGAACCAATAGAACTTGATATAAAGATCACCAAACAATACAAAGACAAGCATACGATTCATGCGATTTCGAATGTTTCTCAAATTCTCAATAACACCCTTATTGATTGGTTTGATTTCCCTAGGCTATGGTTTGGGAACCCTTGGATTCCATTCTTTTTCTCGTCAAAACATATTTGAACTAATAGAACTTGATAGAAAGATCACCAAACAACAGCAACAAAACCATACGATTCATGCGATTTCGAATGTTTCTCAAATTCTCAATAAAACAACCTTTTTTATTGATTGGTTTGATTTGCCTAAGCTATGGTTTGGGAACCATTGGTTTCCATTCTTTTTCTCGTCAAAAAATCATTGAACTAATAGAACATGATAGAAAGATCACCAAAAAACACCATACGAATCATGCGATTCCGAATGTTTCTAAAATTTTCAATAACACAACCTTTCTTATTGATTGGTTTGATTTGCATAGGCTATGGTTTGGGAACCGTTGGTTTCCATTCTTTTTCTCGTCAAAAAATCTTTGAACCAATAGAACTTGATAGAAAGATCACGAAACAACACAAACACAAGCATACGATTCATGCGATTTCGAATGTTTCTCAAATTCTCAATAACACCCTTATTGATTGGTTTGATTTGCTAGGCTATGGTTTGGGAACCGTTGTTTTCCATTCTTTTTCTCGTCAAAAAATCTTTGAACCAATAGAATTTGATAGAAAGATCACCAAACAACACAAAGACAAGCAAACGATTCATGCGATTTCGAATGTTTCTCAAATTCTCAATAACACCCTTATTGATTGGTTTGATTTCCCTAGGCAATGGTTTGGGAACCCTTGGATTCCATTCTTTTTCTCGTCAAAAAATATTTGAACTAATAGAACTTGATAGAAAGATCACTAAACAACACCAACAAAACCATACGAATCATGCGATTCCGAATGTTTTTCAAATTCTCAATAACACAACCTTTCCTGATGATTGGTTTGATTTGGCTAAGCTATGGTTTGGGAACGGTTGGTTTCCATTTTTTTTCTGGCCAAAAAATCTTTGAACCAATAGAACTTTATAGAAAGATAACCAAACAACAAAAACACAAGCATACGATTCATGCGATTTCGAATGTTTCTCAAATTCTCAATAAAACAACCTTTCTTATTGATTGGTTGATTTGCCTAAGCTATGGTTTGGGAACCATTGGTTTCCATTCTTTTTCTCGTCAAAAAATCATTGAACTAATAGAACATTATAGAAAGATCACCAAACAACACCATACGAATCATGTGATCCCGAATGTTTCCAAAATTTTCAATAACACGATCTTTCTTATTGGTTGGTTTGATTTGCCTAGGCTATGGTTTGGGAACCGTTGGTTTCCATTCTTTTTCTCGTCAAAAAATCTTTGAACCAATAGAAGTTGATAGAAAGATCACCTAACAACACAAAGACAAGCATTCGATTCATGCGATTTCGAATGTTTCTCAAATTCTCAATAACACCCTTATTGATTGGTTTGATTTCCCTAGGCTATGGTTTGGGAACCCTTGGATTCCATTCTTTTTCTCGTCAAAAAATATTTGAACTAATAGAACTTGACAGAAAGATCACCAAACAACACCAACAAAACCATACGAATCATGCGATTCCGAATGTTTTTCAAATTCTCAATAACACAACCTTTCCTGATGATTGGTTTGATTTGGCTAAGCTATGGTTTGGAAACCGTTGGTTTCCATTTTTTTTCTGGTCAAAAAATCTTTGAACCAATAGAACTTTATAGAAAGATCACCAAACAAAAAAAACACAAGCATACGATTCATGTGATTTCGAATGTTTTTCAAATTCTCAATAAAACAACCTTTCTTATTGATTGGTTTGATTTGCCTAACCTATGGTTTGGGAACCATTGGTTTCCATTCTTTTTCTCGTCAAAAAATCATTGAACTAATAGAACTTGATAGAAAGATCACCAAACAACACCATAAGAATCATGCGATTCCGAATGTTTCTAAAATTCTCAATGACACAACCTTTCTTATTGATTTGTTTGATTTGCCTAGGCTATGGTTTGGGAACCGTTGGTTTCCATTCTTTTTCTCGTCAAAAAATCTTTGAACCAATACAACTTGATAGAAAGATCACCAAAGAACAAAAACACAAGCATACGATTCATGCGATTTCGAATGTTTCTCAAATTCTCAATAAAACAACCTTTTTTATTGATTGGTTTGATTTGCCTAAGCTATGGTTTGGGAACCATTGGTTTCCATTCTTTTTCTCGTCCAAAAATCATTGAACTAATAGAACATGATAGAAAGATCACCAAACAACACCATACGAATCATGCGATTCCGAATGTTTCTAAAGTTTTCAATAACACGACCTTTCTTATTGATTGGTTTGATTTGCATAGGCTATGGTTTGGGAACCGTTGGTTTCCATTCTTTTTCTCGTCAAAAAATCTTTGAACCAATAGAACTTGATAGAAAGATCACCAAACAACACAAACACAAGCATACGATTCATGCGATTTCGAATGTTTCTCAAATTCTCAATAACACCCTTATTGATTGGTTTGATTTGCCTAGGCTATGGTTTGGGAACCGTTGTTTTCCATTCTTTTTCTCGTAAAAAAATCTTTGAACCAATAGAACTTGATAGAAAGATCACCAAACAACACAAAGACAAGCATACGATTCATGCGATTTCGAATGTTTCTCAAATTCTCAATAACACCCTTATTGATTGGTTTGATTTCCCTAGGCTATGGTTTGGGAACCCGTTGATTCCATTCTTTTTCTCGTCAAAAAATATTTGAACTAATAGAACTTGACAGAAAGATCACCAAACAACACCAACAAAACCATACGAATCATGCGATTCCGAATGTTTTTCAAATTCTCAATAACACAACCTTTCCTGATGATTGGTTTGATTTGGCTAAGCTATGGTTTGGGAACCGTTGGTTTCCATTTTTTTTCTGGTCAAAAAATCTTTGAACCAATAGAACTTTATAGAAAGATCACCAAACAAAAAAAACACAAGCATACGATTCATGCGATTTCGAATGTTTTTCAAATTCTCAATAAAACAACCTTTCTTATTGATTGGTTTGATTTGCCTAACCTATGGTTTGGGAACCATTGGTTTCCATTCTTTTTCTCGTCAAAAAATCATTGAACTAATAGAACTTGATAGAATGATCACCAAACAACACCATAAGAATCATGCGATTCCGAATGTTTCTAAAATTCTCAATGACACAACCTTTCTTATTGATTGGTTTGATTTGCCTAGGCTATGGTTTGGGAACCGTTGGTTTCCATTCTTTTTCTCGTCAAAAAATCTTTGAACCAATAGAACTTGATAGAAGGATCACCAAACAACACAAAGACAAGCATACGATTCATGCGATTTCGAATGTTTCTCAAATTCTCAATAACACCCTTATTGATTGGTTTGATTTCCCTAGGCTATGGTTTGGGAACCGTTGGTTTCCATTCTTTTTCTCGTCAAAAAATCTTTGAACCAATAGAACTTGATAGAAAGATCACCAAACAACACAAAGACAAGCATACGATTCATGCGATTTCGAATGTTTCTCAAATTCTCAATAACACCCTTATTGATTGGTTTGATTTCCCTAGGCTATGGTTTGGGAACCCTTGGATTCCATTCTTTTTCTCGTCAAAAAATATTTGAACTAATAGAACTTGATAGAAAGATCACCAAACAACACAAAGACAAGCATACGATTTATGCGATTTCGATTGTTTCTCAAATTCTCAATAACATCCTTATTGATTGGTTTGATTTCCCTAGGCTATGGTTTGGGAACCCTTGGATTCCATTCTTTTTCTCGTCAAAAAATATTTGAACTAATAGAACTTGATAGAAAGATCACCAAACAACACCAACAAAACCATACGAATCATGCGATTCCGAATGTTTTTCAAATTCTCAATAACACAACCTTTCCTGATGATTGGTTTGATTTGGCTAAGCTATGGTTTGGGAACGGTTGGTTTCCATTCTTTTTCTCGTCAAAAAATGATTGAACTAATAGAACTTGATAGAAAGATCACCAAACAACACCATACGAATCATGCGATTCCGAATGTTTCTAAAATTCTCAATGACACAACCTTTCTTATTGATTGGTTTGATTTGCCTACGCTATGGTTTGGGAACCGTTGGTTTCCATTCTTTTTCTCGTCAAAAAATCTTTGAACTAATAGAACTTGATAGAAAGATCACCAAACAACAAAAACACAAGCATACGATTCATGCGATTTCGAATGTTTCTCAAATTCTCAATAAAACATACTTTTTTATTGATTGGTTTGATTTGCCTAAGCTATGGTTTGGGAAACATTGGTTTCCATTCTTTTTCTCGTCAAAAAATCATTAAACTAATAGAACATGATAGAAAGATCACCAAACAACACCATACGAATCATGCGATTCCGAATGTTTCTAAAATTTTCAATAACACAACCTTTCTTATTGATTGGTTTGATTTGCCTAGGCTATGGTTTGGGAACCGTTGGTTTCCATTCTTCTTCTTGTCAAAAAATCTTTGAACCAATAGAACTTGATATAAAGATCACCAAACAATACAAAGACAAGCATACGATTCATGCGATTTCGAATGTTTCTCAAATTCTCAATAACACCCTTATTGATTGGTTTGATTTCCCTAGGCTATGGTTTGGGAACCCTTGGATTCCATTCTTTTTCTCGTCAAAAAATATTTGAACTAATAGAACTTGATAGAAAGATCACCAAACAACAGCAACAAAACCATACGAATCATGCGATTCCGAATGTTTTTCAAATTCTCAATAACACAACCTTTCCTGATGATTGGTTTGATTTGGCTAAGCTATGGTTTTGGAACGGTTGGTTTCCATTCTTTTTCTCGTCAAAAAATGATTGAACTAATAGAACTTGATAGAAAGATCACCAAACAACACCATACGAATCATGCGATTCCGAATGTTTCTAAAATTCTCAATGACACAACCTTTCTTATTGATTGGTTTGATTTGCCTACGCTATGGTTTGGGAACCGTTGGTTTCCATTCTTTTTCTCGTCAAAAAATCTTTGAACTAATAGAACTTGATAGAAAGACCACCAAACAACAAAAACACAAGCATACGATTCATGCGATTTCGAATGTTTCTCAAATTCTCAATAAAATAACCTTTTTTATTGATTGGTTTGATTTGCCTAAGCTATGGTTTGGGAACCATTGGTTTCCATTCTTTTTCTCGTCAAAAAATCATTAAACTAATAGAACATGATAGAAAGATCACCAAACAACACCATACGAATCATGCGATTCCGAATGTTTCTAAAATTTTCAATAACACAACCTTTCTTATTGATTGGTTTGATTTGCCTAGGCTATGGTTTGGGAACCGTTGGTTTCCATTCTTTTTCTCGTCAAAAAATCTTTGAACCAATAGAACTTGATAGAAAGATCACCAAACAACACAAACACAAGCATACGATTCATGCGATTTCGAATGTTTCTCAAATTCTCAATAACACCTTTATTGATTGGTTTGATTTCCCTAGGCTATGGTTTGGGAACCGTTGTTTTCCATTCTTTTTCTCGTCAAAAAATCTTTGAACCAATAGAACTTGATAGAAAGATCACCAAACAACACAAAGACAAGCATACGATTCATGCGATTTCGAATGTTTCTCAAATTCTCAATAACACCCTTATTGATTGGTTTGATTTCCCTAGGCTATGGTTTGGGAACCCTTGGATCCCATTCTTTTTCTCGTCAAAAAATATTTGAACTAATAGAACTTGATAGAAAGATCACTAAACAACACCAACAAAACCATACGAATCATGCGATTCCGAATGTTTTTCAAATTCTCAATAACACAACCTTTCCTGATGATTGGTTTGATTTGGCTAAGCTATGGTTTGGGAACGGTTGGTTTCCATTTTTTTTCTGGTCAAAAAATCTTTGAACCAATAGAACTTTATAGAAAGATCACCAAACAACAAAAACACAAGCATACGATTCATGCGATTTCGAATGTTTCTCAAATTCTCAATAAAACAACCTTTCTTATTGATTGGTTTGATTTGCCTAACCTATGGTTTGGGAACCATTGGTTTCCATTCTTTTTCTCGTCAAAAAATGATTGAACTAATAGAACTTGATAGAAAGATCACCAAACAACACCATACGAATCATGCGATTCCGAATGTTTCTAAAATTCTCAATGACACAACCTTTCTTATTGATTGGTTTGATTTGCCTAGGCTATGGTTTGGGAACCGTTGGTTTCCATTTTTTTTCTGGTCAAAAAATCTTTGAACCAATTGAACTTTATAGAAAGATCACCAAACAACAAAAACACAAGAATACGATTCATGCGATTTCGAATGTTTCTCAAATTCTCAATAAAACAACCTTTCTTATTGATTGGTTTTATTTGCCTAAGCTATGGTTTGGGAACCATTGCTTTCCATTCTTTTTCTCGTCAAAAAATGATTGAACTAATAGAACTTGATAGAAAGATCACCAAACAACACCATACGAATCATGCGATTCCGAATGTTTCTAAAATTCTCAATGACACAACCTTTCTTATTGATTGGTTTGATTTGCCTAGGCTATGGTTTGGGAACCGTTGTTTTCCATTCTTTTTCTCGTCAAAAAATCTTTGAACCAATAGAACTTGATAGAAAGATCACCAAACAACACAAAGACCATCATACAATTCATGCGATTTCGAATGTTTCTCAAATTCTCATTAACACCCTTACTGATTGGTTTGATTTCCCTAGGCTATGGTTTGGGAACCCTTGGATGCCATCCTTTTTCTCGTCAAAAAATATTTGAACTAATAGAACTTGATAGAAAGATCACCAAACAACACCAACAAAACCATACGAATCATGCGATTCCGAATGTTTTTCAAATTCTCAATAACACAACCTTTCCTGATGATTGGTTTGATTTGGCTAAGCTATGGTTTGGGAACCGTTGGTTTCCATTTTTTTTCTGGTCAAAAAGTCTTTGAACCAATAGAACTTTATAGAAAGATCACCAAACAACAAAAACACAAGCAAACGATTCATGCGATTTCGAATGTTTTTCAAATTCTCAATAAATCAACCTTTCTTATTGATTGGTTTGATTTGCCTAACCTATGGTTTGGGAACCATTGGTTTCCATTCTTTTTCTCGTCAAAAAATCATTGAACTAGTAGAACTTGATAGAAAGATCACCAAACAACACCATAAGAATCATGCGATTCCGAATGTTTCTAAAATTCTCAATGACACAACCTTTCTTATTGTTTTTTTTGATTTGCCTAGGCTATGGTTTGGGAACCGTTGGTTTCCATACTTTTTCTCGTCAAAAAATCTTTGAACCAATAGAACTTGATAGAAAGATCACCAAAGAACAAAAACACAAGCATACGATTCATGCGATTTCGAATGTTTCTCAAATTCTCAATAAAACAACCTTTTTTATTGATTGGTTTCATTTGCCTAAGCTATGGTTTGGGAACCATTGGTTTCCATTCTTTTTCTCGTCAAAAAATCATTGAACTAATAGAACATGATAGAAAGATCACCAAACAACACCATACGAATCATGCGATTCCGAATGTTTCTAAAATTTTCAATAACACAACCTTTCTTATTGATTGGTTTGATTTGCCTAGGCTATGGTTTGGAAACCGTTGGTTTCCATTCTTTTTCTCGTCAAAAAATCTTTGAACCAATAGAACTTGATAGAAAGATCACCAAACAACAAAAACACAAGCATACGATTCATGCGATTTCGAATGTTTTTCAAATTCTCAATAAAACAACCTTTCTTATTGATTGGTTTGATTTGCCTAACCTATGGATTGGGAAACATTGGTTTCCATTCTTTTTCTCGTCAAAAAATCATTGAACTAATAGAACTTGATAGAAAGATCACCAAACAACACCATAAGAATCATGCGATTCCGAATGTTTCTAAAATTCTCAATGACACAACCTTTCTTATTGATTTTTTTGATTTGCCTAAGCTATGGTTTGGGAACCGTTGGTATCCATTCTTTTTCTCGTCAAAAAATCTTTGAACCAATAGAACTTGATAGAAAGATCACCAAAGAACAAAAACACAAGCATACGATTCATGCGATTTCGAATGTTTCTCAAATTCTCAATAAAACAACCTTTTTTATTGATTGGTTTGATTTGCCTAAGCTATGGTTTGGGAACCATTGGTTTCCATTCTTTTTCTCATCAAAAAATCATTGAACTAATAGAACATGATAGAAAGATCACCAAACAACACCATACGAATCATGCGATTCCGAATGTTTCTAAAATTTTCAATAACACAACCTTTCTTATTGATTGGTTTGATTTGCATAGGCTATGGTTTGGGAACCGTTGGTTTCCATTCTTTTTCTCGTCAAAAAATCTTTGAACCAATAGAACTTGATAGAAAGATCACCGAACAACACAAACACAAGCATACGATTCATGCGATCTCGAATGTTTCTCAAATTCTCAATAACACCCTTATTGATTGGTTTGATTTCCCTAGGCTATGGTTTGGGAACCGTTGTTTTCCATTCTTTTTCTCGTCAAAAAATCTATGAACCAATAGAACTTGATAGAAAGATCACCAAACAACACAAAGACAAGCATACGATTCATGCGATTTCGAATGTTTCTCAAATTCTCAATAACACCCTTATTGATTGGTTTGATTTCCCTAGGCTATGGTTTGGGAACCCTTGGATTCCATTCTTTTTCTCGTCAAAAAATATTTGAACTAATAGAACTTGATAGAAAGATCACTAAACAACACCCACAAAACCATACGAATCATGCGATTCCGAATGTTTTTCAAATTCTCAATAACACAACCTTTCCTGATGATTGGTTTGATTTGGCTAAGCTATGGTTTGGGAACGGTTGGTTTCCATTTTTTTTCTGGTCAAAAAATCTTTGAACCAATAGAACTTTATAGAAAGATCACCAAACAACAAAAACACAAGAATACGATTCATGCGATTTCGAATGTTTCTCAAATTCTCAATAAAACAACCTTTCTTATTGATTGGTTTGATTTGCCTAACCTATGGTTTGGGAACCATTGGTTTCCATTCTTTTTCTCGTCAAAAAATGATTGAACTAATAGAACTTGATAGAAAGATCACCAAACAACACCATACGAATCATGCGATTCCGAATGTTTCTAAAATTCTCAATGACACAACCTTTCTTATTGATTGGTTTGATTTGCCTAGGCTATGGTTTGGGAACCTTTGGTTTCCATTCTTTTTCTCGTCAAAAAATCTTTGAACCAATAGAACTTGATAGAAAGATCACCAAACAACACCATACGAATCATGCGATTCCGAATGTTTCTAAAATTCTCAATGACACAACCTTTCTTATTGATTGGTTTGATTTGCCTAGGCTATGGTTTGGGAACCGTTGGTTTCCATTCTTTTTCTCGTCAAAAAATCATTGAACTAATAGAACATTATAGAAAGATCACCAAACAACACCATACGAATCATGCGATCCCGAATGTTTCTAAAATTTTCAATAACACGATCTTTCTTATTGATTGGTTTGATTTGCCTAGACTATGGTTTGGGAACCGTTGGTTTCCATTCTTTTTCTCGTCAAAAAATCTTTGAACCAATAGAAGTTGATCGAAAGATCACCTAACAACACAAAGACAAGCATTCGATTCATGCGATTTCGAATGTTTCTCAAATTCTCAATAACACCCTTATTGATTGGTTTGATTTCCCTAGGCTATGGTTTGGGAACCCTTGGATTCCATTCTTTTTCTCGTCAAAAAATATTTGAACTAATAGAACTTGACAGAAAGATCACCAAACAACACCAACAAAACCATACGAATCATGCGATTCCGAATGTTTTTCAAATTCTCAATAACACAACCTTTCCTGATGATTGGTTTGATTTGGCTAAGCTATGGTTTGGGAACCGTTGGTTTCCATTTTTTTTCTGGTCAAAAAATCTTTGAACCAATAGAACTTTATAGAAAGATCACCAAACAAAAAAAACACAAGCATACGATTCATGCGATTTCGAATGTTTTTCAAATTCTCAATAAAACAACCATTTTTATTGATTGGTTTGATTTGCCTAACCTATGGTTTGGGAACCATTGGTTTCCATTCTTTTTCTCGTCAAAAAATGGTTGAACTAATAGAACTTGATAGAAAGATCACCAAACAACACCATACGAATCATGCGATTCCGAATGTTTCTAAAATTCTCAATGACACAACCTTTCTTATTTATCGGTTTGATTTGCCTAGGCTATGGTTTGGGAACCGTTGGTTTCCATTCTTTTTCTCGTCAAAAAATCTTTGAACCAATAGAACTTGATAGAAAGATCACCAAACAACAAAAACACAAGCATACGATTCATGCGATTTCGAATGTTTCTCAAATTCTCAATAAAACAACCTTTCTTATTGATTGGTTTGATTTGCCTAAGCTATGGTTTGGGAAGAATTGGTTTCCATTCTTTTTCTCGTCAAAAAATCATTGAACTAATAGAACATTATAGAAAGATCACCAAACAACACCATACGAATCATGCGATCCCGAATGTTTCTAAAATTTTCAATAACACGATCTTTCTTATTGATTGGTTTGATTTGCCTAGGCTATGGTTTGGGAACCGTTGGTTTCCATTCTTTTTCTCGTCAAAAAATCTGTGAACCAATAGAGGTTGATAGAAAGATCACCTAACAACACAAAGACAAGCATTCGATTCATGCGATTTCGAATGTTTCTCAAATTCTCAATAACACCCTTATTGATTGGTTTGATTTCCCTAGGCTATGGTTTGGGAACCCTTGAATTCCATTCTTTTTCTCGTCAAAAAATATTTGAACTAATAGAACTTGACAGAAAGATCACCAAACAACACCAACAAAACCATACGAATCATGCGATTCCGAATGTTTTTAAAATTCTCAATAACACAACCTTTCCTGATGATTGGTTTGATTTGGCTAAGCTATGGTTTGGGAACCGTTGGTTTCCATTTTTTTTCTGGTCAAAAAACCTTTGAACCAATAGAACTTTATAGAAAGATCACCAAACAAAAAAAACACAAGCATACGATTCATGCGATTTCGAATGTTTTTCAAATTCTCAATAAAACAACCTTTCTTATTGATTGGTTTGATTTGCCTAACCTATGGTTTGGGAACCATTGGTTTCCATTCTTTTTCTCGTCAAAAAATCATTGAACTAATAGAACATGATAGAAAGATCACCAAACAACACCATAAGAATCATGCGATTCCGAATGTTTCTAAAATTCTCAATGACACAACCTTTCTTATTGATTGGTTTGATTTGCCTAGGCTATGGTTTGGGAACCGTTGGTTTCCATTCTTTTTCTCGTCAAAAAATCTTTGAACCAATAGAACTTGATAGAAAGATCACCAAAGAACAAAAACACAAGCATACGATTCATGCGATTTCGAATGTTTCTCAAATTCTCAATAAAACAACCTTTTTTATTGATTGGTTTGATTTGCCTAAGCTATGGTTTGGGAACCATTGGTTTCCATTCTTTTTCTCGTCCAAAAATCATTGAACTAATAGAACATGATAGAAAGATCACCAAACAACACCATACGAATCATGCGATTCCGAATGTTTCTAAAATTTTCAATAACACGACCTTTCTTATTGATTGGTTTGATGTGCATAGGCTATGGTTTGGGAACCGTTGGTTTCCATTCTTTTTCTCGTCAAAAAATCTTTGAACCAATAGAACTTGATAGAAAGATTACCAAACAACACAAACACAAGCATATGATTCATGCGATTTCGAATGTTTCTCAAATTCTCAATAACACCCTTATTGATTGGTTTGATTTGCCTAGGCTATGGTTTGGGAACCGTTGTTTTCCATTCTTTTTCTCGTCAAAAAATCTTTGAACCAATAGAACTTGATAGAAAGATCACCAAACAACACAAAGACAAGCATACGATTCATGCGATTTCGAATGTTTCTCAAATTCTCAATAACACCCTTATTGATTGGTTTGATTTCCCTAGGCTATGGTTTGGGAACCCTTGGATTACATTCTTTTTCTCGTCAAAAAATATTTGAACTAATAGAACTTGATAGAAAGATCACCAAACAACACCAACAAAACCATACGAATCATGCGATTCCGAATGTTTTTCAAATTCTCAATAACACAACCTTTCCTGATGATTGGTTTGATTTGGCTAAGCTATGGTTTCGGAACGGTTGGTTTCCATTTTTTTTCTGGTCAAAAAATCTTTGAACCAATAGAACTTTATAGAAAGATCACCAAACAACAAAAACACAAGCATACGATTCATGCGATTTCGAATGTTTCTCAAATTCTCAATAAAACAACCATTCTTATTGATTGGTTTCATTTGCCTAAGCTATGGTTTGGGAACCATTGGTTTCCATTCTTTTTCTCGTCAAAAAATGATTGAACTAATAGAACTTGATAGAAAGATCACCAAACAACACCATACGAATCATGCGATTTCGAATGTTTCAAAAATTCTCAATGACACAACCTTTCTTATTGATTGGTTTGATTTGCCTAGGATATGGTTTGGGAACCGTTGGTTTCCATTCTTTTTCTCGTCAAAAAATATTTGAACCAATAGAACTTGATAGAAAGATCACCAAACAACAAAAACACAAGCATACGATTCATGCGATTTCGAATGTTTCTCAAATTCTCAATAAAACAACCTTTCTTATTGATTGGTTTGATTTGCATAAGCTATGGTTTGGGAACCATTGGTTTCCATTCTTTTTCTCGTCAAAAAATCATTGAACTAATAGAACATTATAGAAAGATCACCAAACAACACCATACGAATCATGCGATCCCGAATGTTTCTAAAATTTTCAATAACACGATCTTTCTTATTGATTGGTTTGATTTGCCTAGGATATGGTTTGGGAACCGTTGGTTTCCATTCTTTTTCTCGTCAAAAAATCTTTGAACCAATAGAAGTTGATAGAAAGATCACCTAACAACACAAAGACAAGCATTCGAGTCATGCGATTTCGAATATTTCTCAAATTCTCAATAACACCCTTATTGATTGGTTTGATTTCCCTAGGCTATGGTTTGGGAACCCTTGGATTCCATTCTTTTTCTCGTCAAAAAATATTTGAACTAATAGAACTTGACAGAAAGATCACCAAACAACACCAACAAAACCATACGAATCATGCGATTCCGAATGTTTTTCAAATTCTCAATAACACAACCTTTCCTGATGATTGGTTTGATTTGGCTAAGCTATGGTTTGGGAACCGTTGGTTTCTATTTTTTTTCTGGTCAAAAAATCTTTGAACCAATAGAACCTTATAGAAAGATCACCAAACAAAAAAAACACAAGCATACGATTCATGCGATTTCGAATGTTTTTCAAATTCTCAATAAAACAACCTTTCTTATTGATTGGTTTGATTTGCCTAACCTATGGTTTGGGAACCATTGGTTTCCATTCTTTTTCTCGTCAAAAAATCATTGAACGAACTTGATAGAAAGATCACCAAACAACACCATAAGAATCATGCGATTCCGAATGTTTCTAAAATTCTCAATGACACAACCTTTCTTATTGATTGGTTTGATTTGCCTAGGCTATGGTTTGGGAACCGTTGGTTTCCATTCTTTTTCTCGTCAAAAAATCTTTGAACCAATAGAACTTGATAGAAAGATCACCAAAGAACAAAAACACAAGCATACGATTCATGCGATTTCGAATGTTTCTCAAATTCTCAATAAAACAACCTTTTTTATTGATTGGTTTGATTTGCCTAAGCTATGGTTTGGGAACCATTGGTTTCCATTCTTTTTCTCATCCAAAAATCATTGAACTAATAGAACATGATAGAAAGATCACCAAACAACACCATACGAATCATGCGATTCCGAATGTTTCTAAAATTTTCAATAACACGACCTTTCTTATTGATTGGTTTGATTTGCATAGGCTATGGTTTGGGAACCGTTGTTTTCCATTCTTTTTCTCGTCCAAAAATCATTGAACTAATAGAACATGATAGAAAGATCACCAAACAACACCATACGAATCATGCGATTCCGAATGTTTCTAAAATTTTCAATAACACGACCTTTCTTATTGATTGGTTTGATTTGCCTAGGCTATGGTTTGGGAACCCTTGTTTTCCATTCTTTTTCTCGTCAAAAAATCTTTGAACCAATAGAACTTGATAGAAGGTTCACCAAACAACACAAAGACAAGCATACGATTCATGCGATTTCGAATGTTTCTCAAATTCTCAATAACACCCTTATTGATTGGTTTGATTTCCCTAGGCTATGGTTTGGGAACCGTTGGTTTCCATTCTTTTTCTCGTCAAAAAATCTTTGAACCAATAGAACTTGATAGAAAGATCACCAAACAACACAAAGACAAGCATACGATTCATGCGATTTCGAATGTTTCTCAAATTCTCAATAACACCCTTATTGATTGGTTTGATTTCCCTAGGCTATGGTTTGGGAACACTTGGATTCCATTCTTTTTCTCGTCAAAAAATATTTGAACTAATAGAACTTGATAGAAAGATCACCAAACAACACCAACAAAACCATACGAATCATGCGATTCCGAATGTTTTTCAAATTCTCAATAACACAACCTTTCCTGATGATTGGTTTGATTTGGCTAAGCTATGGTTTGGGAACGGTTGGTTTCAATTTTTTTTCTGGTCAAAAAATCTTTGAACCAATTGAACTTTATAGACAGATCACCAAACAACAAAAACACAAGCATACGATTCATGCGATTTCGAATGTTTCTCAAATTCTCAATAAAACAACCTTTCTTATTGATTGGTTTTATTTGCCTAAGCTATGGTTTGGGAACCATTGCTTTCCATTCTTTTTCTCGTCAAAAAATGATTGAACTAATAGAACTTGATAGAAAGATCACCAAACAACACCATACGAATCATGCGATTCCGAATGTTTCTAAAATTCTCAATGACACAACCTTTCTTATTGACTGGTTTGATTTGCCTAGGCTATGGTTTGGGAACCGTTGTTTTCCATTCTTTTTCTCGTCAAAAAATCTTTGAACCAATAGAACTTGATAGAAAGATCACCAAACAACACAAAGACAAGCATACGATTCATGCGATTTCGAATGTTTCTCAAATTCTCAATAACACCCTTATTGATTGGTTTGATTTCCCTAGGCTATGGTTTGGGAACCATTGGTTTCCATTCTTTTTCTCGTCAAAAAATATTAAACTAATAGAACATGATAGAAAGATCACCAAACAACACCATACGAATCATGCGATTCCGAATGTTTCTAAAATTCTCAATGACACAACCTTTCTTATTGATTGGTTTGATTTGCCTAGGCTATGCTTTGGGAACCGTTGGTTTCCATTCTTTTTCTCGTCAAAAAATCTTTGAATTAATAGAACTTGATAGAAAGATCACCAAACAACAAAAACACAAGCATACGATTCATGCGATTTCGAATGTTTCTCAAATTTTCAATAAAACAACATTTTTTATTGATTGGTTTGATTTGCCTAAGCTATGGTTTGGGAACCATTGGTTTCCATTCTTTTTCTCGTCAAAAAATCATTAAACTAATAGAACATGATAGAAAGATCACCAAACAACACCATACGTATCATGCGATTCCGAATGTTTCTAAAATTTACAATAACACAACCTTTCTTATTGATTGGTTTGATTTGCCTAGGCTATGGTTTGGGAACCGTTGGTTTCCATTCTTTTTCTCGTCAAAAAATCTTTGAACCAATAGAACTTGATAGAAGGATCACCAAACAACACAAACACAAGCATACGATTCATGCGATTTCGAATGTTTCTCAAATTCTCAATAACACCCTTATTGATTGGTTTGATTTCCCTAGGCTATGGTTTGGGAACCGTTGGTTTCTATTCTTTTTCTCGTCAAAAAATCTTGAACCAATAGAACTTGATAGAAAGATCACCAAACAACACAAAGACAAGCATACGATTCATGCGATTTCGAATGTTTCTCAAATTCTCAATAACACCCTTATTGATTGGTTTGATTTCCCTAGGCTATGGTTTGGGAACCGTTGGTTTCCATTATTTTTCTCGTCAAAAAATCTTTGAAATAATAGGACTTGATAGAAAGATCACCAAACAAAACCAACACAAGCATACAAATCATGCGATTCCGAATGTTTCTCAAATTCTCAATAACACAACCTTTCCGATTGATTGGTTTGATTTGCCTAAGCTATGGTTTGGGAACCGTTGGTTTCCATTCTTTTTCTCGTCATAAAATCTTTGAACCAATAGAACTTCATAGAAAGATCACCAAACAACAAAAACACAAGCATACGATTCATGCGATTTCGAATGTTTCTCAAATTCTCAATAAAACAACCTTTTTTATTGATTGGTTTGATTTGCCTAAGCTATGGTTTGGGAACCATTGGTTTCCATTCTTTTTCTCGTCAAAAAATCATTGAACTAATAGAACATTATAGAAAGATCACCAAACAACACCATACGTATCATGCGATCCCGAATGTTTCTAAAATTTTCAATAACACAACCTTTCTTATTGATTGGTTTGATTTGCCTAGGCTATGGTTTGGGAACCGTTGGTTTCCATTCTTTTTCTCGTCAAAAAATCTTTGAACCAATAGAACTTGATAGAAAGATCACCAAACAACACAAAGACAAGCATACGATTGATGCGATTTCGAATGTTTCTCAAATTCTCAATAACACCCTTATTGATTGGTTTGATTTCCCTAGGCTATGGTTTGGGAACCCTTGGATTCCATTCTTTTTCTCGTCAAAAAATCTTTGAACCAATAGAACTTGATAGAAAGATCACCAAACAACACAAACACAAGCATACGATCATGCGATTTCGAATGTTTCTCAAATTCTCAATAACACAACCTTTCTTATTGATTGGTTTGATTTGCCTAGGCTATGGTTTGGCAAGTGTTGGTTTCTATTCTTTTTCTCGTCCAAAAATCTTTGAATATAACCATTAGACAAAAGAAAGGACGCAAACCTGTCGTACCATGCACGAGGGGCTTGCTTGAGTCCATAGAGTGCTTTGTCTAAGTAGTACACATGATCTGGGTGAGAGGCGTCCTCGAAGCCAGGGGGCTAAGCAACATACACTTCCTCTTTGAGTTTTCCATTGAGAAAGGCAGTCTTGACGTCCATCTGAAACAACTTGAATCCCTTGTGAGCGGCGAATGCAATAAGGAGACGGACGGCCTCAATTCTAGCAACAAGAGCAAAGGTTTCATCGTAGTCAATGCCTTCCTCTTGCTTGAATCCTTGAGCCACCAATCTTGCCTTGTTCCTTGACACACGTCCACTTTCATCAAGCTTGTTTCTGAACATCCAGCACGTCCCTATGATGTTTTTGCCTTTGGGACGAGGGACGAGGGTCCAAACTTTGTTCCTTTCAAACTGGTTGAGTTCTTCTTGCATTGCTTGAATCCAGTCAGCATCCTGGAGTGCTTCCTTGATGTTCTTTTGTTCCACCATAGACACAAAGGCATTGAAAGCACAAAAAGCTAAATTTGCACTCTGGGACTTGCTTGTAGCTGACCTTGTTTGAACTCCTTGAGAAATATCTGAGACAATTTGAGAGGTTGGGTGGTCCCTAGAGAAGCGGGACTCCCTTTGGAATAATTAAACAAATCTTGGATCAATGTCTCCATCAGAATCATCACTGTCATCTTGAGCATCGTTCTCAGTGTGTTCCCCCTCAAAGAGTGCGTCCACACCTTGGCGTTGCTCTCTTTGTTGACTTGATTCAGCCATATCTTGTTGAACTGGGGATTCACTACGAGAGGGAACTCCCTGAGCAACACTAGGAGCGTCCACTGAGACTTCTTCTGGATTTGGAGTAGCGTCCTTAGGAACATAGTACTTTCCAGATGACCATTCTTCAACTTCGTCTTCAGAGTCGTCCTGTTGTTGTGAGGAAGAGCGTTCTTTCTTACTTTGTTTTTCTTTATGAGCTCTTTGAACACAACATGAATACTCTCCTCAAG
The DNA here is from genome assembly GCA_963924305.1 of Polygonum maritimum. Lineage (NCBI taxonomy): Eukaryota > Viridiplantae > Streptophyta > Magnoliopsida > Caryophyllales > Polygonaceae > Polygonum > Polygonum maritimum. Next base: position 14,730,439 of record OZ002734.1, on the reverse strand, counting down.
CTTAAGAGTCCTTTTGTTGAAAACTCTATATGCTTTGCTGGTGAGGGAGTACCCAAGGAATATGGCTTCATCACTTCTTGCATCAAACTTTCTAAGTCTTTCTTTGTCATTGTTGTGGACAAAGCACTTGCAACCATAAACTCTGAGATAGTCAATGCGAGGCTTCCTTCCATTCAACAACTCATAGGACGTCTTCTTTAGCAGGGGACGGATCATGGCACGATTTATGATGTAGCATGCTGTAGCAACGGCTTCCGCCCAAAAGTACTTGGGGACACCATTTGCTAGAAGCATAGTCCTTGCCATATCCTCAAGCGTCCTATTCTTTCTTTCCACAACTCCATTTTGTTGAGGAGTCCTTGGAGCTGAGAAGTTGTGAGAGACACCATGTTGATCACAGTAGACCAGGAATTCTGAGTTTTGGAACTCCGTCCCATGGTCTGATCGTATGGCTTTCAGAGATGTCTCCAGGGCAACTTCCACTTGTTTGATGAAGACTTTGAATGCATTGAAACAATCTGCTTTTGACACCAAGAAAAGAACTCAAGTGAATCGAGAAAAATCATCTACGAGAACGTACAAGTACCTCTATCCACCATAGCTCAGCGACTTCATTGGTCCACAAAGATCCATATGGAGAAGTTCCAAAGACTTCTTCGTACTTACTTCATTCTTGGACTTGAAGGACGTTCTTGTTTGCTTCCCTTTGATACAGGCTTCGCACTGTTCAACTTTCTCAAGATCAATTCGGGAAAGTCCTTTCACAAGATTTTTCTGGTGTAGCTTAAGAATTGTGCTTAGTCCAGCATGACCAAGACGGCGATGCCAGAGGTCAGCGTCCTCCTTTGAAATAGATAGACACAATTTTGATGCAGGCTTGAACTCTTGGTTGAAGATGTAGACATTATTCTGGCGTACTCCTTTGAGAACAACTTTGTTTGATTTCTTGTTGATGACAAGGCATTCCTTAGAGTCAAATGTGACTAGGCTTTCACCTTGATCACACATTTGAGAGACGCTAAGGAGATTGAAGCCCAGTCCCTCAACAATACTGACATTTGATGCTTTGATGGACGAGTTGAGAATAGCAGTTCCCGTCCCTTTGATCTTTCCATTGCCCTTATTGCCAAAAGAGACAGTTCTTCCCGTGGCACTATTTTGGGTAAAAGTGAGATGGATCTGGCTTCCTGTCATGTGATTTGAGGCGCCACTATCAATGATCCATGGGCGTCCCCTCACTTCCACCTGCCAAAACAAAGTTAGTGTTTGGCGACCTAGGCAAGGTGTTCCTTACCTGGTTTGTTACAGTAATAGAACTCTGGTTTTGGCAAATAGTCATTCAGATTAACATCATTTGAAATAGCATGCTTTTTGAAAGAATTTCTAGAACGTTTAGGACGCCTAGAATTAGCCTTAGGGACGGACTCAACATTTTCAATGTTAGTCCTAGCAGCTTTTCCACTCTCAATATCTTCCTTCAGTTTTAAACACTCATATTTGATGTGGTCTCCTTGTCCATAGTACCAGCACGTCCTATAGTAAGTACCGAGGTAGTACTTCTTATTGGGACGTTGGATTTTGTTCTCTTTCATCTTTTGAGGGTTACAAACTTTTGAACCTTCCCCCTTAGCAATTTTCTTATAGATCCTATGACTAGTGAAGTTAGTGTAGTAGTCCTCTTGACCTTTCTCTCCACTCTCTAGGACTCTAATTCGCTCAAGAAGATTCTTAGTTTTCTCCCTTTCTAGTTCAAGTTCTGAAGTTTTGCTTGCCTCAAAGTCGCTTGGGAGAGAGTTCCTAGTGTCAGACTCATAGCCTAGTCCTCTTTTGGCAGGGACAAACACCATAGGTTTGACTTCTTCAATGGCAGGGCTCTTTCCTAGCACTTTAACTTCTTCCCTAAGCTTTGCGTTCTCTAGTTTAAGGCACATCACTTCAGTTTTTAGGGATTTATTTTCTTCATAGGAAGACTCTAGTTGCAAGGATACTGTAACACATTTCTCACATTCAACTACTATGTTTTCATCTTCAAGTTCATCCATTCTATGTTTCATAGCCAGACTTTCTTCCATGATTTTTACCAATGAGTTTAATAAGCTTTGGTTTTGAACATTTTTCTAAGGAATGCATCATGGAATCGTGAGTTACCTCTTACTCATTTTTGGAGGTGTTTTCTTCAACAGCTGGGGCGTCCTCCATTGCCATATACGCAACTTGCTCTTCAAGTGCTTCATCATCATCAGAACTAAGATTATCCCATGCAGCTGCGTACGCATTTATAAGAGCTTTCTTCTTCATATCCTTGGAGGACATTCCTGTAGTACACTTCTTAGCAAAATGTCCTTTCTTGTTACATTTGTAACAAATGAGTTCCTTCATTTCTGCCTCTGTGTACTTGGGACTTTCCTTCTTGTAAGGTATCTTGTGTTTGTTGAAGTGTTTGTTCCTTTTGCCATAGGAACGGAGAGCTTTATGAATAAGGGAAAGTTCTTCATCCTCATCAAGCAGTTCCTTTGACTTGCTTTCTTTTTCCTTTAACGCTTGAACGCGCATCTTTTCACAGTTCTCATTCATGTTAGCTTCCACCATCAATGCTATTTCTCTTTGGCGGCGTAGGTACTCAGCGTACTCTGGTGTCGTTGTTGCTAAAGCAAGATCTATCTGGGGGTTCCGTCCTAGCTCAGCCATGTTAGAGTTCCTTCTTGCTTCGTACTGCCTTAGCTTCCCATAGATCTCTTCCATATCAAGCGTCTTGTTAGCTTGATTCTCCTTGAAAGTAGTTCTATCAAAGTTCCAGATTCCTGTAAGTCCATCAATGACAACTTGAACTCTGTTCCTCATTGAAACTTCAGCTTCTGGAATACCCAAGTTCTTCATCTTGGTGACAAGAGCTTCAAAACGGTATGAGTAGTCCCTAACCGTTTCATTGGGCAGCATTCTGAAAGCATAGAACCCTCACTTGATCTCGAGCTGAACGTCCTCCTTCATCTCCGCAGTTCCTACGTGGTACTTCTCGAGAGCTTCCCACTGTAGTTTGGCAGTTGCCAAATTGCTAACTCTGGTGGCGTCCCTTTCACAGAGGGATGCTTGAAGAAAGGAAATTGTCTTAGCATTTGTTTCCATTAGCTTAAATTCATCAGGACCCCACTCGTCTTCTTTGTCAGCTTTGTCCGTAGGGACTTTGAGGTCACCCTTCATGATCACTTTCCAGCATTGATAGTTCTGACTCCTACAAAAGTTCTCGAACCTTATCTTCTAGCGAATGAAGTTGCCGTCCGTCAGGCGCGGAGGCTTCACAAAGGAGATTCCAATCGGTTCCATGTCCATTTTTCACCTGCAACTCAACAAAATCTTGAGCGCCTGCTCTGATACCAATTGTTGGATCGTTAGTATAACTGAGGGACGTCCTTTAGTTAGGTAAAGGCGTCCTTGGTCAGGCGTCCTTACGAGGTGTAAGGGCGTCCTTTAAAAGTGTAGCGGAAATAAAGACTAAACAGGTGAGAAAAGTGAACACAATGATTTATAGAGGAACCACTCAAGACCAAGTAGTCCTTAAGTGTAAACCTCTACCTCCTTGAAGGATTTTTTAATAGATTCTTCCTTTCTTATTAAACGTCCTTACGTTGTACTGGCGAGTCCTTTACACTTCTCTGGTACTTAGACAGCTTCCTAAGTCCACTAGTAAAGTCCTCCTTTAAGCCTACAACCTAAGCGAGTTTAATCTTCTAAAGGACTTCTATCCCTACGTCTCACAGTGCGTTGTAGGACTCTCTCTCTTTCTTTTTGGTTTTTCTGAGTTACAAATGAGTTGTGGTTTGGGTTACAATTCTCACTCGATCTAACACAAGTCTAGAACTGTTCTTGAGTGTTCTTGAGCTTGTTCTTCGTGTTCTTGAGTGAGTCGCTTTCCTCTAATTCTCTCTGAATATTCTCTGAAAGTGTTGGTGTCACAATAAATGCCTTGGGCTATTTATAGGACTTGGGAAGGGAGTCTTTCTCCTTCGGACGATCATGCCCTTCATGGACGTGGCTACAGGATCTTCCTCCACGTAGTAAGGCGGTGATGAGGAAGCTTCCTGTATCCAGCTGTGTGTGATGAATTCTGCTACAGGATCGGCCGCCACGTGTTGATGAACTCTGCTACAGGATCGTCCGCCAAGTAGTGTTGGACTCTGCTACAGGATTGGTCTCCACGTGTCCTTGGATGATCAAATGTTGTCGAGTGATGTCATCCTGTCGGCTAATGAGTAAGGACTCTCTGCTTGCGTTCCTACTTGCTTTTGGGACTCCGTCCTTGCCCAAGCAGTCACTTGCTGGTCCTTACTTCCTGGTAGCTAGCGTCCCTAAGCCTAGGGAACGCTCCACACACTTGTTGTCCTTTTATCACTGGCGTTCATGAACATTTGGACAAATTTATTAGAATCAAAGTGAGTTTGTCATATCAAAACTAAGGGACGGTTGTGTGGTACACTAACAAGTACGCAGGCGTCCTTGATAGCGTCCCAACAGCTGCGCCTCAGGGTGATTGGGACGAGCAGGTCCGAGCGTCGGGCTATGATATGACTGGATGGGGAGCCTCTTCTGCTTGGGCTCAAGGTGGTGCTGGTACTTCTTCTGCTGCTGAGGAGCCCTCGTATGGGCAATATTATGATGAAATTTATGAGCAGATGCACAACCTGTCTGTCCGGCAGTCCGACTGGTCTACCGCCAAAGGTATGGTGGCGGAGGATCAGTCCGGTTTGCAGTATGAGATTATGGGGATGAGGCGTGAGCAGCAGGTCCAGAACCAGCTCTATCATGACATGTCGACTCAGGTCGACGACATTCGGGCCACTTAGCTGAGGCAAGAGGAGTTTTTCAGGAGCTTCTTTCCCTCCTATCCTGCTGCACCGCCTGGCAATCAGCCCTTCTACCCTCCACCTTCTCAGTGAGTCTTCTGTTCTTCCCTCTACTTTAATTCTTGTTCTTATCTTCATTGAGGACAATGAAGGGTCTAAGTATGAGGAAGTATTCGCTGGTGTATATATGTACAGTTGTTCTTTCCATTCCGAAATAAATGAAAAAATAATCAAAAAATGAAAAAATGAAAAAAGAAAGAAGAAAAAGCCAAAGTATACAAAAAAGGCATAGAAAATCCTGGGATGAGTCGAAAACCCGAAAGGGCGGCTCAGGTAATAAGCAGGTAACCCGGACCAGCATTAGGCTGGGGTAAAAAGAGGTTTATGAGAGATGTGAGTTTTGGTGAGCATGCCCTTTGAAAAATGAAATGAGTGGTTAGGTGAAAACCCGAAAGGGCGCCTAAGTAGAATTGAGCGGTAAAATTGGAGTGCTTAGGATTTCATTCTACTTTGGGGCTTGGGGATACATTGTAGATGTCGGGTAGATCCTTAGGATTGCTCTTTCATGATGTGGAGCTTTGAGTGATTTGATGTATGCTTTGTGAGGTGTGTGTTGAGCTTTCATGTTTTGCTCATTATTTTTCTACTTGGGTTCGGGTTGTGAGCTGAGAGTTTATGGTTGTCTTATTTCCCCTTACTTCCTGAGGTCTTATGATGTGTTGATTTGTATATTTGCTTGGAGCTTACTCGAGGACGAGCAAGATCTAAGTATGGGGGAATTTGATTCACCATCTCTTGTATGCCTTATCTTGATGTTTTTAGGAGGCTTTTGAGTGTTTTTAGGCTAGATCTAGGCTTAAGTGTTACATTATGGCCGAAGACACAAAAGTGGGCAATTTGAAGTTTTTGCTGGATTTCGTCTCTGCACGGTTTCCGCGGTCGCGGAGCTTAGGCCGCGGTCGCGGTTCGACGACAAAAGAAGAAGAATGAAGACCCGAAGGCCGCGGGCGCGGTACACTTTCCGCGGTCGCGGTAGAATCGGCTTGCAGGATCGTTAACCAGGCGAAGGCCGCGGTCGCGGCGGTCATGGCGCGGTCGCGGCGGTCACCGACTTCAACGAGACGCGGGAGCTAACTTTGGGCCGATTTCTTATTATCTTGTTTTATTTATGGATATTGCTTTTATCGCAAGACATATTTAAGGGATTGTAAGTTGTTTTGTTGAGGATCTTGGACCTTTTGTTTTTGAAGACTTGAGTTTTATGAAGATTATGGAGAACTAAACCTCTCTAGGGTTTGTTCATCAATGAAGCTTTGATTGATTAGTTTGTGAGATTCTAAATCCTTTTCATATTCCTTTGGTTATTATTGATTCTCTTGTGCTTAACTACATGATTATTGATTGTTTATCTAGGAGTAATTAACCTATTGAATTGATTGATCTTCTATTGTTGGGACGGGTTTAGATCGTGGGACAAACCTATTCTGTGAAAACAACTTAAAACCTGGATCCGTTGTCTATGCAACTAGGATTTAAGAAGAGAATTGATTGTTTGCTTGTGAAATTGACTCGTAGCTTGGTTTCTCTTGCATGCATCCTATATATCCTTGTTCTTAATGCTAATATTGATTTGAGCGTCCTCTATCATTGTTAAGTATTTCCTGGACCGTGGACAGGAAATTAGTCAAGATTAGGATTGGAATTAACCATTGGATTAAAAGGAATTGGTTTGAATCAATGATCAAACGACTCTTTTAAAGTGGATTTGTTGAATGAACCTGCCTTTAGCACTCTGATTGATCTTGTGAAACTGTCGATTTGTCTTCTTGCTTTTGTGATTGAAACTCTTGCATAAAACCCCCCTTTGTTCTTAGTTGATATAAATATTAGGCTAAATACCTCAAGTTCTCTAGGGTTCGATCCCAAAGTACTCACTATACTTAGTTTGTGTGTTTGGGTTATCTTTGATTTTGGGTACAACGATTTTTCCTGAGTCATTACCCATGGAAGGTGATGTCTCTCATTTTGGTGGTGTTTTAGTAGTTAATTTCTCATGTAAATATGTGTCTTTTGTTCCTTTCTTTGTTAGTTTTGTCCTTTTTAGCTTATTTCCCGATTTTCTATGAGATTCGGAGGCTATGCGAGTTTGTTGTGATTTGTAGGTAAAATGGCACATTTGAGGACCTTTTGGAAGAGTTTCTAAGGAGGAAGCAAAGCTAAGGAGCTAAGGAGCGGAAGAGCCATGCAAGGAACAAAGAGGAGCTTAAGGAAAACCAAGGAAAGAAGAGGATCGAGGCCCTAGATCGATGTACCAAGGAGTCGGGCCCGAGTTAATCATTTCAGAGGCTCGGACCTACGTTCCCAACGTCGGGCCCGAGGTCTATGCGTATCGGTCCAAGTCGGCAAGATTAGGATTGGGCTCCAAGGCATATTATTGTGATCTACCACTTTTGCCCCTCTTCTAATTTGGAATTCCTTGGTCCCTAATCAAGAGAAGAGGATAATTAGAGGATGATTAGAGAGGAGGAAAAAGGGGGAACTAACAACAATCCACATCTAATCACTCTCAAAGGCTCAAGGAAGACTTGGAGAGCAAGGAGGAGAAAGGAGGAGGAGAAGAGAAGAGGAAATCGGTGGAGAGCTAGAGAGAGTTAGTGAGTTTGAACTTGTTTTGCTTTTGTTTAGTAGATTTGAGACTTGGATCTTGTGAACCCTTTTGGATTTGAATGCAATATGAGTTGGATTTGAGTTTGATGATTGAGAATTGCTTGTTTTGTCTTTTGATTGCTTTTTACTCTTACTTCATGGAGTAGATTCCATAGTCTTAGGCTATGGGGGAAACCCCTAGCTAGGATTGGGTGTGAACCCCCAATTCCATAGTCTTGAGTGCTTGATCTAGGAATCCTCTCTACATGAGCTTCAATCCTTTAGTGAAAACAAGGGATCTAGGGCTTGTAATTGGTAAGAGTTAGCGAAAGTGGTCTTAAACCCAACACTTGACCTAGCATCGAAGGGAGAGTGAAAGCCTCCCATGGTCGATGTGTAGAGTGGAGGGATCGAAGGCTAACAACATCGATCTCACAAGGATCATCACTTATTGGCTGAATTGGGGTGGAATCACCCAAGTCTAGTTAGGAAAGGAACCCAAAAACCCAAGACCGATCTACTATTTTTGTTTAATCGAGTTACCCAATAAATCGGGCCCGACGTTGTCTGTGTCGGTCCCGGCCAATTTCTCCTCGATCCAACCTCGGACCGAAGTGACCAGTGTCGGTCCGGGTTGTTCCCTTTGATTTTCCTTGTTTTTGCCTTTCTTTTACCTCTTTTTAGTCTTTTTGGTACACTCAACACACGAACTCCCGAGTGTTCGACACCCTACCCTCATACTACAAATTGGGGTTCGGTTTATAAATTTAAATTTTGATATCATCCGATCCGGACGACCCACATCAGAATTTTGGTGCCGTTGCCGGGGAGTTCTACTTGTTTGAGGTACCATCTCTTGTTGAGTCTTTGATTTGGTAGTGATTAGGGTGAGGGATTAGCCCGAACCCCTTGTTTGTTTTGATTCGCTTTTGTTTGTGTTTTTGGTTATAGGTGTATGCGAGCTCGTTCCGTCCGAGGAACACTTGAGTTCGACTTTGTGTGTGATCCGGAGAGCATCATCAAACAAGCTCGAAAGAAGAAGAGAATGGAGAACCAAGCACAACGTAATGAGGAGGTCGAAAGGATGAGGGCCGACATGGCTCGAATGCAACTTGAGATGGCGAACCGAGATGTCGAGGCTAGGAGAGAGCGTGAGCAAAGGATGAGATTGGAGGCTCAAATCAACACCCAACCCCGGAATGCAAGACAATACATGCATCCGGAGTTGAAGGTTGCCGGAACCGGCCATTATCTTGCCGAAGGTGTCCAAGAACTTTGAGATCAAAACTCAATTCATCTCACTCATCAAGAGGGACCAATTTCAAGGGAGACCGAATGAGTGCCCGATCGAGCATGTGAAGCAATTCAAGGACCTATGTGAGACCATCTCGACGGATGATGAGACACTTGAGTATGTGCTACTCAAGGCCTTTAAGTGGTCATTGGGAGGCAAGGCATTACATTGGTTGGAGAGCCAAGCACCTCGATCCATCACAACATGGAGGGCTCTCAACGAAGCATTCTTGATGAAGTTCTTTCCGCCAACCAAGACAATGGAGCTTAGAAGGAAGATAGCAAGCTTTCAACAAGGAGCCCACGAGCCACTCTTTGAGGCTTGAAATCGGTTCAAGGAAATGTTGAGGACATGTCCAACGCATGGGCAACAACCATATGTTCTCCAAGACATATTCTTCCAAGGAATCAACCCCGCCACCAAAGACAAATTGAACCTTCACACCGATTGTGGGTTCATTGACTTGCCACCGGATCAAGCATGGGAGTTGCTAGACAAGCTCTCCGATTACGAAGCCATGTATGGAGTAAGTCAAGTCAATAAGGAGGCAAGAGTCCAAGGAGAATGTTGGGACACTATCAAGGACGCTTGCGTACTTATTAGTGTACCACACAACCGTCCCTTAGTTTTGATATGACAAACTCACTTTGATTCTAATAAAATTGTCCAAGTGTTCAGGAACGCCAGTGACAAAAAGACAACAAGTGTGTATGAGCGTCCTCCAGGCTTAGGGACGCTAACTAACAGGAAGTAAAGACCAGCTAGAGACTACTTGAGCAAGGACGGAGTCCCAAGCAAGTAGGAACGGAAGAAAGGAGTCCTTACTCACTAGCCGACAGGATGACATCACTCGACAATGTTTGATCATCCAAGGACACGTGGACACCGATCCTGTAGCGGAGTCCAACACTACGTGGCGGACGATCTTGTTGCAGAGTCCATCAACACGTGGCGGCCGATCCTGTAGCGGAGTTCATCCTACACAGCTGGATACAGGAAGCTTCCTCATCACCGCCCTACTACGTGGAGGAAGATCCTGTAGCCACGTCCACGAAGGGCATGATCGTCCCAGAGAAATGACGCCCTTCCCCAAGTCCTATAAATACCCCAAGGCATTTATTGTGACGTTAACGCTTTCAGAGAATATTCAGAGAGAATCAGAAGAAAGCGGCTCACTCAAGAACACAAAGAACTAACTCAAGAACTCAAGAACAATGCTAGAACTTGTGTTAGATCGAGTAAGACTTATAACCAAACACCAAAACAGTTTATAAACAGAAAAACCAAAAAGAGAGAGAGAGTTCTGCGAAGTACTGCAGAACGTAGGGATAGAGTCCTTTAATAGATTAAACTAGCTTAAGTTGTACGCTTAGAGGAGTCCTTTACTAGTGGACTTAGGGAAAAGCTAAGTACCAGAGAACTGTAAAGACTCGTCAGTACAACTGTAAGGACGTTCAATATAAAGGAAAGAACTATTCAAAAATCCTCCAAGGAGGTAGAGGTTTACACTCAAGGACTACTTGGTCTTGAGTGGTTCCTCTATAATTAACTGCATTCATCTATTATCTGTTTAGTACTTTATTCCGCTGCATTACTCAAGGACGCCCCTACTCCTCGTAGGGACGCCTAACCAAAGAACGCCTTTATTAAAGCAAAGGACGTCCCTGAGTACTAACGATTCTACAATTGGTATCAGAGCAGGCGCTCTAGATTCTTACTGAGTTGCAGGTAAAAGATGGACATGGAACCTATTGGAATCTCTTTTGTGAAACCTCCGCGCCTGACGGACGGCAACTTCAACCGCTGGAAGATCAGATTTGAAAACTTCGTTAGGAGTCAGAACTTTCAATGCTGGAGAGTGATCATGAAAGGTGTCCTTACCGTTCCTGCTGACAAGAAAGACAAAGAGGACGAGTGGGGTCCTGATGAATTCAAGCTGATGGAAACAAATGCAAAGGCTATATGCTTCCTTCAAGCATCTCTTTGTGAAAGGGATGCCACTAGAGTTAGCAATTTGGCAACTGCCAAACTACAGTGGGAAGCCCTTGAAAAATTCCATGTAGGAACTGCTAAGATGAAGGAGGATGTTCAGCTCGAAATCAAGAGAGAGTTCTATGCTTTCAGAATGTTGCCCAATGAAACAGTTAAGGACTACTCATACCGCTTTGAGGCTCTTGTCACCAAGATGAGAAACTTGGGCATTCCAGAAGCTGAAATTTCAATGAGGAACAGAGTTCAAGTAGTCATTGATGGTCTAACAGGAAAGTGGAACTTTGATAGAACCACGTTCAAGGAAAATACAGCTAACAAGACTCTAGATATGGAAGAAATCTACGGGAAGCTGAGAGGATATGAAGCAAGGAGGGACTCCGATTTAGCTGAGCTAGCACGGAATCCACAGACAGATCTAGCCTTGATGACATCAACACCAGAGTACGCTGAGTATCTTCGTTGTCAACAAGAAATTGCTTTAATGGCGGAAGCCAACAAAAATGAGAACCGTGAAAAGATGCGCGTTCAAGCGTTAAGAGAGAAAGAAAGCAAGACTAAAGAACAACTAGATGAAGAAGATGAAATTGCTCTTATTCACAAAGCTCTCCGTTCTTATGGCAAAAGGAACAAACATTTTAATAAACACAAGATGCCCAAGAAAGAAAGTCCCAAGTACACAGAGGTAGAGATGAAAGAACTTACTTGTTACAAATGTAACAAGAAAGGACACTTTGCTAAAAAACTTACTACGGGAATGTCCTCAAAGGAAATCAAGACAAAGGCCCTCATTGGAGTGTTCGCATCTGCATGGGATAATGCTAGTTCTTCTTCTGATGATGAAGAACCCGACGAACAAGCGGCATATATAGCTCTTGAGGACACCTCTGATAATGAACAAGTAGCATTCATGGCTATGGAGGACGTCACAGTTGTTGAGAAGGACGCTCCGAAATCTGAAAATGAGGTAACCCGTGAGTCTATGATGAGTCCTTTAGAAAATTGTTCTAAGTCCAAACTTATTAAACTCATTGGCAAAATCATGGAAGAAAGTGTGATCATGCAAAATAGAATGGATGAACTTGAACTTGAAAATGAAAACATTGTGGTTGAATGTGAAAACTGTAGTTCCATGACCATTCAACTAGAGTCCTCATGTGAAGAAACTAAGTCCCTAAAAACTGAACTTATGTGTCTCAAACTTGAGAACGCCAAGCTTAGGGAAGAAGTGAAAGTGTTGGGTAAGAGTCCCATAGTTGAAGAAGTGAGACCAATGGTCTTTGTCCCAGCTAAGAGAGGTCTAGGTTATGAATCTGACACTAGGAACTCTCTCTCTAGCGACTTTGAGGGTAGCAAAACTTCAGAACTTGAACTTGAAAGAGAGAAAACCAAGAATCTTCTTGAAAGAATTAGAGTCCTAGAGAGTGGAGAGATAGGAAAAGAGGTTAGTATGCTTTCAAATGTCATTTAGGCCAGGGTTCGATTCACCCTCCCACCCATTTGTACGTTTCTTTTCATTTACATATAATGTGTAGCCACACCAAATACACCGGATCACAAACGCTCGGGATATTTATTAGGCGTTTTAACCAAATACACCGGACGTGTAAGATCTGGTGTATTTATATCGTGCAAATACCCCGGATCCTTGACCATCCGGCGTATATAATCGTAATATAGCATAAATACACCGGGCGTTTTAGATCCGGTGTATTAGGCCTTCTAATTTTTTAAAGTGACACAATACACCCGCTAATATAAACGCCCGGGGTATATCTCACGAGGTATTAGACAAATTTGTAGTAGTGACACTAACTCCACTAGTCATAGGATCTACAAGAAAATTGCTAAAGGGGAAGGTTCTAAAGTTTGTAATCCTCAAAAGATGAAAGAAAACAAAATCCAACGTCCCAACAAGAAGTACTACCTTGGTACTTACTATAGGACGTGTTGGTACTGTGGACAAGGAGATCACTTCAAATATGATTGCTTAAAACCAAGGAAGACATTGAAAGTGGAAAAGCTGCTAGGACTAACATTGAAAATGATAAGTCCGTTCCTAAGGCTAATCCTAGGCGTTCTAGACGCTCTAGGAACTCTTTCCGCAAGCATGCTATTTCAAATGATGTGAATATAAATGACTACATGCCAGAACCAGAGTTCTATTTCTGTAACGAACCAGGTAAGGAACACCTTGCTTGGGTCGTCAAACACTAACTTTGTTATGGCAGGTGGAAGTGAGGGGACGCCCATGGATCATTGATAGTGGCGCCTCAAACCATATGACAGGAAGCCAGATCCATCTCACTTCTATCCAAAGTAGTGCTACGGGAGGAACTGTCTCATTTGCCAACAAGGGCAAGGGAAAGATCAAAGGGACGGGAACCGCCATTCTCAATCCGTCCATCAAAGCAACAAATGTCAGTCTTGTTGAAGGACTTGGCTTCAATCTTCTTAGCGTCTCTCAAATGTGTGATCAAGGTGAAAATCTAGTCACATTTGACTCAAAGGAGTGCCTCGTCATCAACAAGAAATCAAACAAAATTGTTTTCAAAGGAGTACGCCAGAACAATGTCTACATCTTCAACCAGGAGTTCACGCCTAAATCAGAATTGTGTCTATCTGCTTCAAAGGAGGACGCTGATCTCTGGCATCGCCGCCTTCGCCATGCTGGACCAAGCACAATCCTCAAGCTACACCAAAGAAATCTTGTGAAGGGACTTCCCCGAATTGATCCTGAGAAAGTTGAACAGTGCGAAGCCTGTATCAAAGGGAAGCAAACAAGAACGTCTTTCAAATCTAAAAATGAAGTTAGCACAAAGAAGCCTTTGGAACTTCTCCACATGGATCTTTGTGGACCAATGAAGACGTTAAGCTATGGTGGAAAGAGGTACATTTACGTTCTCGTAGATGATTTTTCTCGATTCACTTGGGTTCTTTTCTTGGTGTCCAAAGCAGATTGTTTCAATGCATTCAAAGTCTTCATCAAACAAGTGGAAGTTGCCCTTGAGACGCCTCTCAAAGCCATAAGATCAGACCATGGGACGGAGTTCCAGAACTCAGAGTTCCTGGCCTACTGTGATCAACATGGTGTCTCACACAACTTCTCAGCTCCAAGAACTCCTCAACAAAATGGAGTTGTGGAAAGAAAGAACAGGACGTTAGAGGACATGGCAAGAACTATGCTCTTGGCAAATAGCGTCCCCAAGTACTTCTGGGCGGAAGCTATTGCTACAGCATGCTACATCATCAATCGTGCCATGATCCGTCCTCTACTGAAGAAAACGTCCTATGAGTTCTTGAATGGAAAGAAGCCTCGCATTAACTATCTCAGAGTTTTTGGGTGCAAATGTTTCGTCCACAACAACGACAAAGAACGGCTTGGAAAGTTTGATGCAAGGAGTGATGAAGCCATATTCCTTAGGTACTCTCTCACCAGTAAAGCATATAGAGTTTTCAACAAAAGGACTCTAAAGCTTGAGGGGAGTATTCATGTTGTGTTCAAAGAGAGTTCTTCTCACAAAGAAAAACCAAGTAAGAAAGAACGCTCTTCTTCACAACAGCAGGACGACTCTGAAGACGAAGCTGAAGATTGGTCCTTTGAAAAATACTATGTCCCTAAGGACGCTTCTCCAAATCCTGAAGAAGTCTCAGTGGATGCTCCCAGTGTTTTTCAAGGAGTTCCCTCTCGTAGTGAATCCCCAGTTCAACAAGATGTAGTTGAATCAAGTCAACAAGGCGAGCAACGCCAAGGTGTGGACGCTCTCTCTGAGGGGGAACACACTGAGGACGATGCGCAAAGTGATAGTGATGATTCAGATCAAGACATTGATCCCAGATTTGCTCAATTGTTTCAAAGGGAGTCCCGCTTCTCTAGGGACCACCCAACTTCGCAAATTGTCTCAGATCCGTCTCAAGGAGTTCAAACTAGATCAGCAGCAAGCAAGTCCTAGATTGCTAATTTAGCTTTCTGTGCTTTCAATGCCTTTGTCTCTATGGTGGAACCAAAGAACATCAAGGAAGCACTCCAGGACGCTGACTGGATTCAAGCAATGCAAGAAGAACTTAACCAGCTTGAAAGGAATAAAGTTTGGTCCCTCGTCACACGTCCCAAAGGCAAAAATATCATAGGGACGCGCTGGGTGTTCAGAAAAAAGCTTGATGAGAGTGGACGTGTGTCAAGGAATAAGGCAAGACTGGTGGCTCAAGGATTCAAGCAAGAGGAAGGCATAGACTATGATGAAACCTTTGCTCCTGTTGCTAGAATTGAGGCCGTTCGTCTTCTTATTGCTTTTGCCGCCCACAAAGGATTCAAGTTATTTCAGATGGACGTCAAGACTGCCTTTCTCAATGGAAAGCTAAAGGAGGAAGTGTATGTTGCTCAGCCGCCTGGCTTTGAGGACGCCTCTCACCCAGATCATGTGTACTACTTAGACAAAGCGCTATATGGACTCAAGCAAGCTCTTCGTGCATTGTACGACAGGTTGGCGTCCTTTCTTTTGTCTCATGGGTACACAAGAGGTTCAATTGATAAAACTTTGTTCATTAAGAAAGTTCACAAGGACATTTTAATTGCCCAAGTCTATGTTGATGATATAGTCTTTGGTAGTACTAACATGAAACTTGTAGATGAGTTCAAGTCCTTAATGAGTAGTGAGTTTGAAATGTCCCTCATTGGAGAACGCATTTTCTTCTTGGGACTTCAAATCAATCAACTCAAGGAAGGGACGCGTATTCATCAACAAAAATATGTCCGTGAGATGCTTGAGAAGTACGGGATGAACACGTCCAAGCCTGTTGCAACCCCTTGTTCTACCAACTCGCGTCTCAACGCTGATGAAAAGGGAAAGGACGTTGATCAAAAGCTTTACAGAGGAATGATTGGTTCTTTGCTCTATTTGACCGCAAGCCGTCCCGATATCATGTTTGCTGTTTGCTTGTGTGCACGCTTCCAGGCAAATCCAAAGGAGTCCCACATGCAAGAAGTCAAGAGGATCTTTCGCTACCTCAAAGGACGCGACGATCTTTGTCTTTGGTATCCCAGGAAGACGTCCTTCAAGCTTGTTGGCTACTCGGACGCTGATTATGCTGGTCATGTGATTGATAGAAAAAGCACTTCAGGAATGGCACAGTTCCTTGGTTCATGCTTAGTCTCTTGGGGATCTAAGAAACAAAACTCTGTGGCGCTTTCAACTGCGGAAGCCGAGTACGTTGCTGCTGCCTCGTGCTGTTCACAAGTTATCTGGATCAAATATCAACTGGAGGACTACGGTATCAATCTTGAAACTATTCCCATTCGTTGTGATTACACAAATGCTATTGAAATTTCTAAGAATCCTGTTTTTCATTCACGTACAAAGCATATTCATATAAGGCATCATTTCTTGCGTGATAATGTTGAACTAGGACTTATTAGTATGGAGCATGTAAGGACTGAAGACCAAATAGCTGATATTTTCACTAAGGCGCTTGATAGACGTCCCTTTGAGCATCTCAGGTTGCTCTTGGGGATGATAACTTTTAAGTAGCAAGTCCCGTTCTACTATTCCCTCAATGATTGGCTACGTTTTATAGATTCTAGGTGTTTAAGGACTGTTATGCATTGAATTCATATTTGCAAGGACGCTAGTCTAAAACTTCATGTGTTTGCTACTTTGGAACGCCATTCAAATTTTCTCTATTTGTCTTGAAAAGAGTATCCCTGATCACCCAACCCACATCATAAGCCGAAATGATGGGAACTCTAAGCTTACCCTAGCCGAGAACTCCGCAAAAGCGTCCTATGAGCTTCATATTTTTCTTTACGGGACGTACTTGCTTTGTTCTCAAATGGTTCGAAAGGTGATCACAAGGACGGTTGATTGGTTATTGGTTTGCTTGAAGAGGTGAATTTTTGCTAAGTATGAGAGAACGCTCAGTGTTTGTTAGAGAGGACGCCAGTTTACTTTTGAAGAAGAAGTTGAAGAGTCAGAAATTTGAACTTTTGAAAGTGTAAACAGTGACCGTTGCTTTTGCTCAAATCTTAAGGGGGAAGTTTTGACACGCGTCGCACAGTAAAACAGTGGTAATTACAGTTTGTGCCACCGCTTCCTCTATATAAGGCCAGAACAGTCGCTCTCGTTCATTTATTATTCTCAACCACTTCCCTGCTTAAATTAGTGCTCTGACTTCTCTCTAGCTTTCCGGCAACTTTCTCTCACTAAAACTCACCAGAAAATGTCTCAAAGACTGATGAACGTGGCCGGATCTCCTACCGGCGTGAAGCGAAGACGATTGGTGAAGTCCCACTACATAGAAAAGCCAAAGCCCATCGTCCTCAATGAATCTTTGGTGGACTTCATCAATAGGAAGCCGAAACTCTCTACAATTTGATAAGGGAACGGATGGACAGACCTGATGTGAAGGAGGACGCCATCAAGACGAGGAACTATGAAAAGTTCATAGAACGGTTTGTCATTCAAGGCCTCCACAAAACAGACTACAAGGACTTGCCAGGGAGGATAGACGACGTTCTCTTCTTCTCGCAGTTTAGTGGTGAGAATCTCGGTCCTTTACTTGATTTAATCCCAGACTTGCACAACGCCGTCCTCCCAGAATTTCCCATGTACCCAAGGGACTCTTTGGCCTACAAAATGCTTAAAAACCGTGTGCCAAGTCCCTCTCCCCCACCTCCTCAAGTCCCCACCATCACCACAAGAAATATCCTTCCCTCAAAGCGTCCAACCCCTGCTTCCCCTCTATCAAAATCATCTCAACCATTCTCCTCCTCCAAACGTACTGAAATAGTGGACAAGTTTCCACCCCACATCAAGGAGGGACGCTCCAAGAAAACCCATGACCAAAGGCCCCTCAAAAAGGCCAAGACTTCAAGCGTCCCCTCCTCCAAAATCTCCACAAAAAGGCCTAGCTCCACAAAAAGGCCTTCCAACCTCTCCAAGGAATCCACTCCTCCCCCTAAACCCATATCTATTTTCCAACTCCCCACTCCCCCACCGTCCCCTCAACCTTCAAGAACAAATGCCCTCATTCCTTTTCCTCCCAAACCCTACTCTCCCCTAAACCTCGCAAACTTCCCATCTGCTCCGGCCCATATCTCACCGCCAAAGGACCCCGAGACTCCAAGGTCCCGTCGTCCTTCTTCTGAAAGCGGACCGGATGAAGCTGAGAAGCGTTCCACTCTAGAGCACACCTTTCGCCGATGCAAAGCTGGCGAAACGCCTAAGGTGTTGCTACCTAAGGACGCTCCTGAGCCCGAGCACATCTCCTCCTCTTCCTCTAGCTCATCTGAGAGCCAAAGAGGCACGCCTGCAGATCAAGTCTCCCCATTCATTGATGTCGTTGGGGACTCTAACGACGAGGCGGAAGGAGTCGAGAATGCTCCTGTTGAGAAACAAACTGAGGACGCTGGTGAGCACCAGGTCGCTCCAGAGGACGCCGAGCCCACTTTATCTGAGGAGCTCGAGCGTGATGCTCAAGAAGTCCCCCCCTCCTACAACCAATCCCTCCCTCTCCTTAATCCCCTCCCAACTCCTCAAGAAAACCCCTCCCCCTCAATCCAAACAGAATCCCACCAAGTCCCTACGGACGCTGAGCCACAAACAGAACATCAATCAGAGGCTCAGGACGCCGAGGGCACGTCCCAAGGTCAAGCTACTTCTGATGCTGATCAAGCCACAACTGGTGGCAATGCTGAAAATGAACAAGGCACAGAGAACGTTGCTGGCCAGGACGCTGATGAAGAAGAGTCAGAGGACTCTGCTGATGAGAAAAGTTCTTCAGATGATGAGGACTCTGAGTCCCCTAAGGGCAAACGCAAAAGAAAGCCTGATGGCGCACCCGTCAAAGTTCTCAGCCCCCTGATATATTCGGAAGAAAGGCTCGCCTCCTTCCAAGATGACAAAGTTCAGGAGTTCCTTGAGCTTCTGAGATTTCAAGGCTGGTTGAACGTTGGGCCTACGCCGGCTAATGTTGACAAAGAACAGGTCAAGGCGTTCTACAGGGATCTGCGCTACAAATCCAAAGATGGTTCTCTCCACTTCAAGATAGATGGTGAGAAAGCATCAGTCAATGAACGCCAGATCCGTTCTATCATGGGACTAAATCCTCAAAAGCCCCCGTCTAATGCTCTAAGCTCCCTTCCAAAAGGCGGATTTGAGACAACTGATGAAGAACTGCCCTTGGTTGAACACGTGTTTCAGGGCAAAAGGCCAATGGGACTGGACAGGGTCGCTCATGTTTTGAGCAAGGTAGGCGCCATTGCATATTATTTCATCTGTCGCGCCGTCCTGCCCAGGCAAGAGAAGCGTTCAATCGTTCAAACACATGACATTATTCTGATTGACGCTCTACTAGAACGCCGCCCCATAAATCTTGCCAGAATTGCTATGCAACATATGGCTAAGTGTGGGAGGAAGCGTCATGCCTTGCCGTACCCGGGTCTGGTGAAGCTGATTCTCAAGTCCCAAAATGCTTACGATGAAAGCTCTCCTTCTGAAGAGCTCGGACTTAAATAGAACGCCAAGAAGGGACTGGTAGAGATCAGGCACAATGAAGAGTTGCCTTCCGTGCTAAAACAATCAGAAGCTGAGGCTGAGGAAGCCAGGAAGAAGGCTGAGGAAGAACGCCTGGGAGCTAAAGAAGAACGTCTCGTTTCTATGTCTCAGGAGTTCGCTCAAGAGCCAGCCCTAAACTTTGCTGCCCTTGATCAAGTGCTTATGGCTCCTTCTCCTCCACCAGTACCTCCAATGGACGCTCCTTCTTCAAGTTCAGGTCCAGTGCCCCGTTCTGCCCCTGCTAATATTGCCCAACACCCTCCTGTAGAACTCATGGGCGCAATCATGGACAACCAGTGTCTCATCTTCTCCGCCCTCAAGGACTTGTCATCTGCTTTCTCTAAGTCGGCTGAACTTCATGAAAAACTAATCAAGTTTTATCAAGACCAGAGCCGTCCTCAGTGATCGCCGTCCTCCAACCCTTTAATCCCTCAATTGTTTTGCTCTTGCTTCTTTTCGTTTCAAACACTGGTTCTTGGTTTGTAATAACCGTACTCTACTTTTGTTTGAATGGAAGTTCCACTGCTTGCTTGCATGTGTTTGTTTAAGCGTTCCACTGCTTATAGTTATGTTTTTATGCTAACGTCCTTATCACTTGTTATCCTTTTCGATGATGCCAAAAGGGAGAAGTGTAGTTTTGCAGAGATGCGCTATAAATTAGTTATCTAGAATAAGCAAGTGTTAAGGGGGAACTATTAAGTGAAAGGTCTAAGGAACGCCCATGCTAGAATAAAAGAGGACGCTTAGAAAACATTTCTAGGACGCGACTCTCTCCTTAAAATCCAAATGTTAGAGAATCAAAGAATGAAAACTTGTGCTTACTGAAATTTCTCCAAGTGTTAGAGAACGCTTCTAAGTTTTCATGCATGATAAGTTCTAATGTCAAAACTATTTTGCAGAAGAGTTTGTCATCATCAAAAAGGGGGAAATTGTTGGGACACTATCAAGGACGCTTGCGTACTTGTTAGTGTACCACACAACCGTCCCTTAGTTTTGATATGACAAACTCACTTTTATTCTAATAAAATTGTCCAAGTGTTCAGGAACGCCAGTGACAAAAAGACAACAAGTGTGTATAAGCGTCCCCCAGGCTTAGGGACGCTAGCTAACAGGAAGTAAGGACCAGCTAGAGACTACTTGAGCAAGGACGGAGTCCCAAGCAAGTAGGAACGCAAGAAAGGAGTCCTTACTCACTAGCCGACAGGATGACATCACTCGACAATGTTTGATCATCCAAGGACACGTGGAGACCGATCCTGTAGCGGAGTCCAACACTACGTGGCAGACGATCCTGTTGCAGAGTCCATCAACACGTGGCGGCCGATCTTGTAGCGGAGTTCATCATACACAGCTGGATACAGGAAGCTTCCTCATCACCGCCCTACTACGTGGAGGAAGATCCTGTAGCCACGTCCACGAAGGGCATGATCGTCCCAGAGAAATGACGCCCTTCCCCAAGTCCTATAAATACCCCAAGGCATTTATTGTGACGTTAACGCTTTCAGAGAATATTCAGAGAGAATCAGAAGAAAGCGGCTCACTCAAGAACACGAAGAACTAACTCAAGAACTCAAGAACAGTGCTAGAACTTGTGTTAGATCGAGTGAGACTTATAACCAAACACCAAAATAGTTTGTAAACAGAAAAACCAAAAAGAGAGAGAGAGTTCTGCGAAGTACTGCAGAACGTAGGGATAGAGTCCTTTAATAGATTGAACTCGCTTAAGTTGTAGGCTTACAGGAGTCCTTTACTAGTGGACTTAGGGAAAAGCTAAGTACCAGAGAACTGTAAAGACTCGTCAGTACAACTGTAAGGACGTTCAATATAAAGGAAAGAACTATTCAAAAATCCTCCAAGGAGGTAGAGGTTTACACTCAAGGACTACTTGGTCTTGAGTGGTTCCTCTATAATTAACTGCGTTCATCTATTATCTGTTTAGTACTTTATTCCGCTGCATTACTCAAGGACGCCCCTACTCCTCGTAGGGACGCCTAACCAAAGGACGCCTTTATTAAAGTAAAGGACGTCCCTCAGTACTAACGATCCTACAGAGAAGGTGCAAAGAGGCTCTATGATCCAAAGAATGAAGAGGTGGATAAAGATGTGAAGATCCAATTCCTTGAGGATGAGTTGAACAAGATGAGGAGGAAGATGAGTCATCTCCAACAAACCACGAGAGCATGTGAAGAATGTGGTTCCTTGAAGCATGGAGCCCAAGAGTGTCCCAATGAACGCCAAGTTCGTTTGGCTGAGCAAATTGAGGAGGCACACTATGTTCAAAGAAACTTTGGAGGAAGAGCCAACTTCAACAATGGAGGAAATGGAAGGTGGAATCAAGGCCAAGCTAATGGCTACAACAACAACTACAACCAAAACGAGCCAAGGGCCCAACCACCACCATACCGACCTCCGGGGTTCTATGAGCAAACACCACCATGGGCTCAAGACTTGAAGAATCAATTCACCAATATGGAGAGAAGATTTGATGACATGGGCACCCAATTCAAAGAGTTTGGTGTATGGAGAAGGCAAGTGGACAACCAATTTGTTCACATGGCGAATCAACTTACAAGAGAGGAAGGGAGACTCCCGGGCCGACCCGAGGAGAACCCCCGTGCCCCACAACAACAAAATGAAGTTCGAGCCATAGGATTGAGGAGTGGACGGAGTTTGCCCGAGCCACACGTGCCAAGGACAAGAGGAGAGAGTCGGACCGAGTTGCCCAGTAACTCGGGCCCGACGTGCCAAGAAGTCGATCCAGAGGATGGAGAGAGTCCCCTGAGCCGGACCGAGGTAGAGTTGAACTCGGGCCCGACATGCCCTGTAGTCGGCCCGACGTTCCCAGATCTGTCCTGCCCCAGGACCGAGGTTCCAAAAGTCGGTCCCGATGACGATCCCACGTCGGTCCAGGCCAAAAATGTTGAAAAAAGTCAAGGCTGGTCCAAGGAGGTGGATCCAACCAAGAAACAAGGTGGCACAACTCTTCCATACCCATTGAAGAAGCCCAAGGATGTTGTGGAGGGCAAGTTTAAGAGGTTCTTGAAGCTTTTGCAAGGCTTGAACATCACCATACCATTCACCGACGCTCTAAGTGAGATGCCATCTTATGCAAAGTTCTTGAAGGAAATCTTGAGCAAGAAGAGGTCAATTGTGGAGATGCAAGATGAGGTGAAGATCTTGGAGCGACCTCAAAAGCTAGGAGATCCCGGAAGATTTGCAATTACCGTGGGAATTGGATCCCAAAACTTCAAGGCTCTTTGTGATTTAGGAGCGAGCATATCGGTTATGCCCATGAGCATATGGAGAAGGGCAAACCTCGGAGAAATGGAACCGGTTGACATGAGTCTTACTATGGCCGATGGTTCATCTACAAAGGCCATCGGAATCCTAGATGACGTCCCGGTTAGAGTTGGGAGGTATTTTGTTCCCGCCGACTTTGTGATCCTTGACATGAAAGAAGATCCGTTGGTGCCCCTTATTCTTGGAAGGCCGTTTCTAGCCACGGCGGGTGCCAAATTTGATGTGAGAAATGGAAAAGTGACTTTCGAGATTGGCGAAGAAAAGGTGGAGTTTCACTTCAACAAAGCTCTTAATGAACCGGATGCTTTGGCGATCTTGAAGTTGGAGGAAAGTGCCAAGCGTAAGAGAGAGGAAGTAGAAACCACAAGAGAGGAAGAAGCACCTTTGAGGAATTATGACATGTTCAATGTTCAAGAGCAAGAAAGAGAGTTGCTAGATCCAATTGAGAACCGTGAGGAGCCAAGAGGTGGAGATAGCTCGAGAAGCCATGAAGAGTATCCTTCTTCATATCCTTTTGATGTGGGAGACTCTTATATTTGTTTGAGTGACTTGAAGGATGATCTAGAGGATAGTTTCATATGTTTAAGTGATTTGAAAGAAGATTTGAGTTATAATGTCATTGAGTCCCCTAGAAATTCTTTAGATATTTGTGGTGTAGGTAATGAAGATCAAGTTGAGAAGGAGCAAGAAGTGCACACCTACACTTTGGAAGGGAAGGGTGAAGGAGAATTTGGAGGCCACACTTTCATCAATCACAAATGGTGGTATTATGGCTATGAGAGGCGTGAAAATGGACACGACAACGATGATCAATTCACCATTTTTCACCCTCCGTGAAGGGTAGAGGTTAGAAGTCAAGCTAGTGACTTAAAAAGAGCGCTCCTCGGGAGACAACCCGAGTTTAGTAGGTTTAATTTCGTAGTTTCTAGTTCGTTTTTCTTGTCTTAGTCTAGATTCCTTCTAATCTCTCCTTAGCATGTGTTTTGTGGAATTGTGTGTTGTGTGAGCTTCATGATTGTATGTGGTAGTAGTGAAAATAATGCAAGGACTTGTGGGTAGAGAATTACCAAGAAGAGGGAATTTTAGGAAGCCAAACCGAGCTGGATCGAGGTACCTCGGCCCGACGTTGGTGACGTCGGTCCGACTTGGCCGGTCAACATTGGTCTTGATTTGGAGGAAATACCCATTATACCCCTCTGACCTAACTTTGTCTCTTTCCCATTTAAAGCCTTCTTTTCCATACCTACCACCCATCACCCTCATAACCACCTTCCCAAAATACCAAGCCCCCTTCACCAAAGCCCCAAATCGATCCTCTCCCCACCACAACTCCAACCGCCAAGTCAAGATCCTTTCCACGACCATGTGTATGAGCGAGAGCGGCAAGCACGGCTCCAAAGGGGACGCCGCCGAGGACACCCTCCAAACTAAGCCTCAACATGCCATTCAAGAATAAGAAATTGTGAGCTCTCTTGACTCTTCTCTTTTACTTTTGAGTTTTGATTTCTTTTGATGAGGACATCAAAATTTTAAGTATGGGGTGGGTTAGTAGCTCATAGCTTCATGTGTAGGTGTCTTATGCTTGTCTTGTGTTTGTTTTGTTAAGGGATGTTTTCCTTGGGATAGTGGCATGATGTGATGCATGGATGATGATTGAATTCGATGGCATGAATGGATGAGTTTGTTTTGTTTGAGAAAAATTTTTGCAAAAATCCATAAAAATTCGAAAATCGTGTGAAAAGAACAAAAAGATTTTGTTTTTGGACTAGGAATTCCCATCTTAGATGTCCATATGAAGGCTAATGATGATGTGAGCATGTAAATTCCTTTGCATATTTTTGGATAGTTTAGCCTCTAAATGGATGTTGCTTTTGATGTGATATGATGTCTTGCATGTTTTTATTGAGCACATGAGTTCTTGGATGAGGTTTTGATGCAACTAAGCTAGAGTGAACCTTGTGAGATTATTTTTGGCCATTTTAGGGATACTTGTTCATAATTGCATATCCCTCATTTTCTTGTGTGAATTAGCTCATGCATGCTTAGTAAAACTTGCTATTGAGGTGTTTATCTATTTTCCAAGACCAATATGAGATTTGTTCTATGCTTTGTCACATTGATTTGAACTTTGTTTCATTTAGTCACAAAATGTTCCATATCCTACCTTGAAGATAAACCGTTGTTTGTAGCCCCGTTTCAGCCTTAGACCTTTGTTTGAAACTCCTCAAAAATATGATTCCTAGCCTATATGACTTGACCCTTATGGGATTTGACTTTAGTGAGAGGTTTTGGAATGTATTTGGAGAGTTGAGATTCTCTTTGGTGAAGGGCAAGAAATGGAGTTATAACCCAAGTGGGTAGTGCATCTTTGTGAAGTATAAAGTGAAAAGAAAGAAAGAAAAGTTGGAAAAAGTAGTGGATTGAAAGCAAAGTGCTTAAGTGAAAGAAAAAGGGTACCGACCGAGTTAAAGTACACATCGGGCCCGAGTATAGTGCAAGTCGATCCTTAGTGTAAAAAGTGTGAAAAATCCATCAAAAAGTGTAGTGCAAAGATGAAGTGGAATGTTTTGTGAAATGTGGGTTGAAAGAAAAGAAAAGAAG
The DNA here is from genome assembly GCA_963924305.1 of Polygonum maritimum. Classification (NCBI taxonomy): domain Eukaryota; kingdom Viridiplantae; phylum Streptophyta; class Magnoliopsida; order Caryophyllales; family Polygonaceae; genus Polygonum; species Polygonum maritimum. The sequence continues at coordinate 14,705,219 of OZ002734.1, read as the reverse complement.
AAAATCAAAGTCTTTTGGGAGTGTGAAGTTGAAAGTGGAAGAATTTGGTGAAGTTGGTGAGAGACTAGAAAGTTCAATCCCCATTGTAAGCACCACAAGACCAAAATAATTCCCACCTTGAGAAATACCAAAAGCCCCATTACAACCCGGCCGAATGGAACCTCTTTGAGGACCTCCATTGAGCCAAGTTCATATTCTTTGTGTGCATTGTAATAGGCATCTCTAGGTGGAGGAATTGGTGATATTAGCTTCAATAGTAAAGTCTTTACTTGCATGATTTTTAAGTATGAGTGTTCATTTTCAAGCCTAAACACATGATGAGTGATACACATTTTCATGTCCCTAAAGTGAGGCTTTGTTGCATTAGACTATATTCCTTGAACACTTGATCATGTGTGATGACGTAATCTTGCTTGAATATCTATCACTTGATCTTACTTGATTTTTCATATGAGGCTTTACTTGAAAATTGTGCTTCGGTCTTGCTTATATTATTATTGCTTGAGGACAAGCAAGTTTAAGTATGGGGTATTCTGATGTCTCTCATTTTGGTGGTGTTTTAGTAGTTAATTTCTCGTGTAAATATGTGTCTTTTGTTCCTTTCTTTGTTAGTTTTGTCCTTTTTAGCTTAGTTCCCGATTTTCTATGAGATTCGGAGGCTATGCGAGTTTGTTGTGATTTGTAGGTAAAATGGCACATTTGAGGACGTTTTGGAAGAGTTTCTAAGGAGGAAGCAAAGCTAAGGAGCTAAGGAGCGGAAGAGCCATGCAAGGAACAAAGAGGAGCTTAAGGAAAACCAAGGAAAGAAGAGGATCGAGGCCCTAGATCGATGTACCAAGGAGTCGGGCCCGAGTTAATCATTTCAGAGGCTCGGACCGACGTTCCCAACGTCGGGCCCGAGGTCTATGCGTATCGGTCCAAGTCGGCAAGATTAGGATTGGGCTCCAAGGCATATTATTGTGATCTACCACTTTTGCCCCTCTTCTAATTTGGAATTCCTTGGTCCCCAATCAAGAGAAGAGGATAATTAGAGGATAATTAGAGAGGAAAAAGGGGGACTAACAACAATCCACATCTAATCATTCTCAAAGGCTCAAGGAAGACTTGGAGAGCAAGGAGGAGAAAGGAGGAGGAGAAGAGAAGAGGAAATCGGTGGAGAGCTAGAGAGAGTTAGTGAGTTTGAACTTGTTTTTCTTTTGTTTAGTAGATTTGAGACTTGGATCTTGTGAACCCTTTTGGATTTGAATGCAAGTTGAGTTGGATTTGAGTTTGATGATTGAGAATTGCTTGTTTTGTCTTTTGATTGCTTTTTACTCTTACTTCATGGAGTAGATTCCATAAGCTTGGGCTATGGGGGAAACCCCTAGCTAGGATTGAGTGTGAACCCCCAATTCCATAGCCTTGAGTGCTTGATCTAGGAATCCTCTCTACATGAGCTTCAATCCTTTAGTGAAAACAAGGGATCTAGGGCTTGTGATTGGTAAGAGTTAGCGAAAGTGGTCTCAAACCCAACACTTGACCTAGCATCGAAGGGAGAGTGAAAGCCTCCCATGGTCGATGTGTAGAGTGGATGGATCGAAGGCTAACAACCTCGATCTCACAAGGATCATCACTTATTGGCTGAATTGGGGTGGAATCACCCAAGTCTAGTTAGGAAAGGAACCAAAAAACCCAAGACCGATCTACTATTTTTGTTTAATCGAGTTACCCAGTACATCGGGCCCGACGTTGTCTGTGTCCGTCCCGGCCAATTTCTCCTCGATCCAACCTTGGACCGAAGTGACCAGTGTCGGTCCGGGTTGTTCCCTTTGATTTTCCTTGTTTTTGCCTTTCTTTTACCTCTTTTTAGTCTTTTTGGTACACTCAACACACGAACTCCTGAGTGTTCGACACCCTACCCTCATACTACAAATTGGGGTTCGGTTTATAAATTTAAATTTTGATATCATCCGATCCGAACGAACCCCATCAGAAGGGGTAGCATGAAAGTCACACAAATCACTATGTATCAATTCAGCATGACATTGATCGTTTGAACATAGGAAAAGGTTGTCTAGTTATCTTATTAAGCATGCATGCTCTACATTTTTCTATATTCATGTCAAATGGTGGAATCAAACCAGTTCTAGACATATCAAGCATGCGTTTATAATGAACACGTCCTATCCTAGCATGCCACAAAGAAGAGTCTGTTCCCGAGGGAACAACAGTTGATCCAGAACTCATGAGAATAGCAGTTGATCCCGAATGAGTAGATTCATTCGAACAAGTCAAGTAAACTGAATTCACAACTTTATTGATACTTAATTTAAACATCCCATTACATAGGTAACCACGACCAACAAATACACCGCCTTTCGACAATATAAATTTGTCGGCTTCAAACACCAAACCGAAACCCAACTTGTTAAGTAAACTACAAGATACTAAGTTTTTCCTTATTCTAGGTGCATACAACACATCCTTAAGAGTTAAAGTCTGCCCAGATGAAAACTCCAACTCTACTCGTCCTTTGCCTGGAACGGGAACAGTTAACTCGTTTCTCATATGAAGTACACGTCCATCGTCCACGGGAACAACTGAATTGAACATCGATTTGTCTCTACACACGTGAGTGGTAGCACCCGAGTCAACCCACCATGCTATCTCATCATCCTGTACAAAAAATGCTTCAGAAATCATAGAAACAAAATCCAAATTAGGAAATGTAACTATACCGGGATCAACAGATGTCGATCCTTCCTGACCTTGATGAGATTTCTGTCCTTATTCCTTAGAACTTTGAGCAGCCTGGTTTGTAACGTTTTTCTTTCTTTTTGCATCCTTGCAATCTCTTTTGAAATGCCCTGGCTTACCACAGTACCAACAACCATCTCCCTTTGGGGAGCGCTTCTTGATGGGACCATTGTATGTGTTGTTCCGTGGCCTCTTCTGGCCTTTGTTCTTGATCCCTTTCTGGGAACCACCTTCCACCATATTGATGGAGGAAGATCCAGGAGTATCTTTTTCCTTCTCTTGCAAACGAAGACTCACCTCGATGCATAAGTGGCTTCAATGTTCAACAAGAGAAACATTTTCCTTCCTGTGCTTAAAAATGTGTTTTAAGTCTTTCCATGATGGAGGCAATTTATCAATGATACATGAAACCGAAATGGATTCATCCATGTTCAACTTATGTTGAGCATATTGCCCCAAGATACGTAGTATCTCATTATATTGTTCCATCACTGGCCTGGTATCAACCATTTTGTAATTTTTGAAATTACTTACAAGGAACTTCACACTAGAAGCATCATCAGTCATGTACACTCAAGAGAGTTCCATAGTTCTTTCGCGGATTCAACATTTTGGTACACATCAAAGAGAGAATCGGACATACCATTTAAGATGTGGCCTCTACAATTTTAGTCATCGTTCTCCCATTTGTTCCTCTTCCTAACGGCTTCAAGAACTTCATCTTCACCCACCTCGGGCATCGGTGTGGACAAGACATACATAACTTTGAGCGTGGTCAAGAGGAAGTGCATCTTCTTTTGCCATCAGCGGAATTCCATCCACTCAAACTTCTCAAACTTTGGGAACTTCATTGTCATCTCACGCACAGACGTCATTGATCAATAAAATTCTGATTTCGACTATTGGATTCTGGTGTTGATCCTTGCGTTGATCTAGCGGGTACAAGCTGCCTCTGTCGATCCTTCTTCTTTTGGAATGCGCAACACCTAGGGAACGATCAATGAAGTCTGTCTTCGGATAAGATTTGAGTCGTGTAAACACTTTCCGATATTAGAATTTTGCCCCTTATAAGCCTTAGGGAATCCACAAAATCTGAAGTGAGATAAAACAAATCTATCGATCCTTTTCAAGGCTTATGATAAGGATCAAACTGTAGAATAATGTATTGATGGATGTATGACTTCGACTTGGTTGTATCTTTCAAGAGATTGTGTAACCAACCCGACTCTATCTTCCTTTGGCCTTATATAGGGCATAGGAAAAGCTTAAGAGCGATTTCTACAAGTTATGGGCGGTTACTAAGGCAGTTACCAACGGTTATCGCTGATCCTTAACCTCCAACGGCTCTCTCTTGGAGAGACACGTGGCCCATCTGAAACCAATGATAAAAGAAAGTTACTCAAATGGTTTTTCAATAGTTATAAAGGTGATTAACCCACGTGATCAAAATCCAAACCATTATATTGTTGATCCCGTAGGTACCAATCAACCAGAACTCTTGTTCTCTGAACCACTAATCCCAGAGGGACATCACAGAGCAACTAATCCTTAAGATCTCCCACTAGATCCCAAATATACTCACACAAGCATGTACTTCACACCCCCAAACTTGTGATAAGCTAAATGGAACCTCATAAAGTCGTATGATCCCCGATAACACTAAAAGGTCTTTTCATCCCTCAGGAACTATCACTGATTCTTCAAGGATCAATCCATTGATGACACTAAAATCACCAACAAGCTGGGAACATGTATCTTAGACACCATTGTCGGGTCGCTTTCTGATTCAGGCTATTTTGTATGGGTTAACTCTTAGATTTTAGGATGTCATTGACAGTGTTTAGGTTAGATTTGAGCATTATTGTAATACGAAGACCGAAGACACAAGTTATGAAGAATCAAGAGTTAAAGAACTTAAAGACCAAGTTCGCCACTGCATGGATTCCGCGGTCGCGTTGCCTATGACGCGGGCGCGGTGGCGTAAAGGCGACGGGCCATGAAGACCCATGAAGGCCGCGGTTGCGCTGTCGATGGCGCGGTCGCGGTAGAAGCCGACTCAGCATAATGCCAAACAAAGACCGCCGCGGGCGCGGCAGGAGCGACGCGGTCGCGGTGGATAGCTAGAGACGACTTGTTCTTCTCTGTTGTGAAAGCGCGGGTGCGGCGGTGTCGACACGGTCGCGGTGGTGCCTGATTCCGAGACGGACGAAATCTTTCCTTTCTATCTTATTTCCTTTTCTATCTTTTGCCTCTTACCTTATCTATCTCGAGGAGCATGTTCCTTGGGCTATATAAGGAGGAGCCATCCTTAGGTTTTGAGGACCTCTTATATTCTACCTCTTACCTTCTACCTTCTTCTTCAAATTAATTCTTTAGTTTAGTTATGGAGAGCTAGTCTCCTTGGGTTTGTTCAAGGGAGAAGCTCTGATGTATGAACTCGTGAGATTTTGGTAATTGATTTCTATCCTTTAGTTAATATTGATTCTCTTGTGCTTCATCTTATGATTGTTGATTGTTTCTCTAGGAGTCGAGACCCTATTGAATTGATTAGCTTTCTACTGTTTGATTAGGTTTGGACCGTGGACAAAACTAATCTGTAAAAACAACTTAAACTAGACCTGTTGTCTATGCAACTAGGATTAAGAATAGAATTGATTGTTTTACCTTGCAATTGACTCGTAGCTTGATTGTTTGATATTATATCCTGCATATCCTTGTTCTCTATGCTAATTCTAGGTTTAAGCGTCCTTGCCTAGGGTTATAGAATTGCTTGGACCATGGACTTGCGATTGTTAATGATCAGGATAGGAATTAACCATAGGTGTGAATGAAATCAATGGATAAATCTATGATCGAGGGATTATATCATGAGTGGATCTTTTGAATGAACTTGTCTCTTTATCACTTGTTTCCCATATTTGTATGTTTGTTTATGTGTTTGTTCTTTGTTTCTTAGATTAGTTAGTTAGATTTCTCTCCTAAAACCCCCTTTTCTGTAGTTGATAATTGTATTAATACTAGAAGCCATAGTTCTCTTGGGTTCGACCCCTTACTTGCATGCTATATTAGTTTGTAGTTTGGGTTATTTATCTTTGATCTTGGTACGACGACTTTAGCTGAGTCAAATTTTGGCGCCGTTGCCGGGGAACTTTGGTTTCTTTCTAGTATTAATATTTTTATTGGCTTTGTGTGGACCTATCTTATGGTCCACACTTGTATATTCTAATGTCTTTGTTTGAGTTTTGTCAGTTGCAGGATGAGCCGTTCCATGAATACTTTGCTAGATGTACAGGCAAACTTTTCCCCTCAGAGTCCTATATTGAGCCTGCTGTTGCATTCGATAGCATTGTCAATGGAATGAATGATGAGACTTTTCGGGAATTTCACACTCAGAATAATTGGAGTATTACACAAATGTCTCATTTTGAATGTTGGGGATTTCTGTCCACAAGTGCTCAAGAATATGAGGAAAAGTTCAAATAGTGGGAGTTGGATGCCGAGGATTGCGAAAGTGACTCGGACTCAGATCCGGACTCAGCTCTGAACCCAAACCTCACAATTAGGGAGCTCTTCGCAGCCAGGGACCTCCTCACAATTAGGGAGCTCTTGTGGACAGAACTTTGATTTGATGCTCAGGGCATTGAAGATGTCCGATCATGAAGACGTCGGGCCATCGACGTTAAACAAAGGCGCTGCTTGGGAGGCAACCCAAGGCTTAGATAGATTGTTTTTCCATTCCTATCTTAGGTTTATTCTCGTTTTCGGGCTAACGTCCAGGTACTAGGTCCGAAAGGACGTCTGTGGTGCAAAACCGCGGTCACGCAACCACACCGCGCTCGCGGCCACCAGCAGGATCCCGGCGTACAAGTACTAGACCCCCGCGGTCGCGGTCCTCACGCCACGCCCGCGGAGGCCCCTTGGTTCGGAAAAAATAAGGGAAAAAAAAGAAAAAAAAAAGAGAAAAAAAAAAGGACTTTTTGGTCCCATTCTATCTCTATATCTTCCATCCATGTATATCATCCTATTCCATCTTCTATCTTTCCATACCTTTTATATTTTTTTTCCATCCACCTTTGTAATTCCATTCTTTTGGCTATGTGTAAAAGCTCAAGTATGGGGGAGCTTTGTTCCCCTAAGAGTTCTCTTCTCCCTGGTTCGAGTTCAAGTATTAGTTCATCTTTCAAGAGACGAGTCAAGATACGAAGGATGTTTGCACATCACATTGTTCGAGACGAAGCCAAGAACTCGTCCCTGCACGAGTACCGCGCCACATCAGCCGCGCCCGCGGTTGTCCACCTGACGCTGACTTTCGTTCTCTACAGTAATACCGCGCTTGCGCCTCTTGTGCCGCGCCCGCGGTAGGCCAACAGACTTGGATTACGGAGTTCCATTCTACCACCTATGGAGAGTTCTTCCATTCCACCCCTCTTCATCGATTGTGAGTCTTCTGATATACCTTTCTCCTTGCTTCTATCCTTTCTCTTTGCTTCATTAAGGACAATGAAGGATTTAAGTATGGGGGAGGGAGTACTCGCATTCGCTTATCCTAGTTAGCATAGTTAGAGATTTGCTTCAGGTTTTTGATTTTCTTCTTTTCATAGAGCACTTGCACCATACTTTTTGCATAATAAAGAAAGAAAGAAAAATATAAAGATAAAAAAGAGCCAAAATTGAAAAAAGGCATATAAATCCTGGGATGAGTCGAAAACCCGAAAGGGCGGCTCAGGTAATAAGCAGGTAACCCGGACCAGCATTAGGCTGGGGTAATATGAGGTTCATGAGTGTTGTGAGTTTTTGTGAGCACACCCTTTTGAAAAATGAAAAGAGCGGTTAGGTGAAAACCCGAAAGGGCGCCTAAGTAGAATTGAGCGGTAAAATTCGAGTGTTTAGGATTCATTCTTGCTTAGGGACTTTGGGGCATACATGTTAGATTTGGGTAGATCCTAGGTTGCTCTTTTTCATGTTTTTAGAGCTTGAGTGTTATATCATGTTGTGAGGTGTGTGTTTGAGCTTCATTGTTTTATACTCATGATTTCTCTATATTTTTGGGTTCGGGTTGTGAGCTGAGTGTTTTTATCTTCCCTTGTATTTCCTGAGATCTTAGATGTGTTGTCTTCTTATATTTGTTTTGAGCTTACTCGAGGACGAGCAAGATCTAAGTATGGGGGAAATTGATTGAGGCTATTTTGTATGGGTTAACTCTTAGATTTTAGGATGTCATTGAGAGTGTTTAGGTTAGATTTGAGCATTATTGTAATACAAAGACCGAAGACACAAGTTATGAAGAATCAAAAGTTAAAGAGCTTAAAGACGAAGTTCGCCACTGCATGGATTCCGCGGTCGCGTTGTCTATGACGCGGGCGCGGTGGCGTAAAGGTGACGGGCCATAAAGACCCATGAAGGCCGCGGTCGCGCTGTCGATGGCGCGGTCGCGGTAGAAGCCGACTCAGCATAATGCCAAACAGAGACCGCCGCGGGCGCGGCAGGAGCGACGCGGTCACGGTGGATAGCTAGAGACGACTTGTTCTTCTCTGTTGCGAAAGCGCGGGCGCAGCGGTGTCGACGCGATCGCGGTGGTGCGGGATTCCGAGACGGACAAAATCTTTTCCTTTCTATCTTATTTCCTTTTCTATCTTTTGCCTCTTACCTTATCTATCTCGAGAAGCATGTTCCTTGGGCTATATAAGGAGGAGCCAGCCTTAGGTTTTGAGGACCTCTTATATTCTACCTCTTACCTTCTACCTTCTTCTTCAAATTAATTCTTTAGTTTAGTTATGGAGAGCTAGTCTCCTTGGGTTTGTTCAAGGGAGAAGCTCTGATGTATGAACTCGTGAGATTTTGGTAATTGATTTCTATCCTTTGGTTAATATTGATTCTCTTGTGCTTCATCTTATGATTGTTGACTGTTTCTCTAGGAGTTGAGACCCTATTTAATTGATTAGCTTTCTACTGTTTGATTAGGTTTGGACCGTGGACAAAACTACTTTACTTTACTTTACTTTATAACCCAGTAGAGTTCCCCTTCCGGGGAATCTGGGGGGTCAGGATGGGGGCACCCCTGGCTTACGCAAAGGGGGTGCGCCCGAATGACCGTGGACAAAACTAATCTGTGAAAACAACTTAACCTAGACCTGTTGTCTATGCAACTAGGATTAAGAAGAGAATTGATTGTTTTATCTTGCAATTGACTCGTAGTTTGATTGTTTGATATTATATCCTGCATATCCTTGTTCTCTATGCTAATTCTAGGTTTAAGCGTCCTTGCCTAGGGTTATAGAATTGCTTGGACCGTGGACTTGCGATTGTTAATGATCAGGATAGGAATTAACCATAGGTGTGAATGAAATCAATGGATAAATCTATGATCGAGGGATTATATCATGAGTGGATCTTTTGAATGAACTTGTCTCTTTATCACTTGTTTACCATATTTGTATGTTTGTTTATGTGTTTGTTCTTTGTTTCTTAGATTAGTTAGTTAGATTTCTCTCCTAAAACCCCCTTTTCTGTAGTTGATAATTGTATTAATACTAGAAGCCATAGTTCTCTTGGGTTCGACCCCTTACTTGCATGCTATACTAGTTTGTAGTTTGGGTTATTTATCTTTGATCTTGGCACGACGACTTTAGCCGAGTCACTTTCACTACGACCGTTGGGGGAGTGGAAGTCGTTTTGAGAGTCGCTCGAGGGCATCTTTGTGTAGTCCGGTGATGAATAAAACGCCTAGAAGTCGTCCTAGCTCTTTATACGGACACTGCGATCGACGTTGGATGGGCAGGTGTCGCTAGACATACAAGTCCCAGTCCATGGCATGGAAGCAAAGAGGCTCTTGGATGATAGAAAGAGAAGTTTAGAAAGGAAAAACAAAGAGACGGATAAGGGAGCCCTAAGCGCGATATGTGACAATAGAGGTATTGACAGATGACAAAGCACAACGGGATAGGCGTCCCATCACTTCTGAAGTCCTCTGGCAGCAAGTGTGTGCTAGAGGATCATTCCGCCGCCTATGGCGCGTTTCCCCTAGGTGGGAGAGCACGATGGACATGGTGAAAACTTAACAAAGAAGAAAGGGCATGGGGGTGACGTACGGTCCCGTGGCTCTTCGTCTCCCACCCACGATGCTTCGCATTCCTGGGGGGTTTTTCCACATTTCTGGGTGGATCGGGCACGGCGCCGCCACGGGGCGACAACCGTCGTGGCCTAGATTCCCAAATTTGCGGATTTTGGTGGGGGTTCCAAGGATAGAACTGCGCTCTTACTCACCCACCCCACCGGCTCCAGGGCGGCTCCACCACGCATAGTGGGCGAAAACCGCTGGAAGAATCCGCCAGAAGGGAGGAAGAGAGGATCGAGGGGCACCGGCGACGGAAGTGTCACTAGGCCTAGGAAATTCGAAAAAAGAACGACGGAAAGGAAAGTAAGAAAAGAAAGAAGAGGAGGGAAGAGGGAGTACATACCGGAAGAGGTGAAGAGGAAGGACGCTGCGGCATTGCTGTTGGAGTTAAAGCGGTTACCAACGGTAGCAAATAAGAGCGAAAATGGCGTTTTGAGTTTTCGAAATGATGAGGTGGGGAAGACGAGGGCATGCCGCCCTTTTTGTTCGTAGTAAACCGGGCCGCTGTATTATGGGCCTCGTTTTGCAGACGTCCCACTAAGCAGTGCGGCCCAGAAACTCCCTCCCTCACACTCCCATCTCGTCGCTTTCGCACGGACCCCACTCTGAACTCCCACGCGTTCTAGGCACGAGATTTCGTTCACCTCGCTTCCGGTCCTTCTCTGTTTTGGACCCGTCCTCGAAGGAAGACAAGGCCCGGTCCATGGGGTTGTGTTGATACCAGGAATCGTCACCACGTTGACGGTACAAAAGTTAGCCCCCCTTTAAATCCAAAATCTATCAAGTAACTAAGTCCCCGGTGATATCATCATCGCGTTGAGGGTAGGCGTAAGTGGGCGACGTCCTATCCAAGTGGACAACATCCCATCCAAGAAAAAGGATGGAGGGCACCGCGGCCGCCGCCCCAAAATACCAATAAGGGTGCGACACGTACTCAGTACACTCCCGTCCCACATCAACACTTCACTAAATCCCAGCCTTGGGCTCGGCTATAAATAGCGGGTTGTGCATACTGTATAAGGGATCAAAAACCTCGCGAATCAACACTACTTCTAGAGCTAAAGATCATTGTTGTAAACACGATAAACTGAGCGCGGCGAGAGAACCGTATCTCATACTTCTATTTGTGTACTTTGTACTTCCTGAAATACTACCAAACCTCATACACTTTACACCCATCGCGTTGTCTTTTTCTATCATTATTCTTCCTCTCATCCTTGCTTTTGTCTCGGTTGTATCATCAACTCTCATCGCGATCACGAAAATCTCGTTTTCAAGTTTCAATAGAGTTGGGTCCGGTTAACCGAACCGCCGGTTTCGGCTCCGAACCGGCGGTTTTTGTTTAAGTTTAAGGCAAACCTAAACCTAAACCTGGAAGGTTCCAGTCCGGTTTTGGTTATGACCGGTTTCCTCCCGGTATTGTTGCCGGTTCCTATAGGTTCAGTTCTTGTTTTTTATTTTTTGTTTTCCTTACAGACCACGGGCGCGGCCTACACTAAGGGCGAGCATTCGGATAATCCGATCTGATCCGATCCGAAATGTCGGATATCCGAAAAGTCGGATATCCGAAATTTTTTTGACATAAATCTCGAATAGTTTTTAGTCATATATCTAGTAAAACTATCAATTTCAAGAAAAAAATGTAGTTAAGCCCAATTTAAATGAAATTTATGTCCAAAAATTAAGCTACAAAACAATATAAAAAAAATCATATGTAAAGTTGTAAGTGAGTTACCTAGTTGTTACTAGGTAGCTAGGAATTGTAAACAAGTTTTGAAGTTCAAAAGCGCCGAAACGGCGTGGTGGAAATAAGAAAATTTGGTTCATAAAAGAAAGTTAAAGGAGAGATTTATTTCATATGTTCATATGTACATATATTAATCTAAAAAAGTCTTTTTAATCAACTATGATATGTGGATCATATATTATCTTTCTAAAAGATATATAGTATATATAATATCGGATATTTTCGGATATCCGTTTTACTGAAAACCCCTATCCGTATCTCATCTAAATATCCGGAAATTTTGGCGGATAGGATCGGATACGGATAATAAAGCTAAGCTATCCATTGGATACGGATTTTATCGGATCGGATCGGATAATTTTGCTCAACCCTAGCCTACACCATTGCGGCCGCGGTTGCCATCCAGAATGATGAAAATCAGACCAACGATCATGAATAAATTTATTTTATTTTTTATAAAAAAATCCTAACCCATCGGTTTTTATCCAATTAAGGTTCCGATTTGAACCGACCAGTTCAAACCGCCGATTCACCAATTTGGATTCCAGTTCCAGTTTTGACTGGTCTGGTTCACCGGTTCAAACCGAACCGGACCAAGCTCTACTCGTACTTAACGGTAAAGGAAGGCACTGCAAATTTTATCATGGTTATATAATATAATTAAAAGAGGGTGGTTCTGATGAAAACACCTCTTAAGATATAAACTATAAACAGATAACAACCATTAGATTCTTCAAATCTATGGTTGAGATTGATCTAGAAAGCTAGATGTGATAATTAGGTTTTAAAATGGAAAGGTGGCAATTTTGCAGTTACGCTCAAATTGATAGGCAAAATCGTCTTTGGGGGTAAAAATAGAAGGAGACCGGACATTTCCACCGAATTGCAATTTTAGAAGACCTAACAAGGTTGTCTAGGCGGTGATGGAGCTTAGTGGCTCTCGGGAGGTGGAGGAGGATCAGACCACCATCGAAGAAGCCGAAGATTACTTCGAATCGGCCATGGAGAGCGCCATGGAAGAGTTTCGGATGTTCAAGGAGGAGATGGACATGATTGTCGCCTCCGAGCTCGGTAGCCTCGTCCAGATCCGCAAAGCCGCTGGCAAGTTCGGGAGTATCATGGAGAAGGAAATTGAAGGTCCGACGGTGGAGAGAGATCTGTCTGCGCTCGCGAACGAGACTCGGGAGATGACGGAGAAGCTAATGAAGAACATGTGCATGGCCAGCGGAGTCATGGGGATCATGTGCGTGGCTCAGTTAGGGCTAGGCGCCTGGATCTCGTACGCCACCAAATCGGCGCCAAGCCTGAGTCCGAAGTTCTTTGTTATGTCTAGAGGTTTCCAAGCTTGGTGTTTTCTGTTGTGGCACTGTGGTAGTAATGACGGTTTGTGGATGCTTATGGTTGATTTCTATTACTGTATGACTGTATCATCTCTGCTTTTACTTGTAGCTCACGAGTAATGAAGAAGGTTTTAATATACATGTTTGCTGAACAATACTGATCTCAGTAGTAATATCATAGTCTTCTGTACAATATTCCAGCAATTTTTCCCAGCTGAACAATGAAGAGTTTCAACCAAGGTTGAATTGGTATATGGTGGTACGCAATATTCGAGAGCATTGTTGAATGCCCTAAGTGAATAGAGCTCTTTTCATTTATGTTAAATTTTGCAGGGAGAACAACAAGGTTTTGTAACAATAGCAATGAAAACAGAAAGAGTGAGAATGAGAAGCTGGTATAGGAGGAACAAAATACGATTCTTGTTTTTACGTATATTGAGCTCTTAAAAGAAGAATTCACTTGGAAAAATATTATGTGGAAATCCATGTCTAAAGTTCTCTTTGGTTCCCATCAATCAACTTGATGTTTGGTTCTCTTAAAAGACATGGTTTTTTATGTTCGTTTTCTTGTTCACGTTTTTTCTTTGGATGTTCACATATTTGATGTCGGCGTTCACATATTTCATATCGGCGTTCACATCTTAGCAAACAATGGTCCATGAATGCAAAAAATGGTTTTTTATGTTTGTTTTCTTATTCACGTTTTTTCTTTGGATGTTCACATATTTGATGTCGGCGTTCACATCTTAGTAAAAGATGACATATGAATGTAGAAACGGTTTTTTATGCTCTCAAAATAACACAATCTTAACTCAAATAAAAAAGAGTTGATCCATAGAATTGCAAGTATCATAAATAAGAAGATCCAAAAACTTTAATAAACTCATAAAGAAGAAAAACAACTATAAAATCAAACTCCAGGGCATGTTCGAGAATTGTGGTTGATGAGCTGTTTGCATTTTCCACAACGCCTTATTTGGTTGTTCATATATTTTATGAGAATGTTCACATATTTCATGGTAAAAACAAGAATCTTGGAAAAAAAGACATTTTAGTAAGAAATATTGCATCTCACACATTTTAGTACGATGTTCACATATTTGAGTATATTGTTCACGTATTTGAGTATCATGTTCACATATTTTAGATGTGGGTTCACATATTTGAGTATAATGTTCACGTATTTGAGTATCATGTTCACGTATTTTAGATGTGCGCTCACATATTTGAGTATAATGTTCACGTATTTGAGTATAATGTTCACGTATTTGAGTATCATGCTCACCTATTTTAGATGTGCGTTCACATATTTGAGTATAATGTTCACGTATTTTAGATGTGCGTTCACATATAAAGACGTTGTGTTCATGTATTTGAGTAACATGTTCACGTATTTTAGACGTACGTTCACATATGAAGTACTTGTATTCACATATTTTAGATGTATATTCACATTAATGCTGTCAAATTCGCGCACACATATATGTAAAGCTTTCGAATTTGCACAATTATAAAGCATGATCTCTCTTTATATAAAATTATAAAATGACAAGTTAGGCTATAGTGCAAACAAATCCAGCAAGCTGCATTTGTAAGATAATTCGATGAAGATAGCAAGTAGAGATAGAGAAAAAGGATGATTACTAAATTTCTAATACATTCAAATACATACATTATATGACGCATAAATAAGTTTAAATATGTGAAACAGTCTATTATGTTTGTTTCCATGTTCACGTTCTTTCTTTAGGTGTTCACATATTTGATGAGGTTGTTCACATATTTTATGTCGTGGTTCACGTATTATTAAAGACTAGGGTTAGTTGCCCGTACGATGCACGGGCTTCAATTACGACTTTAAATATTTCTACTGATACAATTTCAATATATTATATTTATATACTATTTATGACATTCTTTTGGGGTATTATGCTTTTATGATATTTTCAGAAAAATGTATAATATGTCAATGTTTATGTTTTTAAAATATGTGAAAAACTAATATTGCATAATATGTGAAGTAGTATTCATTTTTTTTATTAATTTAGTAAGTTAATGGTATTTATTTAATAGAAGTAGTATTCATTTTCTATGTTAAACTCACTTGTGTTACATTCTTAGAGATTTTAATAGTCAAACAATTTCAATGAGTGAATTAAAGGTGAATTTATTTCTTAATTATCTAATAGGATAGTTACAAATGAATATAACGACATATTTATTTTTCTTTAGCTAGCAATATAACTCAATAGTATAATATCCGGGTTTTTCGAATAGTTATAAATTTAAGACCTGTCCGTATTATTAATTTTGAAGCCAAGAATTATGATAGGTTTTTTTGAATGTTTAACTATATGTCTATGTCTATTCACATGTGTAACTTGACCCTTCCTTTAATTAGATTATATTATACCATTGTTTCTTTACTATTTAAAGAGGTAATGCAATCTGTATTATGAGAAAAAAAGGAATTGTTAGTCTGATGTATCAACTCAATTGCTCAATTGCTCAATTGCTCAATTGCTCAAGCTCACGTAAGATAACCAATTAAAAAGTTGACAAATCAAAACTTTTGTCCAATTGTCCTGTTCAGTTACTCGGACACGTATTGATCACGTGTGTAAAAGTAATATTTATAAACAATACCATCATAGTATGTTCTTCCTGGATACGTGTCAATTGACGTTCTTATTCTTTTTTACATGCATCAATTCTTTGCTCACAGTTCCTCTCCATTTCTACAACAGCTTAGTCTGACTGAAAGCACAAAAACTATAATTAAATTCATGTCAAATGCAAAGGGAAAATGTAACACAACGAAGCATCCACCTTCTCTTTTTCGAGGAAAAGTATCTTCTGCTTTTCCAGCGCAAACTTATTCCAAATATTATTTATTGCCTGCACCAAAGACGTTGCTTTCAAGCGTTAGAAAAATATAAGAGCATTTTATAATCCTCTATATAGGTTGTTTAAAGGGAAAAACCTGATCAATCCTCTGAGATATCTCCTTCAAATGCTTTGAAAGCTATATATTTGCAGCATGTCAATCATCATGACTTTCGTTCATATTTCTATTTTTTGAAAACAAAAACAATTCAAAGATTTCAAAAGGTGAAGTATGAGGAGTTACTAACTCCTGAACAAAGCTATTGTCAATTAAAAAAAAAAGGTCAAATGCATAAGTGCTAGTTTTAAAATCAGGCATAGGACAAATAGGCTAAGCATGTTCAAATTCAAGAAATCTACCTACCTAGTTGGTCAAAACTGCACATCCTCAACAGTATCACTATGCCTCTGTAGATGCCCCGTGGTCCTGCTGTAATGCTTTTTGGGAGTCCATTTTCATCCCCACTGGTCGTCTCCAACACTGAATCATATTGCTTCTTAGCATCACTTCTACTTTCTGCAGTGACCAGTAGTGCTTGAATCTGTAATAACAGATGACAAAATTTTGGCACTTTTCTAAACTAAGATTAGTAATTATCGAGGATTTGGGCACTTTTCTAATTAGACAACTAATTGAAACTTCTTAGGCTAGAAACCTGACTGAACTCCATAGAAAAGTCATAACATATGAAATAAAAGATGAAAACTTTCAATAGAATATCTTGTTCGACATACCTTGGCGAGAGTTTGGATGATAGATTCACCTTCATGGACATCGGGCGAGTTGGCGCCAGCTAGGCATTCCGAGTGCGTTTCGAACTACGAAAGAGATAATTGATTGGATACAACACCCACAACGAAACAAATAAGGCCCGAATTCGGATCATCCACCCAAATCCCCTTGACCGGAAACCATAAAATGAGTTCGTAAAGTTCGTAAAGTGAATCTATGCAAACTGATGATGGACAACAACTGCTCCAGCTTGCGCACATGCCTGCCATGAAAAGCACTCGGGCTTCAGAGACTAACCGAGAAATTACTTCAGAGATACAACAGAGCCTATTGTATCTTCCTAAAGCCTAAAGGTATGAAAACAAACTCAACATTTTGGAAATCATCCATGTATTTTAAATAGATATACAACATCATTAGTGGTACATTATTAGGGAAATTTTTTAATAAAAAAATATAGAAGAATTCATCTTACCTTGATGATTATGCCCCGTTGAAGATGAAGATCAGTGCAATTGATCGAACCCTGTCTCGAAGAAAACCCATTCAGCAGAAATCATGCTCAAAGCCCAAAATGAAAGTGGAAGGAAAACTTTGCAATATTGAGAATTCACTTACCACAGGGACAACAAACCCAGAAGTCCTTGCTTCTTGGCATTTCTTGAGCTGATGTTTTACCGGCAAAACAAAGCTCCTGATAATCCAAAAAAAAAACTGGAAATTAGATATGAAAACAAAATCGTAAAAATGAAAATGTGCTTCTACATTGGACAAGAAGAAGAAGAACAGAAAACAGTAGCACTTGGGAAGATTCTGAATGCAAAACCTAATCACAGAGCCAAACCTAGCCTAGCAATTAGAATTTGAGCATGAAATTATTGAAGAGTTTCCTGCAGTAACAATCAACACTTGAGCAAGAAATCTTGTTAATTATATTATGACATAATTTCATTGAGTGGTATCACCGAAGGACTTACACAAATATGCAAAGATCTAACAATCTAACAACAATACCATCAAGAAAAGTTTTTCGTGAGGGGCAACAGTGGCAGATTGACTTGAGCATCAACCTCATTCCAATCCATATACTACTCCACAAAGAGATTTGTACTACATAAAGAAAAGAAGTTATGATCACCAATCGATTAACAAATTAAGCTGTTGCCCAAATGGATCCATATCCTCCCTAGATGAACTTTTATTAGCATGTCATGGAACAAATCATGGTTAGAAAAAGACTCAATCCACCATTGATAGAAAAAGACTCATTACAGCCACTGCTTTTGGACTGAGCCTTATGTAAGGCCGAAGCCAGGCATTGAAAATCATTGACAGTCTTAAAACAAAGGGAAAAAAGAACTATAGTTTACCTAGCATCTACAAAATTAAATCAAGTATATTGTCCATCTCCATTTAAGAACAGAATGATGGTTCAACTGTTGAAGAGCAACGACATCTACCGAAACTATCCAGCTAAATCACAGCTACGTCTAGTTTAGTAATATAGCATCAGCACTCAGCATCCAAATCATCCTTGTAACAAAGCTAGCAATTTACGATACAAAGTATTTCAATTTGGGAGAAATCCGACGACCAAAAATACCTAATAAGCAAATCGGTGATGTCGAGCGAAAGCTGAGCATGCCAATCGGGCTTCTGGATGAACCAAATCGCCCTATCCTCTCTGATCTGCGAAAACCCTAGGCTTCTAGGCCAAGCTTCAATACACCGCAAGCTGTGCGCGTACAATGGCTTCTTCTTGTCCGGCAGCCGACTCAGCCATTCGTCTTCTTCCGCCTTCGCCGGAGAAGGCTCCGACTCGGAGCACCTGGCCACCATGACGAACGGAAAACGACAATCCGATCCCCATGGTAATTTTGGTGGAGGCTCCGAGCACGTAGAACACGGAGGCGGCGATGGCGGCGACCTCTCGGGGGTTGGGGGTGGGTTTGGTGGAGGGATAGACTCTGCCCACCATGGATTAGGGGGTTTCAAGATTTTGTAGGTGAGGGAGACTTGTGAAGCACATTCTCGGGATCAGATTTGGTTTTTTTTTTTTGTTTGGTAAGAGTAATGCATGGTAACTGATGGGCAAAAGTCTCTTTGAAGAGCCGGTTAATTGCTTGTAACTGATGGGCAAAAAAACGGCTTTTGATAAGTGTTTCAAAGGGTCATTGAAGCGCCCATTCAAGTGGCCAATTAATGAGAGTGTTTTAAAAAGGGCCATTCAAGTGCGCCCCTTAATTACCTTAATTCTCATCAATTAATCACACAACCGTTTCCAATTTTCCATTCTTTGAAGTGAATGAAAAGTGGGCCTTAAATAGGTTGAAATTGTAATATCATAAAAACATAGGTTTTTTAATAAAATGAAGAGCAATTATTGCCACAAGTGCTTCTTCTTTATAGTATTATAGATAGATGGTACATGAAGGAAGAAACAATTTATTATATCCGTTTTCATGTTTACATATATTCTTTGGGTGTTCAGTTGTTCACATATTTGATGAGGTTGTTCACATATTTTACGTTGTGATTCACATCTTACTAAAGATTGTAGATTAATCCCGTTCACATATTGCATGCCTCTGTTCACATATTCCATGTTTTTTTCATATATTTCATATATCAATATGTTCACATATTTCATGTCTCTGTTCACATATTTTATATATCTATATGTTCACATATTTCACGCCTATGTTCACATATTTCATGCAGGTGTTCACATATTTCACGCCTATGTTCACATACTTCATGCGGGTGTTGACATATTTCATACATTTTTTACATGGTTGGTACTATAACCGAATTTAACTCTTTCAAAAGCAATTATGAAGTGTTTAGACCCACTAGATTGGAGAAGCTTTATGATACTTGTTTATATATACAAGTTTGTGTTCGTTCATTCAGTGTATTGCAATTCAGTGAGTAGTACCATAGGCGTGCAAGCAAGCAAGCCTATCATAGAGCATATGAGTTGTGGTTTACAAAATGAATAATTTAAAGGGAAATTTGCATTTAACCACCCCTTATTTTACACTTGTTGCATTTAACCACCCTTTATAATTTTTTCTACACTTAACCATCCTTATTTGTAAATAGTTGCATTTAACCACCCATTTGACAAAAATGGTACTCTCTCAAAAATAAATGGCATTTTTTACCCTTAGTTTTAATTTTTTTATATAAAAATAAAAGAATTATTAAGCTCATATAGTATCTCCCAACTGAAAAAATTAGTTTCAGATCCTAAAACTCCTCTAAAGTTGTATGGTTGGCTCTCGAATTGTATCTGCCAACTAAAAAAATGGTTTCGAATCCTAACACTCCTCTAACGTTATATAGTTTTTTGTGTTGGGACCCGATCCGAAATCAATGGGTCAAAGAGAGACTCGACTCGGTCATTTATTGGATAAAACTTGAAACCCAATATCTGATGGGTCTAACAGAAGCACTGTTTTGTAAAAATAATATATCATTCGAAACTGAATAATCTAAATACTTTATTGTATATTAAGATGGATACATAAATAATATTTTTATTTTATTATAATAATTAAAAAAATAATTCTATTAATAGTTAGGTCAATCCAAATTCATATGAACTCGAAGTGAACCAACCCGAACATGTAATAGAGAGAATAATATTTTTTATATAAACAATGGGTGGTTAAGTGCAACTATTTGTAAATAAGGGGTGGTTACGTGCAGGAAAAAATATAAAGGGTGGTTAAATACAACAATTTGTAAATAAGGGGTGGTTAAATGTACAAAAAAATATAAGGGGTGGTTAAATGCAACAAGTGTAAAATAAGGGGTGGTTAAATACAATTTCCCCTAGTTTAAAAGAAAATGTTCTATTGCAAGCAAGCAAGTCTTTTATCCAAAGAATGAAATCTGCCCACTTGTTTATATTATATATACAAGTTTGTGTTCGTTCATTTGTTTTCTTGCTGTGCCCTTTCCACATAGAGCTAGACCTAAACCAAGAATAGGCAAGAGGTGATGATTAAAATGCAGCTACATGAAAACACAACCACCATTGCAATTCAGTGTTATGAAATACACACACCATTATATTGTATATTAGCTTTTATTTCTACACAACTTTTATTCGCATAGGAGCAAAAACATTCGCCAAAGAATGGTAACTACAATAAAGAATGTTTGGAGAACCTCTACATAATCATACGAAACATTATCCTGATCAATATGCTAATGGACTACAAAACGATAGCAATCATAATAAGCTAAGCTAATCCTGATACTCTAAAGCCAACTGGTATGTATGAGTTTCATACATAGTTCTACAACTGATGTCATCAAGCGACCCTCGCGAAGTAGACAATTCAACCAACTTCTTACACGCACCTGGTCTGTCTTGCCCTTCCCTGTACAAAGAGGCCTTGCTCCTGATCAGTCACCCTATCCCACAAGCCATCAGATGCAATAATTAAGAACTCAGAATCGGATTTAATCCTATAGATTTTCGTCTCTAGCTCGGGTTTAGCCCATTGCTTGAAATTCTTGTCACCAATTGCTCTTGATACTGCTAGAGTGCCTTGGATTCTCCAAACTCCATGGTAGCAATCAATGTATCCGCCCTGAAGAAACAAACAGACAAAATCATCAGCTTTAGTTATGAATTGTAAGAATATTTCTTCATTTTTATGAAGAGAATTGGTGAAAGAGGGTTATGGTTTTCTTACAGTGGCCTCAATTCGTTCCTTCTCGTCTAGTCTCGAGGGCCGGTGATCGGTCATTAATGGCTCAGTAGTGCCTCCCATGCTGACAACAGCTCGGCAATCTCCAGCGTTTGACACCACAAGATCTCCATTGCTAATCAAAGCGGTTACACAGCACGATCCGCCACGCAAATCTTCCTTCAGGAAGTCTGAATTTGTCTTCATGTAGCCATGCTTAACCGCTTCCTGAAGATCACTCTCATCGTTATCAGCTTTGTTTCTAGACACTTCCTCCATTATGTTCTTCCCGAGGTTCTTAGCAACGAATTCAGACGCCTTGCACCCACCATGCCCGTCATAGACCCCGAAGAACGCCTGAATTGATTTAATAAACACATGTTTTGATTTGGTCAGAGAGATTCCAGATCCACAATCGTCAATTCAATAATCCCTAATTTAGAAACCCTAATTGCACAACACCTTAATTTCCGAAATTGAAAATCCGATTGAATCGAATAGTACTTGTTTGGGATCGTCTTGAAGGTCGAGCGATGCACAGAAGCGATCCTCCATAACCGCCCTCTTCTTCCCCCTCTTGCAATAAATGGAGTAGTATCCATCTTTGTCCTCCTCTAAGCGCTATCCGTCGCCGGTCCCCCCATCCTTGAAGAAATGGTTGTTACGGAGCAATGGTTGTTAAATCTATGTCAATTCACATTGAATCGAGGAAGGAGTCGGATTGAAACAATGGCGGTCAATTTTCGAAGAACGAAAACCCTAGATCCACCCACCCAATTCTCGAAGTTGAATCGTTACGGCAGCCGATTGAAGGTGGCAGGTGGCCGGCGGACGAGAGGAGAGGACGGCCGACGGGTTGCGTCGGAGGCGACGGTGGGGCGAGTGAACAGGTTGAAGAAACTCTGCGATGGCGTCGAGAGAAGGAAGAGTGGAAGACGCTCCTTGCTTGCTGTCAAAGGCAAAATTACAAAAAAGCCCCCGTTTCTCTAAAAATTAAAAGTGAAGCAGTTTATAATCACGACCGTACATATCTCTAATCGGACGGCCCTGATCGTTTTTTTTTGAGGAAGTCCCTGATCGTTTTAGTTTTTAGGATAATTTGTGTTTTCATTTGAACCGGTTCCTAATTAAAATACATAGAAAGTCAACCTGTAGAAGCCAATGTACATAATAAGGTGAGCCGTGATTAATTTTGCAGAGGGAGGTGTGAAAGTGGCAGATATAGAGGACCACCACCAAACCTCTCGCATCAGACTCAACACTGTGGAGCTAATTATTTTATATTGTAGGAGTAGTACGTATTGTTTTGTGTTTTACCGTTGTACTGTTTGGTTAACCCGCGCAATTAATCAATACACACATAACAACAAAAAGAAGGGAAAGAGCGACCAAAATCGAAACGCAATTGAAAGCCAATCTATCTCCATGGCATTAATTAATTCAGTCGATGGCCTTGCAAATTTGGCCACCCAACCAAGTCCAACCACCGTATTTACTCTTCAATTTATGCTTTTGTTTTATATTTCATCCTCATCTTTATCCTTCCAAGAGAGAAAGAAATAGATAGATAGAGAGAGCTTCGAAAAACAAAAAAAAGAAAAACAGAAATGCCTAAACACGAAAATGGAAAAGAAAAAGAAAAAGGGAAAAGGGAAAAATAATCTCTCCATCGGTCTATCACTTCCTTCTTCGTCTATCTCTCGTCAATTCAAAACATTAAATGCTGGCTCCCATTAAATGCCGTCTACGACTTTCACAGCTGCACATTAACTCCCTCTGTCCCCGCTCCAATCTCCACCGTCGGTTGGTTCTGAATCAACGGCTGCCGTATCTCTCCGGCGATATCAGCGCCTCCGGATCCCCGCACCTCATCCTGCTGGACGAGAAGGCCGCCGCCGCCGACCGTCCGAAAATCGGCGACGCCATCGACTTGCTCCGCCGGGAGGATCCGGCCCCGAAGCCGACGCCGGCCGACGAAGAGTAGTAGTGCGCGTACCCGATGCTGGCCGACTCGGAGAGCGGGACGAAGGCGGGTCCCCGGCGGCGGCCGAAGAACGGCGACTTCATCCCCCGGCTGGACCGGAAGGAGAACACCCGGGGGGGCTTATAGAAGGGCGAGGGGCGCCTCCAGAAGGAGAAGCTCCCCCGGCGGTTGTGGTAGCGCCCCCAGGGAGAAGTCGAGGAGGCGAAGTTGCGCTCGAATCCGAACGAGTAGGAGCGCTTCAGACCCATGCCCGGCCTTGGCTCCGACTGGATGGACCTTCTGGAGGCCTCGCTCTCGACGATCTCCGGGACGAGGGTGCTGCTGACGGAGTCGGATCTCCTGGACTCGAAGAAGAGGGTGTCGTCGATGCTGGGTCGGATGCGGGCGGCCATGACGGGCAGGAAGGGCCAGTCGCGGGGCATGATCGCGGCGCGGCAGAGGGGGCAGCTGGCGTGGGAGCGGAGCCAGACGTCGATGCAGTCCACGTGGAAGGAGTGGGCGCAGAGGGGGAGCGTCCGCACGTAGTCCTTGTCCAGGAACTCCAGCAGGCAGACGGCGCAGTCGCCGGAGAAGTCGTCGAGGGAGGCTCCCCCCTTGAGCCGCTCCTTCTCGGAGTAGACGGAGAGGGGCATGGACTTGATGACCGACTCGTCCAGGCCGTAGGGGGAGTAGAGCTCCGACGCCGCGTAGGGAGGGGACTCCGTGTCGGAGGCGGCCGCGCCCGAGGAGCCCAGGAGCTGGCGGCGCCGGCGCCACCGCCTGTAGCGGCGGACCTGCCGAATGAGAGGGGGCATGAAATGGCGGGAAATGAGGCGGGAGTAGGTGACGATGAGGAAAGCGGCGGCCGCGATCACCACCATGGCGATCAGCGGCGGGCTGAAGTCGATGGGCTGCTGCTTCGATGAAGAAAGAGGCGGCGCCTGCTGCGCGGCGGAGAACAACGACGGCGGTTGAGCTGGAGACGGCGATGGTGACCATTGAAACTCCGGCGGATGAGCGGGGCTGATCATTGACCCGGCGGCTGCTGCTACTCTTGTCTTGTACTGTTGAGGCGTGTGAGAGCGGCTACCGACTCCTGTGTCCAAGGAGGCTTCCTGCCTTGCTTTTCCCTTTCGGAATTCAGAGACAATCAAGGTTGGGGGAAGGCCCAGAATATGGACACTGCTACACGTCATCGGTCTGTTAGTTCCGGAGTTCTTTTTATTTTACAGTATTGTTTTGGTATGACAAATAAAGTTTACGGGAGTGAAAACAACCTTTGTCGAGAAATTAGAAATGATTTTCGCAGGCGATACTCTAAGGAACAAATTAACAATTCAATACTTGAGCAATACCTCTCCCTCATAGAAAATGAAATATCAGCCGAAGACAATGTGTAACTTGTGGAGACTAGTGCAATTCTCTAGAAGTTTAGGTTCTCTTTCATAAATAGCACAAAAGTTCAGCCTCTCATTGTAAAAGACAGTGGGTATTTAATCCCATTTCCCTCATTAAACAGTAACCTAATACATCATTCTCTGAATATGAAATTTCACGCCGCTTTCATTTCTTTCCACCTGAAAACACAAAGTTGAGTAATTACATAACTCACGAAACAGGTAACTAATGAAGAAATAAAGGTGGCAGTTTTTCAAATTGGTTCAGATAAGTCTCCAAGACCAGATGGTATGACAGCGGAATTCTACAAGAAATATTGGGACATTGTAGGCCCAAGCGTAATCAAGGCAGTGAAAGGTTTTTTCCACTCTGGAAAAATGTTGAAACAAAGCAACCACACCTTTATATCACTTCTCCCGAAAAATGACAATCCTGCGACAACAAACGACTTTCGACCCATTAGCTTATGCACAACGATTTATAAAACAATAGCAAAAATATTGACAGAGAGATTAAAAAGGGTAATGCCTAAAATCATTCACCCCTTGCAAGGAGCGTTTGTAGTAGGACGTGCAATACAAGACAATGTTCTCATTGCGCATGAAATTTTTCACTCATTTAGAGGAAGCCAGGCAAAAGATGGTTGGATGGCTGTTAAACTAAATATGGAAAAAGCATATGATAGGGTAGACTGGTCTTATCTATTCCAAGTGCTTATGAGGTTCGGTTTTGATGAGAAATTTGTAGAATGGATTCGTCAGTGTGTATGTACAGTATCATTCTCAGTACTAGTTAACAGTGGACCCACCGTCCCATTTACTCCCGAGCGAGGGATAAGACAAGGTGACCCGTTGTCGCCGTATCTTTTCGTGATCGGAGCAGAAATTCTGGCACGAAAACTGCAGAAGGTAAGCGAAATCCCGAAACCATTAATTGGATTCCCAATATCTAGGGGTGGGATGAGGATACCGTTCCTAGCCTTTGCGGATGACATGATAATATTTGCAAAAGGAACCCAGAATGCTTGTAACTTAATGAAAAGTATTGTTGAGGAATATTGTGCAGCTACAGGTCAAAAAGTGAACTACCACAAATCAGCATTTCACACCTCGAAGAAAGTTGGAAATCAGCAGAAACAGAGTATTAAGCAGACATTAGGAATTAACACGATGACAAATTTAGAAAAGTATCTCGGATGCCCGATCATTAATGGCAAAGTCAACAAAGAAATATTCCATGATACAATAGGTAATGCACAACGACAACTATCAAAATGGAAAGCAAGTACACTATCCCAGGAGGGTAAGTCGGTCCTAATAAGATCGAACCTTGCCACAAAGCCAAACTACCTCATGCAAAGCTTTATGTTGCCTAAAGATGTGCACGATGAAATTGATGCGATCAATAGGAATTTCTTCTGGAATAAGGACAGACAACATAAACCCCTGATAGGATGAGACAGAATATGTAAACCAAAAGCATATGGTGGTCTAGGGATAAGGAAAGCTGTGGATATGAACAAGGCACTACAAATGAAGTTGTTATGGAAAATACTCAATGAGCATGACAATGTCTGGGTCAAGGTTGTGAAAGAAAAATACCTAAGAAGAAACACACTAGCAGAATATAGGAGTAAATCTAACGCATCATGGCAATGGAAACAATTGATCAAACTCAGAGGGGAATTTGAAAAAGGACTTAAGTGGCAAATAGGAAATGGAAAGTCAGTAAACTTTTGGACAGATAATTGGGTAATGCAAGAACCATTGGAAAATTTTATGAACAAAAATGATATTGAAGATGTTACTGCCAAGGTGGAACAATTTATTTCAACGAGCAGGGAATGGAAAATAGATGAATTACGCAAAACCATCCCTATGGATTTAGTGGAAAAGATAACATTGATACCTATACCGCATAATGAGATAGATGACAGACTTATATGGGCACCGAGCAAAAATGGATGGTTCTCAACAACGTCAACAGTGAGCTTAGTTACGAAAGAGGATGTGATGAATCCGAGTATGAATGATTGGATATGGAAATTAGACATCTATCCAAAAGTGAAAAATTTTTTATGGAAAATTGATATGAATGGACTTCCAACGAAACAAAGACTCTATGAGAAACATATTGCAATTCCACAAGGATGCCTCATGTGTAATGGAACCCACGAAGACTCAATACACTTGATGATTAGTTGTCCACACACGTTACGGGTGATCAAAAGCATAAATGTAAATACAGAGCGAACCATTAGGACGTATGTACCTCCACAACAGAACCCAAGGACTGTTTTATATGACATCAAGAGGCAATTAGGGAAAGAAGAGTTCATTGAACTTGCAGTAACATGGTGGAGCATATGGCATCAAAGGAATAAGCTAGCATTCCAAACAACGAGTAATGATGTTATACAAGATCTAAGCCAACATATTCGAGCACAGTTGAGGCAATGGGAACAAGCTAAGAAGTGGCAAGAGGATGAAGAAAAGGCACAAGATAGTATGGTTCGAAGACGGCCAACTGCACGACAAAAGTTGAGCCACTGGAAAAGGCCGAAACCTCATTTTGCAAAGCTAAATTTTGATGGCGCTAAGATAAGTAATGGAAATGCTTCAGGCGGATCGATTATTAGGGATGAAGATGGAAATCCGTTAACTGGAACTGTAAGAATATTTGGCAACGTATCAGTCCTGATGGCTGAAGCTCTGGCATTGTGGGATGGAATATTAAAGGCCAAACAAAGCAATATCAGGAAAATTGAGATAGAAGGGGATAATATAACGATTATCGAAATTGATATGAATTGTAGCAGATATTCTCGTATTCCTCCGCGAATTCGAGTCAGTCCGAATTTCACATGAGAATAGGCAATGCAATGCTATGGCCGATAAAATTGCAAATCTGGGCCACAGTCACTCATGGGAAACAATCTGGAATCATCATGAGCTGCTAGCTCTCATCCATCAGGATGCTCTAGTATTTCCGCCTTAAGGCGGAATCCTAATCCTCACCGAGTCAAAAAAAAAATAAAAAAATAAAGTTTACGGGAGTGGAGGAATCGTGTGGGTCTGTGCGCGATCACCACACTCGGCCGAGACTGTTGACTTGTTGCCTTTTTCTTGTTGGAGTGGATTTTTCTATGTTAGTTTATGTTTTATGTGAATGGGCTGAAAGTGAAGCACAAAGAGGTTGACTAGTCTATTGACGAGTTGATGATGACTAGTATATTGAGAGTGAATGGATGGGACTAACTTCTGTGAAAATCCCATGTCTCAAATTGATGCATAAGACTTTATATGGGAACTACTAGTGTTTTCATGCCAGTATATTAATAAAATATGCTTATGATATTTAGGACAAACTTAAGGTAATATGGCCTTATTTTATCCACTTGGTGATATTTTTTAGACTTGTCAAACGATCGGATTGGGGTTGGATCGGGTCGTTCGGATTGGATTCGTTCGGGTCAAACAGTTATTTCGGGTCTTGTTCGATTCGGTTCGTATTCGGGTCTAGTTCGGATTCGGGTCGTAATATTTCAGATAAGTTCAGATCAGATTAATTCGGACCGGATGTTGTTCGGTTTTGGGTCCAGTTCGATTCGGATTGCTTCAAATCAGATCATTTCGGATCGGGTCAATTCAGATTCAGGTATTATTTAGATTCGATTTTTTTAGAATTATAATGTTTCATGTTATTTGGATTGACCTTTCTTCCAGTGTTTGGATGATAAACATGACTCATAATCTCTAATTATCGGATTTTAAATCACTTATTATTAAAAAGTTGTGTACAAGCAGCGACGGATTTAGGGGGGTGGCCGCCCCCCATCGCCGGAAAATAATGAGTATAAGGTGGAGAACTAGCTTCTCTTTTAAGGGTATATTTAGAATAGAGGAAAGGGAAAACAAGGAAATTAAATAAAACTGATGGGGGGTGTGAGAAGGAGCTTTTCTTGATATTACAATCAATCTTGAGTTCGAGCCCTACCCTCCTCTATTCCTATTTTAATAGTAGTTTTTATGCTAGTGATAAATTTATACGGTTAAACTCTCTCTTTTTGCTAATGAAGGAAAAAGTTAATTAGATAAAGATGTTGAGTTCTTCATATTTAATAAATACCTACTGTTGAAGTCCAAAAACACCGTGTGCTTATAACGCGATGAGTGTAGCGAGACTTGATTTCAACCGAGTCAAAAAGCTAAGAGATGGAAAAAGTGTTTTATTGCTAAGTATTAACGTGAAGATGGTAATATGAGTGGTGTTTCGGGTCGAATGCGAGAGTAAGTGTGGATAAAACTCTCTATCGCGTTGAGTGTATTGGATTACAACAAGGATCTTAGCTCGAGATTCAGTGTATGTTTTACGAGGTTTCGGATCTCTTTTTTGGTGAGCCAAGCTCGCTATTTATAGCCGAGGTCTGGGTTGAGATCGGGTGGAATGTCGATGTGGGACGAATGCCGCCGAGGTACGTGTCGCTCTCTGGTTGGCCTGCAGGGGTGGTGGCCGCGGAGCTGTCCAATGGTAGGCAAGGATGGGACGTCGCCGCCCGCCCACTTACTTGGATGGGATGTTGCCGCCCATCCACTTGCGTGGATGGGAAGCGTCGTCCGCGTTTACCGCCTGCGCGATGGAAACGTCCCCGACGGAACTTCAACGTTTCAAGTGTGCAAGTGGATGGGAAGCGTCGTCCGCGTTTACCGCCTGCGCGATGGAAACGTCCCCGACGGAACTTCAACGTTTCAAGTGTGCGTTTGACTTTGAAAGGGGTCACTACACTGCACTGTACGCGGTGACGGTAGGAGCGGCGGCGATGCTCTCGAGGGGCTTATACTTTGTAGTATTTTGTTTTGTTGGGGTCGGCAGGACCGCGTTGACGGCTCTTGGTATCAACACACCCCATGGACCGGGCCTCGATGTTCTTTTGAGGACGGGTCCAAAAAAGTACCCTGAACCGGAAACAGGGTGCGCGAAACGCGTTAGCGTTTATAGGTGCGCGGGCAAGTGAGGACGATAGGACGGGGAGCGTGGCGAAGGAAGTTGTTTGGGCCGCATGGCTTTATGGGCCGCCTGCAAGACGAGGCCCATAATTTCGCGGCCCACTAAGAACTGAACAAAAGAGCGGTTCCGCTCTTCGTCTTTCCCACTTCTCCACTTTCGAATTCCGCAAACGCCATTTTCGCTCTCAAGCAACTCTCGCCTTCCATCGTCGGAGATCGCTCAACCTCCAACACTCATCACAACCGACTCGTCCGCCGTTCCTCCTCCCTTTCGTTGCGTTCTCCTTCTTCCTCTTTTTCTCTTTTTCTCTTCGCTTTTTGGGTTTTTCGGGGATGCCCTAGGCCCAGCTGCGGCGGCGCCGCTGGTGGCCTGTGGCTTCTGCGGGGTCTTCCACCCGAACTCCACCCTTCTGGCGAGGTGGGTGGCAAACGGACTCGTGGGCAGGACAGGATAGGGCGAGAGGGCTGCTGCCCTAGCGGCGCTCCGCCTTAGAGTCCATCGCCTGGTGGTGGCGATACCACGTCTGCCACTCTAATGTGCCGCTTGGAAGGCGAAGTGTCGTGGGGAAGGCGAAAAGTTGTAGGGAGCGGTGGCCTCACCGCCATTCCATCAACTGTCGTCCCGTCCCATCGACGTTCCATCGCCCCCTGTTTTGCTCCTGGGAAATCGCGCTGGGGGAGGCGGAATGTTCCCCTGACATGGCGTGTAAAGGTCATTCCGGAGTGATGGGACGCTCTAGTCGTCCCTCCTCGCCACGTTTCGATAGATTGATAGCCGTAGACCGCGCTCATGGTTCCTGCTTGTTTCTTTATACATTTTCCTTTCATTCTTTTATCTTGTTTCGTTGCACATCGCGCTCATGGCATCCTCATGTTTGTCCCTTCCCATACATATTATCGCTCTTTTTCTTTCTCCAGGAGCCTCTTTGCTTCCGTGCCCTGGATTCGGGCCCTTGTATGTCCAACGATACCTCCCCCTCAGGCGTTGATCGCAGTAATCGAATAACGAACTGGGACGACTTCTACGCTTTTGACCCATCGTCGGACCCCTTGGAGATGTCCGCAAGTGATTCACAAAACAACTTTCCCTCTCCCCGCGGTTTGAGTTAGAGTGACCCGACCACGGTATCCGATCTCCATGGTTCTAGCACGTCGTCGCGCGCCATGGTCCGCTGTGCAGCCTACGACCCTCACGACGTGGCTAGCGACACTGGGGCGTCTACTTCCAGGACCACGAGGAGCTTCCCCTTGCGGTATCGTTCCAGGGTTAAGGCGGAAGTCCCCCGATTTCGGCAAACCAGACCCGTGCGTCTCGAGATGTATGAGAATGACGTGGCGTTGGCGAAGGGTAGTAGATCCATCCTCACCCTCGATGAGCTAGATTTAATCGCGACGGGCTACCCCTGGCCGGCAGGGGTGGAACTCCTGCTGCCCTTGGACGGGGGCAATATCTTTGCTGTTTAGGAGGCGGGCACGGTGGTCTACATGGCGAGCCTCACCGCGGGCTTTCGACTCCCGATGCCCCACTATGTTTCCGACTTTTTGTTCGATCTTGAACTTGCCCCGTCCCAGATGGCTCCCAACTGCTAGAGCTACATCGCGGCCTACCACATCCGGAGCTTAGAGCTCTGAATCGCCCCCTCCGCGAGGCACATGGGCCAGATCCTTACGGTTAAGGCGGACAACAGGGGCGTTGTGAACTTCAGCCTCACACACTACAACCTCTTGATTACCCCCTCCAACGTTGGTCCGCACTGGAACGAAAAATGGTTCATCGTGCGCGATTTCGAGGGAGGGAACATGCTTTTCCCTATGGTTGCTGGTGGGTTTCGCCGACAAAAGCACCACCGCACCGAGTCGAAGGAGGCCTCCGCGGCGAAGAAGGCCTTCACGGCCGCTTTGAAAAGGGACCACAACGCGTGGTTAACTCAGGAGTGCCTCGAGCGTGCAGGGCTTAGCCTAAGGCCGGCGCCACCGCGGGTGGTCGAGGTGTCCTCGTCGGCCACCGCATCCCCCGTGCCCGTGGGCGAGGGTATTTTTTTTTTGAAGCTTGGTTCTTTGATGTATGTTGTTTTTTTCGTACCTTACACGCGGCAAGTCTAATTATTTATGACTAATTTTGCAGATATGGATGTCTTCGCGATGATGACCTGTGGGAGGTCTGCCCAGGCTACCTCTGGTGCTCCTTCCACCGTCAAAGCAGGGAGTAAGGTGGAGGCCACTGCGAAGGGGGCCCATGATAACAAGGGCAAGGGCGCCCAAAAGGACGGCCGAGACAAGCGCGCCCTCGCGGAGGGCGCAAAGCGCAAGACCGTAGACGACGTGGTCCGCTCTGAGGGGGTGCTGGTGAAGAGGACCAAGCAGAACGTGGTCGGTGTGGGGGATCAGCCTCTGGAGACCTCAAAGGGGCCGACAAAGATCGTGACAGGCTGCGGCAGCCGCCGCCCCTGGTCACAGAAAGCCGAGGTGGAAGTGTTTACCTGCCCTGGTCCGAGCTGGGCGACCTTTGAGGATGGCCAGTACGCCTACGAGGAGAAGAAGGCTTGGCTCCAGACACTTAACGCGGAGGAGCTTAAGGGCATCGCGCGCAAAAATATGGCCATATGGTACGTGACCTTCCCGCTTCTTGTCTTAACGTTTTATAATCTTTGTTTTGATGCTAAAGGTGTGTTTTGACTCGTAGGTCAACGCGCTGGTGAACTACCTCCCCGAGCGCGTCTGCGAGGAGGCCGGCCGGGCCGATGAGGCGATCTGAGCCCGAGCGCGCACGCGGTGATGCGCGCTCGAGGGGTTTCACCCCTCGAGCGTGGCGAGGAGGTCGGCCTGGTGCTTGATGTTTTTGATGTCCGCATTTTAGGTAGATTTTTAGGGTCTACATAGGTTAGTTTGAGTTGTGTTTCGTGGTTAAGTCTTGTGTTTTTGAGTCTTTTTGCATGTGTTTTCGTATTTCCTTGAGATTCGGAAACTACGCATATTTGTGTCGTTTTGTAGGTATTTTGAAGCTTGAAGACGAGTTTGGAGTGAGGCTAGGAGAGGATGGACGAGCTAGGAGGAAGATTTCAAGAAGAAAAGCCAAGAAGAAGAGCTAAATAGAAGCCAAAGCAAGAAGAAAAGTCAAGGAAAAAGTCCCAAGATCGAGCCCAAGGAGGTCGAGATCGAGCAGAATCGTCAAACTTGGAGCCCAAGGAACAACGTCTCAGGATCGACCCTGAGGGGGGTCGAGATCGACCCTAAGAGGGTCGAACCTTGTGACCGACTTTCCTCTATCCGGATTACATGTTGAAAGTTTCCTAGTTTGTATTTTAGGAAGGTGTTTTCTTTGTGTTTCCTAGTTAGATTAGGACTCCTTTTTGTCTATAAAAGGAGGTTGAACCTATAGTTTTAATTCAATCAATTAATCAATTAAGACTTGGAGAGCTAGGAAGAAGACTTGGAGAGCAAGTTTGAGAATTTGTAAGATTGATCTTTTGTTTAATTTGAATTCTAGTTTGGTTTTGATCATGTCTTCTTCTTCTTCTTCCTTGTTCTTGTTTGCTATGTGTGAGTAGTCTTCCTAAATTCTAGGGTTGGGCAAAAACCCAACACAATCATGCATGTTTAAAAACTTGAATTCATGACTTGAATGCTTAAGGATCATATCTAATCTATCTTGTGCTTAATCCTTAATGAAAGTTGAGGCATGTCTTGTAATTAACCCTAGCGAAAGTGAAAAGTTAGTTGCTTGATTATATCTAATAGGATTATTTGCGAAAGTTGATATTCCTAGGTTGAAGGATAGGTAGAAAGTTGTTTGATTTGCGAAAGTTGGTTGAATAACTTGAATTGTTTGCGAAAGTTAACTTTTCTATGATCTAGATGGCATGATAGTTGTGAATTCTTTTTGAAAGCATGTATGGTTGTTGTTGTGGTAGCCCTAGCCCTAGGATTTGCCTTTTATTTTGATTGAAATTCGTGTCTTTTGCCTTGATCCCGACTCCCTCCGTCGTGTTCGAGCTCTCGTTTGTGATTGTGTGCGTTTAGTGTGCGTTCGTGCCTATTTGCTCTCAGGATCGACCCACCTAGGGTCGAGATCGACCCTCTTTAGGTCGAGCCTGAGTCGATTCGTTTGTGTTTCTTTTGCTCTTTTCGTAGTTTTTCGACTATTCTTAGCACTATTCTCACTCCCGTGGACGATCCTGACTTCGCTATACTCAGCGGGGTGTTGACTACAAATTTATTTGTTCAAGAAACCCTTCAACAAATTGGCGCCGTTGCCGGGGAGTGTGCAATAGTGCCTAGTTTAGTTGATATTTGGGTGAGGGACTAGCCCAAACCCTTTGTTTGTTTTTGATTTGTTTTTTTTTGTTGTTTTTGTCTTTAGGTTAGATATAGCCATGGCGACCTATGAGACCCTTGCTAGAGAATTGGCTGATCTTCATCTCGAAATGCTAATCCTCCAAAGAGAAATAGATGCCAAGGCTTATGCGGCTCAAAGAGCACGAGAAGCCCGAAAAAGAGCACAAGAAGCCCGAATATACCTCCAAGCACAACTCAACGCCTTCCAAGAGGACGCTCTGGCTCAATATCAATTTCAAGAGCTCGTTAGCAAGCCTCCTCTAGTCGTTATCGACCTTCCTTGCAAAAGTGAGCTTCCCAACGATGCTTGTTCTCCTTCCGAGGCTCTTAGCTTGGATCTTGACCCTCCTTCTATGGCCATGGAGCCTTCCGCTGTGCATATTGAGCCTTTATCCGAGTCAAGTCCTCCACTCATTCTAAGCCAATCATTCCTCATCAAGACCGGAGCTATCATAGATGTTAAGAAGGGACTCGTATCATATTCTAATGGTGAAGAGAAAGTAGAGGTCCGCTTCGACAATACTTTGAAGGAGAACCGTGAAGAGGAGATGAAGGATTTGGAGGATGATCCGGAAGAGAGTTTCTTGCTAGATGAGACCCAAGTTGAGGAAGGGAGTCTCTTGCTAGGAGAAGGCGAAATTGAGGAGGTTAAGGCCCAAGATCATGAAGGATGGACGGGGTCTTTGCTACCAATGTTGAAACCAGTCCCATTCGTGGAGGAAAGTAAAGAAAATGTGGTCGGGTTTGGACCTTCATTGACCCCGGATGCTAGCAAAGAGTGGGCCAAGCATGAAGAGAAGAAGATCGTCACCGTGGTTCCGACCGAATTTCCTAAGTCGATCATGGTCCCTAGGCTTGAAGGTGCCTACAAATTCTATCATTTTCCCTTCGAGCTAGGACACAAGGAGCTATGAACCTACAAGGATCCCTTTGTTGAGTATTGTGAGGCGCCACCACACCCACCAAATTGGTTCTATTCTAACCCTTCTCAGGAAAGTTATTCTTGCGCTTTTGATAAGTTGAAACGATCTTTGAATGCTATATCTTTTGTTTTCAATTTATCAATACGCTACTTATGCCTTCATGAGGTGTCTTCACAAGACTTTGACAGGTTACTTAGAGCCTTGACGATGTCCGATCATAGGGATTGAGCTAAGGAACTTCTCGTCAAGCTAACGACGTTAAACAAACGCTTACGGGAGGCAACCCGGTCTTTAGATTAGATTTCTTTGTTTTTATTTTGTTTTTGATTTTTTTAGATTTGATTTTTATAACCTTCCTTAGATTAGAATAGGATATACATTTGTTTGGATAGGATCTTTGTGGGATTTTTGCAAGGTGCTAAGTTTCAAATGCGAGCTCAAAAAAAGGGACGGGAAAAGATGACTTTACACGAGGTACATGAGCCCTCAGGACCAACCCTATGAGGGTCGATCACGACCTCCCCCTTGCTTTGCCTCCCCCTATGCACCTCTCAGGATCGACCCTAAGGGGGTCGTTCTCGACCCTAAGAGGGTCGTGCCAACACACCATCTCCACCTCCAATTCAAGCTTCAAAGAGTTTTTGTGAGTTTTCTTCTTCTTTTCTCTTTACTTTTTCATGTGTTTTCATGCATGGGGACATTGCATGATTTAAGTATGGGGTGGGGAAGAAGAAATCTCACATGTTGTATATAATTGAGTCTTTGAGTGGTTTGTTTGTTTGTTTGGTAGTTTGCTTTGTTAAGAGAAAAGAATTGAAAAATCCAAAAACATTATAAAGTGTCAAAAATCCAAAAAAAATTGAAAAAAAATGTCGAAAAAAAAAAAATATTTTTGTGTTTTGTTTTAGGATAGGAAAATGCTCCATCTTAGATGTCGTATGATGAAAACTAATCTTCATGCTTATCATGTAATTCCTTTGGCATAATTGGATAGTGTAGCCCATGTTTATGAGAAAGTTGCTTTTGATTGTGAAAATTGACTTGTGATGAAATTGAGCATATGTGTCTTGAGTGAAAGTAGTTGCAATCCAACAAATTTTTACCTAGTAAGAATTTTGGCCTTATGAGGAGATCATCATTAATTCCCTCTTCTTTATATGTGTGATTTTGCTCTCTTTATGCATATGTCTCTTGTTATTGATATGGTTATCTATTTCTTGAAACCGCTATGAGATTGTTCATGCATGTTGATTGTGATTACGAACTTATATTTTTAGCCCATATTATTCCATGCCTACCTTGAATTATCTTTGCTTGAAACCCCATTCTAGCCTTCGCCTTTTGTTTGAAGCTCCACAAAAATTATCCCTAGCCTATTAGCTTGACCCTATTCCGGGAATTGGACTTAGATGTGTTGGGAATAAGTTTTGTTGAGTAACATTTGTGTTGGGTTTGAAAGTGGTGACATTATAAAAGGGTAGAAAACAACTTGTTGAAGTGTAATGTAAAAGGATTATTGGCTTGGAAGGCACATTGTTGAAAAAAATGATAAGAAAAAAAGAGAGTAAAGCAAGAAGAACTCGAGGACAAAGTCTCAGGATCGACCCCATGTAGGGTCGATCTCGACCCCAATAGGCTCGAGCTAGAAAAAGCAAGGAAAAAAAAAGAGAAAGAAAAGAAGAGAAAAAAATGTTATAAGTGCAAGCCGAGAATTCCTAGTATTTATAAGTTGTATTATGGAAGTTTGGGTTAAGAATTGAAGGCTGTGAGTTTCATTGAAGTGGTTGGTTATGAGTTGAAAAGAGAAGAAGTGAGTTGTTTTGGTTTGAAGTGTTGTGTTTAGGAGTTTGATTCCCGGATTTAGCACCACATGGCCAAATAGCTCCCTACCTATTGTTATTACCGAGCCCCATTACAACCCGGCCGAATGGAGTCTTCTATGAAGATTTCATTGAGCCTAAGTTCTTATGAAGATTGATGTGTTTTGACTTCTCTAGGTAGATAGATTGGTGATATAAGTCTCAATGATAAAGTAGATGTTGCGTAAAGATTGAGATGAGAGTTGATTTGATAGCCTAAAACACATGAGAGTTGAGAGAAACACATTTATATCCCTTGTGAGGTTGGATTGTGATTGCCTAGCTTGAGATTTATACATATGTGATGACGTTAAAATTACTTGTCTTCTTTTTCACTTGTGTTTAAAATGTTTTGACAAGGGCTATGCTTGAAGATTGTGTTATTGGTCTTGATTTGCATGATTATTGCTTGAGGACAAGCAAGTCTAAGTATGGGGTGTTTTGATGTCCGCATTTTAGGTAGATTTTTAGGGTCTAGATAGGTTAGTTTGAGTTGTGTTTCGTGGTTGAGTCTTGTGTTTTTGAGTCTTTTTGCATGTGTTTTCGTATTTCCTTGAGATTCGGAAACTACGCATATTTGTGTCGTTTTGTAGGTATTTTGAAGCTTGAAGACGAGTTTGGAGTGAGGCTAGGAGAGGATGGACGAGCTAGGAGGAAGATTTCAAGCAGAAAAGCCAAGAAGAAGAGCTAAAGAGAAGCCAAACCAAGAAGAAAAGTCAAGGAAAAAGTCCCAAGATCGAGCCCAAGGAGGTCGAGATCGAGCAGAATCGTCAAACTTGGAGCCCAAGGAACAACGTCTCAGGATCGAACCTGAGGGGGGTTGAGATCGACCCTAAGAGGGTCGAACCTTGTGACCGACTTTCCTCTATCCGGATTAGATGTTGAAAGTTTCCTAGTTTGTATTTTAGGAAGGTGTTTTCTTTGTGTTTCCTAGTTAGATTAGGACTCCTTTTTGTCTATAAAAGGAGGTTGAACCTATAGTTTTAATTCAATCAATTAATCAATCAAGACTTGGAGAGCTAGGAAGAAGACTTGGAGAGCAAGTTTGAGAATTTGTAAGATTGATCTTTTGTTTAATTTGAATTCTAGTTTGGTTTTGATCATGTCTTCCTCTTCTTCTTCCTTGTTCTTGTTTGCTATGTGTGAGTAGTCTTCCTAAATTCTAGGGTTGGGCAAAAACCCAACACAATCATGCATGTTTAAAAACTTGAATTCATGACTTGAATGCTTAAGGATCATATCTAATCTATCTTGTGCTTAATCCTTAATGAAAGTTGAGGCATATCTTGTAATTGACTATAGCGAAAGTGAAAAGTTAGTTGCTTGATTATATCTAATAGGATTATTTGCGAAAGTTGATATTCCTAGGTTGAAGGATAGGTAGAAAGTTGTTTGATTTGCGAAAGTTGGTTGAATAACTTGAATTGTTTGCGAAAGTTAACTTTTCTATGATCTAGATGGCATGATAGTTGTGAATTCTTGTTGAAAGCATGTATGGTTGTTGTTGTGGTAGCCCTAGCCCTAGGATTTGCCTTTTATATTGATTGAAATTAGTGTCTTTTGCCTTGGTCCCGACTCCCTCCGTCGTGTTCGAGCTCTCGTTTGTGATTGTGTGCGTTTAGTGTGCATTCGTGCCTATTTGCTCTCAGGATCGACCCACCTAGGGTCGAGATCGACCCTCTTCAGGTCGAGCCTGAGTCGATTCATTTGTGTTTCTTTTTCTCTTTTCGTAGTTTTTCGACTATTCTTAGCACTATTCTCACTCCCGTGGACGATCCTGACTTCGCTATACTCAGTGGGGTCTTGACTACAAATTTATTTGTTCAAGAAACCCTTCAATAGTTTTAAGGTTTTCGCAAGCGACTGTGGGGGGTGTGGCCTAGCTCGAGCGCGCATCGCGCGTGTTAGCGAACAACCCAAAGCGAAAAACGGCAACTTGGCGATTTTCCCTAACGATATGTGACTCGGCTAAAGTCGTCGTGCCAAGATCTGAGATAAAATAACCCAAACTACAAACAAAGTATAGTAAGCAAGTAAGGGGTCGAACCCAAGAGAACTATGGCTTCTAGTATTAATAAATCTATCAACTAAAGATGTGGGGGGAAATCAAAGAGATATCTAAACTAACCTATGAAACAAATAACAAACAAATAAACAAACATGCAAATATGGGAAACAAGTGATAAGGAGACAAGTTCATTCAAAAGATCCACTCATGATATAATCCCTCAATCATAGATTCATCCATTGATTTCATTTACACCTATGGTTAATCCTATCCTGATCATTAACAATCGCAAGTCCACGGTCCAAGCAATTCTATAACCCTAGGCAAGGACGCTTAACCTAGAATTAGCATAGAGAACAAGGATATTCAGGATATAATATCAAACAATCAAGCTACGAGTCAATTGTAAGATAAAACAATCAATTCTCTTCTTAATCCTAGTTGCATAGACAACAGGTCTAGGTTAAGTTGTTTTCACAGATTAGTTTTGTCCACAGTCCAAACTTAATCAAACAGTAGAAAGCTAATCAATTCAATAGGGTCTTGACTCCTAGAGAAACAATCAACAATCATAAGATGAAGCACAAGAGAATCAATATTAACCAAAGGATAGAAATCAATTACCAAAATCTCACGAGTTCATAATCAGAGCTTCTCCCTTGAACAAGCCCAAGGAGACTAGCTCTCCATAACTAAAGAAGAATTGAAAACCTAACTATGAATTATGAGTTATCAGTTATGAGTTATCCTCAAAATACAACCTAAAAACCCTATAAATAGTCTCGGAAAAACAATATCCGAAAATACTAAAAAGATATAAAGATAAAAGGAAACAAGATAAACACGCGGAAAAATCCGCTGGGCGCCACCCGCGATAGCGGGTCACCAACCCGCGGTCGCGGGTCAGGCGATTTTCCAACCTTCGTCTTCGCTGCTTCTACCGCGCCCGCGGCTTGGTCACCCGCGGTCGCGGCCTTCACTTCAAATCTTCTCCGAGTCTCTATAAGGATTCCGCGGTCGCGCCAAGGACTCCGCACCCGCGATTCTTCTGCAGACGACTAATCTTCACAAAATCTTCACTTTATCAACTTCTGTGTCTTCGGCCTGGATCTAACAAATATGCCTAAAAGCTAGCCTAAAACACTCAAAAACATCCTAAAAACTACCAAGATAAGGCATACAAAATAGGCCGAATCAAATTCCCCCATACTTAGATCTTGCTCGTCCTCGAG
This sequence comes from Polygonum maritimum, assembly GCA_963924305.1. Taxonomy (NCBI): domain Eukaryota; kingdom Viridiplantae; phylum Streptophyta; class Magnoliopsida; order Caryophyllales; family Polygonaceae; genus Polygonum; species Polygonum maritimum. The sequence goes on along the minus strand of OZ002734.1, from coordinate 14,665,233 downwards.
TAAGCTCAAAGTACATATACAAATCAACACATCTAAAGATCTCAGGAAGTAAAGGAAAATAAGACAACCATAAACTCTCAGCTCACAACCTGAACCCAAGTAGAGAAATAATGAGCAAAACATGAAAGCTCAACACACACCTCACAAAAATACATCAAATCACTCAAAGCTCCAATTAATGAAAGAGCAATCCTAAGGATCTACCCGACATCTATAATGAATCCCCAAGCCTCAAAGTAGAATGAAATCCTAGACACTCCAATTTTTCCGCTCAATTCTACTTAGGCGCCCTTTCGGGTTTTTACCTAATCACTCATTTCATTTTTCAAGGGTGTGCTCACCAAAACTCACATCTCTCATGAACCTCTTTTTACCCCAGCATAATGCTGGTCCGGGTTACCTGCTTATTACCTGAGCCGCCCTTTCGGGTTTTCGACTCATCCCAGGATTTATATGCCTTTTTTCAATTTTTGGCTCTTTTTTTTTTATTCTTTTCTTTCTTTCTCTTTTATCGGAACTGAAACTGTACATAAACACAGCAGTGAATCCCCTCCCCCATACTTAAACTCTTCATTGTCCTCAATGAAGCTAAGAACAAAGAAGTAAAGTAAAGAGAAGGGAATCAGAAAACTCACTGCTGATCAGGAGGTGGAGGTGGTGGCTGAAAATAGTAAGAAGGATAACCTGGCCACATACCCTGAAAGTACTGCTCCTGCCTCCTCTAAAACTCAACCATCCCAGCTACAGCCTGGGACATCTCATCAACTATAGACTCAAGGCGCTGCATCCGAGCCTCCTGACTCTGATCATAGGATCCAAAATCACGAGCAGAAGAACTAGCACCAGCAGAAGACCCCCAGCTTGAACTAGAAGCATAGGCAGTAACATAAGCATCCCAAGTAGGATCTCCACCAACTGGTGGTGCATCAGGCATAGGATCATCAGCAACAGCTGCCTCATCAAAAACCTCAGGAGCCATAAAGAACTCATGGTTCTGCTGACCATAGAGAAATGGACGGGGAAGTCACAAATAACGAGCAGCAGGAGAACCAAACATCCAGAACCACCCCGACTCAGCAGAACCACTCAAACATCTCGCCTTCTTCAGCTGGGCGACATCATACTCATGATCATCAGTCAAAGGCATACCATGATACATCTGAATCTCATCTCTAGTCACATGAGGTAATGCCAAAAGAGTAATCAGACCGCCAAAACCAATCCGCCCAGCCTTCTTGGGAGATTTCTTCAAAGTCTCAATGAAAAGCTCCACCCAATCAGGCACTACTGGCTGCGTAGGAATCAGACACCACAATAAGCGAGCATCATGAAGAGGAACCTTATTCACCTCACCCTTACCCAAAAATGTCATAGCAAGCACCTTATGGCAAAGGCGAATACAAGGGTGCGGGATCTTGTAGTTGTACTCTCCACTCTGGTTGTTAAACTGGCATCCAGTAATAGCAAACCAGAAATCAAAGAAATCCTGACCTGCTGGCAAAGAATCCCACCCCTCAGTAGGCGGAGCGGTGATACCAAACAACCCTCTAATCTGGTGCTTACTCACCATACAGGGCTTACCACAAGCCCGGAAAGAAAGCACATCGCCATTAATAATAAGCAATGTAGATAGAAACTCAAGCACAAGACCTCGGTAAGTCACTACAGACAGCTGCATCAAGCCCCCTAGACCACCCTGCACAAGCATATGCTGGGTACAGTCTAACATCCCGAGTGCACTCAGAGTCGGAGCATGGAAGAACTTGGTAAAAATAATATCCCTATCTTTCAAAGCATCCCAAATCTTCTTCTGTCCCTTAGTAAGATCCCTCACTCGATGCGACATAATGTAGTGAAAATAATCGAGTATAGAAGAGGAAGTTACCAATTGACGAAACCGAGTGAACCCTCTGTCGATGAACCGCGGGTGCGGGTGTACGGGCCGCGGGTGCGGAATAAGGACAGAATGGGGCGGAGACTGCTGGAACAGACCCGCGGGCGCGGGTGTACGGGCCGCGGTCGCAGGCGCGAACCAGAGATCGAGCCGGAACAAAGAGTACCCGCGGGGGCGGGTTGGAATTCCGCGGTCGCGGGTCTGGAGAATGCGCAGATCTGCGACTTTCACGAGCTGTGACGGCGACGACCTTCGAGCGGCTCCGGGTTGTTTGGCGATGGCGGCGCAAGAGGAGCCGATGATGGGGCCGATGACAATAGCAGAGCGGTGGTGCGGGTGCTGCGACGGCGTCACACTTGTCGGCCCAGATCTAGGTCTGAGAGACCCGACAGCAAACGCAAGCGAGAGAGAGAGGTGGGGCCGACGGCGGCGCAAGAGGGCGAGGGCGAAGCCGACGGTGGTGGAAAGTAGGGCCGGCTGCTTTTGTGGAAGAATGGGGATGATGGTGGAAGAGTGGTAGAGGAGCCATCCGCGACTTTTAGGTCGCGGGATGGGTTTTTTTTTTCTGAGCAACACACCCGCGATCGCGGGTAGGAACCCGCGGTCGCGGTTCTAGTACCTGTACGTCTGGATCTTCTGTTTTCGAAACGCGACCGCAGTTGCGCACCCCGCGGGCGCGATTCTACCACAGAATGTTCTTTCGAACCTAGTACCTGCATGTTAGCCCGGAAAAATTTATTTTGACTTTCAACTAGAATCTCAAATTCGGGTTGCCTCCCGAGAAGCGCCTTTGGTTAGCGTCGATGGCTCGACGTACTCATGATCGGACATCGTCAATGACCTGAGGAATCTATCAAATATCTGTGAACAACTCTCATGCAAACATACATAACCCAAAGATGAATTGAAAGTGAATAATATATCATTAAGGCACCGTTTCAACTTATCAAAGTAGCTAGAGAAGTTATGATCAGATTGATTAGGATGGAACCAATTTGGAGTATTAGGTGGTTTTTCAAAGTATTCATCAAAAGAGACAAATTCAATTTTAGCACTATCACCTATTTTAGGACTATTAAGCGAGATCTCATTAGACAATCTATCATGCTCAAAACCTATGTCAGCAACCAAAGGACAATCAATGGAAAATAGGGGAGAAGAGGAAAGGATACAGGGATCGTGATTGATCACAACCGAGGGTTCCACCGTAAGAGACATAGACATCTCTTCAGGCGGAAGGGAAACCTCCAAAGCATCGTCAGGCTCCTCTTTCGTGACACAATCAGGATCATCCATCTCATCATCCCATATAGAGTATTGGAGTGCTTCTAGAAGACGTGGATTTGGTTTCTGGGGAACCAAAGGAAGAAGGTTCGGCTTCTCATGTACATCATCGTCGACAACAGAAGATCCGCGCTCGCGGAAAGTGGGCCGCGGTCGCGGATCGTCGACAGAAACTGAGATTTCGGCCTCCACACACCCGCGGTCGCGGGTTGGTGATCCGCGGTTGCGGGTCGGCTCTTCTTGGATTTTCACCGCTTTTGCGTAAAATACGCGGGCGCGGCATGGTGGACGCGGTCGCGGATCATCCGCTGAGTAATCAACGTGAGCCTCTGTAGGGATTCCGCGGGCGCGGTCAGCCTGACGCGGTCGCGGAATAGCAACAGGAGCGTCATTCGTTACGCCCAACTCTTGTCCACTCCGTAATGGCATAGCACTTACATTCACTAGTGCTCGAGGAGTAATATTGATCTTGTCGGAAATCTCCCTCATTCTCATCTCGATAGCCAAGTTCATCTCTTGGAGTTTCCTATCAAATAGCTCATTCATCTCCTCCAATTTCCTAGAACGAGATTCTTCAGCTGATGGCTCATCAGGACAAGAGGGTGTTGTGCTTCTACTCTTCTCAGCAAAGTTCTCCACTATTCTGAAGACTTCCTAGGGGGCTTTGTCTAGATAAGAGCCTCCACATGAAGCGTTCACTAATCTGCTGTGATAATAGCACATGCCAAACATGATGTACTCAATAAGATCGTGATCTGTGAACCCATGGCCTGGATAACTAGAAACGAGCCTTTTGTAGCGATCAAGATAATCGTACAAGCTCTCCCCGTCATGTTGTTGAAGAGTGGCGATGTTCCTCTTAATAGTTGCCCTTACTGGAATAGGGAAGTACTTGTCCATGAATGCAACCCTCAACTGACTCCATGTTGTGATCCGCTGAGAGTGAGGATTGTTTAATATTGAGAAGTACCACTCCTTGGCTGATTCGATCAAAGAGAATGGAAAAGCTCGCATCTTGATTTGATCCTCAGTGACCTTAGCAGGCTTTATGCATAGACAGACATGATCAAACTCTGTAAGGTGCTTAACCACATTGTCATCAGGCGACCCACTGAATCGAGGTAAAAGAACAATCAGACTGGGTTTCAACACAAAGTCCACCCCTTCAGCTAGCGCAGGGTACTCAACAACTATCCTGTCTCCTAAAAACAACGACAGCACTTGGAAAATAATCAGTAGCAAAGGTGTGGACCGTAAGATAGGTCCACACAATAGTCAATAAAAATACTAATACTAGAATGAAACCAAAGTTCCCCGGCAACGGCGCCAAAATTTGACTCGGGCAAAATCGTTGTATCCAAAGTCAAAGATAAATTAACCCAAACTACAAACAAAGTATAGTAAGCAAGTAAGGGGTCGAACCCAAGAGAACTATGGCTTCTAGTATTAATAAATCTATCAACTAAAGATATGGGGGGAAATCAAAGAGATATCTAAACTAACCTAGGAAACAAATAACAAACAAATAAACAAACATGCAAATATGGGAAACAAGTGATAAGGAGACAAGTTCATTCAAAAGATCCACTCATGATATAATCCCTCAATCATAGATTCATCCATTGATTTCATTTACACCTATGGTTAATTCCTATCCTGATCATTAACAATCGCAAGTCCACGGTCCAAGCAATTCTATAACCCTAGGCAAGGACGCTTAACCTAGAATTAGCATAGAGAACAAGGATATGCAGGATATAATATCAAACAATCAAGCTACGAGTCAATTGTAAGATAAAACAATCAATTCTCTTCTTAATCCTAGTTGCATAGACAACAGGTCTAGGTTAAGTTGTTTTCACAGATTAGTTTTGTACACGGTCCAAACCTAATCAAACAGTAGAAAGCTAATCAATTCAATAGGGTCTCGACTCCTAGAGAAACAATCAACAATCATAAGATGAAGCACAAGAGAATCAATATTAACCAAAGGATAGAAATCAATTACCAAAATCTCACGAGTTCATAATCAGAGCTTCTCCCTTGAACAAACCCAAGGAGACTAGCTCTCCATAACTAAAGAAGAATTGAAAACCTAACTATGAATTATGAGTTATCAGTTATGAGTTATCCTCAAAATACAACCTAAAAACCCTATAAATAGTCTCGGAAAAACAATATCCGAAAATACGAAAAAGATATAAAGATAAAAGGAAACAAGATAAACACGCGGAAAAATCCGCTGGGCGCCACCCGCGATCGCGGGTCACCAACCCGCAGTCGCGGGTCAGGCGATTTTCCAACCTTTGTCTTCGCTGCTTCTACCGCGCCCGCGGCTTGGTCACCCGCGGTCGCGGCCTTCACTTCAAATCTTCTCCGAGTCTCTGTAAGGATTCCGCGGTCGCGCCAAGGACTCCGCACCCGCGATTCTTCTGCAGACGACTAATCTTCACAAAATCTTCACTTTATCAACTTCGGTGTCTTCGGCCTGGATCTAACAAATATGCCTAAAAGCTAGCCTAAAACACTCAAAAACATCCTAAAAACTACCAAGATAAGGCATACAAAATAGGCCGAATCAATATGTTTGGTGTTTGATGTTTTAAGGCTTTAAGCGACTGCGAGGGGTGAAACCCAACTCGAGCGCGCCTACACGCATCGCGCGCGTTAATGGACAACCCCAAGCGAAAAACGGCAAATTGGCGATTTTTCCCTAACGATATGTTTGGTGTTTGATGTTTTAAGGCTTTAAGCGACTGCGAGGGATGAAACCCAGCTCGAGCGCGCCTACGCGCATCGCGCGCATTAGCGTACCACCCCAAGCGAAAAATGGCAACTTGGCGATTTTCCCTAACGATATGTTTGGTGTTTAATGTTTTAAGGCTTTAAGCGACTGCGAGGGGTGAAACCCAGCTCAAGCGCACCTACGCGCATCGCGCGCGTTACCGGACCACCCCAAGCGAAAAACGGCAACTTGGAGATTTTCCCTAACGATATGTTTGGTGTTTGATGTTTTAAGGCTTTAAGCGACTGAGAGGGGTGAAACCCAGCTCGAGCGCGCCTACGCGCATCGCACGCGTTAGCGGACAACCCCAAACGAAAGACGGCAACTTGGCGATTTTCCCTAACGATGCGTTTGGTGTTTGATGTTTTAAGGCTTTAAGCGACTGCGAGGGGTGAAACCCAACTCGAGTGCGCCTACGCGCATCACACGCGTTAGCGGACAACCCCAAGCGAAAGACGGCAACTTGGCAATTTTCCCTAACGATGCGTTTGGTGTTTGATGTTTTAAGGCTTTAAGCGACTGCGAGGGGTGCAACCCAGTTCGAGCGCGCCTACGCGCATCGTGCGCGTTAGCGGACAACCCCAAGTGAAAAACGGCAACATGGCAATTTTCCCTAACGATATGTTTGGTGTTTGATGTTTTAAGGCTTTAAGCGACTGCGAGGGGTGAAACCCAGCTCGAGCGCGCCTACGCGCATCGCGCGCGTTAACGGACCACCCTAAGCAAAAAACGACAACTTGGCGATTTTCCCTAACGATATGTTTGGTGTTTAATGTTTTAAGGCTTTAAGCGACTGCGAGGGGTGAAACCCAGCTCGAGCGCATCTATGCGCATCGCGCACGTTAGCGGACAACCCCAAGCGAAAGACGGCAACTTGGCGATTTTCCCTAACAATGCCTTTGGTGTTTGATGTTTTAAGGCTTTAAGCGACTGCGAGGGGTGAAACCCAACTCGAGCGCGCCTACGCGCATCGCGCGCGTTAGCTGACAACCTTAAGCGAAAAACGGCAACTTGGCGATTTTCCCTAACGATATATATTTATTATATATTTTTTTGACAGTGTAGGATAGCTGTTCCATCGTATTCATATGGGAACTCGTGAATTACAGACTCAGCGCGCGACAATCGTCACGGTGACTGAATTAGCTATTACACATAATACTTCTTGAGGCGTGCCTCATTCCATGTTTTGGCTAGAGTTTGCCCTAGTTCTGGATCCGTTAGTTTAAAGGCCCCTAGCACGACCTCTTTGGAGAGAAGGTACGGGCCGTCCCACTTCGCGTCGAGCTTACTGCCCTCAGTCCTTCGCCCTCCTTTAGCCCGCATGGTTTGATTCTCTTGTTGTTGTAGCCCGCGGTTCTCCTCTTGTACTCGATGGATCGCAGCTCTGCTGCCTCTCGACGCTCATCGCACATATACATTTCCACCTTGAGAGCCTCATCGTTGGTGACTGGTCGTATCCCGCGACTCTTTCTGTGGGTAACATGGACTCGATGGGTACTACGGCGTCGCTGCCGTAGGCCATCGTGAATGGTGTTCCCCTTGTGGCCCTGTGCGAGCTGGTGCGATTTGTCCATAGAACCAGCGGCAAGAGCTCAGCCCAACGGCCTTGAACGCCATCCAACCTACGCCTGAGGTCGTTGAGTATCCTCGCGTTGACGTTTTTCACCAGTCCGTTGGATTGAGGGTGCGCAACCGATGAAAACTTTAGCTCAATGTTCAGGCTCGCACCGAAATCGCGAGTCTCTTCGCTGTCGAACTACGGCCCGTGGTCTGTCATTATCGCGATCGGAACGCCGAAACGACATACCACGTGTTTCCAGAGAACGCCGCAGACTTTCGCGCTTGTGATCCGGGCCATGGTGTAATAATCGACCTGGACAAGGATGAACTGCACCTGTCCGGCGGGAGAGCAGAGCTCATCTTGGTCAGTGTGTCGGCCTTGGCATTGGCCGCACGAGGTATTGTTTCGATGGAGAACGTCTCGAGGCAGGCAATCAGCGCGTTGACCTTGGCGCGATATTGAGGCAGAAATCCCGTGGTGCATTCATATTGGCCGCCGACCTGCCGCACGACGAGCTCGGAATCTGTGAACACTCTTATTCTCCGCGCGCCCACTAACAAGGCCATTTCGATACCCGCAATCATAGCCTCATACTCGGCTTCATTGTTAGTTGCCTCGAAGCCAAAATTGAGGGCGTGTTCTGACGCGTAAGAAGGCCCCTCAAGGACCACCCCATTACCCGACCCCAGGTCGCTATGCGAGCCGTCGACGAAAACTTTCCACTCGTCGGGGCTTTCATCCGTGTCGGGGAAGGTGACCTCTACCACAAAGTCGGCTAGAGCCTGTGCGTTGATCGCGGTTCGCAGATGGTACGAGATGCCAAACTCGGACAACTCGACCGCCCACTTGGTCATCCTTCCTGACAACGCGGGCTGATGTAGAATTTGGCGTAGAGGCAGGTCCGAGAGGACCTGGATGGGGTGCGCTTGGAAGTAAGGGCGCAACTTTCTCGCTGCCACCACAACAGCCAGAGACATTTTCTCCGCGGGTGAATATCACTGTTCCGCCGGCTGAAGCACCCTGCTGGCGAAATAGACAGGGTAGCTGAAATCGCGGGTGAGTACCGCGCTGACAGTATGCTGGCTCACTACGATGTATCGCTGTAGATCCTCCCCCGGAACGGGCGGTGAGAGCGTTGGGAGACTGGCGAGGTAGATCTTTAGAGCTTTGAACGCGCTCTCCATCTCCTCCGTCCAGGTGAAGGTGGTGGTGCTCTTTAAGCAAGAGAAGAAAGGCAGAGCGCGGTCTGACAACCTGGAGCAAAAGTGTCCCCGACATTTACCGCGCCTGCCAATCGTTGGACCTCATTGCGCGAAGTTGGTGAGCGTAGATCCACCACCGCGGCCACTTTGGCGGGGTTGACGTCTATTCCCCGCACACTGATCATAAAACCAAGGAATTTCCCCGATTTTACCCCGAAGACACACTTCTCTGGGTTCAAGCTCATCCGGTGAGCGTGCAGGGTTTGAAAAACCACAGCCAGATCGGCAAGATGCTCCTGCGGGCTGTGGCTCTTGACCACAATGTCGTCTACGTATGCCGAGATGCTTCGCTTCAACTGCCTCCGGAAGACATGATCCACCAGACGTTGGAAAGAGGCACCCGCGTTCTTCAAGCCGAAAGGCATCACCCTGTAACAGAAAGTTCCGCGTTGAGTAATGAACGTAGTGGATTACTGATCCAGAGGATCCATTGCGATCTGGTTGTAGCCAGAGTATGCGTCGAGGAAACTCAGCGCGCTATGGCCTGCCGTGCAATCGACCAGGTCATCAATGGCAGGTAGGGGGTAGCTGTCCTTGGGGCAGGCTTTGTTGAGGTTTTTGAAGTCGACACACATGCGCCACTTGCCGTTGGACTTCTTCACCAGAACAACGTTGGAGAGCCAAGTAGGGTACTTGACTTCTGGTATGAAGTTAGCGCGTAGGAGCTTCTCGACCTCTGCGTTTGCCGCGCTGGCGCGTTCCTCATTGGTCTTTCGGCGTCTTTGACAGACGGGTCTAGACCCTGGGCTTATCCGAAGCGGAGAGCAACTTCGGGAGGAACGCCTTTTAGGTCTGTTGCCGTCCACGCGAACACATCGCGAGAGCGGGCCAGAAGCCCTTGGAGGCTTTCAGCATCCTCTCCGGTCATGCAGTCCCCTACGAACAACTGCTCGGTCGCGTCGGGAAAAGGGGCAATAGCGACCTTCTCATAGTCCCCGAGAGACTCGCGATCGCGCTCCTGTCTCACATCCAACTCCGCGCCGGGACCGCCCGTGATGGCATACGCGGCCGGTCTAGTGCGGGTTGATGCCTCATAGCACTTTCGTGCTTCGATTTGCTTGCCATGGGCGACGCCCACCCGGTCCTCGACCGGGAATTTCAGGACCAAATGATAGATGGACGCGACGGCCTGGAACTTTATTGGGGACGTACGGCCCATTATCGCGTTGTAGATGGAAGGAAACCAAACGATGGTGAACTCGATCGGCTCTGTTCGGCGGGCGCCCTGGCCGTCTTCCAATGTCATGTCCAAGGTGACCTGTCCTGCAACGTCGACCTCGTTATCCGAAAAGCAAGTGAGCTTTCCGGCGTAAGGCAGGAGCATGGACGGCGAGATGCCGAGCTGGGCGAACGCATCATAATACAAAATATCCACGGAGGCCCCCGTGTCCACCATGATCCGCTTGACAATCTTGGTGGCGATCACCGCGTGCACGACCAATGGATCTGCGTGAGGGGTAATGAGCTCGCGGGAGTCACACCGCTGGAAGGTGATATCAACGTGAAGGGCGCCAGCCGCTCCCAGGCTATTGATAGCACCACCGGAAGTCGAAGCACGAACGTAGCTCTTCCTCTCCCCGCCGCTAGATCCCCCGAGGGTGGACCCCCCCACGATGGTGTTGACGTAGATGTTGGGGTCGTTTGGGTTGGCCCGTCCTCTTACCGGCGCAGCACCAGCCAAAGCATGGGCTAGTGCCGGCTGGCCGCCATTGTTCTGTGGTCCGAGCTCAGTGGTGTTGGCTCCGGTATACGGGTCGCTGTTGTTCCGTGTTATTGGTCTTGATTTGCATGATTATTGCTTGAGGACAAGCAAGTCTAAGTATGGGGTGTTTTGATGTCCGCGTTTTAGGTAGGTTTCTAGGGTCTAGATAGGGGACATTCCAAACCAAGGCCCCTGTACTTGTACGTTTTTTCCTATTGGCCCCCCTACCTAGAAATGTTCAATCAAACCCCTGTACCGCCCCCGGATTTTCCTATCGAGCACAAATTGCATACGTGGCCAAGCGCGTCTATGCACTTCCGTGCTTGGGCGAGTTAGCTATTATCCCATCAATGACATGGCAAATACGTGGCAAATTCCCTTTATATTGGAAATAAGACCGTTGTGAAATTCCCAACCCTATTTCTTGCTTTCTCACTCTCGTTCTCGATCTCTGCCTTCTCCTTCCCTATCTCTGGCATTCTCAATCTCGATTTCTCACTTCTCACTTAGTCTCCTTCACGTCGAGTATCATGAAGCATTCAGGTTCGACTGTATCGGGCAACGGGAGCTCGAATCCGTACGTGGGAATGACCGAAGGGGCCGAAGGTGTCATCCCAGTTTGCAGGTGTGGTGAGGTCGCAACCATGAAAATCTCAAGAACTGTGGCCAATCCGGGAAGACGATTCTATAGCTGTTCTAATTATTGGGTAAGAATTTTTCTAGGGTTAAATCCGCGAATTTGAATTTGGATCTAGGCTCAAGAATTTTTCTAGGTTTTTTTTGTGATGAATTAGGATCGGCTAAATCCGAGAACGTTGAGGTAATTTGTGCTTTTGTGGTAATCTGATTGTTTGAAATAGGGTTAATTGTTGGACAAACTAGGGTTAATTGATCGAACATTGTGGTAATCTGTTGGTGTATTGATTTTATGGTTTTGCAGAGAAACAAAAGCTGCGGTTTTTTTAGGTGGGTTGATCCACCTCTAGCAGATGAAGTGAAAAATGTAATTTCGGGGCTTGTGAAGGAGAAGGAAGAAGAGAGGGACAAGGCAAAACACAGGGCAAATGTTTTGCTTGGACTTGTAATTGTTGTTGGAGTTTTACATGTTTTGAAGTCTGTGGTCAATTAGGAATGAGTGGAAGTTGTAGTTGTTTGATGGAAGTTGTAGTTGTGCTGAAGTTGTGTATTGACTTGGTGTAGTTGTTAAGCTAAATATGTGAACTTGGTTGTGCCTTTTGTAGTGATGTTTGTTGTGACTGAATTTGTGCCTAAGTGCCTATTGTAGCTCGTGTGGTGTTATTGGTGGAATGAAGCTTCTGTATTTGCTGCAATTTGTTTCATTTTGCTGGAATTAAGCATGTGTATTTGCTGGATGTTGGTACTTAATTTTTGTTTGCTGTTATCATTTTGCTGGATGTTAGTTTATTTCTGAATTCACATGACAAGGTTTGGAACTAAAATCACAGATTCACAGATTTTGGAACAACCAAGATCACATAATTCACTCAAAGCACAGAATTGACAGAGTTTGGAACAACCAAGATCACATATTCACTCAAAGCACAAAATTGACAGAGTTTGGAACAACCAAGATCACATAATTCACTCAAAGCACAGAATTGACAGAGTTTGGAACAACCAAGATCACATAATTCACTCAAAGCATAGAATTTTGCTGTTTTCATCCAGCTGAATTCACAAAGTTTCATTGAAATCACAGAATTTCATTCAAGCATCACAGAGCTTGCTGTTTTCTTGGACAAAAGCAACAACGATGAAGCTTCACAATCACAGTAAACAAAAATACCAAGTTTGTTATTTTCTTGGACAAAATCAACAACAATGAAGCTTCACAAACAGAGTACACCAAATAACCAAGTTTGCTGTTTTCTTGGACAAACCATAACCAAAAAGTTACATCACCAATCCATTTCACCCCTGTGGCCTGCTTGAGCTTGTTTGACTTGAAAATGGGACTTGAGTTGTACTAGCAACTGGATCACCCCTCCCTCTCCCTCTTTGTACTTGTGACCTTGTGACTGCAGGTTTTCCCTTCCACTTGAGACCTTTCTTTTTCAGTGGAAAAGACACATTCTCTCGAGCATCTCTAATAGGATTTGGGGCACTCAACACCCTGGATGAAGGCATTCCTGGCTGCAAAATGATAGCAACAATTAGAGACCTAAACTTTGTAAAATATCAGAGACATTAGTTAACAAACTAACATTTAGTATTGTGACACCAGTGTCAGGGTTGGTGTAGATTCCCATCCCTATCACTCTTCCACTTCTTGTAGCACGCCCTGACAAATTTCCTTGTGAATGAGCTTGAGTTCCTGCATTTGCTAACCCCTTAAACCAACAAAATCCAAGACTCGGAATTTTTTCTATAGATTTTATAAGACAGTTAGATTTTATAAGACATCAAACCTGGCCTCTTCCTCTTGTAGGTTGCCTTGGTGGTATTGGTGCACTAGCCTGACTTAGTGGTATTGGTGCACTAGCCTGGCTTGGTGGTCTGGGTGCACTAGCCTGGCTTGGTGGTCTTGCAACATTAGCATGACTTGGTGGCCTTGGCGCCTGGCTTGGTGGCCTTGGAACATTAGCCTCCCTTGGTGGTCTTGGAGCCTGACTTGATGCTCCTGTGGCCTAATATTACAACATGAATGAAACAAATTAATCCAAGTCATTCTATTATGCAAACAAGAATGGAAAATTAAGTACAAACCTCTTCCCTAGGTCTTTTCCTGGAAGACCTTGCACCAGCAGCACTTGAAGCACCAGAGTTGGGGCAATTTTTCTTGTTGTGTCCTTCCATCCTACAAATGGAACAAGTCATAACTCTCCCTCTTCTGGACATCTTGCCAAGCTTCTTTGGTTCATCCCTTGGCTTTCTTCTATTTGTCTTTCTCCTCCCTCTTCTCTTTCTCATTGGAGGAGGCTCAATTGCTTGATGCTCAGACTGTGGCCAAAGCTTCATCCCCATAACTGGTTCTATAGGAATGGCATATGCTTTCAGATAGGTGAACTTCTTGTGCCAGTGACAGACATGGTCATCAGGGTTAATTTGGAGTTGGTTCATGGCACATATTGCATGTGCACATGGAATTCCTCTTAGCTGCCATGACCTACAACTACAAGTGTTGGCATTCAAGTCAACAATGTGGCCATACTCACCATCCTGGACTTCAAAACCCCTAGCTCCATTCCATGTCAAGTTGCATTCCATTGCCCTCAGTTTGTTTCTCTCAAGCTTATGCAAAGCCATTGGTGCTATCTCACATATCCAGCCCCTTGAAAATGCATTCATCTTAGTGATTCTATTCATCACTTGCCTCCTAATTTCCTCAAGCATAGAGATTATGGGCTTGTATCTGGCAGCCTTTATCCAACTATTAAATGTTTCACACATATTGTTTTCCACACTATCACATTGTATGCTAGTCTTGATAAAAGCCTTGCAAAAATTCTCTTTCCCATAAGCTAGAAAGTCATCTATAATACCACTACCTAACCTGTCTAGCCCATCAAGATTGTCCCTCAATTGCACCTGGAAGGTGGACCAGCAACATGACCAAAATTTCTTTCTCTTCTCAGTTCCTTTCCACTCCTTAGCCCAGTTGGCATAAATGTGTCTTGCACATAGCCTGTGCTCTGCCTCGGGTAGAACTTCTGTAATGGCAGCCCTAATACCCTGCAAAATTCAAAGACACAACAAATTAGTGATTCATAAATAGGAAATGGAAGTGAAATTAACTGAAGTGAAACAAACTTTGCAAATTTGAATTGAAATAAACTGACCAAATGCATGTCACTCATCATGGTCAGTCCATCTCCCATTCCAAGGTCTAAGTCAGCTTGTAGAGCCCTCAAGAACCTTGTCCAATTCAAAGTTGTCTCACTTTGGGTCACCTCCCATGCAATTGGATACATTTGACCATTACCATCTTTTCCAACTGCCACAAAGAGTTGTCCCTCCACAGCTCCTCTTAAAAAGCAACCATCCACCCCTATTATCCTCCTACAACCAGGTTTCCATCTTTCTTTCAAAGCTCTGAAGCACGTGTACAACCTCCTGAACACCTCTTTTCCAGGCTCAGACTCCTTGTCAACCACCACAAAACATGTGGAGCCTGGATTAGATCTGTTTATCTCATCCACATAATCATGCAACTTTGCATACTCAGCTCTGTAATCACCCACATTCTTCCCTAGGATCCTTTGCTTTGCCCTCCTACATGTGGATATCCCAACATACAGCTTGAACTCCTTCTTGCAAAAGTCTTGAATCTGCCAAAGCTTAAGGGATGGTTGGGATACAATTCTGTCCTCCAATTTCTTTGCAAGAAATTTTGAGCTGCATAATCTGTTATTGCTGTACCTCCTACATGAGTGTGTGGCCCAATAAGTCTTCACCATAAAATTTTTGCTAGCTGCATCATGGCTTGCACGAATTGTCCACTTGCACCCTGGATGTTGGCACTTAGCAACCACCCTTTTCCTCTCATTGGGCTTCAGTTTAAGCCTGACACCCCTATGCACAGCATATTTTGCCACAGCTTCCCTGAACTCTTCAACACTCTCAAAGATCATTCCCACTTCCCATATTGGGTATTCACACTCAAGCCTATACACCACATGCTTGCTCTTCCTTCTCTTTAACTCTATTCCATCACCTTGCTCATCCCCAGAATCAATACTCTCTAAGCTGTAGTCAGATTCAAAGCCATAATAGGGATCATCACCTCCTATTTTCCCTCTATAATCAGTCCCCTTCCCATTCCAATCTTCATATCCCTCATCATTTCCAACCTCTCCCATAGCCATCTGAATATGGCCCATCCTTTCCTTGTGCACCCTCTGCCTAGCCCTAAGTTCTCTAGCAACAGCCCTCACCTCCCTCAATTCATCATCAACATCACTATTATCTGTCAAGTGAAATGAAAGATCCTCACTTTCAGTACTCTCATCACTCCCACCAGTGTAGGACTCATCATCACTTTCAGCTTCATCCACTTCACCCTCATTCCTATTTTCTGTATTTGGAGGAGGTTGAGCTTCATCCCCTTCAACCTCATTCTCATCAGCTCCTCCAACTCTCACCTCTTCCTCATCCACATCATCAAGCCCAACAGCATCCAAATCATCAAAATCATCTCCACCAGCAGCATCCAAATCATCTCCTCCAACATTCACTTCATCCACAACCACTGGATCTGTTGGGGTTAGGCCCTTTGGAAGACTTTGCAAGTATTCATCCATATCAATTTCCACTTGTGAAATGGTGGGTTCATTGATCTCATGCTCAACATAAAAATCCAACTCAGTCCCATCCTCAACTTCTTCCACAATTTGCATTAGCACAGTATCTGACAATAGCCTAAATCTGTTATCCTTTTTCCCCTTGTAAAATAATGCTTTATATCCAGTGTACCCTAAGACCTTGATAGAGATTCCTAGATCGGGCATACTAAACATATCACTATCAATCCCTGTAGTGTAAGCTAGAGGGAAGCTAGTCCTATACTCATCTTCACTCACAAATGAACCCCCATGATGCCAAGCAACACTTAGCATTTTAGATGCCATTCTTGGAAAAACAAAGAAGCTAAAAAACCTAAACAAAACATATGTAATACCATTTGTAATAACCAAGCAACAACCAAGCAACAGCCAAGCAACAGCCAAGAAACAACAAAGCAACTGTAATACCAAGCTCACTAACCCTGAAAAAACATCTGTTATACCAAGCCTAAACCAAGCAACAACCAAGCAACTTGCATAAGCTCAGAATATGACTAAACCTAAAAATTGAAGCTCAAAATTTCACTAACCCAAAACAAACAAACAACAAACAAGCTCACAATTTCACTAACCTAAGCAACTTGCACAAGCTCAGACTTTTAACAACCAACCAACCCTAAATCGACTCACATTTATAAATCAAACCACAGATTGAGTTACTCCACAAAATGGGTACTCTTTTTAGCCAAAATCAACAACCTGTGTCATCGGAACACTAGAAATCAAACCACAATATGAGATTTTGCAAGTTCGAAACAAAACCCTAAATCAATCTCTCATACCTGATCTCGACAGCAAGAACTATGGCCACCTTCTCCTTGCGCATTCAGCTGGAGCTTTGAGAGGGGCCGACGTTCCCAGAATCGAGCTCCTACGCCGCCGATTGCAGTTATCCCCTTCGATTCCACGTTCTCGCGGGCTTCTCTCTTCTCTCTCGAGCCAGCTTCCCACCAAAACGCGAAATGAAGAAGCTTTCACCCTAGCATTCAAGTTTCTTTATTTTATCAAAATAACGACTTTATGAATCTGATATAACATATGGTTTCAATTTAAATAATGTTACATTGGCAGGTGGAAGGTTTCAATTTAATAACGACGTGGCATGGGTTTTTTCTCATCTATGTCACACGTGGAAATTTGGTTGGCGTTTAAGTCACACGTGGCCGCGCGTCGCACTCACGCAACGGAGAGAATTAAATGAAGGGTCCAATAGGCAAAATTCTGTGTAGTATAGGGGTTTGATTGAACATTTCTAGGTAGGGGGGGCCAATAGGAAAAAACGTACAAGTACAGGGGTCTACTGATGTATTCTGCCGTCTAGATAGGTTAGTTTGAGTTGTGTTTTGTGCTTGAGTCTTGTGTTTTTGAGTCTTTTTGCATGAGTTTTCGTATTTCCTTGAGATTCGGAAACTACGCATACTTGTGTCGTTTTGTAGGTGTTTTGAAACTTGAAGACGAGTTTGGAGCAAGGCTAAGAGATGATGGACAAGCTAGGAGGAAGATTTCGAGTAGATAAGCTAAAAAGAAGAGCTAAAGAGAAGCCAAAGCAAGAGGAAAAGTGAAGGAAAAAGTCCCAGGATCGAGCCATAGGGGGGTCGAGCTCGAGCCAGATCAACAACTTGGAGCCCAATGAAAACAAGTCTCAGGATCGACCCTGAGGGGGGTCGAGATCGACCCTACTTGGGTCGAGCTCAGCGACCGACTTCCCTCATTTCCGGATTTGCTTGTTGAATTTCCTAGTTTGTATTTTAGGAAGGTTGTTTCTTTGTGTTTCCTAGTTAGATTAGGACTCCTTTTCTTCTATAAAAGGAGGTTGAACCTTTAGTTTTTAATTGTCAATTAATCAATCAAGAGTTGGAGAGCTAGGAAGAAGACTTGGAGAGCAAGTTTGAGAATTTGTAAGATTGATCTTTTGTTTAATTTGAATTCTAGTTTGGTTTTGATGATGTCTTCCTCTTCTTCTTCCTTGTTCTTGTTTGCTATGTGTGAGTAGTCTTCCTAAATTCTAGGGTTGGGCAAAAACCCAACACAATCATGCATGTTTAAAAACTTGAATTCATGACTTGAATGCTTAAGGATCATATCTAATCTATCTTGTGCTTAATCCTTAATGAAAGTTGAGGCATGTCTTGTAATTGACTATAGCGAAAGTGAAAAGTTAGTTGCTTGATTATATCTCATAGGATTATTTGCGAAAGTTGATATTCCTAGGTTGAAGGATAGGTAGAAAGTTGTTTGATTTGCGAAAGTTGGTTGAATAACTTGAATTGTTTGCGAAAGTTAACTTTTCTATGATCTAGATGGCATGATAGTTGTGAATTCTTGTTGAAAGCATGTATGGTTGTTGTTGTGGTAGCCCTAGCCCTAGGATTTGCCTTTTATATTGATTGAAATTCGTGTTTTTGCTTTGATCCCGACTCCCTAAGTCGTGCTCGAACCGTTGCTTGTGTGTTTTGTGTGCTTTCGTGATAACTTGATCTCAGGATCGACCCCCTTAGGGTCGAGATCGACCCTCCTCAGGTCGATCCTGACTCTGTTCGTTTGTATTTTCCTTTGCTTTCGTAGTTTATCGACTAATCTTAGCACTATTCTCACTCCCGTGGACGATCCTGACTTCGCTATACTCAGCGGGGTCTTGACTACAAATTTATTTGTTCAAGAAACCCTTCAACAAATTGGCGCCGTTGCCGGGGAGTGTGCAATAGTGCCGAGTTTAGTTGATATTTGGGTTTGGGAATAGCCCATACCCCTTGTGTGTTACTGATTCGTTTTCCCGTGTTTGTGATTGCAGGTGTATGCCCTCTAGTTCACGAAGGAAAATCGACTATTTTCCCTTTGATCCTGAAATAGAGAGAACCCTTCATCGCAGGCTCCGAGAACGAAAAGCAATGGCCGACGCTGAGGCTCTTGCTCAACAAATGGAACAACTCCGCGCTCAGATGGAGCGCATGCAAATGGAACGTGCTGCTCAAGATGCTGTTTTGCATCGAGAAAGAGAGGCTGCTGCCCGAGAGAGAGAGGCTGCTGCCCGTCTCCAACAACAACTAGATGCTATTCCGAGGAACGCTAAGCAATACATGCATCCGGAGCTTAGAGTTCCCGAGTCCGCTATTGTGCTCCCGGCAATTGAGCGTGCCTTTGAGATCAAGTCCCACTTCATCACTCTCATCAAGAGGTCTCAATATGAAGGCAAGACATCCGAATGCCCTATGGAGCACATCAAAAATTTCACCGATCATTGTGACACCATCGCCGCCGATGGCTTGTCACTTGAATATGTGCTCCTCAAGGCGTTCAAGTGGTCTCTAACCGGGAAGGCACTTCATTGGCTCGAAAGTTTACCCGCTAGGTCCATCACTACGTGGAAGGCTTTGCACAACTTGTTCATGACAAAGTTCTTTCCACCGGCCAAGACTACCGAGCTAAGGAAGCGCATCACTTCTTATCACCAACTTCCTAACGAGACTTTTGTTGAGACTTGGGAGAGATTCAAAGAGCTTCTTCGGCAATGTCCTACCCATGGACAACCTCCTTATGTTCTTCAAGAGATATTCTTCCAAGGGATCAATGCCGCCACAAAGGACCGCATCAATCTTCACACCGATTGAGGTTTCATTGAGATGGATCCCAATGAGGCGTGGGCTCTATTGGACAAACTAACCAACTATGATGCCATGTATGGGACCCAACAACCCATCCGGATTCAAACAAAGAAGCTTTATGATCCGAATAGCGAGCCAATTGATCAAGATGTGAAGTTCCAATTTATGCAAGATAAAATCAACCGGCTCGAGAAGCAAGTGAGTTACTACAAGTCCGTTGCCCCAACTTGTCAAGAATGTGGTTCTCAATCTCATACCACCGCTTCTTGTACAAATGTGGAGCAAGTTCGGGCTGCCGAGGCATATGCGGAGGCTAACTATATGCGAGGACCCTCCCGAGGCCAAAACAATGCTTATGCGGGGAGAAACAACAACAAGTATGCTCAATGGAATAGCAATGGCCAAGGCCATGGTTATCCACCTCCCCCACAAGAGCAAAGGGCCCCTCCTTATAGACCTCCCGGTTATCAAGAAGAACCACCGGCATGGGCTCACGGTTATTTTGAAAGAATTGAGAGCAAGTTTGGTGGACTCAACAACAAACTTGATGGCGTTCAAGACCAATTGGGAAACTTTGAAGCATGGAGGAAGAATGTTGATTCTCAACTTGGTAATCTAGCGGCTCAAATCCCACGATCTCAAGGACAACTCCCGGGCCGTCCCGAAGAGAATCCTAGGGGCCGAGCAAGTAATGGTGAAATCCGAGCCATGAACCTTCGGAGTGGCAGAGCATTACCCGATCCACCGAAGCAAACAGCGGAAGAAGCAGTCTCAGGATCGACCCCACCTGGGTCGATCTCGACCCCCTCCATGGTCGAGCCTGAGACCGCCAATGATGAGGATGAAGGGGCGATCGACCCCGCTGAGGTCGAGCTCGCCCACCCTGCACCCGGAACGTCTTCCAACACTTCTCCGCCAATCATTCCGGATCCTACTCCTTCCTCTTCCCATTCTAAGATACTTCCTTACCCTTCGAAGAAGCCCAAGGACGCGACGGAAGGAAAGTTTAAGCGCTTTGTTAAGTTGCTTCAAGGCTTGAATCTTTCTATTCCTTTCGCCGAGGCCTTGAATGAAATGCCCGCTTACACCAAGTTCTTGAAGGAGATTCTGTCTAGGAAGCGATCGATGTCGGAACTAACGGATGAGGTGAGGTCATTGGACCTTCCCGAGAAGCTCGGTGATCCCGGGAAGTTTGCTATTACTATTGGTATTGGAGCTTATCGTTTCAAAGCATTGTGTGATCTTGGTGCTAGTGCTAGCTTTCTCCCACTTTCAATTTGGTCCAAGACCAACATGGGGCCCTTAGTACCGGTGAACATGAGGCTATACATGGCGGATGGGTCATGCGTTCAGCCCACGGGTGTAGTTGTGATTTCCCCGTTCAAGTGGGGAAGTTCTTTGTGCCTAATGATTTCATAGTCATGGAGATGCCCGAGGATCCAGTCGTTCCCATCATACTCGGACGACCCTTCTTAGCCACCGCGGGCGCGGTCATTGATGTCAAGAGTGGACTTCTTACTTTCAAAATTGGTGAAGAAGTGGTCGAGTTCCGGTTCAATCCAACATTGAAGGAATCAAGTCATGAGGAGGTCAAGATGCTCTACACACACTCCGACTACATCGAGTGCAACAACCCGACGGGACGATTTTTGACATGGGAACCTCTACCGCAAAGTTCGAGGGTCTCAGGATCGACCCCCATTGGGTCGAGCACGACCCCCCTGGATGGTGGCGAAGAGTCCTTCCTTGTCTTGGATGCACTCAAGGCGGAGCACGAGGATGAAGTTAGCTTGCCCGAGCTTACTCCCGAGCTAAAGGAGCTTCCCGATTCTTTGAGGTACGCTTTTCTTGGTCCAAATTCTTCTCTCCCCGTCATTATTAATGCTAATTTGAGTGAGGAAGAGGAGAATAAATTGCTTGATGTGCTTAGGACCCATAGGAAAGCCATAGGATATTCTCTAGAGGAACTTAGTGGTATTTCACCATCATTGTGCATGCATAGGATATATATGGAGGATGACTATAAACCCACTATTGAGCACCAACGTAGGCTTAACCCTAACATGAAAGAGGTAGTGAAGAAGGAAATCCTTAGAATGCTAGATGCCGGTATCATATTTCCTATCTCCGATAGTAAGTGGGTTAGCCCCGTACATGTGGTTCCTAAGAAAGGGGGGATGACGGTTGTAGAGAATGAGAAAGGAGAGTTCATTCCTACTAGGACTACCACCAAGTGGAGGATGTGCATAGACTATAGGAAACTTAATAGTGCCACTAGGAAGGATCACTTCCCACTCCCCTTCATTGACCAAGTTTTGGAACGTTTATCTCAACATGATTACTTTTGCTATTTGGATGGCTATAGTGGTTTTTGGCAGATTCCCATTCACCCCGATGATCAAGAGAAGACCACATTCACTTGTCCATATGGGACGTTCGCTTACAAGAGAATGCCGTTTGGGCTTTGCAATGCCCCGGCTACATTTCAAAGGTGTATGATGGCCTCTTCTCCGACATGATAGAGGAAATAGTGGAGGTGTTTATGGATGATTTCTCGGTTTATGGTTCCTCTTTTGATTCATGTCTTGTTAACCTCTCTAGGGTCCTTAAAAGATGTGAGGAAACGAACCTTGTGCTTAATTGGGAAAAGTGTCATTTCATGGTTAGAGAAGGAATTGTCTTAGGTCATCTAGTGTCTAAGCGAGGGATTGAGGTGGACAAGGCAAAAATTGAGCTTATTGAAAAATTGCCCCCTCCATCCTCCGTGAAAGACGTTAGGAGTTTCTTGGGGCATGCGGGGTTCTATAGGCGCTTCATTCAAGACTATTCTAAAATTGCTAAACCTTTGACTCACTTGTTAGCGAAAGATGTAGAGTTTAGCATGTCTTCGGATTGTCTTGAAGCATTTTACAGGTTTAGAAGAGCTCTTGTGACGGCCCCCATCATGCAATCACCGGATTGGACACTTCCCTTTGAAATCATGTGTGATGCTAGCGACTATGCCATTGGTGCGGTTCTTGGATAGCGGAAAGACAAGAAGCTTCATGCCATTTACTATGCAAGTAAGACTCTTGATGAAGCTCAAAGTAAGTACACTACCACCGAGAAGGAGTTTATTGCCGTAGTATTTGCATTTGAGAAATTCCGCTCTTATCTAGTAGGCTCTAAGGTGATTGTTTATACCGACCATGCCGCGATAAGATTTCTAATGGCGAAGAAAGACGCCAAGCCTAGGTTGCTTCGTTGGATGCTTTTGTTGCAGGAATTCGATCATGAAATCCGAGACAAGAAGGGAGCGGAGAACTTAGTGGCGGATCACCTATCTAGACTACCCCTTGAGCACATCATGGAGTCCGGCGGATCGATCCCCATCAATGATACACGCCCGGATGAGACCCTCATGCTTGGCAACGAAGCTCACCATGAAACCATTGGAGGAGGAGACGCCGAGCTCTCAGGTTCGACCCCCCCCAGGGTCGAGATCGACCCCCACCGGAGAAGATCAGTCCTCTGGCTCGACCCTTCCCTTGGGTCGACCGTGTACGTCCTCTTCTCCCTCTTCGGTTATTTCAAGTTCTAATGTTCTTCCATCTCCATCTTCTTCTCTTCCCCCTTCTATTCTTGCTATACGTGGGTCGAAGACCCCTTGGTTTGCGGATTTTGCTAACTATGTTGTAGGAGGCATTATCCCGGATGGATTGACGTCCCAAGCTAAAAATAAGTTCCTCCACGACGTCAAGCGTTACTATTGGGATGATCCCTACTTGTTCAAGCAAGGGAGTGATCACATCTTTCGACGTTGTGTGCCGGACGATGAGATAGAGGGAGTCATCCGACATTGTCACACTCTACCCACGGGTGGCCATGCTAAGGGCTTCAAAACAACCGCTAAGATCCTTCAAAGCGGACTCTATTGGCCAACTCTCTTCAAAGATGTGCAAGCATATGTGACAACTTGTGATGAGTGTCAACGATCGGGGAACATTACATGGAGGAACGAGAACCCACTCACCGGAATCTTGGAGGTTGAGCTCTTTGATGTTTGGGGTATTGACTTCATGGGACCTTTCCCCTCTTCGGGTCCCTACAAGTACATACTCGTGGCGGTCGACTATGTTTCCAAGTGGTTGAGGCCATAGCCACAAGGATGAATGATGCCCGAGTGGTGGCCAAGTTCATGAAGACCAACATCTTTCCCCGTTTTGGTGTCCCTCGTGTCCTCATTAGTGATGGAGGTTCTCATTTCATTGAGCGGAGCTTTGAGGCGCTTTTGACCAAGTATGGGGTGTCTCACAAGGTGGCCACACCTTATCATCCTCAAACTAGCAGTCAAGTAGAAGTTTCGAACCGGCAAATCAAAAGCATTCTAGAGAAGACGGTGTCCCGCTCAAGAAAAGATTGGTCTTCCAAGCTTGATGATGCTCTATGGGCTTACCGCACCGCTTACAAAACACCACTCCGCACCACTCCTTTCAATCTAGTGTATGGCAAGTCTTGTCATTTGCCCGTCGAGCTCGAACACAAGGCTCACTACAACAAAAAGGTGCTTTTGCAGGGAAAACTTTTCTCACCGAAAGTAGAGATTTCTTCGCTAAAGGAGTTCAACGAGAAAATTTATTTCCTCGTCAGTTCGTTGTAGAAAGCTCGTCAAGAAAGGTTTTCAACGAGGAAATAAAAAATCCACGTAAAAGCATATTCGCGACGGTCATAAGTTTTCTCGTTGTTATAATTTAGCGACCATTATTTTCCTCGCCAAAACACATATATTTTCATTGCTAAATAACTTCAAGAATTAGATAATTGTCGATAAATATTATTATCGACAAAATGATTTTTCTTGTTAATCTTTTTATTTCCTCATTGATGGTGACTAATAAGTAAAATATTTTAAATAAATAATATTTAAGATTATTGTGTATAGCCATGAATCCATATTCGTCGCAGAAGATAATTTTGGCGCCCATGAACTACGGCGACAAACAATATCTAAGTCGCTCACTCCTGTTATTGAGATGATTTTTTCTATATACTGGAATTTATAATTATATTTTTTATTTAATATATTTATATATAAACAAATGAAATAAAATGTAATTAATGAACAAAATAAACAACAATGCATTCCGTGAAACAAAAATAATCATATGTTACAATAACAATCTGGAAAGAAAACAAAAAACTACAATTATATATGCAAATAATTCTAAACTAATTTTTTTTTGGTTGAAATAATTCTAAACTAATATACAAAGCTGGTGGGCAAAAATAAATATGCATATAAAGATCTAAACAAATACACAACTACACAATAAAAAATCAACATGATTGTACAGGACGTCGGTCAAGAAGCCTACTCACTCCAACAGGTTGGTTGGTGATACAGCAAAGCCCAACAAGGCCCTCTCCTCATCATCCTTCTCATTGCGTTGGGGCCCCGGTCACCGACTGCTGGTACATGACACCACCAGCAATGGTGAAGAGCAAGCAAACCAATCCAACAGACCAAACAACGACCGTAAACGCGGTGGCAGAAACCGCCTTCCTGGCGGCGAATCCGAAGGAGCTGATCAGCAGACGAAACACACATGACAGCAAAACGGCCACGAAGGCGACCAAATCGAAGGAGGATTCGCGGTTTCCGGAGTCGCCGAGAGCAGCGAACACCTCGCTGTACTCGCCTGTGACGATCCAGAAGACAGGGGCCATCATGAGGGAGAGCAGGTTGTTGTAGAAGACGTAGCCCCAAGTGTTGAGGCCGAGGTTGGTGACGATGTGCTTGATGTAGACCATCTCGGTGGTGATGGTTATGAGGTAGGCCAAGGCCCAGGAGTAGGCGGTGAGGGTGAATCCATACTCCTTCAAAATTTCACAACGAAGGGTGAGTTCAGGAACAAAACAAATCATATAAAATGGTTCAATGAATACATACACGAGCATAGGCTATATATGATTATCAGCACTAACTTTTTCTTCGTTGAATTGAAAATTGTGACAATGTATACAAACACTATTTCGAGCAGTGAAAGGGTTCTTAACAGTGTGTATCTAGCAGTCGGTATAGCGCCTGGGCGGCCGGAATCAACATCGGGTAGCCCTAGGCGGCCGGAATCGGCGTTAGGAAGGCCTTGGTGGCGGAAACCAATGACTGGAAAGTGACCGTAATTGAAGACAGATAAAACTTGGCGACAGCAATTGACACCGAGCAGGCCCTGGCGGTGGCAATCGACGGTCAGAAGGCCTTGCCAGCATCTATTATACACTTAATTAATACTCCGTACTAATCTAAATTTAGGGGAACAGAGGTTGAAGAAGAATTAAGGAGGAGGGAAGTTTGGAGCCACGTAAATGGAGGCGGGAGAATTGGGAAAGGCAATGTATTTCTTATTAACCCTAATAGGAATGTGTGGCAAAGAACTAATCTTTTTTTTAATGGACGGTTGTAATAGAAGGAGAAAAACAGGTATGCATCAGTTTCTTGGTTCATGTTTATTTAACACGGATCACAATCTGGTCCATTAGATCGAACTTAAATCAACGATTCATATTGTATCTTGTTTGATATCTATATTTAAATCTTTTCTATGAATAAATGCCAAAAATATTATACTGGATACTAGTTTTACAAAAAAAAAAACATATTGTTCGGAATGTTATTTTAGATTTTTTAATACTTCGTATCCAACTTAATTTTATAGCATTCATAGTTAAAATGTACAATCAAAACATATATATGCGTAGAGTTTATTTTTACAATTAAGGGTTATTAAAAAAAACTTGTTTATATTGATGAAATATTTCCTAACTAATATAATATACATTATATCAAAAATACGATAGTCAAAAATATGTTATTTTTAGCTATTGATTTAATGGTATCATGTTAATAGACTAAGCACATGTCTACTAATTTAGAATATACTCCCTCCGTTTCATAATAAGTGTCGTTTTAGCTCTTAACACAGTTTTTAAGAAAAACAATTATTCATTTTAAAACTTACAACTTTTTCTTAATCTTACCACTCATTACATATTTTTGACCAATGAATGAACAACTTTAGTCAACAAATACACATTCCAATAAAAATTATCATTACTCACCCCTAATAAATTACTTTGAAAACCTAAAACGACACATAATATGAAACAAATTTTAAGTGCTAAAACGACACTTATTGTGAAACGGAGGGAGTACATTGTTACATATCAATGAATATTACTAATCATTAAAAATTCAAATTCTTGACCTGTTAGGTCGACCCGAACCCTCACAATTGTAATATCCGTTTCCTATTCGGTTCCTTTTCTAAACCCGAAGATTAATTTAGTTCCAAAAAAATTAAAAAAAATTAAAAAATAATAATAATAAAAATAAGAATTATAATAGTGCTATTAAATCGTAAAGCTTAATTCAATTTATATTATTAGTCTTATACGTAAGAGAGCAAAACCAAATAAAAGGAAGTTGTGATCTTGTAAGTGAAGATACGATCTTTTCTTATCTTTGCTTTTAGGGCTAACTAATTAATTAAGAAAAGCCAACCCATTAACCTAAAGTATTTAAGCCGTCCTTCGCCTGTTTCATTCTCTGTTCAAGACGAAGTCGAAGCCGTTGTACACCATCGTTACCGTCATCCTTGTCCTTACCTCCTCCCTAATTCCGGTAAGCAGTCCTTGTCGTCTTTCTTTCTTGCGTCTGGGCAAGGTTCGTTCGGGGAGGGTACACGCAGTGGGGGAAAGCAAGATCGAGTCCGGCGTCGGGGTTAGTTCTGGGTTGTCAAGGTGGTCGATTCCGTCAGAATCGGGGTCGGGTGAGGGGTCGGAGTGGGTGGAAGTCGGGTTTTAGGGGCAGAGCCGGCGAGAGAGGA
Organism: Polygonum maritimum; assembly: GCA_963924305.1. Lineage (NCBI taxonomy): Eukaryota > Viridiplantae > Streptophyta > Magnoliopsida > Caryophyllales > Polygonaceae > Polygonum > Polygonum maritimum. The sequence goes on along the minus strand of OZ002734.1, from coordinate 14,637,972 downwards.
GTCGCAGGGTCGGGCGCCGGCGTCTGCAAGCCGAGAGCGAGGCTGGGGTTCGGTCGGGTGTGGGGCAGAGGAGGCGAGCGGGAGACCGACGAGAGCGGGTTGTGTGCCATAGAGTGAGCGTGGGTCGGCGTCGGGGGTCGGCGCCTGAGTAGTGGTCGCCGGAAGTCCGCGAGTGGAGCCGAGAGCGGGGCTGTAGAAGAAAGAGCGTAGGCCGAAGAAAGAAGAGGGTGTGGATGGGCGTAGGTTTGTGAAGGAGGTGGGGCCAACTTTGGGTGATGTGGCCAAAGAAAAGTCAAAGAAGGGAAAGGGAAGTTGTGGAGTGGGGGCCATGTTTGCAGAGAGGAGTAAGAGAATTGGTTCGGGGAGGTGGCAGAAGGTAAAGGAGAAGTGGGAACCACATGATTGGATGAGGGTAGGATTGAAAGTGTAGAGAAGGTGTACGTGATTAGTGGGTAGCTTAATTATCTTAGTGGGGTTCGGTTTGGGGTTAATCCAGTCCTAATAATTTTACATATATTAATCCTAAAATAATGATAATAATAATAATAATAAATCAGTCGCTTATTGATTATCGTTATCTTTTAGGAGGTGGTTCAGCCTCTTTGTCATTCCTTGTCCGTAGAGAAATTTCTTCGTCTTCCAAGTAAGTCGTTCTGCGACTTGTTCGGCTAGGTGGTTCTATTCTATTCTGGTTGGATTGCATGCTGTGCTGGTAGGATTGGTTTTGGGGAATTAGTCCCTACAATATTATTTTAACTAAAATGTTTTTATTAATATATATATGTGTGTGATCGTATGTGTTTATGTGTGCAACTGGTTTTCAAAAGGGTTTTATCGTATGAAAAGTTTTCACGCGTTTTCTGTGTGCTGGCATCTACCGGTACGGCCTTGTTCTCGGATTTCCGAGGAGAAGGGGACTTCTAGAGGCATGGTCGTATGGCAAGGAGAGCCCCTTCAAAATTTATAAAAATGTTTTGGCGAGTGCTCTAGTAGGGGCTCGACCAGGGGTTAGAAGTGTGGAAAATGGAATGGCTGGAGGATGCCTTAGATGCGGGTGCAGTGGGTGGAGGCCGTTAACACCCCGCCTAGGATTGTGTGTGTGTGTGTGTGAATGGTGGAATTGTGAATGTTTGTGTAAGAGGATTTATTATTGTGACTCTGTTAAGTGAATTTGTATGTGTGTGACTAACTGGACTTAGGATTGGACTAGAGCTATGCGTGTGATTGCGGACTTGTTTGCTGACCTTAGAAACTCGTTTTGAAACGTTCTATTAGTACTGTATGTTTTCTGACTTGGATTAGGATAGTAGCTGACCCCTCGGGGAACTATTCTTCAGACTGCAGGTATCTAGGAATCCGTGTAGGGACTTGGCGGATTGGTGGTGCGAAGCGGCGATGCGTGTCATAGGATGGTTTGAGTTTAGGGAATGATCGTTGTATTTTGATCCATGTTATTGGTTGATACTTTGCATAAGTTTATATCGTAAGTTGTTAGTTAATGCACTTGGGGTTTGGGGAAGTTCGCAACTGCTAGTCAGGTATTGGGTCGGGATCATGAAATGTTTTGTAAAAGTTTTATTTCATAATACAAGTTGGATGTTTTTCAATGTTTTCTCACCGTGCCCGCGTTGCAAGATCCGAATGTTCTGTTGTCAAACCAGCTTGGTAACGCCTCGTGAGGTCTACTACCGAGTAACGCCTTGTCAGAAAGACGGGGTGTTACAACAATAACCTGTAGAGACCCGACCTGACTTAACCTGTAACCCGATTGACCCCAACCCGCACTCAACCCAAACCCGAATCCACCCGACCCGATCTGTTTGACACGTCTAGACTATATGCATCTATCACTAATTAAAAAGTGGGATATTATTAAACCTACATAGAAATATTAATCAATGAATCTCAATAGAAACAAAAATTATTTATATGTGTACTATTTTATTTTTTTGATTAACCTTGTAAGGTAACAATTAGTGCATACCGCGTTTCCTTTAGGGTAATGAATTAAAATTTTATATATAATACCAATTCTATACTTTTATTTTACCTAGTGTTATTTTAAACCACGACATTATGTAATAATGAAAAACTAAGGTTGTCTAATCATTAATATTTCCATCTCAGATTTTAACAAAAAAAACTACCTTAGAAGGAAAGCAACTTGAGAACAACAAAAACAAACATCATCCTTAAAAATCAATTAATAAACAAATATCATCCTTAAAAATCAATTAATATATTTCTAAGATATAGAACGATAGCTTTAAAGCATAATTTGGTTAAATTTTGACAAAATGATCAAGTTTTTATCACTCTGATTAAATATATGTTTATGTAAGTATAAAACATTATATCTATTTTATTATTTATATATTTGATTATATACGAGAATTATGTGATTTACATAATCAAAAAGATAAACGTCATTCTAAAACAAAGTAGACATGATAATATTTGTAATTATTATAGTAAACTCATATATAAAGTTTTAAATAAATAAATAACATCCTCGTACAAGGTACGGGTCATTTGCTAGTATACTATATATTAAAGTCGAGACTTTTTAAGCCTCCAAGTTAATTCTGACCCCACTCCTTTTAAGAAAATAAAATCTATACTATATATTAAAGTCGAGACTTTTCGAGCCTCCACGTTAATTCTAACCCCACTCCGTTTAAGAAAATAAAAGTTAGATTAATAATTTTAAAGTCTTTCTTATTCTTATTAACTATCTATCATCTATCTTCTTCTCTTCTTTTTTTTGATTTCTATCTTTATTCATCTAATTTCTATCTTTTTCAACTATTTCCTTAGACATTTTTTTTTGTAACTTAAGGTTGTATTTATTTGTTAAACTTATTTGTCACTCTGAATTTTTGTTTTTATTGTATTTTTATAATCATATACATTCTCCATATTTCTTTGCCAATCTTGTTTTGTCTCATAAATTTATAACTTAAGCTACAGATATCAAAAAGATATCTTTGAAAAATATCTTATAAATTTATAAACTAAATTTGTGTTATAATATTTATTTATAAATTTTATTGATCTATAACTCTACTCTTATATTAAATTAATTACAGTTTTATAAAATCTATTAAAATATTCATTTTATTTCAAAAAATATTATTACTAGCAAGTCTAAAATATTTATTTTATGTATCCTTTTTATTTAAATCATATTATATAAATTTTAAATTTATGTTTATTCTTAACATCAAATCATGATTCTACATTAACAAAATATTGTAACAATTTCAGATAAAAAAGACGATATCAATATCTAATTTTCAATAATATTATTATGCATTACTTTATTAATTGAATAATATATCAATGAATTATTATCGATCGTGTCCTGTACAAGATTCGGGCAATTTTCTAGTATATATTATAAAAGCCGGCCGTTTTCGAGCCAGCACGTTGATTCTAGTCCCACCACATATTGATAAAAATAATTATATTACTTAAAATTTTCTTATTAATTATTTATGATCTTTTTTTTTTGTTTTCATAATATTTATCTTTCTAACCTAGTATCTATCTTTTTTGTATAAAAGATTTGGGGAAAACAAATCCGGTTTTTTTTGTTCTAATGCATGAAATTATAGATACGGGATTGAGATTTATGCTAAAAAAAATTGATCATAATTGAAACGTGAGTTTTTGTTGAGATATCAATTGATATAAATATGAACATATATAGTAAGGGATATGTAGACTCCTCCATGCCCCCACTTTGTATTAAATAAATTATAAATCAATTCTATATAAACAATTATATATCCTAATTAATTTTAGAGAAATTTCTTGTTGTGACCTTGAGGTTTTGCAAATTTCGCGTAGTACGCAAACCTTTTCGGAATTCCGCATGATGACCCCGAGGTTTTGCAAATTCCGCGTGATAGACTTATATGTTAAAAATATTTAAATAAGTGAAATTGCATCAATAAATAACAGACTAATTAAGAAAATATTTAGATTTACAATCTATGAATACCATAATAATTAAGAAAGTATTTAGATTTACCCTACAAGAAACTATAAATATTACATAGAGCATCAATAAATATCTATATATATAAACTATAAATATTTAGAAAATATATAAGTATAAGTTATATGGAAAAGTTATATATTTAGAAAATATGACTATAGGTTATATGACAATGTTATATATTTAGAAAATATGATTTGTTAGGAAATTAATATTATATTTATTTGTGTAAAGTTTGATGTAATGTCAAACTAAAAATTATACGGTAATATTCGAATAAATTCAATAGCACTATCATGATGTATTTTATTATTAAGTAAAATTAAATGTGTCTAAATTCAATAATATAATATATTGAAAATAATTTTAATATTTAAAATATAGTCATACATAATACGACGGGTGAAACTAGTTATAAGTAAACCTAACATATGTACTCGTACATAGCAATAATTGTGTTTACTTTGGATTTTTCTTGGCATTTCCCTTTCGTAAAATCTTGTTAAGTGGATGAAACCTCCTACGTCACAATATATACGTCATTTGTGAAAGATTGTAATCTTTCATATCATCATGGGTGACGTACAAATAAAATACCCAAAATCTATAGGGTAATAATATTGCAATCTGTAAAATGTAAAAAAATAATCTTTTCACGTATATATTCTTACCTAGTTATGATACCTATATATATTTTTAAATTAATTTAAATGGATATTATTATTAGCAGGTAGTTAAGATTTGACATCATGATACTCTTATCTTTACTCACCAAAATTGTATTTTTATTTTCTTAACAAAAAACAACCTAACATAATCAAAATTATTCAAACAATTAACTTAACATGATTAGCTAATAATATTTTTTCTAGTGTACGATAATGATAATTATTTATCCATCCTTTTTTAAAAATAGTTCTTACCTTATATAAATAAATCAATAATTTAACATAAATACTTGGATTAATATAACATTATGTGGGTCCGGATCCGGTAGGAATGATTATTATGGTAGGAAATAGGAATAAATCTCGGACGTTCATCAAGCGGGGGGAAACAGCCATCAAACGCGCGCCATAATCTCGGCCGTATAATTCGCGTATTATACGCGTTTTTAATACGCGAATTATACGCGTATTATACGTTTTTTTCCCGCTTTTTTTGTTTTTTCTCCGATTTTTTTCCGTTTTTTTTTTCCTTTTTTTTGTCGTTTATTTTTTCGTTTTTTTTCATTTGTGCAACTCAATGGTCAAATTTGTGCAACTCAATGGTCAGATTTGTGCAACTCAATGGTCAGATTTGTGCAACTCAATGGTCAAATTTGTGCGACTCAATGGTCAAGTTTGTGCAACTGAATGGTCAAATTTGTGCAACTCATGGTCACGTTTGTGCAACTGTATGGTCACTTTGTTCATTCATATTTGTTCAACTCTATTGCCAATGTGTTGAATTCTATTTGTGCAACTCAATGGTCACGTTTGTGCAACTCAGTGGTCACGTTTGTGCAACTCAGTGGTCACATTTGTGCAACTCAGTGGTCACGTTTGTGTAACTCAGTGGTCATGTTTGTGCAACTCAATGGTCACGTTTGTGCAACTCAATGGTCACGTTTGTGCAACTCAATGGTCAATTTGTTCATTCATATTTGTTCAACTCTACTGCCAATGTGTTGAATTCTATGGTCAATTTGTTCATCAATATTTGTGCAACTCCATGGTCAAGTTTGTGCAACTCCATAGTCAAGTTTGTGCAACTCTATGGTCAAGTTTGTGCAACTCCATAGTCAAGTTTGTGCAACTCTATGGTCAATTTGTTCATTCATATTTGTTCAACTCTATTGCCAATGTGTTGAATTCTATGGTCAATTTGTTCGTCAATATTTGTGCAATTCAATGGTCAAATTTGTGCAACTGAATGGTCAAGTTTGTGCAACTCCATGTGAAAAGTTTGCATAGCTGGATGGGTTCAATAGATAAATTTCTAGCCATGTCAATTTGTTCAACTCTACTATGACCACTCATTTCGAAGGTCTCGACGGGAACTACAGTGCCTATTCGCCACATGGACCTAAAGAATGAGCCATGACGAGCCTAGATGCATGGATAGCTCCAAAACGGGACCTAACTACGCCATTTGGGACACTCAAACGCGGTTTTGAAGTCTTAAACGGCCTTTTTTGCGAGAAAACCCAACACACAGGCGCTTTGGGCCTACCTATAGCCCCGTCTCGAAGAGACCTTCGAAATGACATAAAATACGCCCCGTTCCGATAACCGAGCACAAAGTTACGCCCCTTTTCTCCCCGGACTCCCCGACGCCTGACTGCTTCCCCCCAGATTCTGGTCTTATAATGGCCTGGAAACTGCGAACTCAAGACTCCACCTCGTGGCTTACGTCGAGACCTTCGAAACGACTGCTCACACGCCTCGAACGGATCACCGAGCCAAAAGTTATTGCACTTCACTTCCAATTAGGCGGTAACACACAAGAACATAGCTAAATCGGAACCGCTTTACACTACTAGAGTGAACTAGATCGTGGATTGTGCAATCACGATCGTGGATTGTGCAATCACGATCGAGGATTGTGCAATCACGATCGTCGATTGTGCAATCACGATCGTCGATTGTGCAATCACGATCGTCGATTGTGCAATCACGATCGTCGATTTTGCAATCACGATCGTCGATTGTGAAAATCTAGAGGCAACAACCGGGAAGACCTTTCGACCAAATCCAGTGGAGAAATTGATGATAGTGGAATCAGAAAATCAAATAGACATCTACAACATGCCATATAGCAAGGTTAAAGGCTCCAAAAAGAAATAGACAAACATCCTTATCTCAATACACATATGGTTCCATTGCAAGATTGTGAAATTGAAGCAACAAATAACTCAACGTGTCCTGCATTTATTCTCAAATGCTATCTCAATACACATTTGGCTTTTCAATTGGTGATGGAGATTTTTAGCATCAACAACCTGCCCAAACAATGAGAAACATCTCAATCAACAAGGCAAACAAAGCACAGACTATGCTAAGATGATGTCAATAAGAGCCTGTAAGTGAACTTACGGTCACGATTGAATCGAGTCTGACAGATGATTCGCCAATCCTGTAGTTTCCAACAATATATGATCAAGCCTAATGACAGAGACAAAATTGAATAATGCATTCATCAGCACTTCTTAATAATAAGCAATTAGACTGTTTTCAAAGTTATTACCTTTGCTTCATCTGAACGAGCTCTTCTAGGGCTTGAACTAAGCTATGTTTGACGGTGCAACAAACACAACCATTAATCATGGCTCTCTCAACCCCAATCTCCTCCCCGAACTCGTTCAATATCACAGCAATCCTCAATCCATGTTCCGAATTCAGTATATAACTGCTCGCTCATCTCCGTTCCGAGCGAGGAGGTCTCCGGCCGGTATCTCAGCGACGATCTATCGCTACAGATGATGACGCAGCAACAGTTGGAAGTCAATCGGTTCATCACGTCGTGGAAGTCTCCGTTCCGGTCGTCAACATCAGGAGTCGCCTTCTCCTCGGTCAAACTCCCCCCGGAGATCCTAGATCTGGCCGGCTTGGACTCGATCTCGTCCGGTTTCGCCACCGATTCGCCTCGGATCTCGCCGATCTGGTTCGTACTAGTGTGGATGTAGTCTGGATCGGACGACCAGCCGAAGATCGGGCTCCACTAGTTGGCCGGAGGAGAAGAGGAGGAGGAAGGGATGGAGAACCGGCGAGTGTTGCCGGTGGAGTCCGTTCGGAAGCGGACGGGGCCGAAGAGGAGGCGGAGGCGGAGGTCGAGCGGACGGCTGTCGATCTCAGTGTCCTTTGTCGGGAGTCGGCGAAGCGGAGCGGGACGAGAAGCGGCCGGAGTCGACGACGACAGGGTTGGGGCGGCGACGGGGGAGGCGGACGGGGCCGGAGAGGCGATGGGGGAGGTGGACGGGGCCGGAGAGGCGATGGGGGGAGGTCGGGGACGGAGCGAAAGAGACGGAAGAGGAATGGGGGGAGAAACGCATTGTTAGCTTTTTGTCCTTTTTTTTATTTGTTTTTGACAGATGATCTGGACCGTACAAACACATATAATCCAAGGGACGGGATTCATTCTTATTTCTCACCACAACAATCCTTCCTACATGACTCTTTCTCACATTATGTTATGTATATAAAGAATAGTAAATACTGAGAAAAGGATAATTTTCTTTTTGTTGTTTTAATGGGTTTTTGAGCCTTTGATTGCCTAAAGAAAATAAAGATAATAGGATATGATGATAATAATAATGATGATTAATGTGTCCTTTTTAACATCCAATATACTCAACTAAAACAAATACTTATAATAAAAAGTTAGTGCTACATGAAAAAGTCAAAATTTTATTGTTTCGTATGATTTTTGTTTTTGGTAATTAAATCCTACAAGTTATATTGCTCGGATGTTTTATCCAAAAAAATTAAAACAAGAGTCTTGTTTTTTGTCTCTTAAAATAAGATGAGAATCTTTGCTTTGCTTGTACATACGGAAAGTAATTTGGCCAAATAAATAAAATTCAAGATATCTAAGAAAGTGCTATACAAAATATGGAAAGTAATCTTTGCTTGATTTTGTTTGATATTTTTTATATTTTTTCACTTATTTACTTCTTTCCCTCTATATTTGCAAATTCTAAATTAGAAACTATTGTATTTTATTTTGCAAAAATCCCCCAAACAGGGATCCCTTTAAAATTGAAAGCAATTAAATATATATATAAGTAACTACTTTATTTGAATAACCCAATTTTGCGAAACCGTTAACTTTCACCAAAATAACAACGACAAAACTGGTATTTTCTTGCTAATTGGTTCTTTCAATGAGAAAATGGTATCTTATAAAAAAATGCGCTTTTAGTGAGGAAATCAAACTTTTGTCACCATTGAGTTAGGCGGATTTTAAATTAATTTTCCGCCAAATATATAACGACAAAGTAATTATCTCCTTGCCAAATGTTTTTAACGATGACAATATTCCTCGATAAATGTTTTTAAATTTGTCGCTGTAGACCTTGTGCTTTACAAGACCAAATTATGGGTACAAACAACGATGAATCAAAATATTTGTCGTAAAATATAGTGTATAACGATGAATACAAATTTCTCGCTAAAAGTGAAGTCACATTTAATGAGAAATCAATATATTCCTCACCGAAAGTAACATATAACGAGAAAAATAAATTTCTCGCAAAAACATTGGTCACAGAAAAGCCTTTTTGTTGTAGTGGCTTTGTGGGCTCTCAAGAAGCTCAACATGGACCTCGATGCGGCCGGAGAGAAGCGTTTCATGGAATTGCAAGAACTTGAGGAGTTGAGACTCAAAGCATATGAGAACTCCAAAATTTACAAGGAGAGGACCAAGAAGTGGCATGATAGCAAGCTTGTGCCGAAAACCATCAAGGCCGGTGACCAAGTGCTCTTATTCAACTCAAGACTCCGACTCTTCCCCGGAAAGTTACGAACCCGGTGGAGTGGACCATTCACGGTTCACCATATTTACTTGCACGGGGCGGCCGATCTTATAGATGAGAATGGTGGGATTTTCAAAGTCAATGGGCATCGTTTGAAGAAGTACTATGCTAGAAAGGAACCCGATGAAGAGATCCGAGCCACTTGGGCTCTCACCACCTCGGACTAAGCTAAGGCATCCATCGTCGAGCTAATGACGTTAAAAAAGCGCTTACGGGAGGCAACCCGGTTTCTAGATTAGATTTTTCTTTTTAATTTTTTCCATTCTTTTTGATTTTCCAATTTCTAGACTAGATTTTTGTTTCTTCTAACCTTCCTTAGATTAGATTAGGATATATTTTGCTTGGGATAGGATTTTTTGTGATGTTTTTTCAGGACTCTAAATTGCAAAAACACGAGCTCAAAAGACGGGACAAGACGATCTTGCACGAGGAACGAAATTGCGGAAAACTCAACCCAGATGGGTCGAGATCGACCCCTAGGGGGTCGAGATCGACCCTAGCGCGAAATTCCGGAAATGCCCCTTGGTGTAAGGTATGTCTTTTACCCAAAATTTAAATCGAAACTCCTCCTTCCTTCCCCACCCATATCATCCCGACCCCCCCTTCTTGCCTCCCCTTTGTGCTCGACCCCAAATCCCCATCTCCTCCACTCGCGTGCTCGCCGGAAACCACCAGCCCACCGCCGCTCCTGTCGCCACCGCCCCACAGCCGTCCTACCGCCCACCCCCTCTGACCTGGCTGCTCGAAAACCACCCCCCCTCAGCCCCCGAAAATCAGCCCACCACCCCTTCCTAGATCTACCTCGAGACCGACCCAATTTTCTACTTCTTTCACTTCTCACAAGGAATTTCGGTATGATTTCTAACCCTCTACTCTCAATTTTGCTTAAGCTTGAGTGAAATTGGATTTTTGGGTTGAATATGCATATTTGGGGGTTTTTGACCTAGGTTAGTGAATTTGAAAATTGCTTCCTTAGATGAGTTGTTGTTGAAGTTTGCATGCTTGGTATGTCTAGATTTGATCTTCATGAGCTAATTTTGGTAGAAAATTGAGGATTGGTGCCAATGGGTTCCATACCCGATTTTTGGATGAAGCTTAAGGTAGAAGACGAGTTGATTTTGTTCAGGATCGACCCCCCTAGGGTCGATCTTGACCCTCCCTAGGTCGAGCCTGAACGTGTGTTTCGTGCTGTTACATTGCTCTGCTCAGGATCGACCCCTATGGGGCCGAGGGCGACCCTCCCTGGGTCGTGCCTAGGTACATTTTGCTCTTGATGGGTGTGTTTCTTTGGGCATAGGTTGCATGATAGGATGAGATATGGATTTGTGCGTCATGTTCCATTCTTATAGATCCTCTCCTATCCATGTTATGAAGAACTTTGTTGAGATTCTTGCCTTTGTTTAAGTATGGGGTGGATTGTGTGTATTATGTGGTTTTGGTGTTTGAATTGATGTAGGTACTATGTCGGCCTCAAGTTCTAAACCCTCAAAGAGAGCTAAGAGGAGCAACAAGACCGGGTTAGATGATTACCGCATTCCTTCCAAGTATGCCGAAGCATTCAAGACCTACCTCCAGTTGAAACACAAGACAAGGTGGTATGATGAGGCGGACGGGCAACGGTTGCACATTCACGAGGACGTGAAGGAAGCTTTCTCTTATATCGGAGCTGCACACATGTTGGAATGGGACAATCATCATTACCCAATTCTCACTTGTGAGTTCATGTCTACCTTCTCCACCGACATAGAGAGCCCGGATTCCGATGAGAAGATGGAGTTTCAGTTGGGTAACAAGTGGTTCAAGCTCACTTTGCAACAGCTCAATGACGCTTTCGGCTTCCCCAATCCGACGGAGGACGACCCGAACCCGATACCGATCCTCACCACATGGGGCTATCTTTCCGGAAGAGAGGAGCAAACTTGCCATAACTTGCAGACCTCGACTCTTGCCAATCCTCTTTTCCGGATTATCCTGCGTATTCTTGGAAGCATCCTCTTCCCGAGAACCGAGCTATCTCGTACTACTAGAAGGGAAGTCATTGTGTTGAGAACCATGCTCTTTACCTCTCCGGCTCCTCTAAATCTTGGCTATGAGTGGATGAAAAGTATAGAGGATTTCAAGGGTGGTTCAGGTGCTATCTACTTTGGTGGAATGATTGCCCGACTTGCAATGAGCCTTGGAGTGAATATGAGGGCGTATACTGCGGAGAAGCCTATCTTTATGGATATTCCATTCATCATCAATGCAAGGTTAATTGACAAGCCTTCCCGCAACGATTCCACGTACTATTCCACTTTTCAAGGGGAAGAAGGTAGCTATTACTCGAGAGCGGGTCGACTTGCTTCATCTCCCTAATTGGTATGAGGTGTGGTCTCCAATCAAATTTCTTTTGAGAGCTCAGCCTGCACATGATGAGTTTTTGAGAGTCCGTCCACGTCGGTATCCGAGTCCCGAACCACAAGCATCGGAATTCCTTGCCTTACCACCACCTCCACAAAGCCCCAGGATTATCGACCCTATGGGGGTCGATCCCGCCACCCTTTCCTCCTTCTTCCGGGACATACTTCGAGTTTGGGGCTTCCTCGGGAGCTCATTCCGGTCCTTCATATGCTGAGCCACCACCTCAAGAGGCCCCGCCAACGTATGATATGGCTTACTTAGCTAATGAGATGGCGGCTATGAGAGTCTCGCAAAAGGAGCATTATGATGAGATTATGAGGGGTCAAGCGGCCCTCTTAGAGTACCAAACTCAGACTCGGGAGATGATGACTCAGCAACACCAACAATTCCAACAATTCCAAGGGTACTACTATGCTCAACAAGAGGTGGATGACTACCGATGGGCTCATATGGAGGAGTACATGCGGTGGAACCAAGGCAACTACCCGGATAGAGATGCATGGGCTCCCCCGGAGCATCCCCCTTTCCGCTAACGTCGACCACCTCCTCCTCCATGAGGACCTCCTCCTCCACTCAAGCTTCCTTAAGTTCATTGTGAGTTTTCTTCTTCTTTTCTCTTTACTTTTTCATGTGTTTTCATGAATGGGGACATTGCATGATTTAAGTATGGGGTGGGGAAGAAGAAATCTCACATATTGTATATAAATGAGTCTTTGCTTGCTTTGTTTGTTTGTTTGGTAGTTTGCCTTGTTAAGAAATATCTTGAAAAATTCAAAAAAATTGAAAAAAAATGTCAAAAATCCAAAAAAATTGCAAAATGTCGAAAAAACCAAAAATATTTGTGTGTTTTGTTTTACGATAGAAGAACATCCCATCTTAGATGTTGTTGGACCCAAGGCTTGAGGCCCATAATCCTTACTCAACCCATACGCGTATCTAGATAGGCCCACGAGATTCGAAGTTGTTACACGGAACACTCCACCATATTGAAGAACATCTTATCTTATCTAGCCAAATATTCTATCTATTGTATCATATTTGTTGTTATACGGAACCTTCGTTCGGGTGTCAAACCGCGACCGCGGGTCCATCACCCGCGACCACGGGTCAGCGATTGACAGGGTTACGGATCGTGCTTCCGACTCACTTTTCGGGAGCTACGCTTATCGGATTTGGACGATCCACATATCGCCGGAAAGAGGAGGAGATAAGCTACAAATTATCTTTAGAAGTCGAAGCAAGAATCCTACTCGAAGTCAGTCGAAACTGGGCACGAACAGCGCAGCCCATGAGGAGCCCGTAAAGCTGAGTAACGAGGTTCTAGAAGGCAATCCGAGTAATGAGCTACGAAATCAGCATATTTGCCCGCCAAGATATAAGATAGACTTAAATTATATCTTGTAGGGATTTCTTTTATCTTATGTAACCGAATTTATACCATACTTAGGGGAATTCTATCTAGTAGATGCGTATCTATCTAGTTAGTATTCTATCTTATACATACTCTATCTTTTAGGTGTCCCTATATATACATAGAGGGGGGTCACGAAATCACACACGATGTACGCATATCACCACATGTACACATTCACATACATCAATACAAATTTACACGTTTTTCTCTTCAATTCTTTCGTTCTATTTACTTTGTTCAGGCCCGATCTAGGCCAAGAGGTCACCAATCTTGCTTGGTTGATTTCTGGCTCTAACAATTTGGCGCCCACCGTGGGGCACAGAATTTGGCAAATCACGAACGAAAGCAAACAACTTTCGATACAATCGACATCGTATACTCGTTTCTACACGACCCAACGACTCTACAACCAGAGAGCGATCCCGGGTTGCGCCGCCTGACCTACCGGAATGGCGAACTGCCCAGATCGCACGACGCCTAGATAGAAGACGAAGAAGTTATTCGAAACGAAAGCATACAACTTTCGGTCCAATTAACATCCATGTCAGTAGCAGAAGACAACAACAAGAATCAAAACAATGCTGGAAACACCCAGCACAAAGAACAATAGGAGAAAGCTCGGGGCGTACAAGGTGACTAGTCATCGACGCCATCCAGAGATTCTCCAGCAGAAATCAAACCTACATCAAACGCTTCCACACCGGAGACAACCAGTCAGAGATCCTAGACACAATCGCAGTTTTTACACACGATCGGAGTTTCTACACGCGATCGGAGTTTCTAAGATGGAGTATCTAGACACAATCGCAGTTTTTACACGCAATCGGAGTTTCTCGACGAGAGAACTAGCTACGACACCCATCTAACTATCTTACTTGGAGAGCAAGTCAATCCAGCTGATTGCTGGATTGCTTTCCGATACTTCTAGAAAAATCACAGAGGTTATACCTTGATGATCGCCAAAGAAACATCAAGAGGGGTAGCGGCTCCAACGCCATACCTTGGAGAAATACAACGCGAAACCAGCCCGGACACAACCATGACGAATCGACTTGGACGACGCTTCTGGAGTCAAGATCACGTTCCAGTCCTTCATATACTGGTTTCCTCGTTCCTTTATCTCACAATTGATTCTATACTTTTATTTTGGTGAAAGATCATCTCTCTTTCTTACAAGCATCGATCTTTTACGCTCATACATATTTACTGCTCACTAGTCTTAGCTACTAGACACAATGATAAATCGCTTGATCGGAACACGATTAATTGATCTATGTTTTTGAGGATATTCTAAGACTCCTCCTAGACTAATGTTTATATTCACTCATATGCACGAGAGACAGGAACCCCACACACGGGAATTCACGACCTTTTGTGACAGCAAAAGATCCGTGCCCTCAGGTTATGCGACACCTAGATGACCTAGCAGGATTTCCACATCTTCAATGCTCAGGTGGAATACTTACACATCGACTACGCAAAAAAGGCTCGTGCCAACACCAGACACTAGTTATCCACAAAACTTCAAAAGTTCACAAGAAAGTGGTACACTATTCCCCCAACTTTGCATTCTAAATAACAGTTCTTGCATTTAGCATTAGTTGAAACACTATTGTTCTTTCCTTTCTTTGCAATTCCTTCGGCATATTACATACTTGAAGATTGTTCGCAAACTTAGCACGGACAGTGTCGTGCAAAGCCAGCACAACACAAAGTCTTCCCCCCTAGGGTACCTACCCAGTAGTCCTGATCAGACTAATTACGGGTCACAACGTTATTGCGCAAACTCAGCCTACCAGGCAGTCCCCCTGGAACGGTTACAAAACATAGCCTACCAGGCAATCCCCCTGGAACGGTTACAAAACATAGCCTACCAGGCAGTCCCCCTGGAACGGTTACAAAACATAGCCTACCAGGCAGTCCCCCTGGAACGGTTACCAAGCACATCTTACCAGGCAATCTCCCTAGTATGATTACAAACGCATGTTCCCGCAAATCACGCGGAAGATATCACGCAAATCTCGCGAGAAAGGATATAATAGGCCCATAAGTTGACCTAGGCATTTATCGCTAGATTATCCCACAAATCTCGTGGACGTAACGGTTAGGCCCATAAGTTGACCTAGGCATTTATCGCCAGTGTTGCAAATCTCGCAAGGCAAAATTCACACGAAACAATGGATGCATAAAACATACCCTACCAGGCAGCCCCCTGGAACGGTTACAAACACATATTACCAGACAGTTCCCTCTAGTATGATCACAAAAAGTACCCTACCAGGCAGTTCCCCCTGGTATGGTTGCAAGAACATCTTACCAAGCAGTTCCCCCTGGTATGGTTGCAAGAACATCTTACCAGGCAGTTCCCCCTGGTACGATTTACGTACTGACAAAGCTCTAGAGCATACTCAAAACGAGTAACCACTATTGCGGGAAGCCGCATCACACTTACGTCCGGGGTACGGTCTTGGAACAAGCTTACAAAAATACCTTCGAAACACGCATCGACCCACACCCTACAGTCAAAGAACGAGTGTACCGTTCAACAAAAGACAAAAGCGAAGCAATCATTTCTAGATACAGACTCTAGAAATGCACCTCCCTGCTTCGGAATAGGAATCATTAGACATGGCCTACCTATATTATTGAAAGGTGATCATAATACTGATTAACCTTATCATTACTAAGACAACGATCCACTCCGTGTAACTAGAAAACGATACAATAGAACAAGACCGAACGGTCACTTCTAGATACAGTATCTAGAACACATCTTTCCTGAGTCGCTGGACTCAGCATGCTTACTTATCCAAGACGATGGATTTTTGACATCTATCATGTTTTTGAACGAAGTACCAATACCACACTAGACAGTGCCTCATCGGCATCAACAAGACGAAGTCATCAATAGACAGAAGCAAGTACTAACAGAGGAGAACATAAACAAAGTTAAGCAAAGGAGTTTTCGTCTAGCAGAAGGGTTACATTTCTGGATCTCATAGCAAGAACACGAACCCAAACAGGGGTATGCAAAAATTCTTACAAAATGAAGACGTCACGGCACCAACAGAAGTTCTTGGCTTAGAGGATGCAATACACAATGGGGTCGATTCAAGACCAATGTTCTATAAGAAGGAAGCAATAACAATACAGGGGTACTTGAAGAGTCCAGTAATCTACGACTGCTCGTGAACGTTTCTGGTTCAGTAAACTAGAATTCAGTGAAGCACGACCATCATGATCACAATCTGGCCGATCATCTCTGACCTAAGACAGGGGTTCGAGTACTTTCTAGAAGGCCTCAAACGACACTATATTCGCTATTGTGTCTGGGGTACGTTTGCAAGGTACAAGGTCTTACGTAAGATCTTAGTACTGGGGTGCTGGACTAGAGATAACTGACAGAGTTTCTCTAATGATCAGTTACGTCCTAGTAACCATACTTCTCAGCAGCAAAATCTCAAGAAATCTCAATCCGAGACATACACCTTCAGTTTCTCAAGCATCACCTTTACATGACAACGAGTGTAAGCTCTTGGTTTGTGACTATAGCTAAGTCTATGCTATGGGCTAGAGACTTCGATTAGGTAAACGCCCGATGCTCACGGTTATCGTCAAGTTAACATGCCCAAAGCGCGCTACACAACTTCGATCACACCAACGCTGGCGGCAAGATGCCTTGGTCAGTCCGTGCCTATAGTTGACGACTTCGATAGAGTTCATGCCTCTAGTAAACACTTCTATCCTGTAAACATCAACCAAGGGTGTTCGAACTCTAGAATCCTCTTTGACGATGGTTCTGGACAAGTCAGCAAGGTTTTAAGACAGCAGAAATTTTGACGACATATTACGAATCGGCTTCCAACTCCATAGCGGATCTGGACTTGCAACCCGATCCGGGGGTATTGTTGGACCCAAGGCTTGAGGCCCATAATCCTTACTCAACCCATACGCGTATCTAGATAGGCCCACGAGATTCGAAGTTGTTACCCGGAACACTCCACCATATTGAAGAACATCTTATCTTATCTAGCCAAATATTCTATCTATTGTATCATATTTGTTGTTATACGGAACCTTCGTTCGGGTGTCAAACCGCGACCGCGGGTCCATCACCCGCGACCACGGGTCAGCGATTGACAGGGTTACGGATCGTGCTTCCGACTCACTTTTCGGGAGCTACGCTTATCGGATTTGGACGATCCACATATCGCCGGAAAGAGGAGGAGATAAGCTACAAATTATCTTCAGAAGTCGAAGCAAGAATCCTACTCGAAGTCAGTCGAAACTGGGCACGAACAGCGCAGCCCATGAGGAGCCCGTAAAGCTGAGTAACGAGCTACGAAATCAGCATATTTGCCTACCAAGATATAAGATAGACTTAAATTATATCTTGTAGGGATTTCTTTTATCTTATGTAACCGAATTTATACCATACTTAGGGGAATTCTATCTAGTAGATGCGTATCTATCTAGTTAGTATTCTATCTTGTACATACTCTATCTTTTAGGTGTCCCCTATATATACATAGAGGGGGGTCACGAAATCACACACGATGTACGCATATCACCACATGTACACATTCACATACATCAATACAAATTTACACGTTTTTCTCTTCAATTCTTTCGTTCTATTTACTTTGTTCAAGCCCGATCTAGGCCAAGAGGTCACCAATCTTGCTTGGTTGATTTCTGGCTCTAACAGATGTCCTATGATGAAAATTAATTTTCATGCTTGTCATGTAATTCCTTTGGCATAATTGGATAGTGTAGCCCATGTTTATGAGAAATTGCTTTTGATTGTGAAAATGACTTGTGATGAAATTGAGCATATGTGTTTTAAGTAAAGGTAATTGCAATCCAACAAGTTTTTACCTAGTGAGAATTTTGGCCTTAAAAAGGGAGAACATCATTGATTTCCTCTTCTTTGTTTGTGTGATTTTGCTCTCTTTATGCATATGTCTCTTGTTATTGATATGGTTATCTATTTCTTGAAGCCGATATGAGATTGTTCATGCATGTTGATTGTGATTAAGAACTTATATTTTTAGCCCATATTATTCCATGCCTACCTTGAATTGTCTTTGCTTGAAACCCCGTTCTAGCCTTGGCCTTTTGTTTGAAGCTCCACAAAAGTTATCCCTAGCCTATTAGCTTGACCCTTTTCCGGGAATTGAACTTAGAAATGTGTTGGGAATAAGATTTGTTGAGTGACAATTGTGTTGGGTTTGAAAGTGGTGACATTGTTAAAAGGGTAGAAAACAACTTGTTGAAGTGTAATGTAAAAGGATTCTTGGCTTGGTAGGCACATTGTTGAGAAAAAAAGTCATGAAAAGAGAATAGAAGCAAGAAGAGCTCGAAGATAATGCTCTCAGGATCGACCCCCCATGGGTCGATCTCGACCCCCTGCATGCTCGAAGCTGAAAGAAAAAAAAGAGAGAAAAGAAAAAAAAAAGGTGTTTAAGTGCAAAGCCAAGAATTCCTAGTGTGTATAAGTTGTAGTATGGAAGTTGTTTGAACCAAAATTCACCCAAGGGAATTCTGGCCTAGATCGGGCCTGATCGAAGTTAATCACAAAGAAGACGTACAATGTAAAGCTCGTGAATTGTATTCAAAGTATGATTGAATGTGTAAAAGAGTGTAACTCTGCTCTAGGGCTTACAATTGGCTTTTATAGTGCCCTTTAGGATCGATCTATCTTATAGGAAAAGATAAGAAAATACAAGATTCTAGCTAATCGTGATCTTAACGAAATATCTTGAAGAGATCTATCTTATATCTTTAACTCTATCTTGTTTAACCGACTTCGGTCCTCGCCGTCTCTCGCTATGCTCTGAAGAAGTACTGAAGAAGTCGCAACCGGGTCTCGATACTTTTGTAAGGAAATTCTGGGCCCAACAATACCCCTAAATGTAGCGTTTGGATTTTGAATCCTCTTCAAATTTCGAACGGTGCATTTAATTGATTTGACGTTGCAGTCAAGCCTCGATTTTCGGGATTTTGCAGGCTCCATTCTTAAACCCTCTCTTTCGTCCTTCTTTTCCATCTTTGCCTTCAATCGTGTCCACCTTTCTCTCTTCTTCCTCTGTTCTTCGTTCTTCGAACGCTCCAGGTACTTCTCCAACCCTTTTCGCTTCTCTTCCTTGCTTTCCATGGCTCCGAGGTCCCCCTTTACTTCTTCCAAAGCCCTTAGTGAGGAAGACCTTCTTCCTTGCACCATGACCCGAGATGAAATCGCGGAATGGGTCGAATTTGGGGGTTTTCCCAGGGGAACCCGATTCCACGCTCCCACCATTGAAAAGATCGATTGGGAGCGAAAGGGTTGGGTGTGCTTTCTAGATTACCCATTCTCCATAGGTTTGAAATTCCCCTTCTCTGAGTTCATCCGAGAGTTTATTAGTACCCTAAAAGTTTCACCTTGCCAAATCCTCCCCACGACCTGGCGTACGCTTGCTAGAATTGACGAGCTCGCTACGCAATGGGGTCTTAGGATGACCATGGGAGAACTCCTCCTCGCCTACAAAATTGTCCCTCAGAGAGCTGGTAGGATCACCCTTCATGCCCGGAATGTCAAGAATCCTCTGATTCCCAAGACCAAAATGCCTTCACGGAGCCTATAGGCTCGGTTCTTTTTCATTGAATTAGAATCCCTGAGGGGTATAGATGACGACGTGCTAGCGGTCTTTCGAGATGGATGGAACACATCTCGTAAGGCTCTGCGCCTTTCTTTGCTGTTGTCCCCTTGAATTCGTGTTGTGACCAATTCTGACCTGGGTTTTTCTCTTTTCTTTGCGCAGTTCCGGTGGGAATCAATTCCAGGAGTACTGACACAGGTGTTTGCCGGCGATTGCTGAAGGTTGAGGTTGAAAAACGCAAGCCAAAAAAGATCAAGCCAGAGCCAGAGGAACCGGTAGAGGAAGTGGAAGCATTGGAGTCTGACAAGGACGAGACCGAGACAAACAAAACCCCAACATCCTCCGACATGGCGAGTTCTTCTGGGAAGAAATCAGGTTCGGGTTTGTTTATTCGAAATCCTGTACCTCCAAATTCCTTGTTCTGTCATGATTTGCTAACTATTGGCCGTGCGTAGGTGCTAAAATTGATATGTCTGCCGCCGGGATGGTGAAGAGATTGAGGTCTAGTGGTATCAAGGCTTTGACCTCCCCGACTCCCTCAGTGGACTCCAAGAAGTCTCAGCCTCCGAAGCGGAAGAGGACCGAAGAGACCCCGTCTCCTGCCATGAAGAAGAGAGAGCCCAAGGATCTTCTGAGCGTCTTCGGCGACAAGCTATCACCCAATATCAAGGCCGAGTTCCAACCGCTGTCCCTTGATGCGGCCTTTAGTCATGTGGGCACCACTCTTAGGCTGGTAAGTTGATCCCTTTTACCATTTTTTTTATCAATATTTCTTTGCTTCTTTTGCGCATACTCCAGCACTTCCTTTTTGTTTATCGGACTGTGCTCACTACAGGCCTTTCAAGAACTGATGGCGACCAACTGCCGTTCTCATGACGAGCTGTCGAGGTTGGAAGCCGACACCAAGAGTGCTAGAGATGCTGTTGCCGCATCCGAGAGAAAGGTTCGCAAGCTCCATTCGACTATCGACACCTTGTCGATTCAAGTAGAGGACCTTCAAGCTGAGAAGGCCTCTCTGGAGTCTTGGATGCATGAGGCGAAGAGGTCAACCAAGCATTTCTCGGAGGTGGTAACCGAGGTGGCCGGGTATTACACGCTGAAGGCGCGAGTGGAACTTCTTCAGGACCAGGCAGAAGGGAGAGGAGCAAATTGGGTGCTTGCCGCGGAACAGGAGGCCTAGGAAGAGTATTTTCCATCCTGCAACCCCCCTCCAGGTCAAGAGTTTATAGAGATTGCTGAGCAAGTGGCCGAGGATGAGGACTCAGAGAAGACCAAGGAGGCCGGGACCCTAGGCACTACTGCTGAGAACCCTGGGGCCGAAGATGGTGTTGCGACCACGGGCGGCGCGGCAGATGCCAAGGATGAAGATGCTGAGGCCGAGGCCGAAGGGAAGACGAGCCCAAACGATGATTGACCAACCCTGCCCTCTTCTTATGCAAACTTTATGTTTTTCTGCCTGTTTCTAAACTTTCTGGATGTTTAAGACTTTCTTGATACTTCTTTGGCTATCGAGCCAGTACTTTTCTAATATTTTCGGCCGCAGGCGGGAAAATATTAGACTTAATCGTTTTGACGCCCTCTGTATGGCGCTTTTGGTTATTTGTTCTTGAGATGTCTGCTTTTTATTATTGGCCGATTGACCGAAAACCACCCTTATAATAGGTCATACTGCCCTAAACCACCCCTTCTGTACATATTTACCGGAAACCACCCGTATGAACCCTTCCGTCAAAAAACAACCACCCCAACTGGTTTCCCCGTTAAAATTCCGTCAACGCGCGCGTGGGATGCGTCTTTAACTTCGAAATTTAATTTTTTTACCTTTTTTTATTTATCTCTCCAAAAACTTAATCTTCTCAATATACATTCACACATTTTTACCCAAAATCAATTTTACTTCAATATCCCCAAAAAAACACAATTGAAACTCATGAACCCCTAAACTCATCTCCTTCGAATTCAAACCCAACTTTATGCTGCCGGAGCCGAGAGCTACAGATCCGATATCATTGCTCACTAAGTACCCTGTGTTTCGTTTGAATCCCATTGCTTGAATCCGCATATGAGAGCGGCGATTATAAAGGAGGAGTTAATTAGGGGGAGGGGTTACCGTCTTCGAGGCCGGCAGGGGAACTTCTCTGACGGACGAAACTTGGGTTGCTTCTCTCTACGGAGCTCGGGAACCTGAAATCGGTCTCGGATGGGTTGCTTATTGGCTGGTAATTGATCTGTGAAGACGAGGACGATGATGAGTGGCTGTTGTTGCTGTTGTCGTTGTCGGGGTTGAACCTCTGATGAATCTTGTCTGTTTCTTGCTTCACCGACTCCGCCACGCCCGCAAACACCGGCGAGTACTCAGGGATGTCGTAGAGTTTGTGCGGACGGGACGTGGAGCCCTCGGAGACGTTATCCTTGAACCGGGATAGGATGGACTCTGTTTCAGGGCTCAGAGGCCGGGGCTGCTGCGCCTCACACAACTCGTTCTCAACAGCCCCTCAATTGCTCATGGCCGCTTTGAATTTGAACGCCCCTCCGACGAATCCGTCAACCTCTGATGAGGAGAGTGAAGGCCAAGATGGTGGAGACTAGGAGCTTCGTCTCCGAGCAGAGTGAGGGCTTGATGACGCCTTTGAGGAGGAGCTCGGTAGATCTGAACGGGGGAGGAGTAGGGGCGGCAGTGCTGCAGGCGTTGGATGCGCCGACGAGACAGAGGCGGAGGAGAAGTGGGGTAGGAGGAAAAGGGAAATTAGGTTAAATGGAAGACTTTTAAAGGAAAAGAGAAATTAAATAAAAATGTTTGATTTTTTTAATTTTGGATTTTATAAATTTAAAGGATTTAACATATAAAAATAAGTTTTAGGATTTAACATATAAAAATAAGGTTAAAAAAATCAAAATCGAAGCTTAAAGACGCGTCTCACGCGCGCATTGACAGAATTTTAACGGGGAAACCGGTTGGGGTGGTTGTTTTTTGACGGAAGGATTCATACGGGTGGTTTTCTGTAAATATGTATAAAAGGGGTGGTTTAGGGAAATATCGCCTATTATAAGGGTGGTTTTCGGTCAATCGGCCTTTATTATTTAACTTGCGTTTAGTTGGCAATGTCAGACGGTTTTAGATGCGTTAGTAGGTCAGCATCCGGGGAAAGCGTTATGGGACTTTTCCCCAGCGCGTAGTTATTACGAAATAGGCTTTCGGTTATTGCGCTTAGTTTACTGCAAAGGTCCGTGCATAGTTGTTTATGATTAGGCATCCTTTGGATCCATACGTTTAGTCCTTAGGATGTAATGTTTTCACGGCGTCCCGCGAATGTGGCCTTGGGTATCGGTGCTATAGCGTTCCCCTTCCCGCACTAGCCCAATGTAACTACATTGATTGGACTTAGATGGGGGGTAACCAACTTATGTGTTACTTCATCACGTTGTATGCGTGACGACATCGGCAAATTTAGACGGTACAACCATGCAAAACGTACAGTGGTCAATTAACGCTTTTAGTCGCGTGTGTTTTGATCGTAAAGATGTTTTGTTCGAGATGACTTTGAGTTGTGGGAGAGTTGTGTTCTCGCGAAACATATCAAATCATTAACAAAGACAAATTCCAGATCGTGTATTAAAGATAATAGTGCATCGACGTCAGAGGTGGTGACCCCTGAGTCTTTTATTTGAAAAGGAAATAGCTAGGTCCTAAAGAAGTCTTAAAACTAGAGCTAAAGATCGGACTGATACTTTATTGAAGACAACTGAGTTTAGAAGTAATACTTCTTCAAGTGTGTTGTGTTCCAACTTCGGGGGACAGCTTTGCCGTCTTTGGATTCCAACTAGTATGCACCATTTCCCGCTATCTTGGTGATCTTATACGGCCCTTCCTAAGTTGGTCCCAACTTGCCGGCATTGGCTTCTGCGGTGTTGTGGAATACCTTGCGTAAGACCCAATCTCCCTCTTGGAAGCACTTAACGCGAACATTCTTATTGTAGCTCCTTGCGACCTGCTGCTGGTATTTCGAGATGCGTGCATGTGCTACTTCTCTGAGCTCTTGGACCGTGTCTAGGTCGGCCTCCAGTTCTTCCTTGCTACTTGCGGATGTGGCGAGCCCATATCGAGCGGTAGGCACTGTAACCTCGGCTGGTATGACGGCTTCGCAACCGTGCACGTAGGAGAAAGGCGTTTGGCCGGTTGCGCCTTTGGGTGTAGTGCGATCGGCCCATAGGACGAAGGGCAGCTCTTCTGCCCACTTTCCCCTGGCTTTCGCCAATCGCTTCTTCAAGTTGTTGATGATGACTTTATTGCTTGCCTCGGCTTGGCCATTGGCCTGAGGGTACCTAGGTGTGGAAGTGACCAAGTCAATGTTCCACGCCTTGCAGAAATCGCGCATCCTTTTACTTATGAATTGAGAGCCGTTGTCGCAAGTGATCTCCGCCGGCACTCCAAACCTACTCAAGATGTTTGGACATCAATCCTTCCGGGATAATGCCTCCTACAACATAGTTAGCAAAATCCGCAAACCAAGGGGTCTTCGACCCATGTATAGCAAGAATAGAAGGGGAAGGAGAAGAAGATGGAGATGGAGGAATATTAGAACTTGAAAGACCCGAAGAGGGAGAAGAAGACGTACTAGATCGACCCAAGGGAAGGGTCGTGATCGGCTCCTTGGGGTTCGAACCTGAGAGTTCATTTTCTCCGGTGGGGGTCGATCTCGACCCTGTGGGGGTCGAACCTGAGAGTTCGGCAGCTCCTTCTCCAATGTCCTCATGGTGATCTTTGTTGCCTAGCATAAGGGTCTCATCCGGGCGTGTATCATCGATGGGGATCGATCCGCCGGACTCCATGATGTGCTCAAGGGGTAGTCTAGATAGGTGATCCGCCACTAGGTTCTCCGCTCCCTTCTTGTCTCGGATTTCATGATCGAATTCCTGCAACAAAAGCATCCAACCAAGCAGCCTAGGCTTGGCGTCTTTCTTCGCCATTAGGAATCTTATCGCGGCATGGTCGGTATAAACAATCACCTTAGAGCCTACTAGATAGGAGCGGAATTTTTCAAATGCAAATACTACGGCAAGAAACTCTTTCTCGGTGGTAGTGTACTTACTTTGAGCTTCATCAAGAGTCTTACTTGCATAGTAAATGGCATGAAGCTTCTTGTCCTTCCGCTGCCCAAGTACCGCACCAATGGCATAGTCACTAGCATCACACATGATTTCAAAGGGAAGTGTCCAATCCGGTGATTACATGATGGGGGCGGTCACAAGAGCTCTCCTCAACCTGTAAAATGCTTTAAGACAATCCGAGGACATGCTAAACTCTACATCTTTCACTAGTAAGTGAGTCAAAGGTTTAGCAATTTTAGAAAAGTCTTGAATGAAGCGCCTATAGAACCCCGCATGCCCCAAGAAACTCCTAACGTCTTTCACGGAAGATGGAGGGGGCAATTTTTCAATAAGCTCAATTTTTTCTTTGTCCACCTCAATCCCTCGCTTAGACACTAGATGACCTAAGACAATTCCTTCTCTAACCATGAAATGACATTTTTCCCAATTAAGCACAAGGTTCGTTTCCTCACATCTTTTAAGGACCCTAGAAAGGTTAACAAGGCATGAATCAAAAGAGGAACCATAAACCGAGAAATCATCCATAAACACCTCCACTATCTCCTCAATCATGTCGGAGAAGACGGCCATCATACACCTTTGAAAAGTGACCGGGGCATTGCAAAGCCCAAATGGCATTCACTTGTAAGCAAACGTCCCATATGGACAAGTGAATGTGGTCTTCTCTTGATCATCGGGGTGAATGGGAATCTTCCAAAAACCACTATAGCCATCCAAATAGCAAAAGTAATCATGTTGAGCTAAACGTTCCAAAACTTGGTCAATGAAGGGGAGTGGGAAGTGGTCCTTCCTAGTGGCACTATTAAGTTTCCTATAGTCTATGCACATCCTCCACTTGGTGGTAGTCCTAGTAGGAATCAACTCTCCCTTCTCATTCTCTACAACCGTCATCCCCCCTTTCTTAGGAACCACATGTACGGGGCTAACCCACTTACTATCGGAGATAGGAAATATGATACCGGCATCTAGCATTCTACGGATTTCTTTCTTCACTACCTCTTTCATGTTAGGGTTTAGCCTACGTTGGTGCTCAATAGTGGGTTTATAGTCATCCTCCATATATATCCTATGCATGCACAATGATGGTGAAATACCACTAAGTTCCTCTAGAGATATCCTATGGCTTTCCTATGGGTCCTAAGCACATCAAGCAATTTGTTCTCCTCGTCCTCACTCAAATTAGCATTAATAATGACGGGGAGAGAAGAATTTGGACCAAGAAAAGCGTACCTCAAAGAATCGGGAAGCTCCTTGAGCTCGGAAGTGGGCTCGGGCAAGCTAACTTCATCCTCGTGCTCCGCCTTGAGTGCATCCAAGACAAGGAAGGACTCCTCGCCATCATCCAGGGGGGTCGTGCTCGACCCAATGGGGGTCGATCCTGAGACCCTCGAACTTTGCGGAAGAGGTTCCCATGTCAAAAATCGTCCCGTCGGGTTGTTGCACTCGATGTAGTCGGAGTGTGTGTAGAGTATCTTGACCTCCTCATGACTTGATTCCTTCAATGTTGGATTGAACCGGAACTCGACCACTTCTTCACCAATCTTGAACGTAAGAAGTCCACTCTTGACATCAATGACCGCGCCCGCGGTGGCTAAGAAGGGTCGTCCGAGTATGATGGGAACCACCAGATCCTCGGGCATCTCCATGACTATGAAATCATTAGGCACAAAGAACTTCCCCACTTGAACGGGAAAATCATCAACTACACCCGTGGGCTGAACACACGATCCATCCGCCATGTATAACCTCATGTTCACCGGTACTAATGGCCCCATGTTGGTTTTGGACCAAATTGAGAGTGGAAGCAAGCTAGCACTAGCACCAAGATCACACAATGCCTTGAAGCGATAAGCTCCAATACCGATTGTAATAGCAAACTTCCCGGGATCGCCGAGCTTCTCGGGAAGGTCCAACGACCTCACCTCATCCGTGAGTTCCGACATAGATCGCTTCCTAGATAGAATCTCCTTCAAGAACTTGGTGTAAGCGGGCATTTCATTCAAGGCCTCGGCGAAAGGAATAGAAAGATTCAAGCCTTGAAGCAACTTAACAAAGCGCTTAAACTTTCCTTCCGTCGCGTCCTTGGGCTTCTTCGAAGGGTAAGGAAGTATCTTAGAATGGGAAGAGGAAGGAGTAGGATCCGGAATGATTGGCGGAGAAGTGTTGGAAGACGTTCCGGGTGCAGGGTGGGCGAGCTCGACCTCAGCGGGGTCGATCGCCCCTTCATCCTCATCATTGGCGGTCTCAGGCTCGACCATGGAGGGGGTCGAGATCGACCCAGGTGGGGTCGATCCTGAGACTGCTTCTTCCGCTGTTTGCTTCGGTGGATCGGGTA
Source organism: Polygonum maritimum (assembly GCA_963924305.1). NCBI lineage: Eukaryota > Viridiplantae > Streptophyta > Magnoliopsida > Caryophyllales > Polygonaceae > Polygonum > Polygonum maritimum. The sequence continues at coordinate 14,610,558 of OZ002734.1, read as the reverse complement.
ATGCTCTGCCACTCCGAAGGTTCATGGCTCGGATTTCACCATTGCTTGCTCGGCCTCTAGGATTCTCCTCGGGTCGGCCCGGAAGTTGTCCTTGAGGTCGTGGGATTTGAGCCGCTAGATTACCAAGTTGGGAATCAACATTCTTCCTCCATGCATCTAAGTTTCCCAATTGGCCTTGAACGCCATCAAGTTTGCGGTCGAATCTTTCAAAGAAACCGTGAGCCCAAGCCGGTGGTTCTTCTTGATAACCGGGAGGTCTATAAGGAGGGGCCCTTTGCTCTTGTGGAGGAGGTGGATAACTTTGGCCTTGACCATTGTTATTCCATTGAGAATAGTTGTTGTTGTTCCTCCCCGCATAAGCATTGTTTTGGCCTCGGTAGGGTCCTCGCATATAGTTGGCCTCCGCATATGCCTCGGCAGCCCGAACTTGCTCCACATTTGTGCAAGAAGCGGTGGTATGAGATTGAGAACCACATTCTTGACAAGTGGGGGCAGCGGACTTGTAGTAACTCACTTGCTTCTCGAGCCGGTTGATCTTATCTTGCAAGAATTGAAACTTCACATCTTGATCAATTGGCTCACTATTCGGATCATAAAGCTTCTTCGTTTGAATCCGGATGGGTTATTGGGTCCCATACATGGCATCATAGTTGGTGAGTTTGTCCAATAGAGCCCATGCCTCATCGGGATCCATCTCAATGAAACCGCAATCGGTGTGAAGATTGATGCGGTCCTTTTTGGCAGCGTTGATCCCTTGGAAGAATATCTCCTGAAGAACCAAAGGAGGTTGTCCATGAGTAGGACATTGCCGAAGAAGCTCCTTGAATCTCTCCCAAGTCTCAACAAAAGTCTCGTTAGGAAGTTGATGATAAGAAGTAATGCGCTTCCTTAGCTCGGTAGTCTTGGCCGGTGGAAAGAACTTCGTCATGAACAAGTCGTGCAAAGCGTTCCATGTAGTGATGGACCTAGCGGGTAGACTTTCGAGCCAATGAAGTGCCTTCCCGGTTAGAGAACACTTGAACGCCTTGAGGAGCACATATTCAAGTGACACGCCATCGGCGGCGATGGTGTCACAAAGGTCGGTGAAGTTTTTTATGTGCTCCATAGGGCATTCGGATGTCTTGCCTTCATATTGAGACCTCTTGATGAGAGTGATGAAGTGGGACTTGATCTCAAAGGCACGCTCAATCGCCGGGAGCACTATAGCGGACTCGGGAACTCTAAGCTCCGGATGCATGTATTGCTTAGCGTTCCTCGGAATAGCATCTAGTTCTTGTTGGAGACGGGCAACAGCCTCTCTTTCTCGATGCAAAGCAACATCTTGAGCAGCACGCTCCATTTGCATACGCTCCATCTGAGCACGGAGTTGTTCCATCTGTTGAGCAAGAGCCTCAGCGTCGGCCATTGCTAGTCGTTCTCGTAGCCTGCGATGAAGGGTTCTCTCTATTTCAGGATCAAAGGGAAAATAGTCGATTTTCCTTCGTGAACTAGAGGGCATACACCTGCAATCACAAACACAAGTAAACGAATCAGTAACACACAAAGGGTATGGGCTATTCCCAAACCCGAATATCAACTAAACTCGGCACTATTGCACACTCCCCGGCAACGGCGCCAATTTGTTGAAGGGTTTCTTGAACAAATAAATTTATAGTCAAGACCCCGCTGCGTATAGCGAAGTCAGGATCGTCCACGGGAGTGAGAATAGTGCTAAGAATAGTCGATAAACTACGAAAAGCAAAGAAAACACACACGAGCAGAGTCAGGATCGACCTGAGGAGGGTCGATCTCGACCCTTAGAGGGTCGGTCCTGAGACAAAACAAGTACGAATGCACACAAAAACTCTAGCAAGGGCTCGAGCACGACTTAGGTAGTCGGAATCAAGACAAAAACGCGAATTTCAGTCAATATAAAAAGCAAATCCTAGAGTTAGGGCTACCACAACAACAACCATACATGCTTTCGACAAGAATTCACAACTATCATGCCATCTAGATCATAGAAAAGTTAACTTTCGCAAACAATCCAAGTTATTCAATCAACTTTCGTAAATCAAACAACTTTCTATCTATCCTTCAACCTAGGAATATCAACTTTCGCAAATAATCCTATTAGATCTAATCAAGTAACTAACTTTCACTTTCGCTATGGTTAATCACAAGACATGCCTCAACTTTCGCAAAGGATTAAGCACAAGATAGGTTAGATATGATCATCAAACATTCAAGTCATGAATTGAAGTTTTAAACATGCATGATTGTCTTGGGTTTTTGCCCAACCCTAGAACTTAAGAGGACTACTCACACATAGCAAGAAGAGAAGAGGAAGAAGAAGAGGAAGACATGATCAAAACCAAACTAGAATTCAAATTGAACAAAAGATCAATCTTATACAAAGTCTCAAACTTGCTCTCCAAGTTTCCTTCCTAGCTCTCCTAATGTTGAATGATTAATTGATTCCCCCACCAGGGATGAATTCATAAAACTAAAGGGTTCAACCTCCTTTTATAGACAAAAAGGAGTCCTAATTTAACTAGGAAACACAAACAAAACACCTTCCTAAAATACAAACTAGGAAACTTCAACAATATTTCCGGATAGGTGAAGTTCGGCCACGAGGTTCGACCCTCAAAGGGTCGATATCGACCCCCTCAGGATCGATCCTGAGACATGTTTTCCTTGCGCTCCAAGTTTGGTCAAATGGCTCGAGCACAACCTCCTTAGGCTCGATCTTGGGGTCGATTTCTTCACTTCTCTTCTTGATTTTGCTCCTTTTTAGCTCTTCTCCTTGGCTTGTCCACTTGAATCTTCCTCCTAGCTTCGCTCCAAACTCGTCTTCAAGCTCCAAAACACCTACAAAATGACACAAAAGCGCGTAGTTTCCGAATCTCAAGGAAATACGAAAACTCATGCAAAACGACTCAAAAACACATGACTCAAGCACAAAACACAACTCGAACTAACCTATCTAAACCCTAAAAATCTACCTAAAGCGCGGACATCAGTTCCCCATGTGCAGGGATATCACCAGGCCATCATGGTGGGGTTCGGCGGAAAAGTCCGCGTCACTGTCGTCGAAGACAATAGCGGGTCCGGACGATCCCCCACCGGTACGACGCGGGCGATCGAAGCTGCTTTCGCGTGCGTGTCGCTTCGCCGCCGAGTACGTGAGGCCGCAGATGTTTGAACCCCCTCAGATGACATTGACAACTCTGTCGGGTGTTGGGGGATCCCTTCTTCTTCTTGGTTCGGGCTGCAGATTCTCCACTACTTCTTTGGGTACCTGGGCGTCAGGTGCTACATCTTTGATTCTTCCTTCCGCGATCAGGCGAGATAATTCCTTCCGAAGCATGATGCAATCTCGGGTCCAGTGGCCGTGGTATTCATGGTAGTCGCACCACTTGGTGGTGTCCCTGTCGGCCTTTGGGGCCTTGTCCCGTCGTGGCCATCTCACGTACTCCCCTTGTTTTGCCATGTTTCGCAGAAGCTTATCCGTGGAGATGTTGAGTTTGAGGGATTCCAACGTTGGCGGTGGTGGGTCACGGTATTGATCGTTCGCCTGTCGCGCTCTGGCTGTGTTCACCTGCCCGTGGCTAGGGCGTGAATATGGGTGTGCTCGACGATCCTTCCTCTGATCAGCTGAGCCCTTACGGCCGTCGGCTGGGCCCCTCTTCTCGTACTTCTCAACTTCCGAGGTTCTTTTCCGCAAGGTCCTGTCTTCCTCCAACCTGACGTGAGCCAGGGCCCTGGCTTGAACCTCCTCGAAGGTGTAGCAGGGATGTTTGGTAAGTTCTTTGTATAGGCCGCCATCGGGGATGATTCCTTGCCTAAATGCCTCCACTGCGGTAGTAACGTCGCAAGATTGTATCGAGACTTTTTCGCGGTTGAACCGTTCCAGGAACTCTCTGGTGGTCTCGTGTTGCTTCTGACGGATCCGGTAAAGGTCGCTGGATTGCTTCTCGAACTTGCGGCTGCTGGCAAACTGGGTGCGAAAGGAGTCCGATAGTTCGGCGAAAGAACCGATGCTACCACGTGGCAGCTTTATGAACCAAGTCAGCGCTGGACCCGTTAAAGTTGTGCCGAACCCCTTGCACATCACCGCCTCTTTGGAGTACGACGGGACCGCACTTGTCATCATCTTTTGTTTATAGATCGCGACGTGCTCGTCAGGGTCAGCGGTGCTATTGTATGGAGTCATGTTCGGCACGGCGAATTTCTTTGGTATCTCCACTTTGGTGATGCGACGGGAGAAAGGAGACTCGTCGAAGCTATCGGGGGCTTCCGGTTCCAGAGGTTGGAAACTTTTTCGACCGATCCGGAGTTGATCAGCGATGACCCCTATCCGCTCCGTCACCTTTCTTCATATGGCCGCGTCGAGGTCTCTGGCCTCCCTCTTTCGAAATCCTCGTCGTCGGTCTCTCCCCCATCCGGCCAAGCATCCCGAGGTGGTGTTTGGCGTCTCCTAGCCTCTGACCGGGGATACCTTGGCGGGTCTTTGTCAAGGAGAACTTCTTCGCGGCGGCGCCGGGTGAAAGCCTCTGGGGCGTCCTCTTGGAGCACCGGTGTTTTGTCACGCGAGTTCAGAGTTTCGCCGTCTTTGGAAGTTCCTTCTCCCCCACCAAAGTCGAGTCTTCTAACTATGCCATCGGTGCGGCGATTGACACGAAGTGACCGGCGACCCGTGGCCACGACCTCATATTGTTGCTTCAACTGACTGTTTTCTCGTGAGGCGTTCCAGATGGGCGTCGTAGAAGCTCTTCTGGTCGCTCAGCTCCTTTTGAAGAAGTTGCATTCGCTCCCTGAGGTCGGTCATCTCCTCGTCTTGCGACCGGTTTCCAGGGAGCTCGGGATCCTTCACGTGGTCGGCAAGGGGTGTTTTGGGAGTCTCGTCTCCGTTGCCTGACATAGCAACTGGGAAGTTCAAGTCTGTGTTTTGAACGGTGTGTCTTTGCATGATTGTTCCGATCACGGCCCCACGGTGGGCGCCAAACTATTTGAACCAAAATTCACCCAAGGGAATTCTGGCCTAGATCAGGCCTGATCGAAGTTAATCACAAAGAAGACGTACAATGTAAAGCTCGTGAATTGTATTCAAAGTATGATTGAATGTGTAAAAGAGCGTAACCCTGCTCTAGGGCTTACAATTGGCTTTTATAGTGCCCTTTAGGATCGATCTATCTTATAGGAAAAGATAAGAAAATACAAGATTCTAGCTAATCGTGATCTTAACGAAATATCTTGAAGAGATCTATCTTATATCTTTAACTCTATCTTGTTTAACCGACTTCGGTCCTCGCCGTCTCTCGCTATGCTCTGAAGAAGTACTGAAGAAGTCGCAACCGGGTCTCGATACTTTTGTAAGGAAATTCTGGGCCCAACAGAAGTTTGGTTAGAAATTGATGGGTATGAGTTTGATTGATGAAGTGTTTGGTTAGGAGTTGAAAAGAGAAGAAGAGAGTTGTTTTGGTTTGTAGTGTTGTGTTTAGGAGTTTGATTCCCGGATTTAGCACCACATGGCCAAATAACTCCCTACCTTATGTTATTACCGAGCCCCATTACAACCCGGCCGAATGAGTCTTCTATGAAGATTTCATTGAGCCTACGTTCTTATGAAGATTGATGTGTTTTGACTTCTCTAGGTAGAGAGATTGGTGATATAAGTCTCAATGATAAAGTAGATGTTGCATAAAGATTGAGATGAGAGTTGATTTATTAAGCCTAAACACATGAGAGTAAGAGAGAAACACATTAATATCCCTTGTGAGGTTGGATTGTGATTGCTAGCTTGAGACTTATACATATGTGATGACGTTAAAGTTACTTGTCTTCTTTTTCACTTGTGCTTAAAAAGTTTTGACAAGGGCTATGCTTGAAGATTGTGTTATTGGTCTTGATTTGCATGATTATTGCTTGAGGACAAGCAAGTCTAAGTATGGGGTGTTTTGATGTCCGCGTTTTAGGTAGGTTTCTAGGGTCTAGATAGGTTAGTTTGAGTTGTGTTTTGTGCTTGAGTCTTGTGTTTTGAGTCTTTTTGCATGAGTTTTTGTATTTCCTTGAGATTCGGAAACTACGCATACTTGTGTCGTTTTGTAGGTGTTTTGAAGCTTGAAGACGAGTTTGGAGCAAGGATAAGAGATGATGGACAAGATAGGAGGAAGATTTCGAGTAGATAAGCTAGGGAGAAGAGCTAAAGAGAAGCCAAAGCAAGAGGAAAAGTGAAGGAAAAAGTCCCAGGATCGAGCCATAGGGGGGTCGAGCACGAGCCAGATCAACAACTTGGAGCCCAAGGAAAACAAGTCTCAGGATCGACCCTGAGGGGGGTCGAGATCTACCCTACTTGGGTCGAGCTCAGCGACCGACTTCCCTTATTTCCGGATTTGCTTGTTGAATTTCCTAGTTTGTATTTTAGGAAGGTTGTTTCTTTGTGTTTCCTAGTTAGATTAGGACTCCTTTTCTTCTATAAAAAGAGGTTGAACCTTTAGTTTTTAATTGTCAATTAATCAATCAAGACTTGGAGAGCTAGGAGGAAGACTTAGAGAGCAAGTTTGAGAATTTGTAAGATTGATCTTTTGTTTAATTTGAATTCTAGTTTGGTTTTGATGATGTCTTCCTCTTCTTCTTTCTTGTTCTTGTTTGCTATGTGTGAGTAGTCTTCCTAAATTCTAGGGTTGGGCAAAAACCCAACACAATCGCATGTTTAAAAACTTGAAAACATGACTTGAATGCTTAAGGATCATATCTAATCTATCTTTTGCTTAATCCTTAATGAAAGTTGAGGCATGTCTTGTAATTGACTATAGCGAAAGTGAAAAGTTAATTGCTTGATTAGATCTAATAGGATTATTTACGAAAGTTGATATTCCTAGGTTGAAGGATAGGTAGAAAGTTGTTTGATTTGCGAAAGTTGATTGAATGGCTTGAATTGTTTGCGAAAGTTAACTTTTCTATGATCTAGATGGCATGATAGTTGTGAATTCTTGTTGAAAGCATGTATGGTTGTTGTTGTGGTAGCCTTAGCCCTAGGATTTGCCTTTTATATTGATTGAAATTCGTGTTTTTGCTTTGATCCCGACTCCCTAAGTCGTGCTCGAACCGTTGCTTGTGTGTTTTGTGTGCTTTCGTGATAACTTGATCTCAGGATCGACCCCCTTAGGGTCGAGATCGACCCTCCTCAGGTCGATCCTGACTCTGTTCGTTTGTATTTTCCTTTGCTTTCGTAGTTTATCGACTAATCTTAGCACTATTGTCACTCCCGTGGACGATCCTGACTTCGCTATACTCAGCGGGGTCTTGACTACAAATTTATTTGTTCAAGAAACCCTTCAACAAGCCTCACATGAAAAACACATGATCAAGTGATAGATATTCAAGCAAGATTACATCATCACACATGATCAAGTGCTCTAAGGAATAAAGTCTAGTGCAACCAAGCCTCACTTTAAGGGACATGTAAATGTATATCACTCATCATGTGTTTAGGTATAGCAATAATCACTCATACTCAACAATCATGCAAGTAAAGACTTTACTATTGAAGCTAATATCACCAATTCCTCCACCTAGAGATGCCTAATGCAATGCACACAAAGATTATGAACTTGGCTCAATGGAGATCCTCAAAGAGGTTCCATTCGGCCGGGTTGTAATGGGGCTTTTGGCTATTTTCTTAAGGTAGGAATCTTTTTGGTCTTGTGGTGCTTACAATGGGGATTGAACTTCCTAATCTCTCACCAACTTCACCAATAATTCCACAATCAACTTTCACACTCATCCAAAACACTTTGAATTATCTTTTCTCAACCCAAACTTTCACATAACATTCCACTTCATATTTGCTCTTAGACTTTTTGTTGGATTTTTCACACTTTTGCACTAGATCGACTTGCACACTAACTCGGGTCCGAAGTCACTTGTAACTCGGTCGGGACGCTTTTCTCACTTAAACTTTTTGCTTTCGATCCATTTCTTTTCCAACTTTTTCTTTCTTTCTTTCTTAACTTTATGCACTACAAAGATGCACTACCCACATGATTTATAACTCCATTTTTTGCCCGTAAACCCAAGAGAATCTCAACTCTTCAAATACTCTCCAAACCTCTCTCTAAAGTCCAATCCCATAAGGGTCAAGTCATATAGGCTAGGAATCATATTTTTGAGGAGTTTCAAACAAAGGTCTAGGCTAAAATGGGGCTGCAAACAAAGGATTCATTTCAAGGTAGGATATGGAACATTTTTGTGACTAAAATCATAAAGTTCAAATCAATGCGACAATGCTTAGAACAATTCTCATGATGGTCTTGGAAAATAGATAAACACCGCAATAGCAAGTTTTACCTAGCATGCATGAGCTATTCACACAAGAAGCAAGAGGGATATGCAATTATGAACAAGCATCCCTAAAATGGCCAAAAATCAATCTCACAAGGGTCACTCATACTTAGTTGCATAAAAACTCATCCTAGAACTCATGTGCTCAATAAAAACAAGCATGATATCATGATCACATCAAAAGCAACATCATTTAGAGGCTAAACTATCCTAAAATATGCAAAGGAATTTATATGCTCACATTATCATTAGCCTTTATTTGGACATCTAAGATAGGGATTCCTAGTCTAAAAACAAAATCTTTTTGTGGTTTTCTCATGAAAATTTTCAAATTTTTATGGTTTTTTGCAAAAATTTTCTCAAACAAAACAAAAGACACACAAAGCACACATATGTACAAACACTAAGCACAAGAGAGTTTCCTTTTCCCATACCCCATACATAAAATATGCAATGTCCTCATTGCATCCAAATAAAACCAAAAGGAAAATAAAAAGGGAAACTCACTAGACAAGGCGTTTGAAGCTAGGAAGAATGGTGAATTGTTGACATCGGCACATGGGGAGGTGAATTCGAGCTCATCATTTGAACCAAGAAGTACCTACAAGATCACACCAAAGATATATCCCAAAATACTTGCATTCAAGGGGTTTAGAGAAAGGGTTAGCACAATAAGCTCAAATCCTAAAAATAAGAAAACAAATCAAAAGGAACAAAGGATACGAAGAATATGTCGGGTTGCCTCCCGAAAAGCGCTCTTTTAACGTCATTAGCTTGACGTGCCACCTAATCTCGGTTAGGGTGGAAAATGGTGAATTGGTCACCATAATCATGACCATTGCCATTCCCTTCGTACCCGTAGAACCACCATTAATGATTGATGTAAGCATGGCCTTCGGGTTCCCTTGCACCATTCTCCTCCATGGCGTATACTTGCATCTTTTGCACTTCCTCATCTTGATCCTTCTTTCCTACATCAAAAACATCTAAAGAGTTTCTAGGAGATTCAATAACATCATAGCTCACATCATCCTTCAAGTCACTCAAGCATATGTAACTATCTCCTAAATCATCTTTTAGATCACTCAAGCAAATATAAGAATCTTCAACGTCAAAAGGATATGAGGAAGGATACTCTTCTTTGCTCCTTGGACTATCATTGCTTCTTGACACATCTTGATGCTCAAATTGATCCATCAACTCTCTAACTCTAGCTTAGTCATTGACCCTTTCATTGCTCCTCAAAGGTGCCTCTTCTCTTGTGGCTTCCACTTCCTCTCTTTTCCTCTTGGCATTCTCTTCCAACTTCAAAATTGCCAAGGCATCCGGCTCATTTAAAGCCTTGTTGAAGTGAAACTCAACCTTGTCCTCTCCGATCTCAAAGGACACCTTTCATTCTTCACATCAAATTTTTCTCCCGCCGTTGCTAAGAACGGCCTCCCTAGAATGATAGGAACCAAAGGATCTTCCTTCATGTCAAGAATCACAAAGTCGTCGGTAACGAAGTATTTTCCCACTCGAACCGGGACATCATCCAAAATTCCCGTGGCTTTTGTGGTAGAGCCGTCGCCATAGTGAGAGACATGTCAACCGTCTCAATCTCACCAAGGTTTGCCCTTCTCCAAATACTCATAGGCATAACCGACACACTTGCTCCGAGGTCACATAGAGCTTGGAAACTTTGAGACCCTACGCCAACGGTTATTGCAAATCTCCCCGGGTCTCCCAACTTTTGAGGTAGCTCCAAAATCTTCACCTCATCTTGCATCTCTACTATAGACCTCTTCTTGCTCAAGATCTCTCTAAAAAACTTAGCATATGAAGGCATCTCATTCAAAGCATCGGTGAACAGGATTGTTATGTTCAACCCTTGCAAAAGCTTCAAGAATCTCTTGAACCTGCCCTCTACAACATCCTTGGGCCTCTTTGATGAGTAAGGAAGAGTTGTGCCACTATGATTCTTGTTAGGATCGACCTCCTTGGACCGGATCGACTCATCCACATTCTTCTATGCTCGGACCGATGTAGGCTCTGTTTGAGTCAAAATTTACCAAAGGAAACTTTGACCTAAATCGGGCCTAGATCGAAATAAATCAAAGAGAAGGATGAAGATTGTGTTTTTATTGATGAGAAAAGCGTATGAATGAGTAAAAACAAGTTACTCAGCTAAAGTCGTTGTGCCAAGATCAAAGATAAAGAACCCAAACAAACAAACTAGTATAGCAAGTAAGTAAGGGGTCGTACCCAAGAGAACTTAAGGCTTCTAGTATTAATATAATTATCAACCAAAGATAAGGGGGGATTGAAGGGAGAAATCTATACTAAACTAACCTAGGAAAACAAATAACAAATAAACAAACAGATAAGAGGCAGATTCATTCAAAAGATCCACTCATGAAATAATCACTCGATCATAGATTAATCCATTGATTTCATTCACACCTATGGTTAATTCCTATCCCGATCATTAACAATCGCAAGTCCACGGTCCAAGCAATTCTATAACCCTAGGCAAGGACGCTTAAACCTAGAATTAGCATAGAGAACAAGGATATGCAGGATATAATATCAAACAATCAAGCTACGTGTCAATTGCAAGATAAAACAATCAATTCTCTTCTTAATCCTAGTTGCATAGACAACAGGTCTAGGTTAAGTTGTTTTCACAAATTAGTTTTGTCCACGGTCCAAACCTAATCAAACAGTAGAACATCAATCAATTCAATAGGTTCATGACTCCTAGAGAAACAATAAACATTCATAAGAATGAAGCACAAGAGAATTAATATTAACCAAAGGATAGAAATCAATTACCAAAATCTCACGAGTTCATACATCAAACCTTCTCCCTTGAACAAACCCAAGGAGACTAGCTCTCCATAACTAAACTAAGCTAAAGAATTAATTGAGAGAATTGGTAATGAGAAAGAAGATAAGAGGTAAGAGGTAGAATATATTAAAAACCTAAGGCTGGCTCCTCCTTATATAACCGAAGGAACATGCTCCTCGAGATAGATAAGGTAAGAGGCAAAAGATAGAAAAGGAAACAAGATAGAAAGGAAAAGATTTTATCCGTCTCGAAGTCGGCCCGCACCGCGGCCGCGTCGACACTGCCGCGCCCGCGCTTTCGCAACAGAGAAGAACAAGTCGTCTCTAGCTATCCACCGCGACCGCGGATCCTCCGCCGCGCCCGCGGCGATCTCCGTTTGGCATTATGCTGAGTCGGCTTCTACCGCGACCGCGCCATCGACAGCGCGACCGCGGCCTTCATGGTCTTCATGGCTCGTCACCTTACGCCACCGCGCCCGCGTCATAAAAAAAGACCGCGGAATCCATGCAGTGGCGAACTTGTCTTCAATTAAGCTCTAAGAACTCTTGATTCTTCACATTCGTGTCTTCGGTCTTCATATTACAATAATGCTCAAATCTAACCTAAACACTTACAATAATACTCATAAAATACAAGAGTTAACCCATACGAAATAACCCGAATCAAATTCCCCCATACTTAGATCTTGCTCGTCCTCGAGTAAGCTCAAAACAAATATAACAAATCAGCACATCTAAGATCTCAGGAAATACAAGGGAAGATAAAACACTCAACTCACAACCCGAACCCAAAACAATAGAGAAATCATGAGCATAAAACAATGAAGCTCAAACACACACCTCACAACAAGATAGACCACTCAAGCTCTAAAAAGTGTAGAGCAACCTAGGATCTACCCAAATCTAACATGTAAGCCCCAAAGTCCCCAAGCAAAAATGATCCTAAAACACTCGAATTTTTCCGCTCAATTCTGCTTAGGCGCCCTTTCGGGTTTTCACCTAACCGCTCATTTCATTTTTCAACAGGGTGTGCTCACCAAAACTCACAATCACTCATGAACCTCATATTACCCCAACCTAATGCTGGTCCGGGTAACCTGCTTATTACCTGAGCCGCCCTTTCGGGTTTTCGACTCATCCCAGGATTTATATGCCTTTTTTCAATTTTTATGGCTCTTTCTATCTTTTTCTTTTTCTTTCTTTCTTTATTATGCAAAAAAAAAATGATGCAAGTGCTCCATGAAAAGAAGAAAATCAAAAATCTGAAGCAAAATTCTAACTAAGCTAACTAGGATAAGCGAATGCGAGTACTCCTTCCCCCATACTTAAATCCTTCATTGTCCTCAATGAAGCAAAGAGAAAGGATAGAAGTAAGGAAGAAGGGTATATCAGAAGACTCACAAACGATGAAGAGAAGTGGAATGGAAGAACTCTTCATAGGTGGTAGAATGGAACTCCGTAATCAAAGTCTGTTGGCCTACCGCGGGCGCGGAACAAGGGGCGCGGGCGCGGTATTACGACAGAGAGGAAATGTCAAGGCGGGTGGACCACCGCGGGCACGGCTGATGCAGCGCGGTCGCGGCACTCGTGCAGGGACAAGGTCTTGACTTCGTCTTGAACTACGTGATGTGTAAACAACCTTCGTATCTTGACTCGTCTTTTGGAAGAAGGACAAATTATTGAACTCGAGCCATGGAGAAGAAATCCTGGGGGAGCTTTGTTCCCCCATACTTAGGCTTTACACATAGCCAAAAGAATGGAATTACAAAGGTGGATGGAAAGAATAAATAGAATGGTGGAAAGATAGAAGATGGAAAAGAATGGATATAGATGGATGGAAGATATAGAGAGAGAATGAGACGAAAAAGTCCTCTTTTTTTTCTTTTTTTTCCGATTTTTTTTTCTTTTTTTTTTTACTCTCTCTCTTTTTTTTCGAACCAAGGGGCCTCCACGGGCGCGGCGTGAGGACCGCGACCGCGGGAGTCTAGTACCTGTACACCGGAGTGGGTTCTGGTGCTCCACCGCGGTCGCGGTGTGGCTGCCGCGAGCGCGGTTTTACACCAGAATGTCCTTTCGGACCTAGTACCTGCACGTTAGCCCGAAAGAATAAACCTAAGCTAGGAATGGAAAAACAATCTATCTAAGCCTTGGGCTGCCTCCTAAGCAGCGCTGTTATTTAACGTCGTTAGCTCGACGTCTTCATGATCGGACATCGTCAATGCCCTGAGCATCAAATCAAAGTCATGCACAACTATCTTAAAACAGGACACATAGCATATTGACAAATTATCAAGAAATAAGAAATAGTTCAAACTCCTTCTTAACCTATCAAACATGCTTGAACAATTAGGGTGAGATTTTCTAGAGTGAAACCAATTAGGTGATTTATTTGATTTTTCAAAATATTCAGCAAAGCATGCAAATCTCCTATTTAAATAATCACTATCATGAAATAAAAAAGTACGAGAAGTCATTAACTACCCTATCATGCTCGAAGATGGAATCCTTGACAAAAGATTGACATGAAAGAACAATACAAGGATTAAGAGAGAAAGAACAGGTGGAATAAAGGATATATGGATCATCAAGGCTGACCTCAGGAATCTCCATGGAAGGGGATACGAAAGTTTCTGACGGTGAAGAAGAAATCTCCATAACATCATCTCGAACCTCCTCTTGCTCCAAACCATCCCAAAATTCACCAAATATCGCCCAATCAACTTCTTCTACTGTCCCGTCATCATGAGTGGACTCTTTCTGCCTTACTGGAACAAGCCTGGGGCTCTCCTTGGGCACCGAATAAGGATAATCGAGCTTTTTAACCGGGCCCGGAACATCATCGGTGAAGACAGGATCGTGGTTGAGCACCGGTGGACTAACCTCCTCGGAGGCCGGGGGCGCGGTTTGTGGGCCACGGTCGCGGTTCTTGCTCAGAAAGCTTTTTGGCGTTTTGTTCGTCCCGTTCCTGCAACCAACTCTCCATGTCGCAGAAAACATCCCACTGTTCCTGAGGCCATATGTAGTCAAATCTTTTGTCAGTCCAGCGATTAAACTCAATCATAGTCTCCAACGTCATTCCACGATAGATTTCATGGCAAAGTTCCAGTAGACAAACGTAAACTCCTCGAGCAATCAGGCCATGTGTCTCATCTCGAACTCTTTTGAAATATTCATAGAATGGTTCACCCTGAAATTGCTTAAACTCATAGAAAGGCATTAGAATATACAAGTGTGGACCGTAAGATAGGTCCACACAAAGTCAATAAAAATATCAATACTAGAAAGAAACCAAAGTTCCCCGGCAACGGCGCCAAAATTTGACTCGGCTAAAGTCGTTGTACCAAGATCAAAGATAAAGAACTGTTGGATCGTTAGTAACTGAGGGACGTCCTTTACTTTGGTAAAGGCGTCCTTTGGTCAGGCGTCCCTACGAGGAGTAGGGGCGTCCTTGAGTAATGCAGCGGAATAAAGTACTAAACAGGAGAATAATGAACACAGTGAATTATAGAGGAACCACTCAAGACCAAGTAGTCCTTGAGTGTAAACCTCTACCTCCTTGGAGGATTTTTGAATAGCTTTTCCTCTACTAGAAAATATGTAGTTACTCGACGCTTTTTCGGTCCATTTTCGGCGTTTAAAAGCGTCGAGAAAAAATTTCTCGACGTTCCTTCAAAGCGTTGAAATTTTTGACGTCACAAATCTCCGACGTTTTTTGGTGTCCGTAATGTCGACATAATATGACGTCGTAAATTCAAAATGTCGACGCTTTTTTATGAATTTGAATTTCAAATTTGATCATGCCGCCAAATTTCTATGACGTCTAAAAGCGTCGAGAATTGTTGCCCGCCAAGATAATGTGTTTGGCGCCAGGAATAAGCGACATAAAAAAGCGTCGAGAAATGCTTCCCGCCCAGGGCAAAAATTTCCCGCTAATTATTTTTGACGGAATAAAGCGTCGCCTTTTGTTTAGCTCCAAAAAAAATTAGAATTTGATGACAACATAAAGCGTCGAGAAATGAACAACCTTTTGGGTAAGTAAAAGCGTCGACGTTTGCCTGTCGTTCCAAAATTATACCTGAAAGTCTCGAGCTATATATATAAACGAAACAGATTAACATCAAAGTGTACAATTATAGTGCATAATAAATTAGCATTGATATATATATAAGTAGTCATTCATTACACAACCGGCCATCAAATCCATGCATAAGTACTTGTCCATCAAAACATATTGTCTTACAAAAACATACCAAACATCTTAATATCCAACCATTTTCATACCAATTAAGTAGATATATAGATAGCTAATTAGTTAACGGAGAGTACATAGACATATTCTATCATAAGACATGCTATTGTGTACAATTATAGTGCATAATAAATTAGCATTGATATATATATAAGTAGTCATTCATTACACAACCGGCCATCAAATCCATGCATAAGTACTTGTCCATCAAAACATATTGTCTTACAAAAACATACCAAACATCTTAATATCCAACCATTTTCATACCAATTAAGTAGATATATAGATAGCTAATTAGTTAACGGAGAGTACATAGACATATTCTATCATAAGACATGCTATTGTGGCGAGTTTGAAGCCTGACCATTCTCAGATGCATTGCGATTAACTTCCCCTGCAGAGGCTGAGGCAACCTTCACAAATCAAAAAAATAGATGACTGGTGAGATTCAACAATAACAAAAATACTTCAAACTAGCAAAACCTGAAAAAAACTGATGCAACATAGGCAAGCATGGAGTTATGAATTGAACCCATCTTTGAAACCCTGTTTTTTTGAATTTAGAGCTGGATTTCTGCCCTCAAAGCAAAAGAAAGAAGGCAGCTGTTGATTGTGATGGTGACTCTAGCAACACACAGACAACAAGATTCTTATGCCTAGTTCAAATTCAGCTCACTAGATTTCTCACACACATGACAAATTTCTGTCTACTATCAATATATATTAAATCTGGAGATAAGTTTTCAGAGGCAAATCCCCAGAACAAAAATTCAACTTTTCTATGTTATAATCAGTGCAAACAGCTAATATTGTTAAAATGTAATCCTGCATAAATTAGCAATTCTCACTTAATGTTCAACTAACTAAACCTGGGTTGTGTTTAGATTTCCAAGATAATGCAATACTCATGTGTCAACACAATTTATTTGAAAAAGTATTTTGAAAACACTACATACCTTTTTTTCCTTGAATGCAAAGTTGACTCCACTCAGATTACTGTGGGAACCAGTTGCAAATCTCAAGCTTTCCTACAAAACATATAAAATATAGTCAACCTCAACTCAACAAACACTATATATACAATGCAAAGGTAAAGAAATCAAACAAGAGAAAGCACATAAACACACAGCGTGTCAGTTTGTGATTTAAACCTACCCAAAAATAACAGCATTCCAAAGCATAATGTTGTTGTCATGAGGAGCTCCATTGATTTCTGCAGGTGGGTCTTGTTGCAGCCTCTTGAAGTCCTGCATCAACCTTTTCCTAGCAGGTGTAGACATTTTGACCTCCTATACCTTGATAAAATCTTACATTACGTGAGCAAAGGGAATCAAGGCAGCATACATGCCTTACATGGAGAGAATATCAATATTCAGAAGATACAATCATGCTTTCATATCCTCAATAAAACTGCAAACCAAGTATTCAGTTCTTCCTAAACAAAAATAGGCATATTTCTAACTTATTTTGCCAAGAAAGTAAGACCAACCATGTGCCTTCAAAGTCTAAAGCTAATAATGATACTCCATGGCAGCATATTTGATAGTCATACTTTCTCAACAAAAGTGCCCCACCATTATCAATATGCGTGTGAAGTAAAGAGACAGCACCAACTTTTCTAATTCCATTATTGAGTAAACATTGCACATCCTCAATAATCCAAATGAGGGGCATATCTACTTAAAGGCGTAATTATAGAAAGGAAGGCAAAAAATTGACATTATTACATAACCCAAAAAAGTAAGCACCGACAAAAAGCAACTCATATTTTTTTTGCAGCTGAAAAAAAAGAGTTACAGTACACATAAAAAAACTTGGAAAAATAAGCAAGTTTTGTTAGCAAGGATGAATACTTCTGGCAGTGAAAAACATGAAGATATGAATATTGGTACTAGTACTAGTAAATGAAGAATTAAGAGTTTACGATCTGCTGACTGTAAACTGCTTTATTAAAGGCTAGATACACCTTCCTGCCCTGAAAATGATATCCAGAACCCAAAAACAATGGAACCAGAAATGACAGTTTAATAATAGTACCTGCAGTGCAAGACTTAAACCGCCACTCTCTTCTTGTTCGAAGTACAATAACTACACAAATTTGAGCCACTCATAACATTATCACAAGCAGTTCAGTAATGGAAAAAGACAAATAGAAATGAGCATGAACTGAAGTTGGTATGAAATGTTTAGCCTATTCTATGCAAATAGACTTTTAGTAGCAGCATTTATTTGCAAAATCATACCATCTGTCCCAAATAAAGTCAACCTGATTTTGCATATTAATGCGAATATGAATTTCAACCTTTAGGAACAAAAGAAAGAAAGTAAATACATTATAAGATCGTGGTTGGTATGCAAAAATTGGTTTTATAATGCATTCAGTTTCAACCCATATGATAAAAATCAAAAGGGAAAAGTGTATGTTGAAATACTGGCTTTACAAAGTATTCAGACATGATGGCAGTGTATATGCAAACAGGATCCAATCAATTGTAAATATACTGCCAAGAGACCAAGTAGCCTAGCTATATATATAACAAAAGGAAAACATGATGTTATCTTCATTACCACAACATACCTTGAATTTGCTTTTGTCTGATGAATGAACCCGACACACAATTCCCCCATTCAGATCCTCCTCTGTGAGACTAACAGCGTAAAAATGGGCACACTGTATCTCAACCTGGAAGAGGGGCAATACTCTAGAAATGAAGCAAAACACAAATAGTCTGTTCTTTTAAAAACGTAAATATTGAAGAATCAACTCTAGAGAGATTCATTGAACCAATTACCTTTCTAAACAAAGGTTGTCCCAAAGGTAGTGGATGAACCGGCACTTTTCCATTCAATGCCTGCTCCAAGACAGTCGCGGATACACTAGTCTTAATTGGAACACCTAGTTTACTGATTTAAACAAAATAAACAAAAACAAAACATGTGAAAGCTCATTAGTTTTTCAGTAAAACAACCACACAAAAAAAGAAGAAGAAGAAAAGGTATTGAAATGAGCATACTGCCCTAAACAAGGCTGCAAACATAGTATTTACAGCTCCCAGACTTGAAAGGTCTAGTTCCAATTCTTGACTTTCTGACTCAACAGCCTAACAGAAGAATGTACTATAATAAGACATTTATGTTTACTTGATAAATATGAGAGAACCCCATCATATGCACCTCTCACCTCTGTAGGAGCAGATTAAAGAATACAGTGTACTTCAATTAATCATCAAATATATTCTCACCTCAAACCCAGCTGAGCCAAACTGTCGTCTTTTCTCAGAATCAGACAATATATTATAAGAGAATGTGGCTTCCTTAAACATATCAGATGCGCTTGGATCATTTGCATTCTTATCAGGATGGTACCTGGACATAGATTTATCAAACATCAGTATTTATTTCTTTAATATCCACCAGACATTTTAATCGATATGCAAAAGCTATCACTGAAACATCAACTGTGAAAAGTGATTCAGTGGTAATCAAATTCAGAGTCCTAATTACAGAAAACCTCACTCAGCATAGTAATTCTAACTTCATAGTACCTACAATCCAACTTTTATTCACGAGTGTCATAACTAGGGATGTTACATGGAACTTCCAGCTTATATATTTTCTCCCAAATCTTCCCTCAGAACTCATCATATGCAATGGCATTCCATAAAGCGCACAATCCCATAATTTTCCTTGTACACATGCTGTAGTAGTAGAGGTTGTCAACTTAGATTTTCCACACTTCATAAAAGACAAATCGCAATATTATAACCTCCAGCCAAGCCTTACAAATAACACCAATATGAACTTCAGATTATCCGCCATCGCTCTATATAACCATATCAAACGGCTAAACCTAGCTTCTCATTTTTCCTGGATGAAATTCACCAGAAAGACTCCTAACACTCTGAGTTCCTCCTTCTGACTCACCATTCAAACGAGCTAGTCCAAGACTTTGCAATCACAAGACATTTATAGATTTATAGTATCAAAAACTCCAACTAAGCATTAGAGATTAAGCAATATAGCTTTAAGCAATCAAGCAAAAATAGGTACTCAAACCAGACCAAAAAAGAGACAACAGAACCAAAATACAATCCCAAAACAGAGCAATTGCAATTTGCAGAAGAATCAGATATATTATTAACTTCAAACAACAAAGGCGATAAATGAACCTACTTGAGAGCCAATTTTTGTAGGCGGACTTGATTTCCAGATCCGTAGCATTGCGCGAAACGCCGAGCACCTCATAGGGATCTCACCGGAGCTACTTCGGCTGGCCAGTCTTCTCCGGCTTCCTCTCTTCGGCTGGCCAACCCCTCCCTAGCCAACTCTCTCGCCGCCCTTCCCTCTCTCGACCTCGCCGGAACGCGACCGCCTTGGACAACCCGACCCCGACTCCCACAAACCGACTCTGGCCCGACCACTCGGAGAACCACTGGAGACCCATTCCGACTCGCCAACCCGACTCGAAGTCACCCTCCCCACTGAATCTCAGACCCGCGCTCTGCCCTCGTTCGCGGGCTCTTCCCGACACCACCCCGGCCCAGAGGCGACGGCTTGTTCTCCGATCCCCTCGCCTTCCTTGTTGATGTGGTTCGCCAGGAGCTCGTCCTCCTCCGGCGTCCATGGCGAGAGCGAAGTTGAGCGAGAGGATGGTTTTAATTTAGGTTTAAGTTTTTGTTCCGCCGTCGCAACCCGAAAGCTGCCCCGGCCCAGATCTGGAATTTGGTGTGATTTTCCTGAATTTGTTCCCAATAATAGCGTTTTCCACCATTGCTAAGAGGTTGTGAGAGGAGAAATTGGATGAATGTGCTGATTGGGAGTAGAACTTGATCTAGGGTTGGAGATTTGGGGGTTTTTCAAGGGTTCTTGTTCATGTGTTTGGGGTCGGGGGTTCTTGTTCCAACTTTTGATATAAAACGCGTAAAGTAAAGTTGAATTTTAATTTCAATTTTTGCCCCAAATTTTTAGCGCGTATATATCTCACAAAAGGCGGGCTTTTTTCATTGCAGCTTAATTTCTCGACGCTTTTATGATAATACCGACACCAAAAAATGTCAAGGATGGTCTAAGGAAAAAAAAGTCTAAAATATGTGTCGGCAAATGCACGCGCGCGAATTTTACAATTGACGAAACGAGAAGCGCCGAGAGGAATGCGTCGAAATACTACCCGTTTTCTAGTAGTGTTATATTGAACGTCCTTACAGTTGTACTGGCGAGTCTTTACAGTTCTCTGGCACTTAGCTTTTCTTCCTAATTCCACTAGTAAAGGACTCCTCTAAGCCTACAACTTAAGCAAGTTCAATCTTACAGTTCTCTGGCACTTAACTTTTCTTCCTAATTCCACTAGCTTTTCTATCCCTACGTCCTACAGTACTTCGTAGGACTCTCTTTCTCTTTTTGGGTTTTCCTGAATACAAACTGTTTTGTGGTTTTGATTACAAATCTCACTCGATCTAGCACAAGTCTTAGCACTGTTCTTGAGTTCTTGAGCTAGTTCTTCGTGTTCTTGAGTGAGCCGCTTTCCTCTGATTCTCTCTGAATATTCTCTGAAAGCGTTAACGTCACAATAAATGCCTTGGGGTATTTATAGGACTTGGGGAAGGGCGTCTTTCTCTTCTGACGATCATGCCGTTCGTGGACGTGGCTACAAGATCTTCCTCCACGTATGATGGCGGTGATGAAGAAGCTTCCTGTATCCAGTTGTGTGTGATGAACTCCGCTACAGGATCGGCCGCCACGTGTTGATGAACTCTGCGACAGGATCGTCCGCCACGTAGTGTTGGACTCCGCTACAGGATCGGTCTCCACGTGTCCTTGGATGATCAAATATTGTCGAGTGATGTCATCTTGTCGGCTAGAGAGTAAGGACGCCTTTCATGCGTTCCTACATGCTTGGGACTCCTTCATTGCTCAAGTAGTCTCTTGCTGGTCCTTACTTCCTGTTAGCTAGCGTCCCTAAGTCTAGGAAACGCTTCACACACTTGTTGTCCTTTTGTCACTAGCGTTCCTGAACACTTGGACAATTTTATTAGAATCAAACTGAGTTTGTCATATCAAAACTAAGGGACGGTTTATGTGGGCACACTATCAAGTACGCAAGCGTCCTTGATAGCGTCCCAACAATTTCCCCCTTTTTGATGATGACAAACTCTTCAGCAAAATAGTTTTGGCATTGGAACTTAGCATGCATGAAAACTTAGAAGCGTCCTCTACCACTTAGAGAAATTCCAGTAAGCGCAAGTTTTCATTCTTTGATTCTCTAACATTTGGATTTTAAGGAGAGAGTCGCGTCCCAGAAAACTGTCTAAGCGTCCTCTTTTATTCTAGCATGGCGTTCCTTAGACCTTTCATTTATTAGTTCCCCCTTAACACTTGCTTATTCTAGATAACTATTTTATAGTGCATCTCTGCAAAACTACACTTCCCCCTTTTGGCATCATCGAAAAGGATAACAGGTGATAAGGACGTTAGCACAAACACACAACTATAATCAGTGGAACGCTTAAACAAACATATGCAAGCAAACAATTGAATTGCCATTCAAACAAACTGAGAATCATTGTCATTACAGACCAAGTGTTTAAAAAGTAAAAAAAGCAAAAGCAAAACAGTTGAGGGATAAAGGGGTGGAGGACAGCGATCATTGAGGACGGCTTTGGTCTTGATAGAACTTTAGAAGTTGTTCATGAAGTTCTGCCGACTTGGTGAAGGCCGAAGACAAGTCCTTGAGTGCAGAGAAGATAAGACACTGATTGTTCAAAATCGCACCCATAAGTTCTGCTGGCGGATGCTGTTCAGGGTTAGTAGGGGCAGGATTGGGAGCAGGACCAGAGCTGGAAGAGGGAGCATCCTCATGAGGCAGGGAAGGAGGAGAAGGAGCCAGCAACATCTGATCAAGAGCTGCAAAGTTAACAGGGGGCTCTTCCTCATGAACGGGCTCTTGATGCATAGAGGTAAGCCGTTCTTCTTCAGCTTCTGCGGCTAGGCGTTCTTGCTCTGCTTTCTTCCTAGCTTCCTCAGCTTCAACCTCTAATTGCTTGAGAATGGAAGGCAGCTCCTCATTATGTCTTATTTCCACCAGTCCCTTCTTTGCATTCCATTTCAGTCCTAGCTCTTCAGTGGGAGCACTTTCATCATAGGCGTTCTGGGACTGAAGGATCAGCTTGACTAGCCCAGGGTACGGCAAAGCGTATCGCTTCCTCCCACACTTAGCCATATGTTGCATTGCAATTCTTGCAAGATTGATGGGGCGGCGATCAAGAAAGGCGTCGATCAAGATTATGTCATGAGTTTGAACAACTGATCACTTTTCTTGTCGAGGAAGGACGGCGCGACAGATGAAATAGTGTGCAATTGCGCCAACTTTGCTCAAGACATGAGCTACTCTGTCCGTCCCATAAGGTCGCTTGCCTTGGAAGACTCTCTCAATCATAGCAATTTCATCATCTTCTGTCATTTCAAAGCCGTTCTCTGGGAGGGAGCTTAGCGCGTTTGCAGGAGGCTTTTGAGTGCTCAAACCCAGGAAGGAACGAACTTGGCGTTCATTTACGGAGGCTTTCTCGTCCTCGATTTTGAAGTGCAGAGAGCCGTCCTTGGGCTTGTAGCGAAGACTTTTGAAGAACGCCCGAACTTGTTCTTTTTCGACCTCTGTAGGAGTAGGTCCGACGGTTAACCATCCTTGAAACCTCAGAAGCTCAAGGGATTCTAGGACTTCTTTTTCTTTGCGAAAGGACGTGAGCCACTCTTCGGAATAGACCAGAGGGTTGAGAACGTTAACTGGGGCTCCA
Source organism: Polygonum maritimum (assembly GCA_963924305.1). Taxonomy (NCBI): domain Eukaryota; kingdom Viridiplantae; phylum Streptophyta; class Magnoliopsida; order Caryophyllales; family Polygonaceae; genus Polygonum; species Polygonum maritimum. The sequence goes on along the minus strand of OZ002734.1, from coordinate 14,587,365 downwards.
TCTTCCTTTCGCTTCTTTTTGCCCTTTGGGGACTCAGAGACCTCATCATCTGAACTTTCATCAGCACTATCCTCGGACTCATTTTCAGCATCGTCCTGGCCAGTAGCGTCCTCAGAGCCTTGTGCATTTTCTTGATTTCCACCAGTAGGGGCTTGTTCGGTCTCTGAAGGCTCTTTGTCTTGGGACGTCTCCTCAGCGTCCTGAGCCTCTGTTTGATTTTCAGTGGGGGGCTCAGCGTCCGCCGGGACTTGGTTTTCTGTTTGGATTGTGGGGGAGGGGTTTTCTTGAGGAGTTGGGAGGGGATTGAGTATGGGAAGAGATTGGTTGTATGGAGGGATTTCTTGTGCATCATGCGCGAGCTCATTAGAGAGTGTAGGCTCGGCGTCCTTGTGAGCGACCTGGTGCTCACCTGCGTCCTCAGCAACTTCAACAATTTCTGGAGCCTTAGCAATCTCAGCTTCATCGTGGGAGTCCCCAGTTATATCAACAAAAGGAGAGGACTCACCAGCAGGAGTTCCTTGGTTACTCTTCTCAAAAGAGCTTGAGCTTGAGGAACTGGATGAAGAGACGGATTCTGGCGCTGCTACTTCCTTTGCAAGCAACACCTTTGGTTTTTCACCTGCTTTGCGGCGGCGAAAGGTGTGTCCAGGGTGGAACGCTGCTCTATGTCTTCCGGGCCACTTTCTGAAGAGGGACAACGAGACCTTGGAGTCTCGAGGTCCTTTGGGGGTGAGATATGGGCCGGGGCGGAAGGAAAATTGGCAAAGTTAAGAGGGGAGGAATGAGGGTTGGGATGGAAGGGTATAAGAGCGTTTGCCTTTGAAGGTCTGGGGGACGGAGGAGGGGTTAGGAGTTGGACTATTTTGAGAGGTTGAGGTGGAGGAGTGGATTCCTTGGAGAGATTTGAGGGTCTTTTTGTGGTGCTAGGCCTTTTTGTGGAGCTTTTAGTAAGGGGGACGCTTGAGAACATGGCCTTTTTAAGGGGCCGTGGGTCATGGGTCTTTTTGGAGCGTCCCTCCTTTACATGGGGTGGAAACTTGTCCACTATTTCAGTTGGTTTTGAAGAGGAGAAGGGTTTAGAAGTTCTTGAGAGAGGGGACGATGGGGCTGGACGTTTTAACAGCTTTTTAGTGGTGACGGTGGGAATTTGAGGAGGTGGGGGAGAAGGACTGGGCAGCCTGTTTTGAAGCATTTGATAGGCGGGGGAGTCTTTAGGGTACATGGGGAAGTCGGGTAGGACGTGATGCGGGGTTAGCCGCTGGATGCCCGATCTTCGACAAACAACAACTCAAGACATGAAGAGAAGGAGGGATGGTCAGAAATGAGAAACAACACACAAGACACAAGAACAAGAACACAAAGAACAAGAACAGATTCAAGAACAAGGATAAAAGGAAGAAAAGAAGAACCACTTGAAAACAACTAGAAGACCCTTGGTATTATTTCAACCAAGAACCAAATAGAGATCAAGAGACCCTTGGTATTATTTCAACTAGAAGACCCTTGATGAGGGACCATCAAGGCTGCCACCCCCAGGTGCGCCTACACTCTTCGATGGACCACTCACCCGAGCTCGAGCCAAGACGCTAAAACGCGAGATGCATGGCTTCATCGCGTACGCCATGGCTAAAGAGGCTGTGCACATCAAGGAACCATCGCCAAAGGCAATATGCCTTATTGGTGTCGCAAACGCCCCAGCCGTCTCCATATGCGCAGATTGCTAAGCGGCCTCTCCCAAGCAACCTTTTGAAAGCATGGCTGTGCATTGCACGATTTGGGTTGTTGCTTATGTGGCCCGCAGCCCATCTTTTGTTATTATTAATTATGCTACTTTCTGGGATTGTAAGGGTATATAAATAGCCCCTTGTTAGTTGTGTTGGAGAAGACATTCCCCCTTTTACAAGTGTGTAAAAACTGATTTCCTCCTTAGAGAGAGTTTGAGAGCTTTGAGCTCTTTGAACCTTTGGTGTTCTAAATCGCAGCTTGGTTGCCTTGGATTGTGTCGACTTCATCGAAGGTTGGTGCTTTTCAGCTTCCACAAGCCTCCTTCTCGTGCTTCAAGGATCCGTCCTTGATTGTGTGAGATTGTATGAAGAAGGGTCTCTAGGTGTCGTGTCCATCGGTGCTCGGGGCGAAATAATCCTCTTGTGTCGACCACAGCTTAGTGGTTCTACTTCCCTATCCGTTCAAGAAGGTCGGGTCTCTTGATCTTTATTTGGTTCTTGGTTGAAATAATACCAAGGGTCTTCTAGTTGTTTTCAAGTGGTTCTTCTTTTTTTCCTTTTATCCTTGTTCTTGAATCTGTTCTTGTTCTTTGTGTTCTTGTTCTTGTGTCTTGTGTCTTGTTTCTCATTTCTGACCATCCCTCCTTCTCTTCATGTCTTGAGTTGTTGTTTGTCGAAGATCGGGCATCCAGCGGCTAACCCCGCATCAAAGTGGTATCAGAGCTGCGTTCCGACATTCAACTCATCTTCCACCATAAACCAAAAACACCAAAAAGAAATCCCAGATCAGGTTTGATTAATCCAATCTCCTTGATTAAACTTGATAGTACTAACCGGGTTGTTTACTTGTGCATGTGGTTTGTTTGACCAGCCAAAAACTTCTTTCGCCTAAGTAAACCGCCACTGTCCGACCACCACCACTGTCCACCACCTCCCAGCCGTTAAACCAGCCATTGAAGGTTGAAGAACCATGAACTAAAAGAGATAAATTCAAATCTCTACCTTCAGCTCATTCCCATCATTACTTCCACCTACTCCCAACAACTCCCAATCATTTCTTTTCAGCCCACACTCTTCTACCAACCCCATCCCATCTCAGCCCCCTAAAATGTGGGAGACTTAGTCAAATTTCAGCCACCCAACAAGTCAAACCCATTCCCCCCATTTTACCTCTTTCCCTCCAAATCAAGCAAGTCTTAAGAGATGTTTTGTTTTATTGTTGCAACTTGTTTTATATTTATTTGCATCTGAATGTAATTTTCGGATTTAATAAAAAAAAAATTCTCAACAAAAAAAAAAGAAAAGAAAAGAAAGAGAAGTTCAAAAAAAAAAAGGAGTAAGAATTCAAATTCCGAATTGCACAGGCTGCTTCTTAAGTGTGCAAAGTGTTGTGTTCTTGCTTAAGTGCCTAATTTGTGTAATATTTCGATTAAGTACAAAGTGTTGTGTTCTCTTCTCTAGTCTTGTTCTTGATTGATATTGGAGATAACCTTCCTCCACAAAAAGCCAGCCCATCTCACCTTACAAACTACTTCAAGTATTCATCTTGGTTTAGGAATTCAAGGCGAGAAAGGCTTAATCAAGGTTTGATCTCTTTTATCCTTCAACTCTTGTTTTGTTGCTCTTCATTCCAACTCAGTTTCTTGTCCATATTTCTCAGTCCCTTTTCTTTCTTTTACCCGATCCTAAGTTTGTGTCTTGTTCTCACTTTCACTAACCTTGGATTTGAGTGTTGATCCCTTGCAAGGCAGATTGAAACAACAAGCTCGATTGCACCAAAAGAGAGAGAGTGCGAGTGTAAACACATTGTGAGGCTGTTTTGGATTATAACTAATCTTAACCGGTTTCTTGTAGTGTGTTACTTGTGATCATGTCTCAGGAACAAGAAAGTTCCAACACTTCGGAGCCCATCCATCCCGAGGTGTTTAGCATGTTAAGAAAACTCGGCGACAATATGGCCACCATCGCGCGGCGATTAGAGGCCTTGGAGACAAGGCATCTAGCCGAGGCTGGCCACAACCACTCCAACAACACACAAAGGGGTAACCCATCTTTGGACCCTAACTTGGCATCCACCTCCCATCAAAGAAACACGAGGGAAGTAAATCTTGACCTCCTAGAAATTTTACTCGAAGAGTGCCTATTAATCAATCTCCTTCTCCTCAAAGAGATAGGCACCGTCGCACTAATGATTTTCAAGCTTTTCAGGCTCGAAGAAGAACTCATGATCGAGAGGAGCAATATGATGACTTTGATGAGGAGTTCCAAGAAGATGATACTTGGGAGCACTACTCTAGGCAAGACGATAGAGAAAGGAGCCCAAGGAGGCCGAGAGAGCCCGAGCAAGATGGCGTAGGAAAGATCAAAGTGAAGATCCCAACCTTTGAGCGCAAGTGTGACCCGGACGTATACATGGAGTGGGAAACCAAAATTGAGCAAATCTGGAATTGCCACAACTTTCCCGAGGCCAAGAAAGTCCAACTCGCAACCCTTGAATTCACCGGTTTTGCACTAATCTGGTGGGATAATTTGGTGAAAGAAAGGCGACGAATACTAGATCCGCCGATAGCCACTTGGGAGCAAATGAAGGCGCTCATGAGAGGACGTTTCATTCCTCAACATTACACTCGTGAGCTGAGGCAAAGATTGGAGAATCTCAAACAAGGACCAATGAGTGCCGAGGAGACATTTAATGCCATGCAAGTGGCAATGGTAAGAGCCAATGTGGTTGAGGACAATGAGACCACAATGGCCAGATTTCTTAGAATATTGCATCCTTCCCTAGCTCATGAAGTTGATTTATATCCCTATTCTACTATGACTGATTTGCTTCATCTAGCTATGAAAGTAGAAAGGAAGAATCGAGCAAGGAGCCAAGGAGGGAAGAACATGAGCAACCAGCCCCGTGCATGGAGAAGCTCAAGTCGTAGCCAATCATCACCCTACCATAGAGAAGCTACCCACCCAAAGGAAAAAGGAAGCAACCCAAATTCCTATGGAAACCAATCAGCCCGAGGCAAAACTCCCGTGGGCAATTCACCATCCAGCTTCAAAGGGTCGTCTAATGGAGTTTCCACAACTCCTAAGGGAAGTAATTCTAATCCTACTACTAGGACTAGAGACATTGTTTGCTTTAAATGCCAAGGTAGAGGACACATGATGAAAGATTGCCCAAACACAAAGACTCTCTTGATTAATTCTTTAGGCCAATATGAATCTGAAAATGAAGAGGATAATCAAGATGATGATCATGGTGATTGTGTGAATGATGTGAATCTGATTGCTTATGATGAAAATGATGAGAATGAAATAGAATTTGAGCATGGAGAGGCATTGATAGCTAAGAGGACTTTGCATGCTAAGCCAGCCCCATGTGATGATAACCAAAGAGAATATCTGTTTCATATTCGTTGTTTAGTAAAAGGCAAAGTGTGTAATGTGATCATTAATAGTGGAAGTTGCTGTAATATAGCTAGCATGGAAATGGTTCAAAAATTACAACTTCCCACATTTTATCACCCTAGGCCTTATAAACTACATTGGATGAATGATTGCGGTGCATTAAAGGTGACTAAGCAAGTTAAGGTATACATTAAGCTAGGACATTATGAAGATGATGTGCTATGTGATGTTGTGCCTATGCAAGCTTGTCATTTACTTTTGGGTCGTCCTTGGCAGTTTGATAGAAAAGTTGTTCATGATGGATTCACTAACCGACATTCTTTTGTGTTTAAAGGAAAGAACATCGTCCTCAAACCTATGACTCCAACTCAGGTTTCGGATGAGTATGAGAAGAAAAGGTTACGTGAATGCAAGGAGGATAAAGGGAAGGGAAAGGCTGAATTGAGTGAGCCTACAAGCCCACATCCCTCTAATGTTTTTCTAGCTTCCAAGTGGGAGCTTGAGAATGAGTACTTAGATGGGGAGACCACACTCATGCTCTTGTGCAAGGAGCTTAGTTTGATGAGTGATGAGCTTAAAGCTAGATTACCCCCAAGAATACAAGGGTTGATCGAGGAGTATAGTGATGTATTTCCCGATGACATACCACCTGGCCTACCCCCAATTAGAGGAATCGAGCATCAAATTGATCTCATTCCCGGGGCTGCATTGCCTAATCGGCCAGCGTATCGTATGAACCCGAAAGAGGCCCAAGAGGTCCAAACCCAAGTCCAAGAGTTTTTGGACAAGGGTTACATTAGAGAAAGTATGAGCCCTTGTGCTGTACCGGTGTTATTAGTACCCAAGAAAGATAACACATGGAGAATGTGTGTCGATTGTCGGGCCATTAATAACATAACGGTAAAGTATAGGCACCCCATTCCTCGTCTTGATGACATGTTAGACGAACTGCATGGAGCCACAGTGTTTTCTAAAATTGATTTAAAGAGTGGCTACCACCAGATTCGTATGAAGGAAGGGGATGATCCTGATTTTGGTGCCATATATAAGACTTGTGTAGATAAGGGAGCCTTAGATAAGTTCTACTTGTTTGATGGTTTTCTCTTTCGTGCTGATAAGGTTTGCATACCAAGATGTTCTTTGAGATTGCTTTTGACTGAAGAAGCCCATAAGGGTGGATTAATGGGACACTTTGGTAGAGATAAAACTTATCACATGCTGCATGCTCATTTTTATTGGCCTCACATGCTTAGAGATGTAGAAAACATAGTTAAAAGATGCATTGAATGTTTAAAGGCTAAATCTAGGTTGATGCCCCATGGTTTATATAGTCCTTTGCCTGTACCCTCAGCACCTTGGGAGGACATTAGCATGGATTTCATAGTGGGATTACCTAGGACTAAGAAGGGGAGAGATTCGATTTTTGTTGTTGTTGATCGTTTCTCAAAGATGACTCATTTTATAGCTTGCCATAAAACTGATGATGCTTCTAATGTTGCTAGCTTATTCTTTAGAGAAGTTGTTAGGTTGCATGGCCTGCCAAAAACCATTGTGAGTGTTAGAGACACAAAGTTCCTTAGTCATTTTTGGAGGACTTTATGGGCTAAGTTAGGAACCAAACTGTTATTCTCCACTTCTAGCCACCCCCAAACCGATGGCCAAACTGAGGTAACTAATAGGACTTTAGCCACTATCCTTAGGGCTGTCATTAGGAAGAATCTAAAATTGTGGGAAGAAGCTTTACCCCATGTGGAGTTTGCTTACAATCGGACAATGCACTCAGCTACTAAGTTGACTCCATTTGAATGTGTTTATGGAACTAACCCACTAACTCCCTTAGATCTTACCCCATATCCTATGAGGGAGAAAGAAGTTTTGATGCAAGAAAACATGTCCAGTTCATCAAGGAATTACATGATCGTACTAAGGCCAAGCTGGAGCAAAAGGCCGAGTACAATGCCCACCGAGCCAACAAGGGTAGGCGCCAAGTGATATTTCAGCCCGGAGATCTAGTTTGGGTGCATCTAAGGAAGGAGCGGTTCCCGGAGCAAAGGAAGAGCAAGTTGTCCCCACGAGGAGATGGACCTTTTAAGGTTCTTCAACAAATTGGAGACAATGCATACAAGCTGGAACTACTCGGAGAATATGGCGTAGGCGCCACCTTCAATGTGGCTGATCTCATGCCGTACCTAGCCATTGATGAGGACTTGGATTCGAGGTCGAATCCTTTTCAAGAAGGGGAGGTTGATGAGGGACCATCTAGGCTACCACCCCCAGGTGCGCCTACACTCTTTGATGGACCACTCACCCGAGCTCGAGCCAAGAAGCTACAACGCGAGATGCATGGCTTCATCGGGTACGCCATGGCTAAAGAGGCTCTGCACATCAAGGAATCATCGCCAAAGGCAATATGCCTTATTGGTGTCGCAAACGCCCCAGCCGTCTCCATGTGCGCAGATTGCTAAGCGGCCTCTCCCAAGCAACCTTTTGAAAGCATGGCTGTGCATCGCACGATTTGGGTTGTTGCTTATGTGGCCCGCAGCCCATCTTTTGTTATTATTAATTGTGCTACTTTTTGGGATTGTAAGGGTATATAAATAGCCCCTTGTTAGTTGTATTCGAGAAGACATTCCCCCTTTTACAAGTGTGTAAAAACTGATTTCCTCCTTAGAGAGAGTTTGAGAGCTTTGAGCTCTTTGAACCTTTGGTGTTCTAAATCGCAGCTTGGTTGCCTTGGATTGTGTCGACTTCATCGAAGGTTGGTGCTTTTCAGCTTCCACAAGCCTCCTTCTCATGCTTCAAGGATCCGTCCTTGATTGTGTGAGATTGTATGAAGAAGGGTCTCTAGATGTCGTGTCCATCGGTGCTCGGGGCGAAATAATCCTCTTGTGTCGACCACAGCTTAGTGGTTCTACTTCCCTATCCGTTCAAGAAGGTCGGGTCTCTTGATCTCTATTTGGTTCTTGGTTGAAATAATACCAAGGGTCTTCTAGTTGTTTTCAAGTGGTTCTTCTTTTCTTCCTTTTATCCTTGTTCTTGAATCTGTTCTTGTTCTTTGTGTTCTTGTTTTTGTGTCTTGTGTCTTGTTTCTCATTTCTGACCATCCCTCCTTCTCTTCATGTCTTGTTATTTGTCGAAGATCGGGCATCCAGCGGCTAACCCCGCATCAGGACGGCATTATGCAAATCCGGTATGAGATCAAGTAAGGGAGCAAGATTCTCACCACCGAATTGCGAGAAGAACAGAACGTCGTCCATCCTCCCAGGTAAGTCCTTGTAATTCGTCTTGTGGAGGCCATGGATGACAAATCGTTCAATAAACTTCTCATAGTTCCGGGTTTTCTCAACGTCCTACTTGACATCAGGCTTGTCCATGCGTTCCTTAATGAGCTGGTACAACGTTCTGGGCTTCCTGTTGATGAAGTCCACAAGAGATTCGTTCAGAACGATGGGCTTGGGCTTCTCTATAGTGTGGGACTTCACTAATTTTCTTCTCTTCCCGCCGGCAGAACATTCGGCAGCGTTTGATCGGTCCGGGAGTGGTGGTCAAAACTTAAATTTATAAACCGAACCTCACTTGTAGTAAAGAGGTAGGGTGTTGAACACACGAGAGTTCGTGCGTTGAGAGTACCCGAAAGACTAAAAAGAGATAAAAGAAAGGCAAAACGAGGAAAAACAAGGGAATCACCTCGGACCGACACAGGTCACTTCGGTCCGAGGGTGGATCGAGGTTGATTGGCCGGGACCGACTTCACACAACGTCGGGCCCGATGACTGGGTAACTCGATTTGGCAAAAATGGTAGATCGGTCTTGGGTTTTTGGGTTCCTTCCCTAACTAGACTTGAGTAATTCCACCCCAACTCAAACAATAAGTGTTGATCCTTGTGAGATCGAGGTTGCTAGCCTTCGATCCCTCCACTCTACACTTCGACCCAAGGGAGTTTTCACTCTCCTTCGATGTTAGGTCTAGTGACGGGTTAGAGATCACTTTCGCTTACTCTTACCAATCACAAGCCCTATGTCCCTTGTTTCCACAAGAGAATTGAAGCTTAGTGTAGAGAGGATTCATAGATCAAGCACTCAAAGGCTATGGAATTGGGGTTTCCTACCCAATCCTAGCTAGGGGTTTCCCCATAGCCCAAGACTATGGAATCTACTCCATAAAGGAAGAGTAAAAAGCATCAAATGGAAAAGCAAGCAAATCTCAATCATCAATCTCAAATCAAACTCAAATTGCATTCAAATCTCAAAGGGTTCACAAGATCCAAGTTTTAGTCCTACTAAATCCAAAGCAAATCAAGTACAAACTTACTAGAACTCCTCTCTAGCTCCACCGATTTCCTCCTCTTCTCCTCCTCCTCTCTTCTCCTTGCTCTCCAAGCCTTCCTTGAGCCTTTGAGAGTGATTTGGTGTGGGATTGTTGTTGGATGATCTCTAATCTCCCTCTAATTATGCTTTTCTCTTGATTGGGGACCAAGGAATTCCAATTTAGAAGAAGGGCAAAATTGGAAGTTCACAACATTTGTGCCTTGGAGCCTAATCTTCTCAATTGCCGACTTGGATCGACGTGCTGGGGACCTCGGGCCCGACGTTGGGAACGTCGGTCCTGTGCTCTGGTTGCTCGATCTCGGGCCCGACTTGGTGGTGCTCGGTCCTGGGCCTCGATCCTTGTCTCTTCTTGGTTTTCCTTTGGTTCCTCTTCATTCTTGGCATGGCTCTTCCGCTCCTTGACTCCTTGGCTTAGCTCCTCCTTAGATGCTCCTCCAAAATGTCCTAATTTACACCATTTTACCTACAAATCATAACAAACTCGCATAGTTTCCGAATCTTAAAGAAAACCGGGAACTAAGCTAAAAAGGAATGAAACTAACAAGGAAAGGAAGGAAAAACACATATTTACAAGGGAAATTAACTACTAAAACACCACCAAAATGAGAGACATCAGCGTTCAACTGTCTTTGAGACATAATTCTGATGAGTTTTAGAGAGAGAAAGTCACCGGAATGCTAGAGAGAGGGCAGAGCAAATTCTGAGAGCAGGGAAGTGGTTGAGAATAATAAATTCTGAGAGCGACTGTTGCAGCATTATATAGAGGAAGCGGTGGCACAACTGTAATTAACACTGATTTCCTGTTCAACATGTGTCATAACTTCCCCCTTAAGAATTGAGCAAGTACAACGGTCACTGTTCAAACTTTCAAAAGTTCAAAAAATTCTGACTCTTCAACTTCTTCTCAAAACTGATCTGGCGTCCTTTCAAACTTAGGAAAAATTTACCTCTTCAAGTAAATCAAGAATCAATTCAACCGTCCCTGTGATCACCTTGCGAACCATTTGAGAACAAAGCAAGTACGTCCCGTAAAAGAAAATATGAAGCTCATAGGACGCTTTTGCAGAGTTCTCGGCTAGGGTAAGCTTAGAGTTCCCATCATTTCGGCTTATGATGCGGGTTGGGTGATTAGGGATACTCTTTTCAAGACAAATAGAGAAAATTTGAATGGCGTTCGAAAGTAGCAAACACATGAAATTTTAGACTAGCGTCCTTGCAAACATGAATTCAATGCATAACAGTCCTTAAACACTTAGAATCTACAAAACATAGCCAATCATTGAGGGAATAGTAGAACGGGACTTGCTACTTAAAAGTTATCATCCCCAAGAGCAACCGTAGATGCTCATAGGGACGTCTATCAAGCGCCTTAGTGAAAATATCAGCTATTTGGTCTCCAGTCCTTACATGCTCCATACTAATAAGTCCTAGTTCAACAATATCACGCAAGAAATGATGCCTTATATGAATATGCTTTGTGCGTGAATGAAAAACAGGATTCTTAGAAATTTCAATAGCACTTGTGTTATCACAACGAATGGGAATAGTTTCAAGATTGATACCGCACTCCTCAAGTTAATATTTGATCCAGATGACTTGTGAAAAGCACGAGGCAGCAGCAACGTACTCAGCTTCCGCAGTTGAAAGCGCCACAGAGTTCTGTGTCTTAGATCCCCAAGAGACTAAGCATGAACCAAGGAACTGTGCCATTCCTGAAGTGCTTTTTCTATCAATCACATGACCAGCATAATCAGCGTCCGAGTAGCCAACAAGCTTGATGGACGTCTTCCTAGGGTACAAAAGACAAAGATCGTCGCGTCCTTTGAGGTAGCGAAAGATCCTCTTGACTTCTTGCATGTGGGACTCCTTTGGATTTGCTTGGAAGCGGGCACACAAGCAAACGGCAAACATGATGTCGGGACGGCTTGCGGTCAAGTAGAGCAAAGAGCCAATCATTCCTCTGTAAAGCTTTTGGTCAACGTCCTTTCCCTTTTCATCAGCGTTAAGACGCGAGTTGGTAGAACAAGGGGTTGCAACAGGCTTGGACGTGTTCATCCCGTACTTCTCAAGCATCTCACGGACATATTTTTGTTGGTGAATGCGCGTCCCTTCCTTGAGTTGATTGATTTGAAGTCCCAAGAAGAAATTGAGTTCTCCAATGAGGGACATCGCAAACTCACTACCCATTAAGGACTTGAACTCATCTATAAGTTTCATGTTAGTACTACCAAAGACTATATCATCAACATAGACTTGGGCAATTAAAATGTCCTTGTGAACTTTCTTAATGAACAAAGTTTTATCAATTGAACCTCTTGTGTACCCATGAGACAAAAGAAAGGACGCAAACCTGTCGTACCATGCACGAGGGGCTTGCTTGAGTTCATAGAGAGCTTTGTCCAAGTAGTACACGTGATCTGGGTGAGAAGCGTCCTCGAAGCCAGGGGGCTGAGCAACATACACTTCCTCCTTGAGTTTTCCATTGAGAAAGGCAGTCTTGACGTCCATCTGAAATAACTTGAATCCTTTGTGAGCGGCAAAAGCAATAAGAAGACGGACGGCCTCAATTCTAGCAACAGGAGCAAAGGTTTCATGATAATCTATGCCTTCCTCTTGCTTGAATCCTTGAGCCACCAGTCTTGCCTTGTTCCTTGACACACGTCCACTTTCATCATGTTTATTCTGAACACCCAACGCGTCCCTATGATGTTTTTGCCTTTGGGACGAGGGAAGAGGGTCCAAACTTTGTTCCTTTCAAACTGGTTAAGTTCTTCTTGCATTGCTTGAATCCAGTCAGCGTCCTGAAGTGCTTCCTTGATGTTCTTTGGTTCCACCATAGAGATAAAGGCATTGAAAGCACAAAAGGCTAAATCTGCACTCTGGGACTTGCTCGCAGCTGACCTTGTTTGAACTCCTTGAGAAGGATCTGAGACAATTTGTGAAGTTTGGTGGTCCCTAGAGAAGCGGGACTCCCTTTGAAGCAATTGAGCAAACCTTGGATCAATCTCTCCATCAGAATCATCACTACTGTCTTGAGCATCGTCCTTAGTGTGTTCCCCCTCAGAGAGAGCATCCACACCTTGTCGTTGCTCGCTTTGTTGACTTGATTCAGCCACATCTTGTTGAACTGGGGATTCACTACGAGAGGGAACTCCCTGAACAACACTTGGAGCGTCCACTGAGACTTCTTCAGGATTTGGAGTAGCATCCTTGGGAACATAGTATTTTCTAGAGGACCAATCTTCAACTTCGTCTTCAGAATCGTCCTGCTGTTGTGAAGAAGAACGTTCTTTCTTACTTGGTTTTTCTTTGTGAGAAGAACTCTCCTTAAACACAACATGAATACTCTCCTCAAGCTTTAGAGTCCTTTTGTTGAAAACTCTATATGCTTTGCTGGTGAGAGAGTACCCAAGAAATATGGCTTCATCACTCCTTGCAACCAAAAACTCTGAGATAGTCAATGCGAGGCTTCCTTCCATTTAACAACTCATAGGACAAAGCATTGATGATGTAGCAAGCTGTAGCAATAGCTTCTGCCCAGAAGTACTTGGGAACGCTATTTGCCAAGAGCATCGTCCTTGCCATGTCCTCCAACGTCCTGTTCTTTCTTTCCACAACTCCATTTTGTTGAGGAGTTCTTGGAGCTGAGAAGTTGTGACAGACACCATGTTGATCACAGAAGGCCAGGAACTCTGAGTTTTGGAACTCTGTCCCATGGTCTGATCGTATGGCTTTGAAAGGCGTCTTAAGAGCAACTTCCACTTGTTTGATGAAGACTTTGAATGCATTGAAACAATCTGCTTTTGACACCAAGAAAAGAACCCAAGTGAATCGAGAAAAATCATCTACAAGAACGTAAATGTACCTCTTTCCACCGTAGCTCAGCGTCCTCATTGGTCCACAAAGATCCATGTGGAGAAGTTCCAACGGCTTCTTGGTGCTAACTTCATTTTTGGATTTAAAGGACGTTCTTGTTTGCTTCCCTTTGATACAGGCTTCGCACTGTTCAACTTTCTCAGGATCAATTCGGGGAAGTCCTTTCACAAGATTTCTTTGGTGTAGCTTTAGGATTGTGCTTGGTCCAACATGGCCAAGGCGGCGATGCCAGAGGTCAGCGTCCTCCTTTGAAACAGATAGGCATAATTTCTGATTTAGGCTTGAACTCCTGGTTGAAGATATAGACATTGTTCTTGCGTACTCCTTTGAGAACAACTTTGTTGGACTTCTTGTTGATGACTAAGCACTCCTTTGAGTCAAATGTGACTAGGTTTTCACCTTGATCACACATTTGAGAGACGCTAAGAAGATTGAAGCCAAGTCCTTCAACAAGACTCACATTTGTTGCTTTGATGGACGGATTGAGAATGGCAGTTCCCGTCCCTTTGATCTTTCCCTTGCCCTTGTTGCCAAACGAGACAGTTCCTCCCGTGGCACTATTTTGGATAGAAGTGAGATGAATCTGGATTCCTGTCATATGATTTGAGGCGCCACTATCAATGATCCATGGGCGTCGCCTCACTTCTTCCTGCCAAAACAAAGTTAGTGTTTGGCGACCTAGGTAAGGTGTTCCTTACCTAGTTCGTTACAGTAATAGAACTCTGGCTCTGGAAAATAATCATTCAAATTAACATCATTTGAAATAGCATGCTTTCGGAAAGAACTTCTAGAATGTCTAGGACGCCTAGAGTTTGTCTTAGGAACGGACTTATCATTTTCAATGTTAGTCCTAGCAGCTTTTCCACTTTCAATATCTTCCTTCAGTTTCAAAAAGTCATATTTGAAGTGATCTCCTTGTCCACAGTACCAACACGTCCTATAGTAAGTACCAAGGTAGTACTTCTTATTGGGACGTTGAATTTTGTTCTCTTTCATCTTTTGAGGATTACAAACTTTAGAACCTTCCCCTTTAGCAATTTTATTGTAGATCCTATGACTTGTGGAGTTAGTGTAGTAGTCCTCTTTACCTATCTCTCCACTCTCTAGGACTCTAATTCTCTCAAGAAGATTTTTGGTTTTCTCCCTTTCAAGTTCAAGTTCTGAAGTTTTGCTTGCCTCAAAGTCGCTAGGTAGAGAGTTCTTAGTGTCAGATTCATAACCTAGACCTCTCTTGGCTGGGACAAAAACCATTGGTCTAACTTCCTCAATGATAGGATTCTTTCCTAACACCTTCACTTCTTCCCTAAGCTTAGCATTCTCTAGTTTAAGACACATCACTTCTGTTTTTAGGGATTTGCTTTCTTCACATGAGGACTCTAATTGCAAAGACACTGTAGCACAGTTCTCACATTCAACCACAATGTTTTCATTTTCAAGTTCAAGTTCATCCGTTCTGTGTTGCATGGATACACTTTCTTCCATGATTTTACCAATAAGTTTAATAAGCTTGGATTTAGAACAATTCTCTAAGGAACTTATCATAGATTCACGAGTTACCTCATTTTCAGACTTAGAAGCGTCCTCCTCAACAACTGAGTCGTCCTCCATAGCCATGTACGCCACTTGTTCATCAGGTTCTTCATCGTCAGAACTGACATTATCCCATGCAGCTGAGCACGCTCCAAAGAGGGCCTTTGTTTTCATTTCTTTTGACGTCATTCCCGTAGTACATTTTTTGGCAAAGTATCCCTTCTTGTTACATTTGTAGCAAGTGAGTTCTTTCACTTCTGCCTCTGTGTACTTGGGACTTTCCTTCTTATATGGCATCTTGTGTTTGTTGATGTATTTGCTCCTTTTACCATAGATGCGGAGAGCCTTGTGTAGAAGAGCAAGTTCTTCCTCTTCATCAAGCTCTTCCTTTGACTTGCTTTCTTTTTCCTTTAAAGCTAAACGCGCATCTTTTCACGGTTCTCATTCCTGTTGGCTTCCACCATCATAGCAAGTTCTCTTTGGCGGCGTAAATACTCAGCGTACTCTGGTGTTGAAGTCATTAAGGCTAGGTCTGTCTGAGGATTCCGTGCTAACTCAGCCAAATCAGAGTTCCTCCTTGCTTCATATCCTCTCAGCTTCCCGTAGATTTCTTCCATATCTAGAGTCTTGTTAGCTGTATTTTCTTTGAACGTGGTTCTATCAAAGTTCCACTTTCCTATTAGTCCATCAATGACCACTTGAACTCTGTTCCTCATTGAAACTTCAGCTTTTGGAACGCCCAAGTTCCTCATCTTGGTGACAAGAGCTTCAAAGCGGTATGAGTAATCATTAATTGTTTCATTGGGCAGCATTCTGAAAGCATAGAACCCTCTCTTGATTTCAAGCTGAACGTCTTCCCTCATTTCAGCAGTTCCTACATGGAACTTCTCGAGAGCTTCCCATTGTAGTTTGGCTGTGGCCAAATTGATAACTCGGGTGGCGTCCCTCTCGCAAAGGGACGCTTGAAGGAAGCATATTGCCTTAGCATTTGTTTCCATCAGCTTGAATTCATCAGGAACCCACTCGTCCTCTTTATCTTTCTTGTCAGCAGGAACGGTAAGGTCGCCTTTCATGATCACTTTCCAGCATTGATGGTTCTGACTCCTAACGAAGTTCTCGAACCTGGTCTTCTAGCGGTTGAAGTTTCCATCCATCAGGCGCGGAGGCTTCACAAAAGAGATTCCAATAGGTTCCACGTCCATTTTCACCTGCAACTCAGTAAGAATCTAGAACGCCTGCTCTGATACCAATTGTTGGATCGTTAGTAACTGAGGGACGTCCTTTACTTTGGTAAAGGCGTCCTTTGGTCAGGCGTCCCTACGAGGAGTAGGGACGTCCTTGAGTAATGCAGCGGAATAAAGTAATAAACAGGAGAAAATGAACACAGTGAATTATAGAGGAACCACTCCAGACCAAGTAGTCCTTGAGTGTAAACCTCTACCTCCTTGGAGGATTTTTGAATAGCTTTTCCTTTATATTGAACGTCCTTACAGTTGTACTGCCGAGTATTTAGAGTTCTCTGGCATTTAGCTTTTCTTCCTAAGTCCATTAGTAAAGGACTCCTCTAAGCCTACAACTTAAGCAAGTTCAATCTTATAAAGGACTCTATCCCTACGTCCTACAGTACTTCGTAGGACTCTCTTTCTCTTTTTGGGTTTTCCTGAATACAAACTGTTTTGTGGTTTTGATTACAAATCTCACTCGATCTAGCACAAGTCTTAGCACTGTTCTTGAGTTCTTGAGCTAGTTCTTCGTGTTCTTGAGTGAGCCGCTTTCCTCTGATTCTCTATGAATATTCTCTGAAAGCGTTAACGTCACAATAAATGCCTTGGGGTATTTATAGGACTTGGGGAAGGGCGTCTTTCTCTTCTGACGATCATGCCCTTCGTGGACATGGCTACAGGATCTTCCTCCACGTATGATGGCGGTGATGAGGAAGCTTCCTGTATCCAGCTGTGTGTGATGAACTCCGCTACAGGATCGGCCGCCACGTGTTGATGAACTCTGCAACAGGATCGTCCGCCACGTAGTGTTGGACTCCGCTATAGGATCGGTCTCCACGTGTCCTTGGATGATCAAATATTGTCGAGTGATGTCATCCTGTCGGCTAGAGAGTAAGGACGCCTTTCATGCGTTCCTACTTGCTTGGGACTCCGTCCTTGCTGAAGTAGTCTCTTGCTGGTCCTTACTTCCTGTTAGCTAGCGTCCCTAAGTCTAGGAAACGCTTCACACACTTGTTGTCCTTTTGTCATTGGCATTCCTGAACACTTGGACAATTTTATTAGAATCAAAGTGAGTTTGTCAATATCAAAACTAAGGGACGGTTTATGTGGGCACACTATCAAGTACGCAAGCGTCCTTGATAGCGTCCCAACAAAAACCCAAACAAACAAACTAGTATAGCAAGTAAGTAAGGGGGCGTACCCAAGAGAACTTAAGGCTTCTAGTATTTTTTTATTATCAACCAAAGATAAGGGGGGATTGAAGGGAGAAATCTATACTAAACTAACCTAGGAAAACAAATAACAAATAAACAAACAGATAAGAGGCAGATTCATTCAAAAGATCCAGTCATGAAATAATCACTCGATCATAGATTAATCCATTGATTTCACTCACACCTATGGTTAATTCCAATCCCGATCATTAACAATCGCAAGTCCACGGTCCAAGCAATTCTATAACCCTAGGCAAGGACGCTTAAACCTAGAATTAGCATAGAGAACAAGGATATGCAGGATATAATATCAAACAATCAAGCTACGAGTCAATTGCAAGATAAAACAATCAATTCTCTTCTTAATCCTAGTTGCATAGACAACAGGTGTAGGTTAAGTTGTTTTCACAGATTAGTTTTGTCCACGGTCCAAACCTAATCAAACAGTAGAACATCAATCAATTCAATAGGTTCATGACTCCTAGAGAAACAATAAACATTCATAAGAATGAAGCACAAGAGAATTAATATTAACCAAAGGATAGAAATCAATTACCAAAATCTCACGAGTTCATACATCAGAGCTTCTCCCTTGAACAAACCCAAGGAGACTAGCTCTCCATAACTAAACTAAGCTAAAGAATTAATTGAGAGAATTGGTAATGAGAAAGAAGATAAGAGGTAAGAGGTAGAATATATTAAAAACCTAAGGCTGGCTCCTCCTTATATAACCCAAGGAACATGCTCCTCGAGATAGATAAGTTAAGAGGCAAAAGATAGAAAATGAAACAAGATAGAAAGGAAAAGATTTTATCCGTCTCGAAGTCGGCCCGCACCGCAGCCGCATCGACACCGCCGCGCCCGCGCTTTCGCAACAGAGAAGAACAAGTCGTCTCTAGCTATCCACCGCGACCACGGATCCTCCGCCACGCCCGCGGCGATCTCCGTTTGGCATTATGCTGAGTCGGCTTCTACCGCGACCGCGCCATCGACAGCGCGATCGCGGCCTTCATGGTCTTCATGGCTAGTCACCTTACACCACCGCGCCCGCGTCATAAAAAAAGACCGCGTTATCCATGCAGTGGCGAACTTGTCTTCAATTAAGCTCTAAGAACTCTTTTTTCTTGACATTCGTGTCTTCGGTCTTCATATTACAATAATGCTCAAATCTAACCTAAACACTCACAATAATACTCATAAAATACAAGAGTTAACCCATACAAAATAACCCGAATCAACAAGGTACCCCGTTCTAGGGTTTACAATGGATGTATGAAGGTATGACCCCCCTTCTAATGTTTACAGTACATGCCTCTGGCGAGGGCTATGGTGTGTAATTTGATATGATATCCTATGATCCTCTCTCTCTCCCCTCCAATTTCGTGGGTTTACATGGGTATTTATAGACAATAAATAGGAATTCTATCTTATACAAGGTATAAATCTATCTTAACCAACAAGTCTTCTAGAAAATCTATCTTATATCTTGGATGCTCTTTATCCTGCCTGGCAGCGAATATATCATATATCAGACGATATCTTGGAAAGATTCTATCTTGTAACAACCATATATCGAACCTTCCTTCCTTCCACCGACTTAGCCAATTTTGAAGATCTTCTGCTGCCCAAAGATGCGCTGAAGATGTTCTAAATAGGTATTGATACTTCTTTGACTATGTATTGATACTTCTTTGACTATGTATTGATACTTCTTCGCCTAAAACCTAGGTCGAACAATACCTTGTAGCTGCAAGGCATTGGGACTTCTCTAGGTAAAGGGTTGCTTCCTGCTTGGATTATTTCTGGGTCCAACAATACCCCAAATTCATCTTGGTTGTTGAGGCGACGAGATGGGCAAGATGGATTTCACGCCTTTGATACGAATCTTCGTTATTTGCAAGAGTTGTTCGTTGATATAAGCGATTGAGTTTATGGACAACAAACGTCTTCGTGACAGAAGTGTTTACTAGTGGCGCGAACTCTATCGAAGTCGTCAGCTATAGGCATGGACCTGACCGAAGCTTCTTACCGCCAGCGTTGGTGTGATCGAAGTTGTGTAGCCTTAAGCATGTTAACTTGACGATAACCGTGAGCATCGGGTGTTAGCTTGATCGAAGTCGTTAGTCCATAGCATAGACTCGACTAAGGTCACTAACCAAGAGCTTACACTCGTTGTCGTGCAAAGGTGATGCTTTAAAAACTGAAGATATATGTCTCAGATTGAGAGCTTATGTCTTGGAAGTTGCGTTCCGAAGTGACTCTTAGGGTAGTATCCTTGACTGGTTTTGTATGTCTGCATTGGAGATTTTCCGCGTAAGATAGCGAATACTCGATGAGTTGAAGTGCGGTCGGGAAGTGAAGATGTGAGAAGCTATGAAGGTGAACCAGTGTTTGGTCAACGTGGAGGTTAGCATGGTTGCTTTAGTATTTGATGAAGCTTCTCCTGTAGATTCTTCAAAACTTTCTGTCGCCAAGAACGATCGTTGGGACTTAATGACGTAGTAAGATACCTTTGTCAAGTATTATCCACTTGGTACCCCAGCATAGGATCTTCTTTTGAGGTGGACGCGGAACTTCGAGATGACGCCGGAACGATCAATCATGAGGATAGGGTGATTGACGTACTTGATGCTTAGGCGGTAATAGACCCCAACCCCATGATGATAGAATGATTCTTTGAACGCAGGTGTTATGTGCAATCTTCGTACGCTGATCGATTATTAACTAGGCTTGCCTAGATAAACTTGTCATGTAACTAGAGAATGATCAAAAAAGTACTGACGCGTGATTAACGAGTTCATCTGAGCCATTTATGGTGAATCTTCGCGTACGTTTAACCAGCAATGATGCCGACGCAACTAAGGAAGTCGATGGCGAGGAGCCTTCGGACGAGGAGGCTTCTCAGACCCCAGCCACTAAAGAGTGGCTCTTCTGTTTTCCTTGTCGCTTATTTGACTTAACTCCGTTGAGTGAACGAATGTGAACCCCTGATTGGGTGTATGTTCGTTCTTCGGAAACTTGAATATCTTGTGTTGGATCGTTAGTATAACTGAGGGACGTCCTTTACTTAGGTAAAGGCGTCCTTGGTCAGGCGTCCTTACGAGGAGTAAGGGCATCCTTTAGTTGTGCAGTGGAAATTAAAACTAAACAGGTGAATAATGAACGCAATGAATTATAGAGGAACCACTCAAGACCAACTAGTCCTTGAGTGTAAGCCTCTACCTTTTTGAATAGCTTCTTCCTTTATATTAAACGTCCTTACAGTTGTACTGGGAGTCTTTACAGTTCTCTGGTACTTAGCGTTCTTCCTAAGTCCACTAGTAAAGGACTCCTCTAAGCCTACAACTTAAGCGAGTTTAATCTTCTAAAGGACTTCTATCCCTACGTCCTATAGTACTTCGTAGGACTCTCTCTTTCTTTTTGGGTTTTTCTGAGTACAAAAAAGTTGTGATTTTGGGTTACAAGTCTCACTCGATCTAGCACAAGCCTAGCACTGTTCTTGAGCGTTCTTGAGCTAGTTCTTCGTGTTCTTGAGTGAGTCGCTTTCCACTGATTCTCTCTGAATATTCTCTGAAAGCGTTGATGTCACAATAAATGCCTTGGGCTATTTATAGGACTTGTGAAGGGCGTCTTTCTCCTTCGGACGATCATGCCCTTCGTGGACGTGGCTACAGGATCTTCCTCCACGTAGTAGGGCCGTGATGAGGAAGCTTCCTATATCCAGCTGTGTGTGATGGACTCCGCTACAGGATCTGCCGCCACGTGTTGATGAACTCTACTACAGGATCGTCCGCCACGTAGTGTTGGACTCTGCTACAGGATCGGTCTCCACGTGTCCTTGGATGATCAAATGTTGTCGAGTGATGTCATCCTGTCGGCTAATGAGTAAGGACGGTCGCCTTGCATTCCTACTTGCTTAGGACTCCGTCCTTGCTCAAGTAGTCTCTTGCTGGTCCTTACTTCCTGGTAGCTAGTGTCCCTAAGCCTAGGGAACGCTCCACACACTTGTTGTCCTTTTGTCACTGGCGTTCCTGAACACTTAGACAAATTTATTAGAATCAAAGTGAGTTTGTCATATCAAAACTAAGGGACGGTTTGTGTGGGCACACTACCAAGTACGCAAGCGTCCTTGATAGCGTCCCAACATCTTGGCCCAGACTTGCAGTGCTTCACTTTGTTGTCCTTGCATGCTGTAAACTTATGACCTCCTAATTTTATCCTTAGTCTTGTAGCCAATGTTGGCGTATGGCGCCTTAGGACTGTATTCGGGCCATGGCTGACCATTGACGTTTCGCATGGTTGGATAATGCATAATCAAGAAGTCAAAAATAGGTGATCACTGGTTTCCCCAATGATCCTCCAATGCTTAAGTTAGTAATGTCGTTATAAGAAACTTCAAAGGGAAAGTAAAATGTAAAACAATAGTTTTTTGGAGTGACATGGATGAAACCTGTGTTTTTCCAGCGATTGGATCATGTTCGTGACAATGGTTATTGTCATCATCGTCTTCTCACCTAATGTTCTTGGATACCGACTAACTGGATGGTGATTCTCTAACTGCGGCCTGGCGGCTATCAGCGATCAATCAGCAAGTGATCGGCTTGGATTGTTCCGAAGGAAAGGGGGTTTAAGGAGTGTCGTGGTTAGATCAGATGACCCCTGTTGTCTTCTCGCAACCATCAAGGTCTGGCCTTGAAGCTGTCTTCGCAACTTCTTTGGAGATTTTCTAGCGACTGCATAGCCGTTGTCTAGAGAATAACAATGAGTGATTGGCCTGGCTTGTTGCCCAAGCAAGGATGTTGGAGGGGTTTTGTAGCTTGATCTGGTGTCGAGGTCGCTACACCCCAGTCGACATTTTGAAGCCAAAAATGTTTGTCCTTGGAGTCATCTTCTGAACTTCTTTGGAGATTTTCCAGTGACAGCCTGGAGATTTCCCAGAGATTGTATAGAGAGATACCGAATTGTGCGATCTTCTTTGTAGAAAGCTGCTTGAAACCGATTTTTCTGAACCAGGGGAGCGAACCACTGACCATGGACAGTTAAGCCAATCTCTTGTTGCTTTTTGGTTCAAGTAACCCCAGCTCGTGGTGAATTGGTACTTTGTGAACCGAGCGTGGGCCGCTTCCTTGAATTCTTGGACGGTGTCCGAAACTGGGTACTTCACCATGTAGGAAACAGTTTAGGTATGGCTTGGTCCAATGGTCGACTGAACTGACCCTTGGACTGGTAGATCTTTGGTGAAAATTTTGAGCGAGTGGCTCGGGTGGAGATCTTTTAGCCTGTGCAACCGATGTTTCTGCTGTGGCCGACTGTAGTAAGTGGATCAATGGTATGCTTTTGAACTCCTGGGGATCTAAGGTTGAGCCTAGTCCAGCCAGGGCATCGGTTGAGGCGTTTTGCTCACGAAGAATATGTTTAAATTCAATCTGGTCAAATTCTCGGATAGTGTTTTAACTACTCCGAGGTAGCCGATCATTCTATCATCTTTGGCCTCGAAGATGCCCAACATTAGATTGATGATGAGTAAGGAATCGGCACGTACCTTGATTCTTTTGATGGACAGGTCGATAGCAAGTTCTAGTTCGAAGATGAGAGCTTCATACTCTGACTCATTGTTGGTGGCCTCAAAGTTGCACCTTACTGCTTGAGCTATCTTGTCCCCCTCTTGCCGACTTTAGCACGACACCGAGACCTGCCCTCTTGCGTTCGAGTTTCCTTCGGGGTTCAGTAACCGTTTGTTCAAGGGCTCGTCGAGGGACGATGTCGGGATTTCTTCTTTCGCGTTCTCCTCGGGGGTTGGGGTAAAGTCGGCAATGAAGTCAGCGAGCACCTGTGAATTGATACTTCTTTAGTACTTCATAAAATAGTCGATACTTATCTGAGGATTTGGAAATGAACCGGCTAAGCGCGGCTATCTTGTTGATCAGCAAAGCACATCCTTTACGCTTCGAGGGGATTTCAAGGAAGCAATCGCCCGAACTTGGTCAGGGCTAGCCTCAATCCCTCGCATGGTCACCACGTGCCCCAGAAAAGTACCAGACGGTACCCCGAAGATGCACTTCTGGGGATTTAGCTTCATGTTGTATTCTTCAAGCGTTCTGGATGCTTCTTCCAAGTGCCCCCTATATAAGGAAGCGCTTGTGCTCTTTGCCACCATATCATTGATATACACCTCCGTTGTCTTTCCAATGTGATTATGGAACATCTGATTAACTAATCGTTGGAAGGTAGCCCCGGCGTTTTGCAAGCCGAAGGGATACGTGATAGCAATATGTGCCCAACCCGGTTATGAGGGAGGTTTTTTGCATCGGTGTCGTCGAACACGATGGCTTGTCCTGAAGATTTCCTGACAGCATCCCCCGATGGTTGGGGTCGGCCAGAAATTGCTTTCTTTGGCATTGAGATTTGCTGCTGAGAATGTCAACCACATATGTTTGATCCCCAGATATCATATTGACCGCTCTGTCTAGTGTTGGAGGATCTCGCCTTTCTTAGCGCTCGGGCTGGAGATTCTTCATTACTTCTTTGGGCACTTGGGCGTCCGGCACCATGTCCTTGATCCGCCCCACAATGATTAAACGAGACAACTCTTTTCTTAGCATGATGCAGTTGCGAGTCCGGTGCCCATGATACTCGTGGTAGTCACACCACTTGGTGGTATCTCTATCGGCCTTTGGAGCCTTATCCTTTCTTGGCCACCTCACTTATTCCCCAATCCTGGTCATATTTCGTATGAGCTTGCCCATAGAGATGTTGAGCTTAAGGAAGTCTAGCGAAGGTGGTGGTGATGTCGCAAGACTAGATTAAGACTTTTTCGCGGTCATAATGGTTTCAGGAATTCTCTGGTGGATCTTTGGGACTTCAGTAGTACCCTGTTGAGATCGCTGGATTGCTTTCGACTAGAGGTGAACTGAGGGCGAAAAGTATCCGAATGATCCGCAAAGGACTGAATGCTCCCACGTGGGAGACTAGTGAATCAAGTCAGGGCTGGCTCTGTTAAGGTTGTGCCGAACCCTTTGTTCATCATAGCTTCTTTGGAATGGACGGGGACTGCGCTTGCCATCATCTTCTTCTTGTATATTGTCACGTGTTCGAGAGGATATGTGGTCCCGTTGTACGTGGGCTTACTTGGAATGAAGATGCTTTGGAGTTTCTTTGAAGCCGTCTGATGCTTCGGGTTTCATGGATTGTAGTTCCTTGGTGATTTGACCGACTATGATGCCTATTTTCTCTACAATCTTCTTTTTGATGGCCGTGTCCAGGCCGATCTACTGTACCTTTCGTAATCATCCTCGTTGGTGTAGTCACACGTGATCCAGGTTAGGGTGACATGTCAATAAATTGAAACCAGTGAGCAGCAAATACGAATAAGTATGAAAGTTTGATATTTGTGAGATGCGCACTTAAAAAGAAAGACAATTTTTTAGCGGCATATTAGAAAAATTGTAATCAAACAAGGATAAAGGCGAAATTTGAACCCTTAGAATAGAGAAGTAAAACATAGAATGAATTGTGAGATAAGGGAACGAGGAAACCAGTATATGAAGGATGGAAAACATGATCCGGGTGGATCAACTTGACAGGTTGCATCCAGGTGCTAAGTACTGGTCCGATCCGCCTAGTTGTTGCCTAGCGGTTCTTTGGCGACCAACAATGAATGATTGGCTTGCCTTGCTTCCCTTGACAAACCACCAGATTGTACTCAATTATTAGAATTAGGTTTTCATAATTAAAATATAGAAACGTAATATAATGAATTGAATGGGAAGAAGAATTCTCCATGTCTAGAAATTTGACGAGGAGATAACGAAGCACATGGCTTTGATGTTTGCAAATCAAACCCTAGTATTGCATCATCCCCTGCTTTGGTTTGATGATCATCGATGTCGCTTTGATGATCGCCCCACTCCTGGCTTCGCTGATCGCTCGAAACTTCTTCGGAACTTCTTTGAGATTTTTTCGGAGTTTTGCCGTCTCCTCGTCTCGCGATCTGGTGCTTTGATTTTTGTGATTTCTGTTGTTCTTGTAGCGAGAGGGTTAGGATGGGTGTTTTCCAGTCCTGATATTGTGTCTTTCGACCAAGAAAGGTGGAGACTTTTGTCCCTTGATGATTGTATCGATCTTCGGCCCCACGGTGGGCACCAAATTGTTTGAGCCAACCAAAGGAAACTTTGACCTAAATCGGGCCTAGATCGAAATAAATCAAAGAGAAGGACGAAGATTGTGTTTTTATTGATGAGAAAAGCGTATGAATGAGTAAAAACAAGGTACCTCGTTCTAGGGTTTACAATGGATGTATGAAGGTATGACCCCCCTTCTAGGGTTTACAGTGCATGCCTCTGGCGAGGGCTATGGTGTGTAATTTGATCTGATATCCTATGATCCTCTCTCTCTCTCTCTCTCTCTCTCTCTCTCTCTCTCTCTCTCCCCTCCAATTTCATGGGTTTACATGGGTATTTATAGACAATAAATAGGAATTCTATCTTATACAAGGTATAAATCTATCTTAACCAACAAGTCTTCTAGAAAATCTATCTTATATCTTGGATGCTCTTTATCCTGCCTGGCAGCGAATATATCATATATCAGACGATATCTTGGAAAGATTCTATCTTGTAACAACCATATCTCGGACCTTCCTTCCTTCAACCGACTTAGCCAATTCCGAAGATCTTCCGCTGCCCAAAGATGCGCTGAAGATGTTCTAAATAGGTATTGATACTTCTTTGACTATGTATTGATACTTCTTCACCTAAAACCTGGGTCGAACAGTACCTTGTACCTGCAAGGCATTGGGACTTCTCTAGGTAAAGGGTTGCTTCCTGCTTGGATTATTTCTGGGTCCAACAGGCTCCTCGTCGGGCCCGATGTCCTTGTCCTCGGTCTGGGGGCAGAGCAATGATTGGGGTGTTGGACCGACATTGGGTAAGTCGGGCCCGATACCCTCTCTTCCTCGGTCCTAGGCAGGGGACCTTCTCTGGCTTCTGGCTTGATGTCTTGGCATGTCAGGCCCGAGTTGTTGTGTAACTCGGTCCGACTCTCTTCTCTTGGTCTTGACACATGTGGCTCGGGTAGGTTCCGACCACTCCTCAACCCAATAGCTCGGACTTCATTTTGATTTTGTGGGCCACGGGGATTCTCCTCGGGTCGGCCCGGGAGTGTCCCATCTTCTGAAGGAAGTCGAGTAAAAAGTTAGGCAAATTGGTTGTCCACTTGCCTTCTCCATACACCAAATTCTTTGAATTTGTTTCTCATCTCTTGCGCCCATTGTGGAGTTTGTTGATCATAAAACCCCGGAGGTCGGTACGGTGGTGGTGGGGCCCTTGGCTCATTTTGGTTCTAGTTGTTGTTGTAGCCATTGGCTTGGCCTTGATTCCACCGTCCATTTCCTCCATTGCCTCCATTGTTGAAGTTTCCTCCATTGTTGTAGTTTCCTCTTCCTCCATAATTCCTTTGAACAAAATGTGCCTCCTCGATTTGCTCGGCCAATCTCACTTGACTCTCGTTGGGACACTCTTGTGTAGCATGTTTAAGAGATCCACACTCCTCGCAAGCTCTCATGGTTTGCTTGAAATGGTGCACTTTCCTTCTCAACTTGGTCACCTCACTTTCTAGGATTGGAGTCTCACATTTTTGTCATTCTCCTCACTCTTCGGATCATAGAGCTTTCTTGTGCCATCTCCTTGGACTCTTACCTCCTTGTTTGCTTGGCTCACCCCGTACATAGCCTCGTAGTCCGCAAGCTTATCAAGTAACTCTCAAGCTTGCTCCGGGGTCAAATCGATGAACCCTCCATCGGTTTGGAGATTTAGCTTGTCCTTGGTGGTGGGGTTGATGCCTTGGAAAAATATGTCTTGGAGAGCATATGGTTGTTGCCCATGTGTTGGACATTGGCGCAACATCTCTTTGAACCGGTCCCAAGCCTCAAAGAGTGGCTCGTTTGATCCTTGTTGGAAACTTGCTATCCCTCCGGAGCTCCGTTGTTTTCGTTGGTGGGAAGAACTTCATCAAGAACGCCTCATTGAGAGCTCTCCATGTCATGCTCGACCTAGGGGCTTGGCTCTCGAGCCAATGTGCCGCCTTACCCCCAAGCGACCACTTGAAAGCCTTGAGTACGTAGAACGTACTCTAGCGTCTCTTCATCCGTCGAGATCGTCTCACACATATCCTTGAACCTCTTCACATGCTCAATCGGACACTCATACGGACGCCCCTCAAATTGATCCCTCTTGATAAGTGAGATGAATTGAGTTTTGATCTCAAAGTTCTTGGAAACCTCCGATAAACAATGGCCGGCTCCGGCACCTTCAACTCCGGATGCATGTATTGGAGTGCATTCCGGGGTTGGGTGTTAAGTTGAGCCTCCAACCTCAATCTTTGCTCACGCTCTCTCCTCATTTCGGCATCCCGGTTTTCCATCTCAAGTTGCATCCTAGCCATGTCGGCCCTCATTCTAGCAACCTCATCATCATGTTGTGCTTGGTTCTTCATTCTCTTCTTCTTTCGAGCTTCTTTGATTATGCTCTCCGGATCACTCACAAAATCAAACTCAAGTGTTCCTCGGGCGGAACGAGCTCGCATACACCTATAAGAAAAAACACAAACAAAACCAAATCAAAACAAACAAGGGGCTTGGGCTAATCCCTCACCCAAATCACTACAAAATCAAAAGACTCAAAGACTTGGCACCTCAAACAATTAGAACTCCCCGGCAACGGCACCAAAATTCTGATCGATTTGGATCGGAGGGTCTCAAAATTACAATTTATAACCGAACCTAGTTGTAGCACAAGGTAGGGTGTCGAACACTCGGGAGTTCGTGCGATGAGTGCACCAAAAGACTCGAGAAAGGGAAAGAAAAGCTAAAAACAAGGAAAATCAAGAGAAACCACTCGGTACTGACATTGTCACTTCGGGCCCGAGGTGGATCGATAGAGAATTGCACGGGACCGACACAGTTGTAAGTCGGGCCCGATGTTTGGGGATGTCGAACTAGGTAAAAATGGAGAGATAGGTCTTGGGTTTTTGGGTTCCTTCTCTAGCTAGATGTGGGTAATTCCACCCCAATTCAGCCAATAAGAGTTGATCCTCGTGAGATCGAGGCTGTCCGCCTCCGTCCCGCCACTTCTACACATCGACCCTAGGGGATTTTACCTCCCTTTCGATGCAAGTTCAAGTGACGGGCAATCGATCACTTCCGTTCACTCTTGCCAATCACAAGCCCTTAATCCCTTACTTCCACAAGAGATTGTAGCTCTATATAGAGTGGGTTCCTAGATCAAGCACTTAAGGCTATGGAATTGGGGCTTCAAACCCAAACCTAGCTAGAGGTTTCCCCCATAGCCCAAGACCAATGGAATCTACTCCATAAGGCTAGAGTAATAAGCAATCAAATCACAAAGCAAACAAGTCTCAATCATCCAAATCAAAGCAAAGCCAAATTTCATTCAAAGCAAAGGGAATCCACAAACTCTAATCCAAATCCACAAATTACAAATCAAAACAAGTTCAAAATCACAATTCTTCCCTAGATCTAGTCTTCCTCCACCGATTTCCTCTTCTTTCTCCCTTCTTCTCCTCCTCCTTGCTCTCCAAGTCTTCCTTAAGCCTTTGAGAGTGATTAGTTGTGTGTAATGATGGATAATTGTTGTCTAATCTCTCCTCCTTTTAATTAGAAGTTAAGAATGATAAAAATGGAAGAGGGGCAAAAGTGGTAGATCACATTTGTGTGCCTTGGTGCCCAATCCACACTTCCACCGACTTGGACCGACACGGAGGGGACATCGGGCCCGACTTCCCACACCTTGGTCCGGGTCTCCATGAATCGATCTCGGTCCCGAGTTGCTGGGCACCTCGATCCTAGCCTCGGTCCACTCTTCTTCTTGGCCTTTCTTGTGCTTCTCTTCATTGATCGCTCGGCTCTTCTACTCCTTCATGCTCGTTCCTTGCTCCTCCTTGGGGACTCCTTTCAAAACTTCCTCTAGTCACGCCAAATCACCTACAAAATGCACCAAATTCGCATCGTCTCCGAATCTTATAGAAAATCGGAATCTAAGCTAAAAAGGAACAAAACTCACAAGGAAAGGAACAAAAGACACCTATTTACATAGGAAAACAACCTCTAAAACACCACCAAATTGAGAGTGTTTAGGTTAACTCTTAGATTTTGAGATGTTATTGAGAGTGTTTAGGTTAGTTTTGAGCGTTATTGTAATACGAAGACCGAAGACACAAATTGAGAGTTAAAGAGTTAAAGAGCTTAAAGACGAAGTTCACCACTGCATGGATACCATGGTCGCGGTGTCTGTGACGCGGGCGCGATGGCGCACGGTGACGGCCATTGAAGACCATGAAGGCCGCGGTCGCGCTGTCGGTGGCACGGTCGCGGTAGAAGCCGACTCAGCATAATGCCTATCGGAGACCGCCGCGGGCGCGGTGTGGGCCGACTTCTAGATGGACGAAATCCTGTCTTTTCTATCTTGTTTCCTTTCTTATCTTTCGGTTTCCTTTCTTATTTATCTCGAAGAGGCTGTTCTTTGGGCTATTTAAGGGGAACCTTTCTAGGTTTTTAGCATTCATTCTATCTCTTAATTAGTAATCAATTGTTATTTCAATAAAGATTGGAGCTTTCATTGTAATGGAGAACTAACTCCCCCTTGGAGTTTATTCGATCAAGGAAGCTTTATTATGAAGTTCTGGTAACTTCTTTATCCCTAGGTCTTAATTGATACTCTTGTGCTTCATCCCATGATCTATGTTTGATTTTATGAGCCTGATCAACTTGTTTGATTGACTTAGATGTATCGTTTGATTTAGGATTGGTTGTTGTCTATGCATCTTTCTTATTTCTCGAAACAACTCTATTCTAGGACCGTGGACTAGTTTAGGGAAGAGTATTCAATGGTTAAATTGTGCATGAGACTCGTAGCTTGATTGCATGATTTGACTGTTCAACATCCTTGGTGTATTGCATGATTTGAATTAAGCGTCCTTGTTCGTATCATAGTTTTGCTAGGACCGTGGACTAGCGAATAATTAAGATAAGGATTGGATTTTACCTAGGCATATAAAGAAGTGGATGAATTCATGATCAACTGATTAATAAATTGGCATTGATTAAATGAACTTTACTTGATAACTTTGATTGAAAACAACTTTCAAAACCCCCTTTGATTACTTGCATGAAAACCTACTAAACTTTGACTAGAAACTGATTCTCTTGGGTTCGACCCCTTGCCTGTTCACTATACTTGATTGTTTGCATGTTTGGGATTTATCTTTGATTTTGGGAACAACGACTTTGCCCGAGTCAAATTTTGGCGCCGTTTCCGGGGAATGCTTTTTCTTGTTGATTTTCGTGTGTTTTCGTGTTCTGTGCTAGAACCGGGACCGTGGCCACCTCGGCGCGCCCGCGGTTCGAGCCCAGAAACTCCCTTTGGATCCGGACCTATCACATGGTCCGTACCCGGTCTACTAGTACTTCTCCTGTTCGCATTGACCCAGAAATTGTCAGGACTCTTCGGAAGATAAGGAGTGCTCCCAGAGCTTCTGCATCCTACAATCTTCTAGAATCTCTTTCTCTCTCTAATTCTGAACCGGAGGACATCATGGCAGAACGCACTATTTGCCAACTCACTGCACCGGATCTCCAACAACAACAGCTGGCTGTTCAATTCCCTGATCTCGGGGAGGGCGTGAAGTTCGAGCTCAAGTCCGGGCTCATCCATCACTTGCCCAAATTCCACAGGTTGAGTGGTGAAGACCCGAACAAGCATCTCACGGAGTTCCACGCGGTGTGCGTGAGTATGAAGCCAACGGACGTGACGGAAGATCAAATCAAGCTCCGGGCTTTTCCCTTCTCTCTGGAGGACTCCGCCAAGGAATGACTCCTTTATTTGGCTCTATTACTACTTGGGCGGCCATGAAGAAGGCGTTTTTAGAGAAGTACTTCCCTGCTTCCAAGCAAAATCTATCAAAAAGCAACTCAGCAGTTTGGAGCAAGGGGAGGACGAGAACCTCTATGACTATTATGAGCGCTACAAGAGGCTCATCGCTAGTTGTCCCTACCATGGCTATCTAGCCAATGATCTTATTTGCTACATCATTGAGGGACTCTACGACAATGACAAGAGGTTGGTGAATGCATCTTGTGGAGGCAGTTACGAGAACTTGACTCCCGCTGCAGCCTTTGAAAAAGTAAAGATCTTGGCGGAGCAAGCCCGCAATCAGCGGTCCAGGACGAATGTGAGGTCCTTGAATGTGGTGAATGATTCCCTAAATGCTGAAGTAAGGGAGCTCAAGGATCTTATGAAGCAGCTGCTCACAAGGAAGACGGCTCAACAAGTTAATGCTTGCGGTCTTTGCTATGATGCGAGCCACCACACTAACCAGTTCCCCACCATTCAGGAGACCGAGGAGTCGGTCAATGCTATTGGCAACTATGGTGCGCCCCGGCCCCGGAACGATCCCTTCTCTAACACCTACAATCCGGGGTGGGCGAACCATCCTAACTTCAGGTAGAGTAACCAGCAGCAACAAGAGCCACCGCAACAACAGCAGCAGTTCGCTCCTCAGGGCCAGCAACAACAATTTCGCTCTAATAATTTTGCCCCGAGAGCGTCTGCCCCGTCTCAAAATGATGCTATTACTGCCCTTTTGAAGGAGAACCAAGAGACAAGAGCTGCTGCGAAGAATCTTGAGACTCAGCTGAGCCAACTTGCAACCATGATCAATAGGCTCGAGTCTAA
Organism: Polygonum maritimum; assembly: GCA_963924305.1. Lineage (NCBI taxonomy): Eukaryota > Viridiplantae > Streptophyta > Magnoliopsida > Caryophyllales > Polygonaceae > Polygonum > Polygonum maritimum. The sequence goes on along the minus strand of OZ002734.1, from coordinate 14,555,320 downwards.
GGATTCCGAGAAACTTCCCTCTCAACCGCTTAATCACAAGAAGAATGTGAGTTCCATGAACTTGAGGAGCGGTAGAGCATTGGCGAGTCGGGAACCACCCACTGGTGGATTACCGTGACCGCGCTCCCCTGGCCGCGACCGCGCTGGGGCAGCAGGAGACGAGGACCAAGCCTCTGTTGGAAATCCGCGCTCGTACTCACCTCACCACGCCTGCTGAAATCCAACAGAGAGCTCGGACCACGAGACGGATGAGGCGCCGCGACCGCGGTAAGGAGGCAAAGAGGAACTACGGGGCTTTGCTTGATTATGCTTTCAAGAACTATTCCCCATCGCGAACGGGTTCCCCTAGACGCGACCGCACCATAGCACCCGAGGAGGATGACGGGTATGTTGCACCACCACTTCCACCCTTGAGCTCTCTCAAGCCCTCTCCTCCATTCCCGGAAGCACTCAAGGACACGAGGAAGCCGGCACATGACAAGGAGCTCTTCGAGACCTTCACCAATTGCCAGGTAAATGTTCCTCTCATCAATCTCATACAAAGTGTCCCTCGTTTTGCTAAGTTTATGAAAGAGCTTTGTACAATTAAAAGGAAAAATAGGACTAGTCCTAAAATTGAGAAAGTAGCTCTAGTAGAAAAAACTCAGGATAACAAGAGGCATGTAATTCCCTACTCCAAAAACAATTGCCTAAAAAATGTTCAGACCCAGGAAGATTCACTGTCCCTATCACTATTGGAGAAACTAAAATTGAGCGAGCTATGCTAGATTTAGGTGCCTCCATTAATGTTCTTCCAGCTTGCATGTATGCTAGGTTAGGCCTTAGTCCTTTGAAAGATTCGGATATTACTATTGAATTGGCTGACCACTCTAACATGCGCCCGAAAAGGTTAGTTGAGGATGTTTTAGTGCAGGTGGATGGTCTAATCTTTCCTGTAGATTTCTATGTTATGGAGATAGGTGAAGGGCGTTACGACCCGGTTCTCTTACTTGGTCGCCGTTCATTAAAACCGCGAGGACGGTTATTGATGTTGCCAATGGATCACTTTCCATATCTCATGGTGACAATGAGGTCCGATTCCATGATGATGAGGACCCATATTGATTCTATCCACGTCGAGCCAACGACGTTAAACAAAAGCGTTGCTTGGGAGGCAACCCAAGGATTAGTTAGATTGTTTTCCCATTCTTAGCTTAGGATTTGATTTGTTTTTCTAGCTAACATGCAGTTACTAGGTCCGAAAGGACAGCCTGGTGCGATACCGCGACAACGCCGCACCAGCCGCGCCCGCGGTGGATCACCAGTGTGCCCCGACGAACAGGTACTAGCCCGTGCTCGCGGCAACCATACTGCGTCTCGGTTTTAGCTCCTTTTGTTTTTGAAAAAAAAAATGAAAAAAAAAGAAAAGAAAAGAAAAAGGACTTTTTGGTCCCATTCTATCTCTATATTTTCCATCAATCTATATCCATTCTTTTCCATCTTCTATTTCTTATTCTTTTCATCTACCGTTGTAATTCCATTCTTGTGGCTATGTGTAAAAGCCTAAGTATGGGGGAGCTTTGTTCCCCTGAGAGTTCTCTTCTCCACGGCTCGAGTTCAAGTATTTGTTCATCTTCTAAGAGACGAGTCAAGATACGAAGGTTGTTTATACATCACATTGTTCGAGACAAAGTCACGACCTCGTCTCTGGACGAGTACCGCGCTCGCGCTCCATCAGCCGCGACCGCGGTGGGCAACCTGACGCCGATTTTCGCTCTCTGTCTTATTTCCGCGACCGCGCCCATAGTGCCGCGCCCGCGGTTAGCCATCAGATTTGGAGTACGGAGTTCCGTTCTTCTACACATATGAATAGTTCTTCCATTCCACTTATCTTCAATCGATTATGAGTCTTCTGATATACCTTTCTCCTTGCTTCTATCCTTGCTCTTTGCTTCATTGAGGACAATGAAGGATTTAAGTATGGGGGAGGGAGTACTCGCATTCGCTTATCCTAGTTAGTATAGTTAGTGATTTACTTCAGGTTTTTAATTTTCTTCTTTTCATGGAGCACTTGCACCATATTTTTTGCATAATAAAGAAAGAAAGAAAAAGAAAAAGATTGAAAAAGCCATAAAGATTGAAAAAAGGAATATAAATCCTGGGATGAGTCGAAAATGCAAAAGGGCGGCTCAGGTAATAAGCAGGTAACCCGGACCAGCATTAGGCTGGGAAAATATGAGGTTCATGAGTGATTGTGAGTTTTTGTGAGCACACCTATTGAAAAATGAAAAGAGCGGTTAGGTGAAAACCCGAAAGGGTGCCTAAGCAGAATTGAGCGGAAAAATTTGAGTATTTTAGGATCATTCTTGCTTGGGGACTTTAGGGCTTCATTGTTAGATTTGGGTAGATCCTAGGTTTCTCTCTTTCATGTTTTTATAGCTTGAGTGTTATATCATGTTGTGAGGTGTGTTTGAGCTTCATTGTTTTATGCTCATGATTTCTCTATACTTTTGGGTTCGGGTTGTGAGCTGAGTATTTTTATCTTCCCTTGTATTTCCTGAGATCTTAGATGTGCTGACTTGTTGTATTTGTTTTGAGCTTGCTCGAGGACGAGCAAGATCTAAGTATGGGGGAATTTGATACAGGCTATTTTGTATAGGTTAACGCTTAGATTTTGAGATGTTATTGAGAGTTTTTAGGTTAGTTTTGAGCGTTATTGTAATATGAAGACCGATGACACAAGTTATGAAGAATCAAGAGTTAAAGAGCTTAAAGACGAAGTTCACCACTGCATGGATACCGCGGTCGTGTTGTCTATGATGCGGGCGCGGTGGCGCAAGGTGACGGAAATTGAAGACCATGAAGGCCGCGGTCGCGCTGTCGATGGCGTGGTCGCGGTAGAAGCCGACTCAGCATAATGCCTATCGGAGACCGCCGCGGGCGCGGTGGTGATGCCGCGGTCGCGGTTTGGGCCGACTTCCAGATGGACGAAATCCTGTCTTTTCTATCTTGTTTCCTTTCTTATCTTTCGGTTTCCTTTCTTATTTATCTCGAAGAGGCTGTTCTTGGGGCTATTTAAGGGGAACCTTTCTAGGTTTTTAGCATTCATTCTATCTCTTAGTAATCAATTGTCATTTCAATAAAGATTGGAGCTTTCATTGTAAATGAGAACTAACTCTCCCTTGGGGTTTATTCGATCAAGGAAGGTTTATTATGAAGTTGTGAAATTCTGGTAACTTCTTTATCCCTAGGTCTTAATTGATACTCTTGTCCTTCATCCCATGATCTATGTTTGATTTTATGAGCCTGATCAACTTGTTTGATTGACTTAGATCTATCGTTTGATTTAGGATTGGTTATTGTCTATGCATCTTTCCTATTTCTCGAAACAACTCTATTCTAGGACCGTGGACTAGTTTAGGGAAGAGTATTCAATTGTTAAATTGTGTATGAGACTCATAGCTTGATTGCATGATTTGATTTCCTAATATCCTTGTGTCTATTGCATGATTTGAATTAAGCGCCCTTGTTCATATCATAGTTTTGCTAGGACCGTGGACTAGCGAATAATTAAGATAAGGATTGGATTTGACCTAGGCATATAAAGAAGTGGATGAATTCATGATCAACTGATTAATGAAGTGGAATTGTTTGAATGAACTCGACTTGATAACTTTGATTGAAAACAACTTTCAAAACCCCCTTTGATTACTTGCATGAAAACCTACTAAACTCTGACTAGAAACTGATTTTCTTGGGTTCGACCCCTTGCTTGCTCACTATACTTGATTGGCTTAAAACATATTCAAACCCCTGAACTTGTGACTTTTAGTTACTTAGACACCTCACTTTTAAAACGGGTCAATTGAACACATGAACTTGTAAATCTCTATCTATTGAATACTTATATATGATGTGGCAATGTGTTTGTCATTCACGCTCTTTTGTGGAGAGTATAAAACTTCGGTATTTATTGCTCAATATTTTTTTAATCTAAAAAATACAAATTCTTCATTTTTTTCCTTTTTTCTTTAAATTTTGTTTGAAAAACAAATTGGATGGAGCATTTAACGGAAAAAAAATACAAAAACAAAGAATACAGATCACCATTAATGAATGAAGAAGAAAGATCAGGAAGGGGAAGAGGCGAAGAGCCTTCTTGCCGTCAGTCCACCGTTGAACTACCATGGATGTTCATAATGTACGCTTCCGTTGATCCACCATTGAACCACCTCTTTTAGCCTCTCCCATAAACAAGTTTTTCTCAACCTCGCAATTTCTGTTCCGATTTCAAGCCCTAATTCCCAAATTTCCATTATATCATTAATACATTTTTCAAATTGATGATAGATCTGAGATCCTCGTCCCCAAATCAATCAAAACTCCTTAATTTCCCTTCTCAATTTTTTCTTAATCGTGTTTCACCATTAAAGATCGAGTTTGCTTAACCGAACTCGTCTACAAACGTTGTTGCCACATTGGCGCCCGAAACCACCATCATGACTCGTTCCCAACACGAAAAAGATATCCGAGGCGTGGTATACGCCATTCTAGGCCTTCCATGAGCTCCTCTCGCCAGACTCACCGATAGACCCCAAACCGATACCGCCTGCATCGTCGTTTTTATCTAAAGAAGCGTTATCGTCGACGATTTGTGGCTTTACGGCCGCCGTTGTTATCGTGCCCTTTTATGCCAATTAGTAGACACCTTAAAAAGGGAACACCTTATAGAATGAAAGGGGAAAAGATGCAGCTCGAGGAAGAAGACGGTATAAATGTGCAAATCTCTCATTAGAATCAATTTTAATTAATTACAAAGCAATGTATCAATTTTAATTAATTAAAATCTAATTTGCCAATTAGATTAACTTGACCCCACCTTTTCCTACGTGTCTCTTATGTGGCAGTGGTGTTGTGCTTATCAGCATGCGCGTGTAACACACGCCATTAAACATCAATATTTGTCAACATTTAAGCGTTTAGTTAGTACGAATTGACAAGTTTAGGCACTCAATAGGTCCGTTTTAAAGGTGAGGTGTCTAAGTGACCAAAAGTTACAAGTTTAGGGGTCTTAATATGTTTTAAGCCATACTTGATTGTTTGCATGTTTGGGATTTATCTTTGATTTTGGGAACAACGACTTTACCCGAGTCAGTGAGGCATAGGATAGGTCCCCTGGCCGTGCTGCATGGGATAAGCACCTTGGTAAGTCGGGATGTGGTAAGCCGGGACGTGGCCTTGGAAGTGGTGGTTGGGAGGAGACAACGCGTTGGGGGCGTCCTGCTACACTTCCTGCCCGGTGGAGCTTCCGTTGGTGGTGCAGTATTCCTCCACGTAGGGATCTTGCGGGGGCGCGTACTCTTAATAGTACTGCGCGTGCATGTACCCCTGAAAGGGGGCCTGAGGCTGGAAACCCTGCTGGAAGGCCGGGTTCCAGCATGGCATGGTTGGTGGTTGCGGTGCGGCAGGGCCCAATCCGGGCATAGGCGTGGTCTGGGGCATCGCGGGCGGTGACCCGTAATACAACGGTGGAGGCGGCTGCATCCCGAAGGCCGCGCCGTCCGCATAGTACGCGTTGTTGCTGTTAGCATCCATCGCTCTTGCTGTTTGAAACGGTGCCTGCTTAGTTTGAGAAAATCCCCATGGACGGCGCCAATGTTGAAGTCCAAAAACACCGTGTGCTTATAACGCGATGAGAGTAGCGAGACTTGATTTCAACCGAGCCAAAAAGCTAAGAGATGGAAAAAGTGTTTTATCGCTAAGTATTAACGCGAAGATGGTAATATGAGTGGTGTTTCGGGTCGAATGAGAGAATACAAGTGTGGATAAAACTCTCTATCGCGTTGAGTGTATTGGATTACAACAAGGATCTTAGCTCGAGATTCAGTGTATGTTTTACGAGGTTTCGGATCTCTTTTTTGGTGCGCCAAGCTCGCTATTTATAGCCGAGGTCTGGGTTGAGATCGGGTGGAATGTCGATGTGGGACGAATGCCGCCCAGGTACGTGTCGCTCTCTGGTTGGCCTGCAGGGGTGGTGGCCGTGGAGCTGTCCAATGGTAGGCAAGGATGGGACATCGCCGTCCGCCCACTTACTTGGATGGACATTGCCGCCCATCCACTTGCGTGGATGGGAAGCGTCGTCCGCGTTTACCGCCTGCGCGATGGAAACGTCCCCGACGGAACTTCAACGTTTCAAGTGTGCGTTTGACTTTGGAAGGGGTCACTGCACTGCACTATACGCGGTGACGGTAGGAGCGGGGGCGATGCTCTCGAGGGGTTTATTCTTTGTAGTATTTTGTTTTCTTGGGGTCATCAGGACCGTGTTGACGGTTCTTGGTATCAACACCTACTTTTTAAAATTTAAAGAGTATATTTAGGTAAAAAATGTTGCTATAGAAAAGTTTACATAGTTCTATTTTTACATATACTATGTAAAAGTTAAAAAAATTAGAAACATATAATGTTGTACATACTTAATTATTTTATTTACATGACTTCGTAGCTTATCATTAGAAACATAGTCTTGAGTTCGGATGATTTCGGGTATTTTGGGTCAGATTTAGTTCGGGACGTTTTGGATCGGGTCATTTCGGATCGGGTGATTTCGGGTCAGATTTAGTTCAGGTTTGTTTGGTTCAGGTCAGTTCGGTTTGGATGGTTTCGGAGTATATTTTATTCGGGTCATTTTGATTCGGGTAAGTTTCAGATCGGATTGGATTCAGATCGGGTCTAGGTCATGTCAGATTGTTCATTTTTCATTGTTCAGGTCCAATTTTGGATTCGGTATTGATGCGCCCTTTCCCACCATGTCGGCCATAGAAGAAGAAGAAGAAGACGCTCTCCAACTCAAGTCCAAGGTTCCTATCACACGAAGTCGAGCCAAGAGCATCGCCTAAGCCACCCAATCCTTAGTGGCCCGAGTCTCCCAATCGCAAGGTTCTTTGGACGTCACGAGATGGGTTAGCGTTTCTACCCAAGTGAGCTCGGATCCAACCTCAGCAAGCTCCATCACGCCTCCAGCCAAGTCGTCCTCGACCTCCCCTATAGGTCGACATCGGCCTAGCATGGTCGGTCCCGACCTCCACTAGGTCACCAACGACCACCACTGGACGAGAGCCCGTGTTTCGGTTACGATTTCTTTCGTACCGCCTATCTTGGATTTCTTTTATTTTAAGTCAAGTTATTATTTTAGGATAGTTACTTGACTTAAAGATAGATAGCTTGTTTCCTTTTTATTCCATATCTTTTATTTTTAGGATTTGTAACAAACCATATCTCTATCTTTCCATAAGATAAGATATGATTTGCTAGATTTATATCTTTCCTAGTTAAGAGACCTCGGGGGCACGAAAATCCCTCTATAAATACTCTTGTAATTGGTTTCATGCAATATAAATTTCCCTAAAGTAAAGTTGATGATCGCTCACGAATGCGAGGGTCTAGAGATACAATTTATAACCCGACCCCGTTGTAGTACGTGGTGGGTCTTGAACACTCGGGAAATCTACTCGATTGATATGCCAAAATACTTGAAAGTGAGAAAAGAGAACTTAAAACAAAGGAAAATGAAAGGAACAATCGGGACCGACACTATGTCACTAGGGCCCGATGTTGGCTAGGACAGGGGAAGTCGGGACCGACATTGAGCAAGTCGGGCCCGATGTAGCTGTGTATGTCGAACTCAAAGATTGAAAGTAGATCTTGGGATTTTGGGTTCCTTCTCTAGTAGATTTAGGCTTTTCCACCCCAATTCAAGCAATAAGTGATGATCGGAATAAGATCGAGGTGCTTTCACCCTCGTTCCAACCACTTCTACACATCGATCATTAAGGGGAAATCCCCTTCGAAACAAGGTCTTGTGATGGAAAAATGTTTACTTTCGTTACCTTGCCAAACACAAGCTTTGATCCCTTACTTTCATAAGGAGTTGTAGCTCTATGTAGAGTGGGTTCCATGATCAAGCACTCAAGGCTTATGGAATTGGGGTTTCTAGCCCAACCTAGCTACTCCATGTGGCAAGTAAAGAAAGCAACAAAATCACAAAGCATCCACATCATCATCATCAATCTCAAATCAAAGCCAAATTGCATTCACAAATCAAAGCAATCCACAAACTCCAATCCAAAGTTTCCAAATCCATAGGATCTAAAACAAGCAAAGCTAATCTAGCAACCAAACCTATCAATTCTTCCTCCCCCTTGGCCGATTCTCTCTCTTCTCCTTCTCCTCTCCTTCCTCCTTGCTCTCCAAGTATCCTCTTGAGAGTTTTGTGTGTTGATTAGTTGCTAAGTGTGTGGGATCCTCCTCCAATTAGAAGATAAGAGAGCCTTAATAGATGAGGGGCAATTGTGGAATTCTACATCTTTATACCTTGGATCCCAATCCACATGAGACCGACTCGGACCGACATGGAGGGAACCTCGGGCCCGACTTACTGGACAAGTCGGTCCGAGGTTGAAAATTCATCTCAGGTCCGATGTTGCTCCTACCTCGATCCAGACCTCGTTCCACCTCTTCTTCTTGGCTTTTCTCTTGTTCTTCTTCATGGCTTGCTCCTCTCTTTCCTCCTTAAGCTAGGGCCTTCCTCCATGTCTCGATTCACCTTCAAAATCATCCTTGATCCATGCCAAAACGCCTACAAAACACATAAAACGCGCATAGTCTCCGAATCTCATAGAAATACGGGAACTAAGCTAAAAAGGAACAAAACACACAAGAAAAGGGAAAGAAAGAAACATATTTACAAAGGAAATCATATATAAAACACCACCAAATAAAGAGACATCAGTTGAGATACTCCTTTTTCTCGGGATACCGTTGCATCAAACCTTCATTCACACCTAGTTCGAACATCATCAAATCGCTTCCGCCAAATTGCTACTTCATCTTCCATCATTCAAGCAAGAGAAACGCACTTACGCCTACGATCTCAATCGGGACATTCTTGTTTTTGTCGATCACGAGGGGCAAGGACGCATCAATTGGCATCAGAGCCACGAATCGTTTCAGTCTAGTAAGTACTTTTGTCTTAATTCACATGGAATTTTTTTTTCCCACAACCTAAAGTTTTTGGCCCTAGATCCATCTCACCCCTCATCCATCTAGGTTTTACCCGAAAATTTTGCTTTGAATTCATTAAGTTGAAACGAAAGCCCTATCCTTGCTCGAACGTAGTATTTTCATTACTTGACATTGAATTCGTGTCTCTGACATGAATCTTTTTTTCGCCAATGGTCAATTTTATTAAACCGAAATTTCAAAGACAAGAAAACAACAGAATCGCAAAAACAACAAAATACAGCCAACCCTACACTCCCTCCAAATTCCCAGCAAGGCCTCTTCTCACCTAACCTCAACACAAGATTAGTGTAAAAAGAGGCTCGATGCCAAAACATAGGACATGTTCGCTGAAGACTCCTCACATCAATGCTGCCCCATTGATACTCCTCTTCAACAGATCAAGGGAGTGAGCTTACACACATACTACCCTGAACACCTAGCCCGCCCAAAAACAGAACATCAACACACAAATCACAACAAGAACAAACCAAAGGAGGATCGAACACCCTGCAAGGTCCTAGACTCAATTCACTCCCGATGTGAGCATAAACTAACTAAGACTCGATGCATAAATGAAGGACAAACCCCTTCTTTTTACGTCCTCATGCCAGGCCAGGGCCTCAACACTCAACATAGAAGGGAGAATGGACCCTCCTTTGCCCTCTTATACTAACCCAGCCACCCAACAACCAAAAACTAAAACTACAGCCTAGCTCTTAAGGCCAACCCTCTTCTTCTAGTTGTCTTGAATATTGCAAGCATCCGGAGCTTACATTCATCAATGATCATTTTAGCACACATTTGAGAGTCAGGCTGCCTGCTATTATAGATGACATCATTTCTCCATTGCCAAGTATGATAAAACACAGCCAAAACTCCAAGGAACTTTGTTGGGACAATGTTAAGGACGCCTTCAGTAATTAACATTGTGCCTGGCGTCCCTTAGTTTTGATATGACAAACTCGCCTTGATCTAATAAGTTGTCCAAGTGTTTCAGGGACGCACGTTGAAAAGGACAACAAGTTGTTCAACATGTAGTCGTCCTTAAGGAGTAAGGACGCTACATCTCTCAGTGAACGGCTTGGCAAAATCATACACAAGGACACCGTCCTTATTCAATACACTGGAGTCCTTCAAAGCTGGCCGACAAAGTGACATCACCAGACAAGCTTTGATCATGATCTCCACGTGGAAGAAGATCCCTCATCCAAGCCTAACGGAATTGCCAGTAAGCTTCCTTGATCATCACAGAGACACGTGGAAGCCGATTACTGTTGCAACGTCCTCAAAGGGCATGATCGTCAGAGAAAGTCGCCCTTTCCCAATGTCACTATAAATACTCGTCCAGAGCATTTATTGTGATGTGACGCTTTAGAGAATATTCAAGGAATTTGTCAGTCGCTCAAGAACACCAAGAACAAGCTCCAGAACAAGTGAGAACTAGGTGTTAGATCGAGCGAGAAGCGTACCACAAAACCACAAAGTGTTTGTAACAGAAAAGAACAAAAATAGTGAGAGAGTCCTTACGACGAACTGTAAGGAAAAGGTGATAGCGTCCTTTAGAGAGATTAAGTTAGGTTACTTTACAGGCTTAAAGGAGTTGTTACTAGTGGACTTAGGGACGCCCTTCTAAGTGCCAGAGAAGTGTAACTACTCGCCAGTGTATTGTAAGGAAACTTAATAAGAAAGGAAAGAAGCTATTACAAAATCCTCCAAGGAGGTAGAGGTTTACACTCAAGGACTAGGTGGTACTTGAGTGGTTCCTCTATAAATCAAAAGCGTTCCTTACTTATTGTCTTTACTTGTTTAGTCTTTTGATTTCCGCTGCGAACCAAGGAAGTCCTCAATCTTTATTAAGGACATCTTGGTAAAGGACGACCTTAACTCTGTTAAGGACGCCCTTGTATTTTAGACTAACGATCCAACAATTGGTATCAGAGCAGGCGCTCTAGATTCTTACTGAGTTGCAGGTAAAGATGGACATGGAACCTATTGGAATCTCTTTTGTGAAGCCTCCGCGCCTGACGGACGGCACTTCAACCGCTGGAAGACAAGGTTTGAAAATTTCTGCAGAAGTCAAAATTATCAATGCTGGAAGGTCATTATGAAGGGAGATCTCAAGGTTCCCGCTGACAAAGCTGAGGACGAGTGGGGTCCTGACGAGTTTAAGCTGATGGAAACTAACGCAAAAGCTATTTGCTTCCTTCAAGCGTCCCTATGTGAAAGGGACGCCACTCGAGTTAGCAACTTGCCAACAGCGAAACAACAGTGGGAAGCTCTTGAGAAGTTCCATGTAGGAACAGCTGAAATGAAGGAGGACGTCCAGCTAAAGATCAAGAAGGAGTTCTATGCTTTTAGCATGCTTCCAAACGAAACGGTCAATGACTATTCTTACCGTTTTGAAGCCCTTGTCACCAAGATGAGGAACTTAGGCATCCCAGAAACAGAAATCTCCATGAGGAATAGAGTTCAAGTAGTGATTGATGGATTGACTGGAGTCTGGAATTTTGACAGAACAACGTTCAAAGAAAATATTGCCAACAAAACTCTAGATATGGAAGAAATCTATGGGAAGCTCAGGCAGTACGAAGAAAGAAGAATTTCTGACATGGCTCAACTTGGAAAGAATCCTCAATCTGATCTTGCCTTGGCGTCCACAACACCGGAGTACGCTGACTATATTCGTCGTCAACAAGAAATCTCCTTAATGGTGGAAGCCAATAAGAATGAGAACCGTGAAAGGATGCGTGTTCAAGCCTTGAAAGAGAAAGAAAGCAAGACTAAGGAACAGCTTGAAGAAGAGGAAGGACTTGTTCTCTTTAACAAAGTTCTGCGTTCTTTTGGCAAAAGAAGCAAACAATTCAACAAACATAAGATGCCTTACAAGAAGGAGAGTCCCAAGTATACTGAGGCAGAGATGAAAGAACTTACTTGTTATAAATGTAACAAGAAAGGACACTTTGCCAAAAACTGTACAACGGGAATGTCCGCAAAAGAAATGAAGACAAAAGCACTCATCGGAGCGTTCGCATCTGCATGGGATAATGGTAGCTCTTCTGATGATGATGATGAAGAAACTGATGAGCAAGTGGCGTACATGGCCATGGAGGACGCAACAGTTGTTGAAGAGGACACTTCGAAATCCGAAAATGAGGTAACCCGTGAGTCTATGATGAGCTCCTTAGAAAATTGTTCTAAATCCAAGCTCATTAAACTTATTGGAAGAATCATGGAAGAAAGTGTTATCATGCAACATAGAATGGACGAACTTGAACTTGAAAATGAAAATATTGTGGTTGAATGTGAAAACTGTAGTTCTATGACCATTCAACTAGAGTCCTCACGTGATGAAACTAAGTCCATAAAAACTGAACTTATGTGTCTCAAACTTGAGAACGCCAAGCTTAGGGAAGAAGTGAAAGTGTTGGGTAAGAGTCCCATAGTTGAAGAAGTGAGACCTATGGTTTTTGTCCCAGCTAAGAGAGGTCTAGGTTATGAATCTGACACTAAGAACTCTCTTCCTAGTGATTTTGAGGCAAGCAAAACTTCAGAACTTGAACTTGAAAGGGAGAAAACTAAAAACCTTCTTGAAAGAATTAGAGTCCTAGAGAGTGGAGAATTAGGAAAAGAGGACTACTACACTAACTCCACTAGCCATAGGATCTACAAGAAAATTGCTAAAGGGGAAGGTTCCAAAGTTTGTAATCCTCAAAAGATGAAAGAAAACAAAATCCAACGTCCCAACAAGAAGTACTACCTTGGTACTTACTATAGGACGTGTTGGTACTGTGGACAAGGAGATCACTTCAAATATGACTGCTTAAAACTCAAGGAAGATGTTGAAAATGGAAAAGCTGCTAGGACTAACATTGAAAATAATGAGTCCGTCCCTAAGGCTAATCCTAAGCGTTCTAGACGATCTAGGAACTCTTTCCGTAAACATGCTATTTCAAATGATGTGAATATAAATGACTACATGCCAGAACCAGAGTTCTACTTTTGTAACGAACCAGGTAAGGAACACCTTGCCTGGGTCGCCAAACACCAACTTTGCTTTGGCAGGTGGAAGTGAGGGGACGCCCATGGATCATTGATAGTGGCGCCTCAAATCATATGACAGGAAGCCAGATCCATCTCACTTCTATCCGAAGTAGTGCCACGGGAGGAACTGTCTCGTTTGGCAACAAGGGCAAGGGAAAGATCAAGGGGACGGGAACTGCTATTCTCAATCCGTCCATCAAAGCATCAAATGTCAGTCTTGTTGAAGGACTTGGCTTCAATCTCCTTAGCGTTTCTCAAATGTGTGACCAAGGTGAAAATCTAGTCACATTTGACTCAAAGGAGTGTCTAGTTATCAACAAGAAGTCCAACAAAGTCGTTCTCAAAGGAGTACGCCAAAACAATGTCTACATCTTCAACCAGGAGTTCAAGCCTAAATCAGAATTGTGTCTATCTGCTTCAAAGGAGGACGCTGACCTCTTGCATCGCCGCCTTGGCCATGCTGGACCAAGCACAATCCTCAAGCTACACCAAAGAAACCTTGTGAAAGGACTTCCCCGAATTGATCCTGAGAAAGTTGAACAGTGCGAAGCCTGTATCAAAGGGAAGCAAACAAGAACGTCCTTCAAATCTAAAAATGAAGTTAGCACAAAGAAGCCTTTGGAACTTCTCCATATGGATCTTTGTGGACCAATGAAGACGTTGAGCTATGGTGGAAAGAGGTACATTTACGTTCTTGTAGATGATTTTTCTCGATTCACTTGGGTTCTTTTCTTGGCAACCAAAGCAGATTGTTTCAATGCGTTCAAAGTCTTCATCAAATAAGTGGAAGTTGCCCTCGAGACGCCTCTCAAAGCCATAAGATCAGACCATGGGACGGAGTTACAGAACTCAGAGTTTCTAGCTTACTGTGATCAACATGGTGTCTCGCACAACTTCTCCGCTCCAAGGACTCCTCAACAAAATGGAGTTGTGGAAAGAAAGAATAGGACGCTGGAGGATATGGCAAGGACTATGCTCTTAGCCAATAGCGTCCCCAAGTACTTCTGGGCGGAAGCTATTGCTACAGCATGCTACATCATAAATCGTGCCATGATCCGTCCCTTGCTGAAAAAGACGTCCTATGAGTTGTTAAACGGCAGGAAGCCTCGCATTGATTATCTCAGAGTTTTTGGTTGCAAATGTTTCGTTCATAACAATGATAAAGAAAAACTTGGAAAGTTTGATGCAAGGAGTGATGAAGCCATATTTCTTGGGTACTCCCTCACCAGCAAAGCATATAGAGTTTTCAACAAAAGGACTCTAAAGCTTGAGGAGAGTATTCATGTTGTGTTTAAGGAAAGTTCTTCTCACAAAGAAAAATCAAGTAAGAAAGAACGCTCCTCGTCACAACAGCAGGACGACTCTGAAGACGAAGCTGATGTTTGGTCCTCTGGAAAATACTATGTTCCTAAGGACGCTATTGCAAATTCTGAAGAAGTCTCAGTGGACGTTCCTAGCATTGTTGAAGGAGTTCCTTCTCGTAGTGAATCCCCAGTTCAACAAGATATGGGTGAATCAAGTCAACAAGGCGAGCACCGCCAAGATATGGACGCTCTCGCTGAGGGGGAACACACTGAGGACGATGCTCAAGATAATAGTGATGATTCTGATGAAGGGATTGATCCAAGGTTTGCTCAGTTGTTTCAAAGGGAGTCCCGCTTCTCTAAGCACCACCCAACCTCTCAGATCATATCAGATCCTTCTCAAGGAGTTCAAACTAGATCAGCAGCAAGCAAGTCCCAGAGTGCTAATTTAGCTTTCTGTGCTTTCAATGCCTTTGTCTCTATGGTGGAACCAAAGAACATCAAGGAAGCACTCCAGGACGCTGATTGGATTTAAGCGATGCAAGAAGAACTCAACCAATTTGAAAGAAACAAAGTTTGGACCCTCGTTCCTCGTCCCAAAGGCAAAAATATCATAGGGACGCACTGGGTGTTCAGAAATAAGCTTGATGAAAGTGGACGTGTGTCAAGGAACAAAGCAAGACTGGTGGCTCAAGGATTCAAGCAAGAGGAAGGCATTGATTATGATGAAACCTTTGCTCCTGTTGCTAGAATTGAGGCCGTTCGTCTTCTCATTGCCTTTGCTGCACACAAAGGATTCAAGTTATTTCAGATGGACGTCAAGACTGCCTTTGTTAATGGGAAACTCAAGGAGGAAGTGTATGTTGCTCAGCCACCTGGCTTTGAGGACGCCTCTCACCCAGATCATGTATACTACTTAGACAAAGCTCTCTATGGACTCAAGCAAGCTCCTCGTGCATGGTATGACAGGTTTGCGTCCTTTCTTTTGTCGAATGGCTATACAAGAGGTTCAATTGATAAAACTTTGTTCATAAAGAAAGTTCACAAGGACATTTTAATTGCCCAAGTCTATGTTGATGATATAGTCTTTGGTAGTACTAACATGAAGCTTGTAGATGAGTTCAAGTCCTTAATGAGTAGTGAGTTTGAGATGTCCCTCATTGGAGAACTCAATTTCTTCTTGGGACTTCAAATTAACCAACTCAAAGAAGGGACGCACATTCATCAACAAAAGTATGTCCGTGAAATGCTTGAGAAGTATGGGATGAACACGTCCAAGCCCGCGGCTACACCTTATTCTCCAAATTCGCGTCTTTACGCAGATGAACAAGGGAAGGACGTTGATCAAAAGCTTTACAGAGGAATGATTGGCTCTTTGCTCTACTTGACCGCAAGCCGTCCCGATATCATGTTTGCCGTTTGCTTATGTGCACGCTTCCAGGCAAATCCAAAGGACTCCCACATGCAAGAAGTCAAGAGGATCTTTCGCTACCTCAAAGGAGGGATGATCTTTGTCTTTGGTACCCCAGGAAGACGTCCTTCAAGCTTATTGGCTACTCGGACGCTGATTATGCTGGTCATGTAATTGATAGGAAAAGCACCTCAGGAATGACACAGTTTCTTGGTTCATGCCTAGTCTCATGGGGATCTAAGAAACAGAACTCTGTAGCGCTTTCAACTGCGGAAGCGGAGTACGTGGCTGCTGCCTCGTGTTGCTCACAGGTTATTTGGATCAAATATCAACTTGAGGACTATGGTATATCTCTTGAAACTATTCCTATTTTGTGTGATAATACCAGTGCTATTGAAATTGCTAAGAATCCTGTTTTTCATTCACGCACAAAGCATATTCATATAAGACATCATTTCTTGCGTGATAATGTTGAACTAGGACTTATTAGTATGGGGCATGTAAGGACTGAGGACCAAGTAGCTGATATTTTCACTAAAGCACTTGATAGACGTCCCTTTGAGCATCTCAGGGTACTCTTAGGGATGATAACTTTTAAGTAGCAAGTCCCGTTCTACTATTCCCTCGATGCTTGGCTATGTTTAGTTGATTTCATAATTGCTAAGTACTTTATGCACTAATTTCACTTTTGCAAGGACGCTAGTCTAAAACTGCTGTGTGCATATCTTGAGAACGCCTTTGAAATTCTCTATTGTCTTGAAAAAGAGTATCCCTGATCACCCAACCCTCATTATAAGCCGAAGTGATGGGAACTCTAAGCTTACCCTAGTCGAGAACTTTGCAAAAGCGTCCTATGATCTTCACCTTTTCTTTTACGGGACGTACTTGCATAGTTTTCAAAATTGGTTCTTAAGGTGATCTCAGGATGACAATGTTAATTATGTGGAAGTCAGTTATTCTCTCAGACAGGACGTCAATACAGGTTCATTGGGAACGCGCCATTTTGGAAGTTGAATCGTTGGCCGTTTGAATTTTGAATTTGGAAAGTTACCAGCGTGCCCTTCACCAACCTCCTATATATACATTGATTGAAACGGCTGTCAGAACTTTCGCTCTCATAAATCTCAAAACTCCGTTTTGCTCTGACTTCTCTCTAGAACTCCGGCAACATCTCTCTAAGTTTCCGATCAGTCTCCGATCTAGTTTCTCCGATCAGTTCAGAATGTCAAGAGTTACGAATGCGTCCGGTTCGTCAATGGGTGGTAAGAGAAAGCATCTTGCCAAGAGGAATTTCTACGTGGAAGGACCTCCAGAAATTCAGATTGATGAAATTCTCAAGGAGTTTATTGATTCCAAGCCGCGCACCCTCTATGTTGCAGTGGCTAACTACATGAAGGACTGCAAGGATGAAGTCCGCCTTCGCAACCTAAGGACGTTCTTATACAGATTTGTGGTGCCAGTCCTGCGCAAGACAGGGGGAATGGACGCTCCCTTCTGTGGAGGTACCAACATATTTCTGGAGGCGTTCCAAGGTCAAGACTGGAGGATCCCCCTCATAGAGTCCATCCCAGACCTTTCCAACGCCCGATTTGTAGATCTTCCTCCCCTTTCCACAAGAAAAAGGTCAGTACAATCGTCGTCCCCTCCTCCTCCTTCCCCTCCCCGAGTTATTACCACCAGACCTACTCCTCCTCCATCTCGCCTCATCCACAACTCTCTCCCACAAAAGGCTTCCTCCTCCCAACCCACTCAAATCTTCGACAAATTCCCTTCTCATGTGGAGGAACGCACTAAATTCAAACATGACCGTACACACAAACGACCCCTCAAAAGGCGAAAACTTGTAAAACCCAAGCCCAATCCCATTCTTCTAGACACCCCCTCCGCCACTCCTTCACCAATTGAAGTCCTTGACCCATCCAATCCTGATCCCTCCCTTCTCCAAATTAAACATGCCTTCCCTGATATCCAAATCTCTGACTCCCCATCTCCACAAAATTCCCCTCCCTCCGCCCCCCCCCCACTCCTAAATCAAGGGGACCCTCAGTAGAAAGGGACGCTCCTTCAGCTCCTGTTGTCGTCCCGGATGACTCAATAGAAGCAGAGTTTGGCTCTGCTACATCCGAGGAGATTTCTACAACGGTCGTCCTGGATGAAATCACGAAACAGCAGATTGTTGAGGACGAAGACCTCTATCACCAAATTGTAAATCAACGCGACAATGTTGTACAAAAGGACGATCCCTCTCTCGACGAGCAAATTGATGCTAATGCTCTCGAGATCCCTCCATGGGAAGCCGTCCCAGTGGACGCGGGAGAAAAATCTGCTCCCAAGGGAAAAGGTGGACAGAAGCGTCCACGAAAAACAAAGGCGTCCAAAGACGCTGCTGGCCCATCTGAGGGACAGCCTGATGAAAATCTCCAAGAGGGAGATCATGAAGAAGGCAGCGACGATGATGAGGATGACAATGAGGACGGCACTTCTGGTCCTCAAAAGAAGAAAGCCAAAAAGAACAACAAACAGGAGCACATTCTGGCTCCTCTAATGTTTGACGAAGCCTTCCTGAGCCAGTTTTCTGAGGCCAAGGATCTAGTGGAGCTTCTCAAGATTCAAGGTTGGCTCAAAATATCAGAAGAGAACGTCACAGTTGATCCCAAACTTGTGCAAGGCTTTTATGATTCTCTGAACATCAACATTGAGAATGGCACAGGGACGTTCTTGGCAAATGGCGAGTCTGCTACTTTCTCTGAGAAGACCGTCCGCCAGCTAATGGGTCTTGACAAACAACGACCAGGGCCTGACGCCTTACACAGGATTCCTGCATCTGGTTTTGGGATGGAAGGCGAAGAGCTGCAAGCCTTGTTCCGAAGAGTGTTTAACGGGAAGACTCCAGATGGTTTTGACAGGGTTGCTTCAGTCCTGACTCAAACAGGTGCTATGGCACAATACATTAACTGCAGGACTATCGTCCCAAGGCAGGAAAAGAAATCCATAGTCCAAACAATAGACTGTCTCCTCTTGGACGCCTTCCTACAGGGTCGCAAGATCAACCTGGCCAGAATTATGATCAAGCACATGGCCAAATGCACCCGCAAAAACCATGCCCTTCCCTACCCCGGACTTGTAAAAGCTCTTCTCATTGAAAATGATGCTTACTCTCCTGGTGAAGAGGTCACCTTGGGACTGCCATGGGATCAGAAGTATGGCGTCCTTGAAATCAAGCATAGCAAAGAGCTCCTCTCCATCAGAAAACAGGTTGAAAAAGACGAAAAGAGGCGGAGAAGAAAAAGAAAGAAGAGGAGGCTGCAAAGAAAGCTGAAGAGAAACGTCTAAGGCAGGACGCTGCTAAGAAAGCTGCTGAGGAAGAGCGTGCTAGACAAGAGGCCGCCAAGAAAGGGAAGACTGTTGTCTCTGATCCTCCCTTGGTTGCTGAGACTGAGGAAGATCGTGTTGCTCACTATGCAGAAGTTGATCAGTTATCGTCCTTCATTAATGCAGAGCCGATAGACTTCAACTTTTCTCCTTCCCATCTTCCTCCTCATCAACAGCCGTCCTACTTTCAGTGCTCTCCTGCTCCTTCCAACACTGAAGCTTATTCTGAGAAGCAGCTGTACGCCCTCATTCTTAACAACCAAAATGTTCTTGCGCAACAAGGAAACGCCATCATTCAGCAGAACAACACGGCCATGCAACAGAACTACCATTACTTTCAGGCTGTTAAGACTCAGAACGACTTGATTAAACTGCTAGTCCAGTCAATTCACAGGGACAGTACAGAGGGTGATACGCAAGAGGAAGAGGAACCTGCTGCGACGGACGCTAATGTCAATGATCAAAGCCGTCCTGCTGGATCACCTACCGCCTAACTCTTTATTCCCTTATCTTTTTGCCTGTGCTTCTTTTCATTTTCAAAACACTTGTCTGAATGTCTGTAATGACTATCTCTTCTTTCAATGGCAATTCTCATCTTTGTGTGCATTCGTGTGTTCAAGCGTTTACTTGTCTCTAGTTGTGATTTTGCGCTATCGTCCTTATGCTAACTTGTTATCCTTTTCGATGATGCCAAAAGGGGGAAGTGTAGTTTTGTAGAGATGCGCTTTTATCAGTTATCTAGAATATGCATGTGTTAAGGGCGAATTCTAGTGAAAGGAACTTAGGACGTACGTAAATGCCTCTAATGAAAATCTGGGGACGCTAGTTAAGAAAGAAATCTTTGAGTAGAAAAGCCGTCCTATCCCTAATATCCAAAAGAAAGATTAGATCAAGAGCTGAAAACTTGTGCTTATAGACTTTCACTAAGTGTTGAAAGGACGCTCTTTAAGTTTTCAAGCATGCTAGAGTTTAAGTTCAAAACGTTTATTGCCTAGAGTTTGTCATCATCAAAAAGGGGGAAATTGTTGGGACAATGTTAAGGACGCCTTCAGTAATTAACATTGTGCCTGGCGTCCCTTAGTTTAGATATGACAAACTCGCCTTGATCTAATAAGTTGTCCAAGTGTTTCAGGGACGCACGTTGAAAAGGACAACAAGTTGTTGAACATGTAGTCGTCCTTCAGGAGTAAGGAAGCTACATCTCTCAGTGAACGGCTTGGCAAAATCATACACAAGGACACCGTCCTTATTCAATACACTGGAGTCCTTCAAAGCTGGCCGACAAAGTGACATCACCAGACAAGCTTTGATCATGATCTCCACGTGGAAGAAGATCCCTCATCCAAGCCTAACGGAATTGCCAGTAAGCTTCCTTGATCATCACAAAGACACGTGGAAGCCGATTACTGTTGCAACGTCCTCAAAGGGCATGATCGTCAGAGAAAGTCGCCCTTTCCCAATGTCACTATAAATACTCGTCCAGAGCATTTATTGTGATGTGACGCTTCAGAGAATATTCAGGGAATTTGTCAGTCGCTCAAGAACACCAAGAACACCAAGAACAAGCTCAAGAACAAGTGAGAACTAGGTGCTAGATCGAGCGAGAAGCGTACCACAAAACCACAAAGTGTTTGTAACAGAAAAGAACAAAAATAGTGAGAGAGTCCTTACGACGAACTGTAAGGAAAAGGTGATAGCGTCCTTTAGAGAGATTAAGTTAGGTTACTTTACAAGCTTAAAGGAGTTGTTACTAGTGGACTTAGGGACGCCCTTCTAAGTGCCAGAGAAGTGTAACTACTCGCCAGTGTATTGTAAGGAAACTTAATAAGAAAGGAAAGAAGCTATTACAAAATCCTCCAAGGAGGTAGAGGTTTACACTCAAGGACTAGTTGGTACTTGAGTGGTTCCTCTATAAATCAAAAGCGTTCCTTACTTATTGTCTTTACTTGTTTAGTCTTTTGATTTCACCTGCGAACCAAGGAAGTCCTCAATCTTTATTAAT
Organism: Polygonum maritimum; assembly: GCA_963924305.1. NCBI lineage: Eukaryota > Viridiplantae > Streptophyta > Magnoliopsida > Caryophyllales > Polygonaceae > Polygonum > Polygonum maritimum. Next base: position 14,534,151 of record OZ002734.1, on the reverse strand, counting down.
GACATCTTGGTAAAGGATGACCTTAACTCTGTTAAGGACGCCCTTGTATTTTAGACTAACGATCCAACAAACTTAGACTGGAAAATGTGGTTTTTCCTCTTCCTTGACTGCATAAACCACAACCACCAATCCATTAAGGAATTCTGTCTAATATGAACTCCTAACCAAGACAAAACAATGACATCACACTCCTAACAAAGCTGCACTGGAACCAAATATGATCTTCAGTCTCCCTGTCAGAACTACATAGCACACAAGTTCCACTAGGAATAATTCCCCAACTACATAATCTGTCTGTAGTGGGCAACCTCTTCAGATTAGCCAACCAACAAGTAAATCTTCATTTCCTTGCCATAAAGCCATTCCAGAGTAACTCATTCCGAGGATGACTACTCATGTGACTTCTCAGCATATCATACGCAGCACCACAGTTCAATTTCCCATCACCCCTCAAAATATGGCTTATAGAGTCTGGATACACAAAGGAGCTACTAGACAAGTGCAGAGTTGTGCTATGTTTGTCTCTTAATCTCAAGAGCTCTCTCCAAATCCAAGAACCCTTGTAAGAAATTCTAATGTCCCAAAAACACCTCCCCTTGGTAATATTCTGCTTCACTCATTTTGTCCACAAATTATATCTATCAGCAATAATATCCAAAGCCAACTTCAGCAACATAGTTTTATTCCAAGAGAGAAGCTCCTTGAAGTTCAATCCCCCTTAATGAATTGGCTTGCAAACGTTCCTCCAAGCCACCAAAATTCTCTTACTTTCACTAACTCCAGCCCATAAGTAATATCTACACAGGCTCTTAATCTTCTGAATAGCTCTCTTAGGCAGCACAAGAGCTTGCATCCAGAAACTGAGCACTCCCTCAATCATAGACCTTATAACTTGTATTCTCCCTGCATAAGATAACTTTCTCACATTGCTCCTCTGAATAATCCCACAAATCTTATTGATAACAGGAGCATACTCATTCACTTTCAACTTCTTACAGTGAAGGGGAGTTCCTAAATACCTAATAGGAAAAGTCCCAAGCTCAATATTCATGATCCTACTCATCTCCTCCTTCTCAGCACCACTCATGCCTCCAATAAATAGCTTGCTCTTAGCAGGTTTAGCTTGCAAACCAGACTCCTCACCAAATTCCAACAAACAGTCCTTAATGAGCTTCAAGGTCACTTTGGTTGGCTTGCAGAGAATTAACAAATCATCCGCAAAAGCCATGTAGTTTAACCTGATTTGCTTACATTTAAGATGCCAACAAAATCCCTTCTTGTTGCTTAAAAGCAACATCTTCCTGTAAAACATCTCCATATCAATAACAAAGAGGAAGGGAGACAAGGGATCACCTTGCCCTAATATAATCCTCTCTTTCATGGGAAGAAATCTCTAGCTTCACCATTGATGATGACTGAAAAGTAAGGAGTGGTGACACACTGCATTATCCACTGCACAAGCTGATCAGGGAAATTGAAGAACACCAAAGCCTTCCTCAAATAATCCCAAGACACACAGTCATAAGCTTTTTGCAGGTCCACCTGAATCATGCATCTAGGCGAAATTCCCTTCCTAATATAGCCTTTCACAACCTCTTGAGCCACCACTAAATTATGAGCTATGTTCTGATGTCTCTCAAATTGGTGGTGTTTTATAGGTTATTTTCCCTTATAAATATGTGTCTTTTGTTTCTTATCTTGTGTGTTTTTCCCATTTTTAGTTTGGATTCCGATTTTCTATGAGATTCGGAGACTATGCGCGTTTTGTGTGTTTTGTAGGCATTTCGGAGCAAGAATCATGGAGATTGGAGCATCATGGCATCATGGAGGAATTCAAGGATGGAAAGGAGCCAAAATGGAGCTAATAATTCATGGAAAGAAGCCTCAAGTGAAGACCAAGTGAAAGGCGAAAGAATCGAGTCAATCCGAGCTAAAACGAGAGAGAACGGGGCGAAGAAAGCTGATTTTTGCCTTAAGCCCGAGGTCTGGGCAAGTCGGGCCCGAGGTCCATGATCTACACTATGTCGGGCCCGAGGTGTTGCAAGTTGGGCCCGAGCTACCTGGAACGTATGCCTTTGGACCGAGGTAGAAGCAAGTCGGGCCCGAGGTTCTCCGTGTTGATCAATGTCGGTCGTGGCTCCGGATACCTTTCTTTTTGAGATTTTCCTATTAATTCCCATAATTATATTTGCTTCCTTGGAGGTCAAGGAGTCTAGATGTCTTGGAGATCAAAGAGTCTAGAAGCCTTGGAAGTCAAGGAGTCTAGAAGCCTTGGAGATCAAGGAGTTCTAGAAGCCTTGGAGATCAAGGAGTTCTAGAAGCCTTGGAGGTCAAGGACTTCTCTTGGGGATCAAGGAGTTTAGAAGGGTAATCTAGTCTTTGTAATAAGAGGGAAGATCTCTATTTAAACCCTTGTAATCTCTCATTTTGGATGGACACTTTTGGGGGGAGAGAGTAGAAGGAAGAAGGGGGTGGACTCTTCTCCAAGGGAGGGAAGAAACCCAAGATCTAAAGGAGGATTTGGGTGAATTCCTTTCCTTGGAGAGGAGAGAAACCCTTAGGATAGGATAGGAGGAAGACAATTAGTAACACACACAACACTAATCACCTCTCAAAGACTCAAGGAAGACTTGGAGAGCAAGGAGAAGGAGAAGAGAGGAGAAGGAAGAGAATTATGTGGAGGAAAGGATAGATCTAGGGAGAACTAGTGAGTTTGTCTTTGTTTTTGCTTTGCATTTGTGGATTTGGATTGGAATTTGTGGATTTCCTTTGTTGGTGAATGAAATTTGGATTTGCTTTGAGTTTGATGATTGAGACTTGTTTGCTTTGTTATTGGATTGCTTTTTACTCTAGCCATATGGAGTAGATTCAATTGATCTTGGGCTATGGGGGAAACCTCTAGCTAGGTTGGGTTTGAACCCCCAATTCCGTAGCCTTGAGTGATTGATCTAGGAACCCACTCTACATAGAGCTACAATTCCTTGTGGAAGCAAGGGATCAAGGGATTGTGATTGGCAAGAGTGAACGGAAGTGATCGATTGCCTATCACTTGAACTTGCATCGAAAGAGAGGTCAAATTCCCTAAGGTCGATGTGTAGAAGTGGCGGGGCCGAGGCGAACAACCTCGATCCTACGAAGATCAACACTTATTGCTTGAATTGGGGTGGAATTACCCACATCTACTAGAGGAGGAACCCAAAAACCCAAGATCTATCTCTCCATTTGCAAAGGTTCGACTCACCCAGTACCTCGGGCCCGACTTACTCTGTGTCGGTCCCGGCCAAATCCTTATCGATCCACCTCGGGCCCGAAGTGACCAGTATCGCTCCCGAGTGGTTTCTCTTGTTTTCCTTTGTTTTAGATTTTCTTTCCCTTTTTCAAGTTCTTTTAGGTGCTCTCAACGACAGAACTCCCGAGTGTTCGACACCCTACCATGTGCTACTACGGGGTTCGGTTATAAATTGTAATTTTGAGACCCTCCGATCCGGACCGATTAGAATTTTGGCGCCGTTGCCGAGGAGTTCTAATTGCTTTGAGGTACCAAGTTTGTTGAGTCCTTTGTGCTTTGGTAGTGATTTGGGTAAGGACTAGCCCGAGCCCTCTTGTGTTATTTGATTTGTTTCTTTTTGTCTTTTTTGTAGGTGATTCCATCTCGTAGGAAAAAAAATGGATTTCTATGATGATGATGATGATGTGGAGGTTCTCTACCTTCAAATGGAGATCTCGCGTCTAAAAAGAGAACTCCACGTGGCAAAAGAGCAATGGGAAAGAGAAGAGAGATGAGCTTGTGAGCAACTCGATGCCCGGATTAGAACGGCACAAGAGAGAGCCTATGAAAAGGAGTGTTACATGAGAGAGGTGTATGACCGAAACCACTATGGTGGAAGAGGTGGTGCTCAATTCTTTTGGGGAAGTCCCACTTGAACTCAAATGCAAATAGTACCTCCCTACCAACCTCCGAGCTACGAAGAAACTTCTCCATGGGCACATATGTTGCAAGAGGAGATTGATGAGCAACCGCAATGGGCGCGAGAGTTCAGGGATTACGTCAAGGAGATGAAAACTCAAATCAATGAGTTTGGTGCATGGAGGAGGCAAGCCGACAATCAATTTGCCCAAATAGCATCCCAAATCCTGAGTTCTCAATAGCAACTTCCGAGCTATGATGATGAAGAGAGCTATGATGAGTTCCGAGTCAAGCCACCATAAGTCGAGAAGAGTGAGCAAGCCTGGACCGACGTACCCAGTGTGTCGGGCCCGAGTTGCTCGCAAGACGGACTGACTCTGCAACCCCGGACTGAGTTGGAGGGTGTGTCGGGCCCGAGTTGCCCAGACATCGGACCACCTCCCCTGCCTCTACTCTGCCCCAAGCCCGAGATGCAGAACGTCGGGACCGACTTGCATCCACTTTGATCGGTGACAATGGAGGAAAACTATCTCATGCCTCTTAGGCATGCAAGGATTGAATTAAAGGAAAGCTCTCTCTCTCTCTCTCTCTCCTATGATTAAAGAAGAAAAAGTCGAGGCTCGGTTCAAACAAGCTTTGGAGGAGACATAGGAAGTCGGGCCCGATGTGTGATACGGCTCAGACGAGCCGTACGAGTGCGAATTCGAGACCCGTCCATTATTATTAGCGTTTATTTAATTTTTGAAATTTTTAGTTAGAGTTTTATAACTCTCTTCTCGGGTTTCTTTACGGTTCTTTCGCCGGGACGCCTTTTATTGAACCGTTAGGGTTTAGTATAAATACCGCATTGTAACTCTTTTATCATTAACAAGAAATATGTAGCCCTAATCTCTATCTCTCTGCCTCATTCCCCTTTGTCTACATCTCCCTCGCAGGTCTCCTGCATTCCTCCTCCACGTCTGAAATCTTGCCTCCTTCCCGGATTCGGCTGCCTTCACCGTAATCTTGTTCATCAGTTCTATCTTAGCCTTGGCACTTGCCCCATCGGCTTGTATCAACTGGTGCTTTCATCCCGGAACTCTTCATGACTACGACAACCACCGACAGTGTTTACGAATTTGTTGATCTTCGGGCACTCCTCCAAACTCTTCTGTATGTCAAGATCCATACCCAACTCTATCGGATTGATGATGAAGTATTACACCAAGTATTCTCGAGCGTGGGGATTATCGAAGACATCATCCCGTTCGATGCTGATACGGGATTCCATTCCCGAATCCGCTTTCGAAGTCCGGGTTCAGCCCTCGCGGCATTCGATCGCTTCAATAGACGAAACATCTATGATGGATGTTGTTGGTTGGAGTTGTTCTTTGATGACCGAATTGACGACGTATCTAGCGAGATTGAGGAGCTGATCATTAAACTGAGTGAAGATGTGAACCAGATTGCAGAAGTAAGGCTTGTTGATCAATTGGCACAACCTTCACCGAACCCTAATCCCGTCACCTTCGCCAAACCCGCTCCCGCGGCACAGGTGACTCGGCTAAAGTCGTCGTGCCAAGATCAAAGATAAATAACCCAAACTACAAACTAGTATAGCATGCAAGTAAGGGGTCGAACCCAAGAGAACTAACGGCTTCTAGTATTAATAGATCTATCAACTAAAGATATGGGCGGAAATCAAAGAGATATCTAAACTAACCTAGGAAACAAATAACAGACAAATAGATAAATAGATAAGAGGTAGGTTCATTCAAAAGATCCACTCTAATATAATCACTCGATCATAGATTCATCCATTGATTTCATTCACACCTAAGGTTAATTCCTATCCTGATCATTAACAATCGCAAGTCCACGGTCCAAGCAATTCTATAACCCTAGGCAAGGACGCTTATCCTAGAATTAGCATAGAGAACAAGGATATTAGGAAATCAAGTCATGCAATCAAGCTACGAGTCTCATGCACAATTAAACCACTGAATACTCTTCCCTAAAATAGTCCACGGTCCTAGAATAGAGTTGTTTCGAGAATCAGGAAAGATGCATAGACAACAACCTATCCTAAATCAAACAATAGATCTAAGTCAATCAAACAAGTTGGCCAGACTTATAAAACCAAGCATAGATCATGGGATGAAGCACAAGAGTATCAATATTAACCAAAGGATAGAAATCAATTACCAAAATTTCACGAGTTCATACATCAGAGCATTTCCCTTGAATAAATCCAAGGAGACTAGCTCTCCAAAACTAAACTAAACAATAAATGAATGAATAAGAGGTAGAAGATAGAATGTAGAATGAATAAAACCTAAGGCTGACTCCTCCTTATATAGCCCAAGGAACAAGCTCCACGAGATAGATAAGGAAAGAGACAAAAGATAGAAAAGATAGAAACAAGATAGATCTTCGGCCCATCACGGATCCGGCATCACCGTGGTCGCGTCGCCATCACCGCGCCCGCGCTTTCACAACAGAGAAGAACAAGTCGGTCTCGGCAGCCACCGCGGTCGCGCCGGACAAGTTGCGGTCGCGGTATCGGGACAGAACCTCTAGCGTCACTTCGGAGGCTATTTTGACCATCTTCAGCTTGGAATATCACTTCGGTGTAAAAAGATGAATCGAAGCCCTTGAAGTTAGCTTTCCAATGGCACCCGAATCAGCTCAATCCGACCTCAATAGATCAAGATATAGCTTTCGCAAGCAAGTGGTGTCGCGCAGACAGCTCAAAATGCCTTAAAACTCTTGATTATTGCATTCTTGTGTCTTCGACCTAAATATTAACAATTAACACAAACTCTAACCTAAACACACTCAATATAGACCTAAAATACAAGAGTAAACCTATACAAAATAGGCCGAATAAAATTCCCCCATACTTAGATCTTGCTCGTCTTCGACTAAGCTCAAAACAAATATAACAAGGCAGCACATCTAAGATCTTAGGAAATACAAGGGAAGACAAAAACACTCATCTCACAACCCGAACCCAAAATAGAGAAATCATGAGCATAAAACAATGAAGCTCAAACACGCACCTCACAACAAGATATAACACTCAAGCTCTAAAAAGATGAAAGAGAACAACCTAGGATCTACCCAAATCAAACAATGTAAGCCCCAAAGTCCCCAAGCAAGAATGATCCTAAAACACTCGAATTTTTGCTCTCAATTCTGCTTAGGCGCCCTTTCGGGTTTTCACCTAACCGCTCTTTTCATTTTTCTCAAGGGTGTGCTCACAAATACTCACAACACTCATGAACCTCATATTACCCCAGCCTAATGCTGGTCCGGGTTACCTGCTTATTACCTGAGCCGCCCTTTCGGGTTTTCGACTCATCCCAGGATTTATATGCCTTTTTTCATTTTTTATGGCTTTTTCTATCTTTTTCTTTTCCTTCTTTCTTTATTGTGCAAAAAGTATGGTGCAAGTGCTCCATGAAAAGAAGAAAATAAAAAATCTGAAGCAAATCTCTAACTAAGCTAACTAAGATAAGCGAAATAAGAGTACTCCTTGCCCCATACTTAAATCCTTCATTGTCCTCAATGAAGCAAAGAGAAAGGATAGAATCAAGGAGAAAGGTATATCAGAAGACTCACAATCGATGAAGAGGGGTGGAATGGAAGAACTCTTCAAAGGTGTAGAAAGCATGGATGAAAACTTTGGAATACCATTCTGCAGGCAAACCGCGGGCGCGTTGTGTAAGGCGCGGTCGCGGAATCATGGCAGATCAAAAGTCATGGGTTGGCGAACCACCGCGGGCGCGGGTGATCAGGCCGCGGTCGCGGTACTCATGCAGGGACGAGCTCTTGACTTCGTCTCGAACAATGTGATGTGTGAACAACCGTCGTATCTTGGCTCATCTCTTGAAACATGAACAAATACTTGAACTCGAGCCGTGGAGAAGAGAACACTCAGGGGAACAAAGCTCCCCCATGCTTAGGCTTTTACACATAGCCATAAGAATGGAATTACAAAGGTGGATGGAAAGAAAATATAGAAGGGTGAAAAGATAGATGGAAAGATATAGAGAATGGTAAAGATAAAAGATATATGGAAACATAGATGGATGGTAAAGATATATGGAAAGTAGAAGATAAATGCCCGATTTTTTTTTTTTTGCCAGACCCTGGCCTCACCGCGGGCGCGGTACCCGAGGCACGGGCGCGGTAATTTTTTATTTTTTTTTCGAGACCATTGCATCACCACCGCGGGCGCGGTTTGTGGACCACGACCGCGGTGTCTAGTACCTGTACGTCGGGAGTTTCTGTATTCGAAATGCGACCGCGGTTCAAGCACAGAACGTTCTTTCGAACCTAGTACCTGCATGTTAGCCTGATTTTTTTTTTTTACATAGTCAATAAAAACATTAATACTAGAAAGAAACCAAAGTTCCCCGGCAACGGCGCCAAAATTTGACTCGGCTAAAGTCGTCGTGCCAAGATCAAAGATAAATAACCCAAACTACAAACTAGTATAGCATGCAAGTAAGGGGTCGAACCCAAGAGAACTAACGGCTTCTAGTATTAATAGATCTATCAACTAAAGATATGGGAGGAAATCAAAGAGATATCTAAACTAACCTAGGAAACAAATAACAAACAAATAGATAAATAGATAAGAGGTAGGTTGATTCAAAAGATCCACTCTAATATAATCACTCGATCATAGATTCATCCATTGATTTCATTCACACCTAAGGTTAATTCCTATCCTGATCATTAACAATCGCAAGTCCACGGTCCAAGCAATTCTATAACCCTAGGCAAGGACGCTTAACCTAGAATTAGCATAGAGAACAAGGATATTAGGAAATCAAGTCATGCAATCAAGCTACGAGTCTCATGCACAATTAAACCATTGAATACTCTTCCCTAAACTAGTCCACGGTCCTAGAATAGAGTTGTTTCGAGAATTAGGAAAGATGCATAGACAACAACCAATCCTAAATCAAACAATAGATCTAAGTCAATCAAACAAGTTGGCCAGACTTATAAAACCAAGCATAGATCATGGGATGAAGCACAAGAGTATCAATATTAACCAAAGGATAGAAAACAATTACCAAAATTTCACGAGTTCATACATCAGAGCTTTTCCCTTGAATAAATCCAAGGAGACTAGCTCTCCAAAACTAAACTAAAGAATAATTGAATGAATAAGAGGTAGAAGATAGAATGTAGAATGAATAAAACCTAAGGCTGGCTCCTCCTTATATAGCCCAAGGAACAAGCTCCACGAGATAGATAAGGAAAGAGACAAAAGATAGAAAAGATAGAAACAAGATAGATCTTCGGCCCATCACGGATCCGGCATAACCGTGGTCGCGTCGCCATCACCGCGCCCGCGCTTTCACAACAGAGAAGAACTAGTCGGTCTCGGCAGCCACCGCGGTCGCGCCGGACAAGCTGCGGTCGCGGTATCGGGACAGAACCTCTAGCTCACTTCGGAGGCTGTTTTGACCATCTTCGGCTTGGAATATGACTTAGGTGTAAAAAGATGAATTGAAGCCCTTGAAGTTAGCTTTCCAATGGCACCGCAATCAGCTCGATCCGACCTCTATAGCTCAAGATATCGCTTTCGCAAGCAAGTGGTGTCGTGCAGACAGCTCGATTATTGCATTCTTGTGTCTTCGACCTAAATATTAACAATTAACACAAACTCTAACCTAAACACACTCAATATAGACCTAAAATACAAGAGTAAACCTATACAAAATAGGCCGAATCAAATTCCCCCATACTTAGATCTTGCTCGTCTTCGACTAAGCTCAAAACAAATATAACAAGGCAGCACATCTAAGATCTTAGGAAATACAAGGGAAGACAAAAACACTCATCTCACAACCCGAACCCAAAATAGAGAAATCATGAGCATAAAACAATGAAGCTCAAACACACACCTCACAACAAGATATAACACTCAAGCTCTAAAAAGATGAAAGAGAACAACCTAGGATCTACCCAAATCAAACAATGTAAGCCCCAAAGTCCCCAAGCAAGAATGATCCTAAAACACTCGAATTTTTCCTCTCAATTCTGCTTAGGCGCCCTTTCGGGTTTTAACCTAACCGCTCTTTTCATTTTTCTCAAGGGTGTGCTCACAAATACTCACAACATTCATGAACCTCATATTACGCCAGCCTAATGCTGGTCCGGGTTACCTGCTTATTACCTGAGCCGCCCTTTCGGGTTTTCGACTCATCCCAGGATTTATATGCCTTTTTTCATTTTTTATGGCTTTTTCTATCTTTTTCTTTTCCTTCTTTCTTTATTGTGCAAAAAGTATGGTGCAAGTGCTCCATGAAAAGAAGAAAATAAAAAATCTGAAGCAAATCTCTAACTAAGCTAACTAAGATAAGCGAAATAAGAGTACTCCCTGCCCCATACTTAAATCCTTCATTGTCCTCAATGAAGCAAAGAGAAAGGATAGAATCAAGGAGAAAGGTATATCAGAAGACTCACAATCGATGAAGAGGGGTTGAATGGAAGAACTCTTCAAAGGTGTAGAAAGCATGGATGAAAACTTTGGAATACCGTTCTGCAGGCAAACCGCGGGCGCGTTGTGTAAGGCGCGGTCGCGGAATCATGGCAGAGCAAAAGTCATGGGTTGGCGAACCACCGCGGGCGCGGGTGATCAGGCCGCGGTCGCGGTACTCATGCAGGGACGAGCTCTTGACTTCGTCTCGAACAATGTGATGTGTGAAACACCGTCGTATCTTGGCTCATCTCTTGAAACATGAACAAATACTTGAACTCGAGCCGTGGAGAAGAGAACACTCAGGGGAACAAAGCTCCCCCATACTTAGGCTTTTACACATAGCCATAATAATGGAATTACAAAGGTGGATGGAAAGAAAATATAGAAGGGTGAAAAGATAGATGGAAAGATATAGAGAATGGTAAAGATAGAAGATATATGGAAAGATAGATGGATGGTAAAGATATATGGAAAGTAGAAGATAAATGCCCGATTTTTTTTTTTTTTGCCAGACCCTGGCCTCACCGCGGGCGCGGTACCCGAGGCACGGGCGCGGTAATTTTTTATTTTTTTTTCGAGACCATTGCATCACCACCGCGGGCGCGGTTTGTGGACCGCGACCGCGGTGTCTAGTACCTATACGTCGGGAGTTTCTGTATTCGAAATGCGACCGCGGTTCAAGCAAAAAACGTTCTTTCGAACCTAGTACCTGCATGTTAGCCTGATTTTTTTTTTTTTACATAGTCAATAAAAACATTAATACTAGAAAGAAACCAAAGTTCCCCGGCAACGGCGCCAAAATTTGACTCGGCTAAAGTCGTCGTGCCAAGATCAAAGATAAATAACCCAAACCACAAACTAGTATAGCATGCAAGTAAGGGGTCGAACCCAAGAGAACTAACGGCTTCTAGTATTAATAGATCTATCAACTAAAGATATGGGGGGAAATCAAAGAGATATCTAAACTAATCTAGGAAACAAATAACAAACAAATAGATAAATAGATAAGAGGTAGGTTCATTCAAAAGATCCACTCTAATATAATCACTCGATCATAGATTCATCCATTGATTTCATTCACACCTAAGGTTAATTCCTATCCTGATCATTATCAATCGCAATTCCACGGTTCAAGCAATTCTATAACCCTAGGCAAGGACGCTTAACCTAGAATTAGCATAGAGAACAAGGATATTAGGAAATCAAGTCATGCAATCAAGCTACGAGTCTCATGCACAATTAAACCATTGAATACTCTTCCCTAAACTAGTCCACGGTCCTAGAATATAGTTGTTTCGAGAATTAGGAAAGATGCATAGACAACAACCAATCCTAAATCAAACAATAGATCTAAGTCAATCAAACAAGTTGGCCAGACTTATAAAACCAAGCATAGATCATGGGATGAAGCACAAGAGTATCAATATTAACCAAATGATAGAAATCAATTACCAAAATTTCACGAGTTCATACATCAGAGCTTTTCCCTTGAATAAATCCAAGGAGACTAGCTCTCCAAAACTAAACTAAAGAATAATTGAATGAATAAGAGGTAGAAGATAGAATGTAGAATGAATAAAACCTAAGGCTGACTCCTCCTTATATAGCCCAAGGAACAAGCTCCACGAGATAGATAAGGAAAGAGATAAAAGATAGAAAAGATAGAAACAAGATAGATCTTCGGCCCATCACGGATCCGGCATAACCGTGGTCGCGTCGCCATCACCGCGCCCGCGCTTTCACCACAGAGAAGAACTAGTCGGTCTCGGCAGCCACCGCGGTCGCGCCGGACAAGCTGCGGTCGCGGTATCGGGACAGAACCTCTAGCTCACTTCGGAGGCTGTTTTGACCATCTTCGGCTTGGAATATGACTTAGGTGTAAAAAGATGAATTGAAGCCCTTGAAGTTAGCTTTCCAATGGCACCGGAATCAGCTCAATCCGACCTCTATAGCTCAAGATATCGCTTTCGCAAGCAAGTGGTGTCGTGCAGACAGCTCAAAATGCCTTAAAACTCTTGATTATTGCATTCTTGTGTCTTCGACCTAAATATTAACAATTAACACAAACTCTAACCTAAACACACTCAATATAGACCTAAAATACAAGAGTAAACCTATACAAAATAGGCCGAATCAAATTCCCCCATACTTAGATCTTGCTCGTCTTCGACTAAGCTCAAAACAAATATAACAAGGCAGCACATCTAAGATCTTAGGAAATACAAGGGAAGACAAAAACACTCATCTCACAACCCGAACCCAAAATAGAGAAATCATGAGCATAAAACAATGAAGCTCAAACACACACCTCACAACAAGATATAACACTCAAGCTCTAAAAAGATGAAAGAGAACAACCTAGGATCTACCCAAATCAAACAATGTAAGCCCCAAAGTCCCCAAGCAAGAATGATCCTAAAACACTCGAATTTTTCCTCTCAATTCTGCTTAGGCGCCCTTTCGGGTTTTAACCTAACCGCTCTTTTCATTTTTCTCAAGGGTGTGCTCACAAATACTCACAACACTCATGAACCTCATATTACGCCAGCCTAATGCTGGTCCGGGTTACCTGCTTATTACCTGAGCCGCCCTTTCGGGTTTTCGACTCATCCCAGGATTTATATGCCTTTTTTCATTTTTTATGGCTTTTTCTATCTTTTTCTTTTCCTTCTTTCTTTATTGTGCAAAAAGTATGGTGCAAGTGCTCCATGAAAAGAAGAAAATAAAAAATCTGAAGCAAATCTCTAACTAAGCTAACTAAGATAAGCGAAATAAGAGTACTCCCTGCCCCATACTTAAATCCTTCATTGTCCTCAATGAAGCAAAGAGAAAGGATAGAATCAAGGAGAAAGGTATATCAGAAGACTCACAATCGATGAAGAGGGGTTGAATGGAAGAACTCTTCAAAGGTGTAGAAAGCATGGATGAAAACTTTGGAATACCGTTCTGCAGGCAAACCGCGGGCGCGTTGTGTAAGGCGCGGTCGCGGAATCATGGCAGAGCAAAAGTCATGGGTTGGCGAACCACCGCGGGCGCGGGTGATCAGGCCGCGGTCGCGGTACTCATGCAGGGACGAGCTCTTGACTTCGTCTCGAACAATGTGATGTGTGAAACACCGTCGTATCTTGGCTCATCTCTTGAAACATGAACAAATACTTGAACTCGAGCCGTGGAGAAGAGAACACTCAGGGGAACAAAGCTCCCCCATACTTAGGCTTTTACACATAGCCATAAGAATGGAATTACAAAGGTGGATGGAAAGAAAATATAGAAGGGTGAAAAGATAGATGGAAAGATATAGAGAATGGTAAAGATAGAAGATATATGGAAAGATAGATGGATGGTAAAGATATATGGAAAGTAGAAGATAAATGCCCGATTTTTTTTTTTTTTTGCCAGACCCTGGCCTCACCGCGGGCGCGGTACCCGAGGTGCGGGCGCGGTAATTTTTTATTTTTTTTTCGAGACCATTGCATCACCACCGCGGGCGCGGTTTGTGGACCGCGACCGCGGTGTCTAGTACCTATACGTCGGGAGTTTCTGTATTCGAAATGCGACCGCGGTTCAAGCACAGAACGTTCTTTCGAACCTAGTACCTGCATGTTAGCCTGATTTTTTTTTTTTTACATAGTCAATAAAAACATTAATACTAGAAAGAAACCAAAGTTCCCCGGCAACGGCGCCAAAATTTGACTCGGCTAAAGTCGTCGTGCCAAGATCAAAGATAAATAACCCAAACCACAAACTAGTATAGCATGCAAGTAAGGGGTCGAACCCAAGAGAACTAACGGCTTCTAGTATTAATAGATCTATCAACTAAAGATATGGGGGGAAATCAAAGAGATATCTAAACTAATCTAGGAAACAAATAACAAACAAATAGATAAATAGATAAGAGGTAGGTTCATTCAAAAGATCCACTCTAATATAATCACTCGATCATAGATTCATCCATTGATTTCATTCACACCTAAGGTTAATTCCTATCCTGATCATTAACAATCGCAATTCCACGGTTCAAGCAATTCTATAACCCTAGGCAAGGACGCTTAACCTAGAATTAGCATAGAGAACAAGGATATTAGGAAATCAAGTCATGCAATCAAGCTACGAGTCTCATGCACAATTAAACCATTGAATACTCTTCCCTGAACTAGTCCACGGTCCTAGAATAGAGTTGTTTCGAGAATGAGGAAAGATGCATAGACAACAACCAATCCTAAATCAAACAATAGATCTAAGTCAATCAAACAAGTTGGCCAGACTTATAAAACCAAGCATAGATCATGGGATGAAGCACAAGAGTATCAATATTAACCAAAGGATAGAAATCAATTACCAAAATCTCACGAGTTCATACATCAGAGTTTCTCCCTTGAATAAACCCAAGGAGACTAGCTCTCCAAAACTAAACTAAAGAATAATTGAATGAATAAGAGGTAGAAGATAGAATGTAGAATGAATAAAACCTAAGGCTGGCTCCTCCTTATAAAGCCCAGGGAACAAGCTCCACGAGATAGATAAGGAAAGAGACAAAAGATAGAAAAGATAGAAACAAGATAGATCTTCGGCCCATCACGGATCCGGCATCACCACGGTCATGTCGCCATCACCGCGCCCGCGCTTTCACAACAGAGAAGAAAAAGTCGGTTTCGGCAGCCACCGCGGTCGCGCCGGACAAGCCGCGGTCGCGGTATCGGGACAGAACCTCTGACGTCACTTCGGAGGCTGTTTTGACCATCTTCGGCTTGGAATCTGACTTTGGTGTAAAAAGATGAATTGAAGCCCTTGAAGTTAGCTTTCCAATGGCATCGGAATCAGCTCAATCCGACCTCTATAGCTCAAGATATAGCTTTCGCAAGCAAGTGGTGTCGCGCAGACAGCTCAAAATGCCTTAAAACTCTTTATTCTTGCATTCTTATGTCTTCGACCTAAATATTACAATTAACACAATAACTAACCTAAACACACTCAATATAGACCTAAAGAATAAACCTATACAAAATAGGCCAAATCAACAGGCGACCCTGAACGGACCTTCCGCAGTGATTCCCGACCCCGGCCATACGCCGCTTTCGGGACTGCTCGCACCGATTTCTGCCCCTCTCATGCTGCTGTCGGCGAACCTATAGACTTGGGTACAGAGGCGTGAGGAGAACGACTCAGTCCTTGACTCTTGCGAGTTGAATTCAATTGCACCTTTCGACACATCAGAAAATTCATCAGTATATGAGGTGTTCGAGGAAATGCCAATTGAAGGTTTACTCGCTGAGTTTGAATCTGAGAAAGTGGGTGCCAGTCCGGCGATGAAGTCGCACTCGAGCACCAAGATAACAGAAACTGAAGATTCCAACGGTGGCCATAGGGGTTATTCACAAGATACGGGTGGCGAAATCTTTCCTTTGGACAATATTGGGCACCACACACACCACCTGTTTGTTGAAAGTTCAGTCAAAAAAATTGAGGGGTATCAGTACCCGGGTTCTAAGCCTCATCCGGGAAGCCGAGTATTGGACCGAAATACTCTTGGGAAGCCACTTGAGGAGGACAACTGGAATCCCATGGATCAAGGTCTTCCTACAAAAGTTGCCTGCAAGGTGTTCGACAAAATGTCGAATAAGAGAAATGGGGAATCAGTACCTTACACCGACATTCTTGAATCGAATTTGAAAAGGTCGACCTCGGATTCCCTCATATTTGGCGAAGATCAGGGTGTGAAGTCAGACACAAGAGTGAATCGGGTATCTGATTTTGTGCGCCAAGAACAGTCATTGGACGGAATTCTTCGATTCGAGTCAACGGGGTACGACTTCGTAGAAGTGTTTGATAAATTGTCTGCTGGAGGATTCAGCCAGGAAATGCAAGGATTCATGGCTATTTTCGATCCTGGAATCGAACTAGGTATTAAGCGGAATTCTTCTCAACTGTCAGCTCAAAGTTTTGCGGTGTTTGATGAGGTTGTTAATGTGGCGTGTGAGGCTTGGATCCGAGAAATTGACGAGGTCACTGTACAAATTCAGTTGCTGGGCGTAAGTGTGGCTTGTTGCTGGGCATTTAGTGGACTGATTTTTGGGATTGACCATGGTGCTGAATTTCTGTATTCTGTTTTGGTAGGTGTCAATTCTATTTCCTGGTTTCCATTTGACCCGGGTGGAATTGGTAATCTAGAGGGTTGTTGCATAATTAATTTTGGTGGAATGCTTCATTGTTAATGATGTTGCAAGCAAGAGAAGATTACTCTTGAATTTTATGCTGTAGAAGAGCGTGATTGAGTGGGTGATGAGTTGGAGACACTAACTTCACAATTGGATGCTTCAGCTACTATATAGTGCTCCTACTCCAAGTACAAGGTGATTTGTCTTCATGCTCGACATCAGCAACCCTCCTCCTAGTCTTCCGTGAAATTTTCATATATGTAATTGGACACGCTCCCGGTTGCTTTTCCGATTTCCGCCTCGAGGACGAGTCGACTCTCAACGGGGGAGTAGTTGATACGGCTCAGACGAGCCGTACGAGTGCGAATTCGAGACCCGTCCATTATTATTAGCATTTAATTAATTATTGTAATTTTTAGTTAGAGTTTTATAACTCTCTTCTCGGGTTTCTTTACGGTTCTTTCTCCGGGACGCCTTTTATTGAATCGTTAGGGTTTAGTATAAATACCGCATTGTAACTCTTTTATCATTAACAAGAAATATTTAGCCCTAATCTCTATCTCTCTGCCTCCTTCCCCTCGGCCTACATCTTCCTCGCAGGTCTCCTGCATTCCTCTTCCATGTCTGACTTCTTGCCTCCTTCCCGGCTCCGGCTGCCTTCACCGTTATCCCGTTCATCAGTTCTATCTTAGCCTTGGTACTTGCCCCATCGGCTTGTATCAATGTGGCGCCTATGTCGGTACAGCCCGAGAAGCAAGCTTCCAAGATCATGTGCGAGACTCCTTTGCCCTATCTCCTTTTCTCTTTTGTGACGGTTTCTTATGAGTCATATGGTGGAGATGAACCATACTTGGTTGATTTGATCTCCAATTATACTTGGTCTAAGTAATGGGTCCCCCGCCATTATGACAAGGCCGAGGCGCATGTTTGGTTGAACTATAGAGAATGGCCTGAATTCGTTGCTAGTGATGAGATGGTCCTTGGAGAATTCATGGACCCCGAGCCTTATTTTCCACCCTAACTGAGATTAGGTGGCCGGCACGTCAAGCTAATGACGTTAAAAGAGCGCTTCTCGGGAGGCAACCCGACGTATCCTTCATATCCTTTGTTTCCTTTTGATTTGTTTTCTTATTTTTAGGATTTGAGCTTATTGTGCTAACCTTTTCTCTAAACCCCCTTGAATGCAAGTATTTTGGGATGTATATTTGGTGTGATCTTGTAGGTACTTCGTGATGTGCTCCACCTTCACCTCCCCATGTCCCGATGTTAACAATTCACCATTCTTCCTAACTTCAAACGCCTTGTCTAGTGAGTTTCCTTTTTTATTTTTCCTTTTGGTTTTATATGGATGCAATGAGGACATTGCATATTTTAAGTATGGGGTATGGGAAAAGGAAACTCTCTTGTGCCTAGTGTTTGTGTGTCTTTTGCTTTGTTTGAGAAAATTTTTGCAAAAATCCATAAAAAATTGAAAAATTGTGTTGAAAACAACAAAAAGATTTTGTTTTTGGACTAGGAATCCCTATCATAGATGTCCAAATGAAAGCTAGTGATGATGTGAGCATGTAAATTCCTTTGCATATTATTGGATGGTTTAGCCTCTTAAATGGATTTTGCTTTTGATGTGATCATAATATCTTGCTTGGTTTATTGAGCATGTGAGTACTAGGATGAGTTTTTATGCAACTAAGTATGAGTGACTCTTGTGAGATTGATTTTTGGCCATTTTAGGGATGCTTGTTCATATTTGCATATCCCTCATGTTTCTTGTGTGATTAGCTCATGCATGCTTAGTAAAACTTGCTATTGCGGTGTTTATCTATTTTCCAAAACCGTCATGAGATTTGTCTAAGCATTGTCACATTGATTTTGAGCTTTATGTTTTTAGTCACATAAATGTTCCATATCCTACCTTGAAATTAATCCTTTGTTTGTAGCCCCGTTCTAGCCTAGACCTTTGTTTGAAACTCCTCAAAAATATTATTCCTAGCCTTATATGACTTGACCCTTATGGGATTGGACTTTAGAGAGAGGTTTGGAGTGTATTTGAAGAGTTGAGATTCTCTTGGGTTTAAGGGCAAAGAATGGTGTTATGAATCATGCGGGTAGTGCATCTTTGTTGTGCAAAAAGAAAGAAAGAAAGAAAGAAAATGTTGAAAAAAGGAAGTGGATTGAAAGTGATGAGCTTAAGTGAAAGAAAGTGGTCCGACCGAGTTGAAGACAACATCGGGCCCGAGTTGTGATCAAAGTCGATCCAGAGCAAAAGTGAGAAAAATCCAACAAAAAGCCTAAGTGCAAAGTTGAAGTGGAATGTTAAGTGAAAGTTGTGGGTTGAGAGAAGAAAAATGTTAAGTCTTTTGGGATGAGAGTGAAAGTTGATTGTGAGTATTTGGTGAAGTTGGTGAGAGATTTGGAAGTTCAATCCCCATTGTAAGCACCACAAGACCAAAATGATTCCTACGTTGAGAAATACCAAAAGCCCCATTGCAACCCGGCCGAATGGAACCTCTTTGAGGACCTCCATTGAGCCAAGTTCATATTCTTTGTGTGCATTGTAATAGGCATCTCTAGGTGGAGGAATTGGTGATATTAGCTTCAATTGTAAAGTCTTTACTTGCATGATTTTTGAGTTTGAGTGTTCATTGCTATACCTAAACACATGATGAGTGATACACATTTTCATATCCCTAAAGTGAGGCTTAGTTGCATTTGACTTTATTCCTATGAGCACTTAATCATGTGTGATGATGTAATCTTGCTTGCATATCTATCACTTGGGCTTGAATGTGTTTTTCATGTGAGGCTTTACTCGAAGATTATGTTTCGGTCTTGCTTACATTGGTATTGCTTGAGGACAAGCAACTTTAAGTTTGGGGTATTCTGATATCTCTCAAATTGGTGGTGTTTTATAGGTTATTTTGCCTTGTAAATATGTGTCTTTTGTTTCTTTTCTTTTGTGTTTTGCCCCTTTTTAGCTTGGAGTCCGATTTTCTATGAGATTCGGAGACTATGCACGTTTTGTGTGTTTTGTAGGCATTTAGGAGCAAGAATCATGAAGATTGGAGCATCATGGCATCATGGAGGAATTCAAGGATGAAAAGGAGCCAAAATGGATCTAATAATGCATGGAAAGAAGCCTCAAGTGAAGACCAAGTGAAGGGCGAAAGAATCGAGTCAATCCGAGCTAAAACGAGAGAGAACGGGGCGAAGAAAGCTGATTTTTGCCTTAGGCCCGAGGTCTGGGCAAGTCGGGCCCGAGGTCCATGATCTACACTATTTCGGGCCCGAGATGTGTGATACAGGCTATTTTGTATGGGTTAACTCTTGTATTTTGAGGTGTTATTGAGAGTGTTTAGGTTAGTTTTGAGCGTTATTGTAATACGAAGACCGAAGACACAAGTTATGAAGAATCAAGAGTTGAAGAGCTTAATAACGAAGATTCACCACTGCATGGATATCGCGGTCGCTTTGTCTATGATGCGGGCGGGGTGGCGTGAAGAGACGAACCCTTGAAGACCATGAAGGCCGCGGTCGCGCTGTCGGTGGCACGGTTGCGGTAGAAGCCGACTCAGCCTTTGACTTTCGGAGACCGCCGCAGGCGCTGTGGTGACGCCGCGGTCGCGGTGCCGGCCGACTTCGAGACGGGCGAAATTCTATCGTTTCTATCTTGTTTCCTTTCTTATCTTTCGGTTTCCTTTCTTATCTAACTCGAAGAGGCTGTTCCTTGGGCTATTTAAAGGGAACCTTTCTAGGTTTTTAGAAATATTCATTCACTTGTCAATCAATTGTTATTTTCAATAAAGATTAGAGCTTTCATTTTAATGGAGAACTAACTCTCCCTTGGAGTTTATTCAATCAAGGAAGCTTTATTATGAAGTTGTGAAATTCTAGTAACTTCTTTATCCCTAGGTCTTTATTGATGCTCTTGTGGTTAATCCCATGATCTATGTTTGATTTTATGAGCCTGATCAACTTGTTTGATTGACTTAGATCTATTGTTTGATTTAGGATTGGTTGTTGTCTATGCATCTTTCCTATTTCTCGAAACAACTCTATTCTAGGACCGTGGACTAGTTTAGGGAAGAGTATTCAATGGTTAAATTATGCATGAGACTCGTAGCTGGATTGCATGATTTGATTTCCTAATATCCCTGTTCTCTATGCTAATTCTCGGTTAAGCATCCTTGCCTAGGGTTATAGAATTGCTTGGACCGTGGACTTGCGATTGCATATGATCGGGATTGGAATTGACCTAGGCATATAAGGAAGTGGATGAATTCATGATCAACTGATTAATAAAGTGGAATTGATTGGATAAACTCTACTTGATAACTTTGATTAAAAACAACTTTCAAAACCCCCTTTTTGATTACTTGCATGAAAACCCTAAAATCTGACTAGAAACTGATTCTCTTGGGTTCGACCCCTTGCTTGCTCACTGTACTGATTGTTTGCATGTTTGGGATTTATTTTTGATAAGGGAACAACGACTTTGCCCGAGTCAAATTTTGGCGCCGTTACGGGGAAATCCTTTTCTTGTTGATTTTCGTGTGTTTTCGCGTTCTGTACCGGAACCGCGACCGCGGCCACCTCGGCGCGCCCGCGGTTCGAGCCTAGAACTCTTCTTTGGGTTCAGACCTATCACATGGTCCATACCCGGTCTACTAATACTTCTCCTGTTCGCTTTGACCCAAAAATTGACAGGACTCTTCGGAAGATAAGGAGTACCCCCAGAGGTTCTGCATCCTACAATCTTCTTCAATCTCTTTCTCTCTCTAACTCTGAACCGGAAGACATCATGGCGGATCGCACTATTCGCCAACTCACGGCGCCCGATCTCCAGCAACAGCAGCTCGCTGTTCAATTCCCTGATCTCGGGGAGGGCATGAAGTTCGAACTCAAGTCCAGACGTATCCACAACTTGCCCAAATTCCACGGGTTGAATGGTGAAGACCCGAACAAGCATCTCGCGGAGTTCCACGCGGTGTGCGTGAGTATGAAGCCCACAGATGTGACCGAGGACCAAATCAAGCTCCGGGCTTTTCCCTTCTCTTTAGAGGACTTCGCCAAGGAATGGCTCCTTTATTTGGTGCCGGGCTCTACTACTACTTGGGCAGCCATGAAGAAGGCGTTTCTTGAAACGTACTTCCCTGCTTCCAAACAGACATCTATTAAGAAGCAACTCAGCAGTTTGGAGCAAGGGGAGGATGAAAACCTCTATGACTATTATGAGCGCTACAAGAGGCTCATCACGAGTTGTCCCTACCATGGCTATCTTGCCAAGGATCTTATTTGCTACATCATTGAGGGACTTTGCGATAATGACAAGAGGCTTGTGAACGCATCTTGTGGGGGTAGTTACGAGAACTTAACTCCCGCAGCAGCCTTTGAGAAAGTTGAGACTTTGGCGGAACAAGCCCGCAATCAGAGGTCCAGGACCAATGTGAGGTATGTTAGTGTGGTGAACGAGTCCCTGAATGCTGAAGTAAGGGAGCTCAAAGACCTTATGAAGCAGCTGCTCACGAAGAAGACGGCTCAACAAGTTAATGCTTGCGGTCTTTGCTATGACGCGAGCCACCACACAGATCAGTGCCCTACTATTCAAGAGACCGAGGAGTCGGTCAATGCTATTGGCAACTATGGTGCGCCCCGTCCCCGGAATGATCCTTTCTCTAATACCTACAATCCGGGGTGGGGAAACCATCCTAATTTCCAGTGGAGCAACCAGCAGCAACAAGAGCCACCACAACAGCAGCAGCAGTACGCTCCTCAGGGCCAGCAACAACAATTTTGGTCTAACAATTATGCCCCGAGAGCGCCTGCTCCGTCTCAGAACGACGCTATTACTGCCCTCTTGAAGGAGAACCAAGAGATGAGAGCTGCTGTGAAGAATCTTGAGACTTAGCTGAGGCAACTTGCTACCATGATCAATAGGCTCGAGTCCAAGGATTTCGGGAAACTTCCCTCTCAACCGCTCAACCACAAGGAGAATGTGAGTTCCATGAACTTGAGGAGCGGTAGAGCTTTGGGGAGTCGGGAATCACCCACTAGTGATATGCCGCGACCACGTTCCCCTGGCCGCGACCGCGCCGGGGCAACAGAAGACGAGGCCCAAGCCTCTGTTGGGAATCCGCGACCGTGCTCACCTCACCGCGCCCGCGGAAATCCAGCAGAGAGCGAGGACCATGAGACGAGTGAGGCGCCGTGACCGCGGAGCCCGAGCCGCGCCCACGGTAAGGAGGCAGAGCGGAATTTCGGAGCTTTGCTTGATTATGCTTTCAAGAACTATTCGCCCCTGCGCCCCAGGACCCGAGGAGGATGACGGGTATGTTGCACCACCTCTTCCACCATTGAGATCTCTCAAGCCATCCCCTCCATTCGCCGAAGCACTCAAAGACACGAGGAAG
Source organism: Polygonum maritimum (assembly GCA_963924305.1). NCBI lineage: Eukaryota > Viridiplantae > Streptophyta > Magnoliopsida > Caryophyllales > Polygonaceae > Polygonum > Polygonum maritimum. The sequence continues at coordinate 14,511,198 of OZ002734.1, read as the reverse complement.
CCGCCATATGTTCGAGACCTTCGCCAATTGCCAAGTAAATGTTCCTCTCATCAATCTTATTCAAAGAGTTCCTCGTTTTGCTAAGTTTATGAAAGTGCTTTGCACGATTAAAAGGAAAAATAGGACTAGTCCTAAAATTGAAAAAGTAGCTCTAGTTGAGAAAACGCAGAATAGCAAAACCGAGGCATGCAATTCCCTTCTCCAGAAACAATTGCCTAAAAAATGCTCAGACCCAGGAAGATTCACTATCCCTGTCACTATTGGAGAAACTAAAATTGAGCGTGCTATGCTAGATTTAGGTGCCTCCATTAATGTTCTTCCAGCTTGCATGTATGATAGGTTAGGCCTTGGTCCCTTAAAGGATTCTGATATTGTTATTGAGTTGGCTGACCATTCTAAGGTGCGCCTGAAAGGGTTAGTTGAGCATGTTCTAGTGCAGGTGGACGGTCTAATCTTTCCTGCAGATTTCTATGTGATGGAGATAGGTGAAGGGCGTTACGACCCGGTTCTTTTACTTGGTCACCCGTTCATGAAAACCGCAAGGCCGGTTATTGATGTTGTCAATGGATCTCTTTCCATATCTCATGGTGGCAACGAGGTTCGAATTCATGTTGATGAGGACCCATATTGATCGTATCCACGTCGAGCCAACGACGTTAAACAAAAGCGCTGCTTGGGAGGCAACCCAAGGATTAGATAGATTGTTTTTCCATTCTTAGCTTAGGACTTGTTTTGTTTTTTGAGGCTAACATGCAGGTACTAGGTCCGAAAGGACACGCCTGGCGTGACGCCGCGCCTGCGCCGCCTTGGCCGTGCCCGCGGTGGATCACCAGTGCGCCCCGACGAACAAGTACTAGCCCATGCTCGCGGCAACCATACTGCGTCTCGGTTTTAGCTCGTTTTTATTTTGAAAAATCATAAAAAAAAAGAAGAAAAAAAAAGGAAAAAAAAACAAAAAAGAAAAAAAAAAGAAAAGAGAAAAGACAAAAAGAGGACTTGTTGGTCCCATCCTATATCTATATCATCTATCCATACCATTCTATCCATCTTCTATCTTTCCACCCTCTATTTCTTCTCTTCATTCATCTTTGTATTTCCATTCTTTGGCTATGTGTAAAGCCTAAGTATCGGGGAGCTTTGTTCCCTTGAGAGTTCTCAACTCCACGGCTCGAGTTCATGTATTGATCCATCTTTCAAGAGACGAGCCAAGATACGACGGTTCTTTGCACATCACGCTACTCGAGACGACCTCAAGACATTGTCACTGCACGATTGCCGCGCCCGCGCTTCATCAGCTGCGCCCGCGGTGATCACCCGACGATGACTTCACTCTCTGTCTTGTTTCCGCGCCTGCGCCTCTTGTTCCGCGCCCGCGGTTCGCCAGCCGGTTGGAATTACACCTCTTTGCTTTCTTCCACCTTTGAAGAGATCTTCCATTCCACCTCTATTCATTCGTTTGTGAGTCTTCTGATATACCTTCTTCCTTACTTCTATCCTTTCTCTTTGCTTCATTGAGGACAATGAAGGATTTAAGTATGGGAGAGGGAGTACTCGCATTCGCTTATCCTAGTTAGCTTAGATAGAGATTTGCTTCAGGTTTTTGATTTTCTTCTTTTCATGGAGCACTTGCACCATACTTTTTTCATAATAAAAGAAAGAAAGAAAAAGAAAAAGATAGAAAAAGCCATAAAAATTGAAAAAAAGGCATATAAATCCTGGGATGAGTCGAAAACCCGAAAGGGCGGCTCAGGTAATAAGCAGGTAACCCGGACCAGCATTAGTCTGGGGTAATATGAGGTTCATGAGAGTTGTGAGTATTTGGTGAGCACACCCTTTTGAAAAATGAAAAGAGCGGTTAGGTGAAAACCCGAAAGGGCGCCTAAGCAGAATTGAGCGGAAAAATTAGAGTGTTTTAGGATCATTCTTGCTTGGGGACTTTGGGGCTTACGTGTTAGATTTGGGTAGATCCTAGGTTGCTCTCTTTCATCTTTTAAGAGCTTGAGTGTTATATCTTCTTGTGAGGTGTGTGTTTGAGGTTCATTGTTTTATGCTCATGATTTCTCTACTATTTTGGGTTTGGGTTGTGAGCTGAGTGTTTTTATCTTCCCTTGTATTTCCTGAGATCTTAGATGTGCTTACTTGATATATTTGTTTTGAGCTTACTCGAGGATGAGCAAGATTTAAGTATGGGGGAATTTGATACAGGATATTTTGTATGGGTTAACTCTTGTATTTTGAGGTGTTATTGAGAGTGTTAGGGTTAGTTTTGAGCGTTATTGTAATAGGAAGACCGAAGGCACAAGTTATGACGAATCAAGAGTTGAAGAGCTTAAAGACGAAGATTCGCCACTGCATGGATATCGCGGTCGCGTTGTGTATGACGCGGGTGCGGTGGCGTGAAGAGACGAACCGTTGAAGACCATGAAGGCCGCGGTCGCGCTGTCTGTGGCGCGGTCGCGGTAGAAGCCGACTCAGCCTTTGACTTTCGGAGACCGCCGCGGGTGCGGTGGTGATGCCGCGGTCGCGGTGCTGGCCGACTTCGAGACGGGCGAAATTCTATCGTTTCTATCTTGTTTCCTTTCTTATCTTTCGGTTTCCTTTCTTATCGAACTCCAAGAGGGTGTTCTTTGGGCTATTTAAAGGGAACCTTTCTAGGTTTTTAGGAATATTCATTCACTTGTCAATCAATTGTTATTTTCAAAAAAGATTAGACCTTTCATTGTAATAGAGAACTAACTCTACCTTAGAGTTTATTGAATCAAGGAAGCTTTATTATGAAGTTGTGAAATTCTGGTAACTTCTTTATCCCTAGGTCTTTATTGATACTCTTGTGCTTAATTCAATGATCTATGTTTGATTTTATGAGCCTGATCAACTTGTTTGATTGACTTAATCCTATTGTTTGATTTAGGATTGGTTGTTGTCTATGCATCTTTCCTATTTCTCGAAACAACTCTATTCTAGGACCGTGGACTAGTTTAGGGAAGAGTATTCAATGGTTAAATTGTGCATGAGACTCGTAGCTTGATTGCATGATTTGATTTCCAAATATTCCTGTTCTCTATGCTAATTCTAGGTTAAGCGTCCTTGCCTAGGGTTATGGAATTGCTTGGACCGTGGACTTGCGATTGCTTATGATCGATATTGGAATTGACCTAGGCATATAAAGAAGTGGATGAATTCATGATCAACTGATTAATAAAGTGGAATTGATTGGATAAACTCTACTAGATAACTTTGATTGAAAACAACTTTCAAAACCCCCTTTTTGATTACTTGCATGAAAACCCTAAAATCTGACTAGAAACCGAACAAGCATCTCGCGAAGTTCCACGCCTTGGAGATCAAGGAGTTCTAGAAGCCTTGGAGGTCAAGGACTTCCCTTGGGGATCAAGGAGTTTAAAAGGGTAATCTAGTCTTTGTAATAAGAGGGAAGATCTCTATTTAAACCCTTGTAATCTCTCATTTTAGATAGACACTTTTGGGGGGAGAGAGTAGAAGGAAGAAGGGGGTGGACGCTTCTCCAAGGGAGGGAAGAAACCCAAGATCTAGAGGAGGATTTGGCTGAATTCCTTTCCTTGTAGAGGAAAGAAGCCCTTAGGCTAGGAAAGGAGGAAGACAATTAGCAACACACACAACACTAATCACCTCTCAAATACTCAAGCAAGACATGGAGAGCAAGGAGAAGGAGAAGAGAGGAGAAGGAAGAGAATTCGGTGGAGGAAAGGATAGATCTAGGGAGACCTAGTGAGTTTGTCTTTGTTTTTGCTTTGCATTTGTGGATTTGGATTGGAATTTGTGGATTTCCTTTGTTGGTGAATGAAATTTGGATTTGCTTTGAGTTTGATGATTGAGACTTGTTTGGTTTGTTATTTGATTGCTTTTTACTCTAGCCATATGGAGTAGATTCCATTGATCTTGGGCTATGGGGGAAACCTCTAGCTAGGTTGGGTTTGAACCCGCAATTCCATAGCCTTGAGTGATTGATCTAGGAACCCACTCTACATAGAGCTATAATTACTTGTGGAAGCAAGGGATCAAGGGCTTGTGATTGGCAAGAGTGAACGGAAGTGATCGATTGTCTATCACTTGAACTTGCATCGAAAGGGAGGTCAAATTCCCTAGGGTCGATATGTAGAAGTGGCGGGGCCGAGGCGAACAACGTCGATCCTACGAGGATCAACACTTATTGCTTGAATTGGGGTGGAATTACACACATCTACTAGAGGAGGAACTTAAAAACCTAAGATCTATCTCTCCATTTGCAAAGGTTCGACTCACCCAGTACCTCGGGCCCGACTTACTCTGTGTCGGTCCCGGCCAAATCGTTGTCGATCCACCTCGGGCCCGAAGTGACCAGTATCGGTCCCGAGTGGTTTCTCTTGTTTTCCTTTATTTTAGCTTTTCTTTCCCTTTTTCAAGTTCTTAGGTGCTCTCAACGACAGAACTCCCGAGTGTTCGACACCCTACCTTGTGCTACTACGGGGTTCGGTTATAAATTGTAATTTTGAGAACCTCCGATCCGGACCGATCATGTTCCTTCCGGGGACAAAAGCTCCTTGATTTTCAGAAACAATATCTCCCTAGAAAGGCCGAATCTTCTGAACCAAGATCTTTGAGATAATCTTCAGAAAAGTATTACAACAAGCAATAGGCCAAAACTCCTTAACTAAGAAAGGCTTATCAACTTTAGGAATGAGATTGATAAAAGCATTATTCAAATAACTCAAAAGGACACCATTTCTGAAAAATTCCAAAACAGCTTTGCTGACATCTCCCTTCACCAGATTCCAGCTATTTTTGAAGAACCAAGTTCCAAAACCATCTGGCCTAGGAGCCTTGTTATTCCCAATGTCAAAAACAACTTCATGGATACTTTCCAAAGAAGGAAGTTGAAGCAAAGCATCATGCTGAGAACCATCAATCACTCTACCACCATACTCAGAGAAATTTGGCTGAGCACCAAACAGATTAATATTGAACCTTGTAATCTCAGTTTCAATACCCACTATATTCTCAAATATATTACCATCCCTATCCTTCAGAGAAAAGATAGTATTTCGAGTTGTTTTAGCCTTAATTCCATTATAGAACATCGAGGAGGTCTCTTCCCCAATCTGCAACCAATCCATTTTTGCTCTTTGAGCTAGGAAGCTTTGATGCTGGCTCATCCTAAGTTGCATCTCCTTCTTTGCTTCCTCCACAGCAGCCTGTATTGAACATCGGAGAAGTCTGCTTGTAATATTTCATGAGCCACTTTAAGCTTCTCCACACTCTCCTCCATTAAAACTTCCAAAGTCTTCCCATTGCCATACTGCCACTGCTTGTAATATTTGAATCTTGCAAGTGAAGAAAATCTTAAGTTCGGCACTTTCTTTCCTTGTTTGTTTGTGCACTTTTTTTCCCGTCATCGTAGGTTGTGCCCGATCCTCCTTTGGTCGTGGCCGACCCCCCTATACTAGGGTTCGGCGATTTTGAAAATAAATAAAAAGTTGTGAAGAACAACCAAAATAAGGTAACGTTCACGATCTAAATTCAAAAAAAAAGAATTTGGTGCATTGAAAGCACAAATAAGGTAACTTCCACTCCAAGCAACAAGTTTTGAAGTGTAAAACGTTCTTAAGAGGCCTCCTTGCATTGATCGTTGTTATTGCTCATTGGATATCTTTGGATTGTTTTGATTTTGCTATTGTCTCGAGTACGCCTTAAGCCAACCGATACCCTAAGCCGTTTTCAACACCATGTGGTTAAGGGTTAAGTCGTAGACTTAAAGCGTACCCAAGGCAACGTTCCATTGTGCTCTTTGATCCTCTCGATAGGTTTATGATCATCCAGGTAGTGTTCCCGACTGAAATCTACGGAGCATTCGGAAGAGACACACATCGATCCCATCGTTCTTCCCTTATAGAATGACAAAGACGAGCAAATTCATCAACTTCAGGAACGTACGAGGCTCGCCGAAGAGCACATGGCATAGCTCGCCCAAGAGTTGGCCGAACTTCGCTCCCGTTGCGTCACACCCCCACTCGTGACCGACCCACATCACATCGGTAACAAGGGGCTGGAGCTTGAATCCGCTACTCAAGCGGCACACCTTCTTGCGCGTGCACTCAAGGGTAAAGATCCCGCCACATCACAAGCTACCTTGCAATCCAAGAAAACGAGTGGACAGGATTCCCTCCCCGGAGTGATGATTCAATAGGACATCGTCGTTCCCGACACGGAGAGTGACAAACTCCAAGATGACCACGATGCCACGATTCGCCGTGGCCAACGCTCATCAAAAGTTCATCACGATCTTAAAGGGCAACGACACAAAGGTAAATCTTCTAAACATCGTCAATACCTTATGATACTAGTGAGTTTGTTGTTGATGACTTAGAGGTACATCGCTCTACAACGTCACCTTACTCCAATAACCGAAGTGATGACGACAATCCTAGTGATTCTTTGTATGAGTTCGAGGAGAATGTTGAAGAGTGAGGTCGCTCGTCGGATTGGATTGCACCGCCCAACCTTCCACAAAATCGCCAGGCATATGACCAGGCGATGGGTCGCCAACACAACAACGACAACCGAGGCGGCCGAGGAGGTGCCCCACCATGAGGGGGAGGAGGTGGCGATCCACATGATAATGACGGCTCCGACCAGGGTCCACGCCATGCACCGCGCCATGCGGCACAAGGTCACCAACATGCACCACAGGCACCCTTGCAGAATAACGCCCACTTGCTTCGTGAGGTTAAAATGAAAATTCCTTCTTTTGATGGTTCATATGATGCTCCTAAATTTCTTGAATGGTTGCAAAAGACAAAAGGTGTTTTGAGATTTTTAGGATATGAGGAGCACGAGAAGGTGGACGTCATTGCACTACACTTTGAGGAAGGTGCCCAAGCTTGGTGGAACCGTACTTGTGCGGATCGTCATCGTCGGGGCCTACCTTCAATTGTGGAATGGCAACAACTTGTCCACATCATGACACGCAAGTATGTGCCTCGGGCATTTCGGGACCACATGCGAACCGAGATTGCGAAGGCGACTCAAGGATCAATGACGCCTGAACAATTTTTCACTCATCTTGAGAAGTTGTACAACCGGGCCAACACCAACGTCGCCCCTAGCACCTTGAGGACTCGTTTCATCACGGGGTTAAACCGTCCAATTAGGAAGCAATTAGAGATTCTCAACCTCCGAGATACGGGTGATATTATTCATACGGACATGACAATCCACATGCAACTTGAGGAAGAGAAGACGATTAGGAAGAGGTATGGATCTACTCCTAGTCAATACGCTTTTTCTACTAATTCTTCTTCTTCTTCTATTTCCAAAACAGACCGTGATTCTAAGGACAAGACCGTCAAGCCATCTTCAGCACACACACCCGCAACGCCCGACAACGAACGTAGCCGCGACGTGATATGCCACAAGTGTGGTGGCCGTGGTCACTTCCAACGAGATTGTCCGAATGCCAAGATTTTTTTAGTGGGGCATCATACCTATGTGAGTGAAGACGACATCTCCGAGCATTCCGAGGAGGAGCCTTCGGAGGAGTACGACGTCGGTGCTGATGTCTCTCAAAATGGTGGTGTTTCATAGGTTATTTTCCCTTGTAAATATGTGTCTTTTGTTCCTTTTCTTGTGTGTTTTGTTCCTTTTTAGCTTAGATTCCAATTTTCAATGAGGTTCGGAGACTATGCGATTTTTGTGTGTTTTGTAGGTGTTTTGGCATGATTTGAGGAGACTTTGGAAGGAGACACAAAGGAGGATCAAAGCACGAGTCTAAGGAGCGGAAGAGCCGAGCAATCCATGAAGAGAAGCACAAGAAAAGCCAAGAAGAAAAGGTGGCTAGAGACCAGGACCGAGTTCCATGAACGTCGGGCTTGAGATCGACTTCTGGACGTCGGACCGAGGTTGTGGCAAGTCGGGCCCGAGGTCCCCCGTGTCGGTCCAGGTCGGCGGAAGTGAGGATTGGGCTTCAAGGCACACAAATGTGATCTACCACTTTTGCCCCTCTTCTATTTTGGGCATTCTTAGCTTCTAATTAAGGGGGAGGAGGACAATTACCAACACACACAACACTAATCACCTCTCAAAGGCTCAAGGAACACTTGAGAGCATGGAGAAGGAGAAGAGAGGAGAAGGAAGAGAAATCGGTGGAGAGAAGGATATATCTAGGGAGAAATTGTGAGTTTGTCTTTGTTTTGATTTGCACTTTGTGGATTTGGATTGGAACTTGTGGATTCCTTTTGCTTTGAATGAAATTTGGGTTTGATTTGAGTTTGATGATTGAGACTTGTTTGCTTTGTGATTTGATTGCTTTTTACTCTAGCCATATATAGTAGATTCCATTGATCTTGGGCTATGGGGGAAACCTCTAGCTAGGTTGGGTTTGAACCCCCAATTCCATAGCCTTGAGTGATTGATCTAGGAACCCACTCTACATAGAGCTACAATTCCTTGTGGAAGCAAGGGATCAAGGGCTTGTGATTGGCAAGAGTGAGTGGAAGTGATCGATTGCCTATCACTTGAACTTGCATCGAAAGGGAGGTCAAATTCCCTAGGGTCGATGTGTAGAAGTGGCGGGGCCGAGGCGAACAACCTCGATCCTACGAGGATCAACACTTATTGCTTGAATTGGGGTGGAATTACCCACATCTACTAGAGGAGGAACCCAAAAACCCAAGATCTATCTCTCCATTTGCAAGGTTCGACTCACCCAGTACCTCGGGCCCGACTTACTCAGTGTCGGTCCCGGCCAAATCCTTATCGATCCACCTCGGGCCCGAAGTGACCAGTGTCGATCCTGAGTGGTTTCTCTTGTTTTCCTTTGTTTTAGCTTTTTTGTCCCTTTTTCAAGTCTTTTAGGTGCTCTCAACGACAGAACTCCCGAGTGTTCGACACCCTACCTTGTACTACTACGGGGTTCGGTTATAAATTGTAATTTTGAGACCCTCCGATCCGGACCGATCAGAATTTTGGCACCGTTGCCGGGGAGTTCTTATTGTTTGAGGTACCAAGTTTGTTGAGTCCTTTGATTTTGTAGTGATTTGGGTGAGGGATTAGCCTAAACCCCTTGTTTGTTTTGATTTGGTTTTGTTTTTGTCTTTGAATATAGGTGTATGCAAGCTCGTTCCACCCGAGGAACACTTGAGTTTGAGTTTGTGAGTGATCCGGAAAGTATAATCAAAGAAGCCCGAAAGAAGAAGGGGATGGTCTCTTCTCCAAGGGAGGGAAGAAACCCAAGATCTAGAGCCCGGGTTTGGACGTGACGCACTTGCTTCTCGGCCGCCCGTGGCAATATGACCGTCGCATACTTCACGATGGCTATTTGAACACCCTCATGTTCAATTGTCACGGGAAGCGCGTGACGATTGATGAGATAATCCAGGATGAAGCTGCAAGACACCGCGAGCGACTTAGGCAAGCGCAAGAAAAGGCATCGTCAAAGGCCGGCTCGTCACCTACACTGGGAGCTTGAAGTCGACCCACCACCACCTCGAATTCGACTCCCACCAGGTCGACCTCGACCTCCAACCGGTCTCCACCGACCCACTCCACCACGGGGTCGACGACCCCCAAGTCACCGCCGACCTCCACTAGGTCTCCTACGACCGACCCCAGGTCGACATCGACCACCCCCACCCCGGTGCCGACCTCCTCTACCTCGGCTCCGACCAGCTTTGTTTCGGCTCCGACCCCTTCTGTTCCGATCTGAATCAAACACAAAAAGAAGAACCCGAAGCACCCTAAGTCAGAAGGTTCGAACCTTCAGTCCGAGCGACTACATATTGATGACGAGCCACCACTTCTCGGCTCTTGCGAGAAGTGCTTGTTCTTAGCCCGACGACGTGATGTAGCGCCCATGGCTCGAGGTAAATCACCTTTCTTTTTGGTTATTCCTTTGCTTACTTCCTCTATACCTTCTTCTCCGTCACCTCCGAACTTGGCATTGCCGAGTACCATATCTTCTTTACTTGAGGAATTTCAGGACGTTATGCCCGCCGAGCTTCCCATAGGTTTGCCGCCCATCCGAGGTATTGAGCACCAGATTGATTTCATTCCGGGTGCATCTTTACCAAACCGAGCCGCATACCCTACCTTAACTAAGGATATGGCCGAGCTACAACGTCAAGTAGAGGAAGTTTTAGAGAAAGGTTACGTAAGGGAATCTCTTTGCCTTTGCGCCGTGCCGGTCATTCTTGTGCCGAAGAAGGATGGAACTTGGAGGTTATGTGTCGATTGCCGTGCCATCAACCAAATCACCATCAAATACCGTCACCCTATCCCACGCTTGGATGACATGCTTGATGAGCTACATGGGGCACAACTATTTTCCAAAATAGACCTCAAAAGTGGCTACCATCAAATCCGGATGCAAGAAGTGGACGAGTGGAAGACGACATTTAACCAAGAACGGCTTATATTAATAGTTAGTGATGCCTTTTGGGTTAACAAATGCACCTTTAACTTTCATGCGCTTAATGAATCATGTCTTACGTGATTTTATTGGAAAGTTTATTGTTGTCTATTTTGATGACATCCTTATTTATTCAAGCTCACTAACCGATCACGCCCAATATCTTCGAGCTGTTCTCGAATGTTTGAGGCGTGAGAAATTATATGTCAACATAGCCAGGTGTGTTTTTTGCAGCGATACGACAAACTTCTTGGGTTTTGTCGTGTCCAAGGATGGCTTGGGAGTTGACGAGGAGAAAATTCGACAATCCAGGATTGGCCCACACCCACTAACCCCTCTATGTTTCGTAGTTTTCTCGGTCTTGCAGGTTTCTAAAGGCGCTTTGTTAGGGACTTCTCTTCCATTGCTGCCCCACTCCACAACCTCACCATGAATGCAATGACCATCAAGTGGAGGGACGAGCATGAGCACGCCTTTCAAGCTCTTAAGCGTGCCTTATGCAATGCGCCACTTCTTCAACTCCCGAACTTTTCAAGGAGGTTCGAGATTGAATGTGACGCCAGCGACTTCGGCATAGGTGGAGTCTTGATGTAGGAGAAGCGTCTGGTAGCTTACTTCAGCGAGAAGCTTACGGGTGCCACCCTCAACTATCCAACCTATGACAAGGAGTTGTATGCCCTGATTCGGTTCCTATAAACTTGGCAACATTACTTGTGGCCGAGTGAGTTTGTCATCCACACCGACCATAGCGCGCTCGCGTACCTTAAGAGCCAAACGACATTGAATAGGCGTCACGCGAGATGAGTCGAGTTCATGGAGACCTTTCCTTATGTGATTGCGCATAAGAAAGGTAAGGATAATGTCGTTGCCGACGCTTTATCCTGAAGGTATGTGCTTCTTACTCATGTGCAAGCAAAAATTATGGTTTTTTTTTTTAATTAAGGACTTATATAAAAATGACATATTTTTTGGTCCTATTATTGAAAACTTGTCTTCTAGGTGTGTGCATGATGATTATTTTCTTGACAATGGCAAATTATACCGGAGAGGAAAGCTTTGCATTCCTTCTTCCTCTATTCGTGCTCTGTTGATACAGGAAGCACAAGAGGGCCTTTCACACTTTGGTTCACAAAAGACGGTTGTCATGCTACGAGAGAACTTCTTTTGGCCTAACCTTCCACGAGATGTTCACAAGTTTTGCAAGGCATGTGTTGTGTGCAACAAGACTAATTCACGTTTGGAGCCCAAGCGCCTATACACCCCCTGCTGATTCCTTCATCACCATAGGAGGATTTGAGCATGGACTTCATAACCGGGCTTCCAACGACTAAGAGAGGTAAGGATTCTATCGTTGTAGTTGTTGATAGATTCTCCAAAATGGCTCACTTTGTTGCATGTAACGGGACCAATAATGCGCAAGAAATTGCAGAATTGTTCTTTGATCATGTGGTAAAACTACATTGTATTCCTAAAACTATTATTAGTGATAGCGATACCAAGTTTGTAGCTCATTTTTGGAGAAGTCTACGGAACAAACTAGGTACTCATCTCCTATTCTCTACCTCTTATCATCCCCAAATGGATGGTCAAACTGAAGTGACCAACCGTACCTTAGACGCGCTCTTACGAGCCGTGCTCAAGACCAACCCACAATAGTGGGAGGACTTAATTTCTTTTGTCGAGTTCCCTTATTGTTGGGACAATGTTAAGGACACCTGTTGTACTTAACATTGTGCCTAGCGTCCCTTGGTTTTGATATGACAAACTCCCTTTGATCTAATAAGTTGTCCAAGTGTTTCAATAACGCAGGTCATAAAAAGGACAACAAGTTGTGTAGCCGTCCTTAAGGAGTAAGGACTCTACATCTCAGAATAAGCGACTTGGCATGATTCTACAAAGGACGCCATCCTTAATCATTACACAGGAGTCCATTCAAGGCTGGCCAACAAGGTGACATCACTAGACAAGTCTTGATCATTATCACCACGTGGAAGTAAATCCTGTACACAAGTTCATCACCATATGGAGACCGATCCTGTAGCCTAGTCCAACAGTAATTTCCAAGAAGCTTCCCTCATCAGTCACTCAAGAACACCAAGAAGCTTCCCTCATCTTGGAAGCCGATCCTATTGCAACGTCCTAGAAGGTCATGATCGTTAGAGAATGACGCCCTTCCCTAGGTCACTATAAATACTCTTCTAGAGCATTTATTGTGACTTGACGGTTCAGAGAATATTTAGAGCATATTGTCAGTCACTCAAGAACACCAAGAACAGCTCAAGAACACGCGAGACTTAGGTGTTAGATCGAGTGAGAAGCGTACACAAAACCACAATACAGTTTGTAACAGAAAAACCAAAAAGAGAGAGACAGTCCTTATGACGAATAGTAAGGACGTGAGAATAGCGTCCTTCAGAAGATTAAGTTAGGTTGTAGTTATAGGCTTAAAGGGGTCTTACTAGTGGACTTAGGGACGCATTCTAAATGCCAGAGAATTGTAATCACTCGCCAGTGTAATTGTAAGAACTCTTAATAAGAAAAGAAAGAAGCTATTTGAAAATCCTCCAAGGAGGTAGAGGTTTACACTCAAGGACTACTTTGGTCTTGAGTGGTTCCTCTATAAATAGCCGCGTTCTTTACTTATTCGTTTTCACTTGTTAAGTCTTATTTCCGCTGCAACTAAAGGGCACCCTCAACCTGTTGTTAAGGGCGCCACACCTAAGGATGCCTTTAAAAAGCCATTGAACCTCACTTGGGAGTGGGTGAAAATGGTTAGGGACTTCCAAAGCTCCTCATGGATTTACTTTGGAGGGATGCTAGCTCGTTTGGCTAGTCGTCTCGAGGTTGATCTATCCAAGTACACGCCGGCACCAAATGGAGTGGAGTACATGAATCTCAAATACTTCAAGAAAGCCAACATCATCAAAGAGAAAGTTGTCACCGGCATCACCACCCATCTAGCACCTCACTCAAACTTTGACAAAGTGGCCATTCCTTTGGGGCCAAGACTCTTTGACCTTTCTAGCTATTACAATTGGTTCCAAGTTTGGGTCGGGAAGGAGAACCCATTTGGAGAACCGGAAGGGACAATTGAGTGTAGACGTCGTGCCCAACACATTCGTTTTACCACTCCCCAACCTTCTCCGGAGTCCGATGATGAGCCTAACAACTTTGAGTTTGCTAGAAGAGAGGCCATGGACGTTGACACGCCTCCCGAAGAAGATGAAGGTTACCAAGGTTTGCTAACCTCCAAGCAAGAGACCAAGCTCCCACACTACTGGACCGAGATGCAGGGCACCTCGGGCCCGACGTTCACCAAAGTCGGTCTGATGCCTATTTGCCCGAGTCGGTCCCGAGCCGCTTTGAGAGAGGAGAAGGAAGCGAAGCTAGGCAAGAGCAACCACACTATGTGAAGGGTATGAAGGTTATGCCCAATGGTATGGGCCCGGAATGGTCTTCCCCGAACCTCAACAACCGGTGGACATGACCTTTCTAGCCAACCAAATGGCTCACCTTCAACTCCAACAATCAAGCATGCTTTAAGAGGCCCACCAAATCAATCTCCAACAACAACAAATGAATCTTCAACAACAACAACTCTTCTAACAACAAGAAGTCTTCCAAGCTCAATGTGAGGAAATGAACCGGAATCTTGCTTACACGAGGCGTGACGTGGACAATTTGAGGACGGTGGAGGACCAAAGATGGAGGGTTCAAGAGAGCTTCAACGATTGGATGGTCGGGAACTACCCTTCCCGAGAGGACTCATGGATGCGCCCTACACCTCAACTCCAACCACCAAGTCAAGATCCTTACCTAGCCCAAGTGTACGAGCGGGAAAGACATGCGAGGCTCCAAAGAGGAAGCCGTTGAGGGCGTCCTTCCAACTAAATCTAGACATGTCATTCAAGAATAAGAAATTGTGAGTTTTTCTAATTCTCTTCTCTTTTATTTTGAGTTTTGATTTCTTTGTTTTGATGAGGACATCAAAATTCTAAGTATGGGGTGGGGTTAGTTGCTCATAGTTTCATTTGTAGGTTTCTTGAGTTTGTTCTTAGTTTGTTTTGGGATGTTTTCTTTTGGATAGTGGCATGGTATGAATGACGATTGAGTTTGATATGGCTTGAATGGATGAGTTGGTTTTGTTTTGAGAAAATTTTTGCAAAAATTCATAAAAATTTGAAAAAATTCGTATGAAAACAATAAAAAGATTTTGCTTTTGGACTAGGAATTCCCATCTTAGATGTCTAAAGAAGGCTAATGATGATGTGAGCATGTAAAGTCGTTTGCATATTTTTGGATGGTTTAGCCTCTAAGTGATGTTGTTTTTGAAGTGATGTGATATCTTGCATGTTTTTATTGAGCACATGAGCTCTAGGATGAGTTTTGATGCAACCAAGTTTGCGTGAACCTTGTAAGATGATTTTTGGCCATTGTAGGGATACTTGTTCATTATTGAATATCCCTCATGTTTCTTGTGTAATTAACTCATGCATGCTTAGTAAAACTTGCTATTGCGGTGTTTATCTATTTTACAAGATCAATATGAGAATTAGTCTATGCATTGTCACATTTATTTGAACTTTATATTATTGAGTCACAAAATGTTCCATATCCTACCTTGAAGATAAACCGTTGTTTGTAGCCCCGTTTTAGCCTTAGACCTTTGTTTGAAACTCCTCAAAAATATGATTCCTAGCCTATATGACTTGACCCTTATGGGATTGGACTTTAGTGAGAGGTTTGGGAATGTATTTGGAGAGTTGAGATTCTCTTTGGTCAAGGGCAAGAAATGGAGTTGTAAATCGAGTGGGCAGTGCATCTTTGTTGAGCAAGAAGTGAAAAGAAAGAAAGAAATGTTGGAAAAAGTAGTGGATTGAAAGCAAAAGAGCTTTAGTGAAGAAAAAGGGTCCCGACCGAGTTACAAGAGACATCAGGCCTGACGTGTAGTGAAAGTCGGGCCCGAGGCCAAGATCGAGGTGCCCAGCAACTCGGGCCCGAGATCGACTCATGGAGACCCGGACCGAGGTGTGGCAAGTCGGGCCCGAGGTTGCTCCGTGTCGGTCCAAGTCGGCGAAGTGTAGATTGGGCACCAAGGCACACAAATGTGATCTACCACTTTTGCCCCTCTTCCATTTTTGGATATTCTTGGCCCCTAATTAAAAGGAGAGAAGACAATTAGAGGATTATCCAAGCTTAGACACAATTAATCACTCTCAAAGGCTCAAGGAAGACTTGGAGAGCAAGGAGGAAGAAAGAAAGGAGGAACAAGAGGAGAATTCGGTGGAGGATAGCTAGATCTAGGAAGGAATTGTGAGTTTGAACTTGTTTTGATTTGCAATTTGTGGATTTGAGTTTGGATCTTGTGATTTCCCTTTGAATTGAATGAGATTTGGCTTTGATTTGAGTTTGATGATTGAGATTTGTTTGCTTTGTCTTTTGATTTGTTTTTACTCTTTCCTTATGGAGTAGATTCCATAGTCTTGGGCTATGGGAGAAACCCCTAGCTAGGTTTGGGTGTGAACCCCCAATTCCATAGCCTTGAGTGCTTGATCTAGGAATCCTCTCTACATAGAGCTATAATCTCTTGTGACAGCAAGGGATCAAGGGCTTGTGATTGGCAAGAGTGAGTCAAAGCAATCTTTTACCTATCACTTGAACTTGTATCGAAATGGTAGGTAAAATTCCCTAGGGTCGATATGTAGAGTGGCGGGATCGAAGGCGAACAACCTCGATTCGACGAGGAGCAACACTTATTGGTTGAATTGGGGTGGAATTACCCACATCTAGTTAGGGAAGGAACCCAAAAACCCATGACCGATCTCTCCTATTGCCTAATCCGACTTACCCAGACCTCGGGCCCGACTTCAATCTGTGTCGGTCCCGTGCAAAATCTTCGTCGATCCTTCTCGGGCCGAAGTGACCCATGTCGGTCCCGAGTTGTTTCCTTTGATTTTCCTTGTTTTACCCTTTCGTTTCCTATTTTAAGTCTTTTTGGTGCACTCAACGAACGAACTCCCGAGCGTTCGACACCCTACCTTGTACTACTACGGGGTTCGGTTATAAATTTGAATTTTGATCCTCCGATCCGGACACCCATCAGCAGGTATCCACAATCGACGTAGTTGATACATGGCTTGCAACCAGTTGTTTGATTCAAGCTCGAACTCAGATATAATTGATTGCCACGTCCCCTCGAACTCCTCACAACTAATCTCATTGCTCCATACAAGCTTGTTGAACTTGCTTCTAAACCGTTCGTCGTTAGCTATATCACTTGTGACCTTTGCCGGTATTTTGAACATTATGTGCCACATGCAGAAGAGATGCACAGCAGTCTGAAACACCCTCTCAATTGCTTGTTTTACGGTAGGGTCTTGGTCGGTTCAGATGATAAACGGTTCATGCCCCATAGTTTGCTTGAGGTTTTGAAATAGCCACACATACGCCTCCACATCTTCTTTTAGATGCAATCCAAATGCAAATGTGATGCTTTTCTTGTTGTTATCGACTCTAGTAAATGGTACAAATACCATATCGTACTTGAAATGCAAAATTATGAGTTTGTGCAACTCAAAAACGCATTTGTGCAACTAATAAATGTGTTTGTGCAAACAGGATATATATTTGTTCGAATGCTATAACATATTGTTCAACTACAATATTGGTTTGTGCAACTAGAACAGATACTTGTTTAACTATGTTACGAATTTGTTCAACTTGGTTAGGAAAACAGTACATACCTGTTTGACTTGTATGTTGCATCAGCAGAGACGACATCCCCAAAATAGGAAAAGCTCTTTCTTGTAATAGGATCACACCAGAACAATTTTGTTAATTGTTGTTGTTCACCAACATCGTCTTCAAAGCAAAAGGCATCAAACCTCTCCTTTTTCTTGAATAGGTTGTCAATCACGATCTGAGCATCACATCCAATCATGAAGGAGTTCAAACCTCTTTTGAAGTTCTTGAAGTCTATTATAGTTGCACCAATTTTGTTGTATGATCCAACAAACTCTTTGTAGACCTTGTACGACTTGCTTGTGCCAATGTTTGCTTTGATGCAATTCATAATGAACTCTTTATGGAAAGCACTAAGCTTCCTATACTTCTTGGCGAAGTGTTTTTGTGTATCATCCAACATCATATGGTTGTGACGTTCTTCAAACTTTTTGACAATATATCCATCCTTTCCTGCATTTCTCATAGCAATTTTAGCAATACAGCCACATCTACTGTTTAGTATCTTTCTCTTGGGTACTTTCTTGCCTTCTTCTCCTCCTCCCGCTTCTTCTTCCTCTTTGTATTCTTCTTCTTCATCTTCTGTGTCTTCATCTTCGTCTTCTTCCTCATCTTCTTTTTTTTTCCTCTCTTTTTGCAACAATCTGTTTAGTTGTTATAGTTTGTGCAATCTGTGTATTTGATTCCTTTCTAAAGTCTTCCTTGTTGCACAACATGTACTTCCAAAGTATATTCCCATCACGAGATCGTGTGGTAGTCCCGCTACGTGGCTGGAATCCACATGCACGTGCGTATTCTTTATAGAAGTTTGCTCCTTGATGCCAAGTTTGGAACACCATCCCCACATGAGGTCTGAGTTTATCATCACAAAACGGTATGTAATACGTAGTGTTTCCAGGAGAGATGGAGATCTTCAACCCCTTCTCTTCTTCAGCTTTACCTTCATTAGTGTAAAACAACATCAACAATAAGTTATTGAAGCTCCAGTAATGAACTAAACTATTCTGTTCAACTCTATGCTAAACTTTGTACAACTAGGAAGCTTGTTTGTGCAACTATGTCCGTGTTTTTGTTCATGCATGTGCAACCATGTTTGTACAAACATTCATCAATTGTTCAACCATATATCATAATTGTGCAACTAGTATATGCATTTGTTCAACTCTGTTATAAACACGTTATAACACCATCGTAATCTGATACGTGTTTTGTACTTGTTCAACTATTCATTTGATTTGTGCAACTGAAATATGTAATTGTTCAACTAGTTTTATTTTTGTATATGTGATGCTCAATTTGTTCAACTAGGATGCACAATTACAATTTGTCTAGCTGATATATGTAATTGTACATCTCTAATAACTAGTTTGAGCACAACAATCGGTTTCAACGACAGGCAAAACTATTTTATCGAGCACCTTTATGAATTTGTTCAAGAGAATCGAAGAAAGTTTTAACTACCTGGTTCCATTGCTTTTGTAGTTGATGAAGTTCGAATCGAAATAAGATCTGAGATCTGTTCGAAGTTTTTTCTAATCGAGTTGAGATTTGTTCGCAAATTTAGACCTGAAAACCAGATTTGGTAGTATAGAAGGAGAAAACGAGATCTGAGCTACAAATTTCGGAGGCGATTGAATTTGTTGCAGTCGGTTCTCAGATTTGAGCTACAATCGATTTGAGCTATAGATTTCGGAGGCGAAAATCGATTTCGGAGGCGAGCTGGGCGATTTTTCGCGTTTGGGGAGGAGGTGAACAGTAGTGCGTGAAGAGTAACGCGTTTGGGGGTCGAATTTTTGCGATTTTTTTCCTCCATGATCAACGGCCCAGATTCATTCCTATTTCCTACCACAATGATCATTCCCACCGGATCCGGACCCTTTATTTATACGGTAATTGGAAGCAATCCATTATCAGTCGACACAAGCCACCACCTCTATCGTTCATCATCCTAAAAAAACTAATAAAAAAGTTTGTGAAGCCATCTGTACCCTGTTTCCTAGCTAACGACGTAATCAAGATAAACAAATACTATAAATTAACAACTAATGAGACACATGTCCTCCAACAGGCCATTCTGATACTAGTACTAATGACTTAAATTAGCGAATCCGGTCATCCACACTTTGATTTCGATCATCAATCTAGGTAGCATGATTTTCTTTTTATTGTTAAAAAATCCACAAAAGTAAAGTAAATTAATTAATGTGATCCACCGATTTCCATACAGATCTTTATTTTTGGCTGGTTTTTATTTAATTAATTGTTATATCCATATTCCATACGCCGGATCAGATGGATATATTGACTTTATTAGCTATTAAATTAGTTGTTTAACCGGAGTATGTGTGTGATAATATCTGAATTGATTCACTAATAAATTAAGTAACCATCTATTACTAAAATTGAGCTATAGGTGGCTCCACGTAGCCTTTTAACGATGTACATGTGGTTCCCGTGACAAGAAGTACGGTGTAAACGTGATGGAGATATAACAAGGACACGTCCAACAATGTCTCAAATGCTTAGACCGTACCCATATGAATTTAAAAATACATACTCCTATGTATTACTTTATTTCTAGTACAAGACCCTTTTGTATAAATATATTCGGTTTTCTTTTAAGAAGCGTACACCCAACTAGCCGGGTAGCATGCATGTCTTGTAATGTGAAGCAAGATTCCATTGTTGAATCGATCGGCTAATATAGAAATATATCTTCAAATAATTTAGAGTCCTAGCATGATGAGCGTCAGAGACTAAAAATTAATCTTCTTAATTATTTTCTCTATTTTCCGGTACAAAGGTATTTTTATTTTTAAATATTTATTATTAAATTAAATGCAAATGTTATCTGTTATGATAGAAGGTTTTATCTTATCTAAATAGATATAACTTTTCGTTTGGAATGGGAGCAAAATATTGCTTACTTAGAGATAGAATTTTTAACACACAACCCTCTCTCTTCCATTATAAATACATGTCATCGTCATATAGAAGTTTCCAGATCTTAAATAAGTTGATATTCACTCAGCTGTTGATAGGGTTTCTTGATCCTAAACAAGCAACTAATTTATAGACCAAGACCCCACTGAGTATAACGGAGTCAGGTTCGTCCACGGGAGCTTGAAGTTCTTAAGTCTAGTTATCAAAAGATAAATAAAACAAACAAAGCAAAGTAAAGACACACCAAAAACAAGCCTCGAAACTGCCTCGGTACCGACCCTAAGTGGGATCGGTAACGACACAAGCATGTAAACTACGAATTAATCAAATTAATTAAAAAAGCTTGTAAGCCAAGGCTTACCACAATAAAATCATGCATGCAAACATATAAATTAATGATCAACAAGTTCTTATCAAAAAGATAATGACTTTCGCCATATTAAACAAGGGTTTGAATTAATTTTCACCAAATAAAACACCTTTCCACCTATTTAATCTAGGAAATTAAACTTTCGTTTTAAAGCCCAAACTATTATTCAAATTCACAATTTTATCTTTCAATCAAATTGTAAACAAGAACATGCCTCAACATACATCAATGAATTAAATTTCAAATAGGATAGATAAGAGATAAGAGATAAGAAACACTTAAATCATCAAAGCATGGCAAAACATGCATTGCTTTATTGGATTTTTACCCCAGCCCTAGAATAAGAATAATTACTCACTCATCATGCAAATCAAAACAAAAAACTTAAAAGAAAACAAGGATTTAAAAATAAAGAAAGAGCACTTGAATTAAAAAGAAAAAATTTACAATGTTTCCACAAATTCTCTTCCTTGCAACCCAAGTTTTTTCTCTAAACAATTCTCTCTAAAATAAAGTTTTTCCAAATAATTTTGGATGATTCTCGGATGATTTTCAAGGCATTCAATCCCTCATTAAATACAACTAGGGTGCACTAAATCAGGAAACAAAATAAATCTAAAAAGACCTAAAAATAAAACTCAAAAGATATCAGAAGATTTCTACACGTTTTCACTTTTTCTACCGACGCGGTGACCCTCAGTACCGACCACCATCAGGTTCGGTAGGAACTCTTGAGTCTCTTCCTTTGACTTCCTTCTTAATGGGTCTGTAACAAAGTGGCATGGGAATTTTTTTTTCTCTTCTTGCTCTTTCTCTTGTGTTTCCTTTGAGTTAGCTCGAGATGAGGCTTAATAGCCATAAAAATCTTCACTTTTAGCCCAATCATTCTTCTCCACACCTCATTCGGCTTTGATCTTTGTCCTTGTATCTTCCTCCTTGTTTATCATCCTCGTCCTTTTTATCGATCCTCCACACCTCTCTAAAGCTCCAAAACCGCTTCTCAACGCTTCAAAAACCTACAAAACACAAAAGACATTTGCATAGATTACGAATCTCGAAAGAATAATAAAATCTATGCAAACATCTCACAAAACTACTAAAAATGACTCAATCTAACTATTTGACACCCCATAAAACCTAACTAAAAAGGCGACATCAAAATACCCCATACTTAGACTTGCTTGTTTCAAACAATCTCTAGCAAATATCAATAACCATGTTGAAGGGTTTCTTGAACAAATAAATTTGTAGTCAAGACCCCGCTGAGTATAGCGAAGTCAGGATCGTCCACGGGAGTGAGAGTAGTGCTAAGTTTAGTCGAAAAACTACGAAAAGCAAAGAAAACAAGAGCAAATCAACTCAAGATCGACCTGAGGAGGGTCGATCTCGAGCCTAAGGGGGTCGATCCTGAGAGCAACACACACGACACACACACAATCACTTAGCAATGGTTCGAGCACGACTTAGGGAGTCGGGATCAAAGCAAAAACACGAATTCCAATCAATATAAAAGGCAAATCCTAGGGCTAGGGCTACCACAACAACAACCATACATGGTTTTGACAAGAATTCACAATTATCATGCCATCTAGATTATAGAAGAGTTAACCTTCGCAAACAATTCAAGCCATTCAATCAACTTTCGCAAATCAAACAACTTTCTACCTATCCTTCAACCTAGGAATATCAACTTTCGCAAATAATCCTATTAGATCTAATCAAGCAATTAACTTTTCCCTTTCGCTATAGTCAATTACAAGACATGCCTCAACTTTCATTAAGGATTAAGCATAAGATAGGTTAGATATGATCATCAAGCATTCAAGTCATGAATTCAAGTTTTAAACATGCATGATTGTGTTGGGTTTTCACCCAACCCTAGAACTTAAGAAGACTACTCACACATAGCAAGAAGAGAAGAGGAAGAACAAGAAGATGACATGATCAAATCCAAACTAAAATTCAAATTGAACAAAGGACAAATCTTACAAAAGTCTCAAACTTGTTCTCCAAGTTTCCTTCCTAGCTCTCCAAGTCTTGATGATGATTAAAACTAAAGGTTCAACCTCCTTTTATAGAAGAAAAGGAGTCCTAATCTAAATAGGAAACACAAAGAAACAACCTCCCTAAAATACAAATTAGGAAATTCAACAATAAATCCGGATAGGTGAAGGTCGGTCGCTGGGCTCGACCCAAGTAGGGTCGATCCTGAACGTTAACTTCCTTGGCCTTCAAGTTGTTGATTTGGCTCGAGCTCGACCCTTCCATTGCTCGATCCTGGATTTGTGTTCTTCACTTTTCCTCTTGATTTCAATCTCTTAGCTCTTCTTCTTTAGCTTGTCCACTTGAGATCTTCCTCCTAGCTTGTCCATCCCCTCTTAGCATTGCTCCAAACTCGTCTTCAAGCTTCAAAACACCTACAAAACGACACAAATATGCATAGTTTCCGAATCTCAAGGAAATACGAAAACTCATGCACAAAGACTCAAAAACAAATGACTCAACTACGAAAAAACAACTTAAACTAACCTATCTAGACCCTAAAAATCTACCTAAAACACGGACATCAAAACACCCCATACTTAGACTTGCTTGTCCTCAAGCAATAATCATGCAAATCAAGACCAATAACACAATCTTCAAGCATAGCCATTGTCAAAACATTTTAAACACAAGTGAAAAGATAGACAAGTAATTTTAACGTCATCACATATATATAAATCTCAAGCTAGGCAATCACAATCCAACCTCACAAGGGATATAAATGTGTTTCTCTCAACTCTCATGTGTTTAGGCTATCAAATCAACTTTCACCTGAATCTTTATGCAACCTCTACTTCAACATTGAGACTTATATCACCAATCTCTCTACCTAGAGAAGTCAAAACACATCAATCTTCATAAGAACTTAGGCTCAATGAAATCTTCATAGAAGACTCATTCGGCCCGGTTGTAATGGGGCTCGGTAATAACAATAGGTAGGGAGTTCTTTGGCCATGTGGTGCTAAATCCGGGAATCAAACTCCTAAATACAACACTTCAAACCAAAACAACTCACTTCTCCTCTTTCAACTCATAACCAAACACTTCAATGAAACTCACACCCATCAATTTCTAACCCAAACTTCCATACTACAACTTATAAATACTAGGAATTCTTGGCTTCGCACTTATCACATTTTTTCCTTTTCTTTTCTTTCTCTCTTTTTTTTTTCTAGCTCGAGCCTGCAGAGGGTCGTGATCGACCTATTAGGAGTCGATCCTGAGACTATTTTTTTCTTTGTTTTGGGTCGAGATCGACCCATATGGGGGTCGATCCCGAAGCTTGTGCTCGAGCTCTTCCTTACTTCTCTCTTTTCTTTTTATCAATTTTTCAACAATGTGCCTTCCAAGGTTCTTAATCACAATCAATATGCATGAACAATCTCATAACGGCTTCAAGAAATAGATAACCATATCAATAACAAGAGACATGTGCATAAAGAGAGCAAATTACACATATAAAGAAGAGGGAATTAATGATGATCTCCCTATAAGGCTAAAATTCCTCACTAGGTAAAAATTTGTTGGATTGCAATTGTTAGTACACAAAATATGTCGTGTACAAGTTTCAACTCCTTCTTCAATGACCTTCTTCTCCAAGCTTCTTCTCCCAGCCTCTTCACCTTCAATGACCTGCAAAACAATGGACCTAGGGGCGAGCGACCCCTAATCCACCTCCGATGCTTAAGTCAGATAGGTACAATGTCGATTAAAGGCGTCAGGCAAAGCGATGGCTTAGAATTTACCAGGCACATGAATACATGTGTATTTATAGAGGAGAGGGACAGGAGGGGGGCGCGCACCCCTAGGGGATCGGCCCACTAGGGTTAGGGCGATGCCTTGCTCCCTAAGTCAACCAAATATCTTATCTCAGGCTAAGATAAGATTCTCCTCCATAAATAATATCCTAACTAGAGTAACTACCCTAATAAAGGATAAAGCAGAATAAATATGGATAGCGAAATAAATAAGATAGAGAAATAAATGCTAACTAATTGATATGGAATCATGCCCACCTACAATTGCCCCCTCCGGAACCCTATACTCGTGTACCTTGTACTATCCCGTGTATAGGGGCCGGAGTTAAGCGGTGAGTGGCCATGTGGATTAGGTGCTCTTATTCGTATATTCGTACATTCGTACACTCGTATATTCATATACTCGTATATTCGTATATTCGTATATTCGTATATTCGTTGGCCAAACGCGCGCGTATAACGCGTGACCTGCGTAACACGTGTGATGGCGTACACACGGCGCCAATCCACCCATGAATCCAGTGCTCGATTCTCTATGCCGGAAAAACGTTTTAAATCAAGAAAAACATGTGAAAAGGATTCTCGGGGCGTCCCCCGAATGAAAGCGTTTGTAAAAAACTCGAAAATCCATTTTGAAAAAGCGGGCCCTTGCCAACATATCGAATCTTGCACTCTCATCATGGGAGACCTTTCTTTTTCACAACCATTTTTAAGTGCAAAGCACTAGCCCATATGCCCCCATCCTACCACCGCAGCCATAACATATGGGCCCTTCCGAGTCTTGCCATTATCGGGATGCGCTCCCCATGGCCAATCGAGGCATTGTGTTGCCAACTCGGAAGGTTCGTGGCCCTCGTGGGTGTGCGCACCGCAACATAACCCACTTAATGGCGCTCCGTAGGATGCTCGGCATATCTTGGCGGTTTCCCCTTGCACCTGTCGCACTCGCGGTGTGCCGCCCGTGCTCACGGTTCGTTTCATAGGACTCTTCAAGGCTCTTTTGAGGGTTCCCCGCGCCCGCGGCTCCTGGTCCTATGCTCGCGGCTCTCGTAGCTGAATTCGAACCAAATAGCGTGTTTTGAAGTCGGTCAAGGCTGGTCTTTCGATGTCGGCTCTGGGCATGCAAGTTGACGTCATGCTGCCCCCGCTCGACAGACCATCTTGCGACTCTTTCGCAGAGGTTCGACTTCGTCGGCAGAGATTGGAGCGGGTAAGCGGTTACTGCAGGGGTCAGATGCTCCTACCACGTAAGCCTTGGTGTCCTTACTCCGCTGTGGGCACATCGTCGTTCTTGGGAAGGTGCTCGGAACCCGCAATTTCTCTATGAAATCAACCTCTTTCATAGGAGGGTCGGTTGTCCCTTTGCACGGGACATACCCCTTTTCGTATTCAGGTTCGTACCTGATTTCGAGCCAATTGGAGCGAGTTTCCAGCATTGGCTCCTGAAGACGAAAGATGGTGCGCTCTCTAAGCTTTCCGAAACATCTTGAATCGTTCTGATCGGATGACCGTAGCTCCCGAACGAGCCTGCACGTTACAGCAGTGCGTTGCTGTCACGAGAGCCAGACTGCTCTGTTTTAGGCCGCGATTTCGGGCCGGTTGAAGTGCGATTTGGGTCTGGACGTCGTTAAGAGAAGATTTGTAGGTGCCCTTCAGCTTTCCAGAGATGCCAAGCCTGCAATTTTTCGACGTCTCTAGCTCCCGAACGAGGGGCTAGAAGCAGGCTTCCCTGTTCTACGCTTTCTGCAGGACAGCAGCCTTCGGACGTCCTTTTGACCCTCTTCGAGAGAGTTTCTGGGGCTGTCATCTAAAGATGGCTTGAAGATCGCTCTTTCCTCTTTCCATTGATATGTGGATCGTCCAATTCCGATGTGCATAGTTCTTGGACGGCTGGTCGGAAGTTTGCCTCGCCATCCTGTTCGTGAAACAGGTTGCGGTCTCTTGCGGCGCGATTTCGACCCGGATGCAGCGAGTTTCCGGTTCTGATGTGTGAACGAGAAACGTAGCATTCGGAGCCTACTTTCCAGCGCTTCTTGAATCATCTCGTTCCGAACACCGTGGAGCTCACACGGACTATTACAGTGTCGTAGGTTCCGCGTTGATCGTTGAGCGGCGATCAAGCCCTTCGACCCTATGAGCCCGATCTCTTGCCCCGGTGGGCTCCGAGCCTTTACAAGATCCAATACTTGCTTCATCGTGCCCCTGCGTCGGACACCTCAATGGATCGGACCAACCGCTCGCCCGCACCGGGCTCTAGCGATCGATCGTGTCGTGCAGACCGATGGGTGCCGCCGCCCCTACGTGATCCAGCTTCATGTATTGCGGCTCGATCGGTGGCGTGGAACGGATTAGGAGCCGGGTGAAGGGCTCGACCGGGCAGGAAGCGTACCGCGCGCTCGTCCGCAGCGTGGGGCCAAAGAACTCGGTCTGGTCCGATCGTGGCGGCCCGTAGCGGCGCTCTCTTTCGGCCTCCATCCCGGGCTCACGCCGAGCCGCCTTGTCGTGCTACTCTCGCTCGTCGGCATCACGAACCGGAGCGGCGCCGCCCTTGTCACGCTCCCGAACACCCGCGTGAGCGCCGCACCGGCAGCCCGCTCGGGGTGGTCGGACCCCTAACGGTCGGGTTCGGGCAGACTTCCGGCGAAGCCGTGGTGGTGGCGCGCATTACCGCGTGGTTGTTCCGGAGGACTTCGGCTTCAAGACGACGGCTGGCGGCGTGGAAGCGTTCCTGCCGTGATCCCTGGCGGCGGAAGCCGTTGACGAGGCTGCTGCCGGAGCCGAGGGCGTAGTTTTGGACGGGCTCCTCGGCCTCGAACCGTTCGGCGCTATCTTCTACGCGAACCTGTTCGGCGAAGACGATGAAGTTGATTACTTTCTTCAATCTCGCTGGTTCGATTTTTGGACCGCGCTGTTCGTGCCCAGTTTCGACTGACTTCGAGTAGGATTCTCGCTTCGACTTCTGAAGATAATTTGTAGCTTCTCTCCTCCTCTTTCCGGCGATATGTGGATCGTCCAAATCCGATAAGCGTAGCTCCCGGAAAGTGAATCGGAAGCACGATCGGTAATCCTGCCAATCGCTGACCCGCGGTCGCGGGTGAGGGACCCGCAGTCGCGATTCGCCCCGAACAGAGGTTACGTTCTCTGGAGCGAAACCGCGCCCGCGGTTCTGCCCCGGACTGCGATCGCGGGAGCCTGGACCGCGCCCACAAGTCCAGGTGTCTGATCCCGAAATCCTCTTCCGAACTCGCGCCGAGTTCGTTACGACGTGGGTCAACGCTTGCGGGACCCTGGCCCGCGCACCGCAGGTCCAGGTGTCCGATCCCGAAACCCTCTTCCGAACTCGCGCCGAGTTCGTTACGACGTGGGTCCGCGCCTGTGGGACCCTGGACCGCGCTCAGCAGGTCCAATCGTTCAATCGTTTAGGATTTCGTCGACGGCGTGACCCGGCTTGGTTGGGGTAACGGATCGGACCGACCGCTCGCCCGCCCCGGGCTCTAGCGATCGGTTCCGTATGCTCGTACGTACATCCCTACGTTACGCACACGCGATTGTGATTAGAGTTGCCCCCAACCTAGGGTTTTCATTGGATCGATCATCAACAATGATTTTTGATTAGGGCAACCTTTTGGATCGACAATCCAAGGTCCAATCGCGATGTGCTCTATCATCCCGAGCGAGTATCGGGTTCTACGCGCGTTGGGATCCGTTCTCCGAGTGAATTTCGGAGATCGCAAGTTCTGGCCTTGACCCGCGGTCGTGGGTGACGGACTCGCGGTCGCGGGTGGCGATCCGCGGTCGCGGGTTGTGAACCCGAGGTCGCGGGTCTGGGGCTGCCGAAAGCGGATCGCGCGATTCGCTTGGGCGATTGCCCCAGGGTTGTCTCGCTGGTTCTTCCAGCGGCTATCTCGATCCGGGCTCGTGGACAAACGATCCATAGCCTCCTCAGATCGGTTCTCGTAGGGTTTACGAAGGTCGAAAACCCGTCGTTCCCCACGGTCGGCGCCAAATGTTAGTACACATAATATGTCGTGTACAAGTTTCAACTCCTTCTTCAATGACCTTCTTTTCCAAGCTTCTTCTCCCAGCCTCTTCACCTTCAATGACCTGCAAAACAATGGACCTAGGGGCGAGCGACCCCTAATCCACCTCCGATGCTTGTGTCAGATAGGTACAATGTCGATTAAAGGCGTCAGGCAGAGCAATGGCTTAGAACTTACCAGGCACATGAATACATGTGAATTTATAGAGGAGAGGGACAGGAGGGGGGCGCGCGCCCCTAGGGGATCGGCCCACTAGGGTTAGGGCGATGCCTTGCTCCTTAAGTCAACCAAATATCTTATCTCAGGCGAAGATAAGATTCTCCTCCATAAATAATATCCTAACTAGAGTAGCTACCCTAATAAAGGATAAAGCAGAATAGATATGGATAGCGAAATAAATAAGATAGAGAAATAAATGCTAACTAATTGATATGGAATCAT
Source organism: Polygonum maritimum (assembly GCA_963924305.1). Lineage (NCBI taxonomy): Eukaryota > Viridiplantae > Streptophyta > Magnoliopsida > Caryophyllales > Polygonaceae > Polygonum > Polygonum maritimum. The sequence continues at coordinate 14,482,443 of OZ002734.1, read as the reverse complement.
GCCCGCCTACAGCAATTACCTCTACTCAAGACACATATGCTCAATTTCATCACAAGTCAATTTTCACAATCAAGAGCAATTTCTCAAAAACATGGGCTACACTATCCAATTATGCCAAAGGAATTACATGATAAGCATGAAAATTAATTTTCATCATAGGACATCTAAGATGGAGCATTCTTCTATCCTAAAACAAAACACACAAATATTTTTTTGTTTTTCGACATTTTGCAATTTTTTTTTGGATTTTTGACATTTTCTCAATTTTTTTGGATCTTCAAGTTTTTTGTTAACGAAGCAGACTACCAAACAAACAAACAAACAAAGCAAAGACTCAATTATGTACAACATGTGAGATTTCTTCTTCCCCACCCCATACTTAAATCATGCAATGTCCCCATTCATGAAAACATATGAAAAAGTAAAGAGAACAGAAGAAAACTCATAATGAACCTATTGAAGCTTGATTGGAGAAGGAGGTCCTCATGGAGATGGAGGTGGACGATATAAGGCATAGTGTGCTGGCACGACCCTGAGAGGGTCGTGCACGACCCTAATAGGGTCGGCCCTGAGGGCTCATGTACCTCGTGTGAAGTCGTCTTTTCCTGTCCTTTTTGAGCCCGTATTTGCAACTTAGCACCCTGCAAAAATCCCACAAAGATCCTATCGAAACAAATGTATTATATCCTAGTCTAAGGAAGGTTAGAAAAATCAAATCTAAAAATCAAAAACAAAATAGAAACAAAGAATCTAATCTAAAGACCGAGTTGCCTCCTGTAAGCGCTTGTTTAACGTTGTTAGCTTGACGAGAAATTCCTTAGCCCAATCCCTATGATTTGACATCGTCAAGGCTCTAAGTAACCTGTCAAAGTCTTGTGAAGACACCTCATGAAAGCATAAGTAGCATATTGGTAAATTGAGAACAAATAATATAGTTTTCAAAGAACGTTTCAACTTATCAAAAGCGCAAGAATAACTTTCGTGAGGGGGGTTAGGATAAAACCAATTCGTGGTTGTGGCGGCGCCTCACAATACTCAGCAAAGGGGTCCTTGTAGGTCCATAGCTCCTTGCGTCCTATCTTGAAAGGAAAATGATAGAATTTGTAGGCACCTTCAAGCCTAGGGACCATGATTGACATAGGAAAGTCGAAAGGACCCACGGTGACGATCTTCATCTCTTCATGCTTGGCCCGCTCTTTACTAGCATCCCGGGTCAATGAAGGTCCAAAGCCGACCACCTTTTCTCCACCTATCTGCACGAGTGGGTTTGGTTTCAACATTGGTAGCAAAGACCCCGTACATCTTTCATCCTCTTGGGCCTTAACCTCCTCAATTTCGACTTCTCTTAGCAAGAGACTCTCAACTTGGGTCTCGACTTTTTTTTTATCAACCTCATCTAGCAAGAAACTCTCTTCCGGATCATCCCCCAAATTCTTCATCTCCTCTTCACGGTTCTCTTTCAAAGCATTGTCGAAGCAGATCTCTACTTTCTCTTCACCACTAGGAGCCTCGGGAGGAGAACAAGCATCGTTGGGAAGCTCACTTTTGCAAGGAAGGTCAATAACGACTAGAGGAGGCTCCTCTTGGAAGGCGTTGAGTTGTTCTTGGAGGTATATTCGGGCTTCTCGTGCTCTTTGAGCCGCATAAACCTTGGCATCTATTTCTCTTTGGAGGATTAGCATTTCGAGATGAAGATCGGCCAACTCTCTAGCAAGGGCCTCATAGGTCGTCATGCCTATATCTAACCTAAAAACAAAAGCAACACAAAACAAATCAAAAACACACAAAGGGTTTGGGCTAGTCCCTTGATGTCCGCGTTTTTAGGTAGATTTTTAGGGTCTAGATAGGTTAGTTTGAGTTGTGTTTCGTAGTTGAGTCTTGTGTTTTTGAGTCTTTTTGCATGAGTTTTCGTATTTCCTTGAGATTCGGAAACTACGCGCTTTTGTGTCGTTTTGTAGGTGTTTTGGAGCTTGAAGACGAGTTTGGAATGAAGCTAGGAGAGGACGGACGAGCTAGGAGGAAGATTTCAAGACTTGAAGAGTCAAGAGAGGAACTAAAGAGGAGCTAAGTCAAGAAGAGAAGTGAAGAAATCGACCCCAAGGAGGTCGACCTCGAGCCACTTGACCAAACTTGGAATGCAAGGAACAAAAGCACTCAGGATTGACCCTGAAGGGGTCGATATCGACCCTAGGAGGGTCGAACGCGCGTCACCGACTTCTCACCTATCCGGATTACTTGTGTAAGTTTCCAAATCTGTATTTTAGGAAGGTGTTTTGTTTGTGTTTCCTAGTTAGATTACGACTCCTTTTTGTCTATAAAAGGAGGTTGAACCTATAGTTTTTATCTATGCTATGCTTTGGATGCTTTGAATTAATCCAAGACTTGGAGAGTTGGGAAGAAGACTTGGAGAACAAGTTTGAACCTTTGTGTAAGATTGATCTCTTGCTTAATTTGAATTTTAGTTTGGTTTTGATCATGTCTTCTTCTTCTTCTTCCTTGTCTCTCTTTGCCATGTGTGAGTATTTTTCTTAAGTTCTAGGGTTGGGCAAAAACCCAACACAATCATGCATGTTTAAAACATGAATTCATGACTTGAGTGTTTGATGATCATATCTAACCTATCTTGTGCTTAATCCTTGGTGAAAATTGAGGCATGTCTTGTAATTAACCCTAGCAAAGGTGAAAAGTTAGTTGCTTGATTATATCTAATAGGATTATTTGCGAAAGTTGATATTCCTAGGTTGAAGGATAGGTAGAAAGTTGTTTGATTTGCGAAAGTTGATTGAATAGCTTGAATTGTTTGCGAAAGTTAACTTTTCTATGATCTAGATGGCATGATAGTTGTGAATTCTAGTTGAAAGCATGTATGGTTGTTGTTGTGGTAGCCCTAGCCCTAGGATTTGCCCTTTTATATTGATTGAAATTCGTGTTTTTGATTTGATTCCGACTCCCTAAGTCGTGTTCGAGCCATTGCCTGTGTGATTGTGTGTGTTCGTGTCTTTTCTACTCTCAGGATCGACCTCCCAAGGGTCGAGATCGACCCACGTTGGGTCGATCCTGAGTTGTTCTGCCCTTGTTTTCTTTTCTCTTTTCGTAGTTATCGATTAAACTTAGCACTACTCTCACTCCCGTGGACGATCCTGACTTCGCTATACACAGCGGGGTCTTGAATTTATATTTATTTGTTCAAGAAACCCTTCAATAAATTGGCGCCGTTGCCGGGGAGTGTGCAATAGTGCCGAGTTTAGTTGATATTTGGGTTTGGGAATAGCCCATACCCCTTGTGTGTTACTGATTCGTTTACTTGTGTTTGTGATTGCAGGTGTATGCCCTCTAGTTCACGAAGGAAAATCGACTATTTTCCCTTTGATCCTGAAATAGAGAGAACCCTTCATCGCAGGCTACGAGAACGACGAGCAATGGCCGACGCTGAGGCTCTTGCTCAACAGATGGAACAACTCCGTGCTCAGATGGAGCGTATGCAAATGGAGCGTGCTGCTCAAGATGCTGCTTTGCATCGAGAAAGAGAGGTTGCTACCCGAGAGAGAGAGGCTGCTGCCCGTCTCCAACAACAACTAGATGCTATTCCGAGGAACGCTAAGCAATACATGCATCCGGAGCTTAGAGTTCCCGAGTCCGCTATAGTGCTCCCGGCGATTGAGCATGCCTTTGAGATCAAGTCCCACTTCATCACTCTCATCAAGAGGTATCAATATGAAGGCAAGACATCCGAATGCCCTATGGAGCACATCAAAAACTGCACCGACCTTTGTGACACCATCGCCGCCGATGGCGTGTCACTTGAATATGTGCTCCTCAAGGCGTTCAAGTGGTCTCTAACCGGGAAGGCACTTCATTGGCTCGAAAGTCTACCCGCTAGGTCCATCACTACATGGAAGGCTTTGCACGACTTGTTCATGACGAAGTTCTTTCCACCGGCCAAGACTACCGAGCTAAGGAAGCGCATTACTTCTTATCATCAACTTCCTAACGAGACTTTTGTTGAGACTTGGGAGAGATTCAAGGAGCTTCTTCGGCAATGTCCTACTCATGGACAACCTCCTTATGTTCTTCAAGATATATTCTTCCAAGGGATCAACGCTGCCACAAAGGACCGCATCAATCTTCACACCGATTGCGGTTTCATTGAGATGAATCCCGATGAGGCATGGGCTCTATTGGACAAACTCACCAACTATGATGCCATGTATGGGACCCAACGACCCATCCGGATTCAATCAAAGAGGCTTTATGATCCGAATAGTGAGCCAATTGATCAAGATGTGAAGTTTCAATTCTTGCAAGATAAGATCAACCGGCTCAAGAAGCAAGTGAGTTACTACAAGTCCGCTGCCCCCACTTGTCAAGAATATGGTTCTCAATCTCATACCACCGCTTCTTGCACAAATGTGGAGCAAGTTCGGGCTGCCGAGGCATATGCGGAAGCCAACTATATGCGAGGACCCTACCGAGGCCAAAACAATGCTTATGCGGGGAGGAACAACAACTATTCTCAATGGAATAACAATGGTCAAGGCCAAAGTTATCCACCTCCTCCACAAGAGCAAAGGGCCCCTCCTTATAGACCTCCCGGTTATCAAGAAGAACCACCGGCTTAGGCTCAAGGTTTCTTTGAAAGATTCGACCGCAAACTTGATGGCGTTCAAGGCCAATTGGGAAACTTAGATGCATGGAGGAAGAATGTTGATTCCCAACTTGGTAATCTAGCGGCTCAATTCCCACGACCTCAAGGACAACTTCCGGGCCGACCCGAGGAGAATCCTAGAGGCCGAGCAAGCAATGGTGAAATCCGAGCCATGAACCTTCGGAGTGGCAAAGCATTACCCGATCCACCAAAGCAACCGGCGAAAGAAGCAGTCTCAGGATCGACCCCACCTGGGTCGATCTCGACCCCACTTGGGTCGATCTCGACCCCACCTGGGTCGATCTCGACCCCCTCCATGGTCGAGCCTGAGACCGCCAATGATGAGGATGAAGGGGCGATCGACCCCACTGAGGTCGAGCTCGCCCACCCTGCACCCGGAACGTCTTCCAACCCTTCTCCGCCTATCATTCCGGATCCTACTTCTTCCTCTTCCCATTCTAAGATACTTCCTTACCCTTCGAAGAAGCCCAAGGACGCGACGGAAGGAAAGTTTAAGCCCTTTGTTAAGTTGCTTCAAGGCTTGAAACTTTCTATTCCTTTTGCCGAGGCCTTGAATGAAATGCCCGCTTACACCAAGTTCTTGAAGGAGATTCTATCTAGGAAGCGATCGATGTCGGAACTAACGGATGAGGTGAGGTCGTTGGACCTTCCCGAGAAGCTCGGCGATCCCGGGAAATTTGCTATTACCATCGGTATTGGGGCTTATCGCTTCAAGGCATTGTGTGATCTTGGTGCAAGTGCTAGCTTGCTTCCACTTTCAATTTGGTCCAAGACCAACATGGGGCCCTTAGTACCGGTGAACATGAGGTTATACATGGCGGATGGTTCTTGTGTGAAGCCTACCGGTGTTGTCGACGACTTTCCTATCCAAGTCGGCAAGTTTGTCGTGCCTAATGATTTTATTGTCATGGATATGCCGGAAGATCCCGACGTACCAATTATCCTTGGGCGACCATTCCTAGCAACCGCCGGAGCTAAGGTTGATGTGAAGAAGGGTCTCCTTACCTTCGGAATTGGTGATGAGGTGGTAGAGTTTCGGCTACCTATTGGGGGCATCATGGAGTCGAGAGACGTGGTGCCCATTAACAAATTTCATCCGGAGGAGGATCTCTGGAAAGGCGAGGTGTTAAGGCTCGATGTTTCCCATACACGATCAGTCACGACCCATCTGGGGTCGAGTTCGACCAACCCTCATGTACAAGAGAAGCTTGACTCCGGACAAAGCAACTCGACACCGACCCGTCCTCCGGTCGATACAGGTCAATATTCTCACTCTACTTGTCTGCTTTGTGGTACACCTCTCTCTACACCTTCTTCCACCCTCTCTTCTCATTCTAAGTATGGGGTGGCGATGAGGACATCCGAGCCACCTTGGCACTCACATCCTCCAACTAGTTGAGGTCTCTCTCGTCAAGCCCATGACGTTAAAAAAGCGCTTATGGGAGGCAACCCGGTTTCTAGATTAGTTTTTCCTTTTTATTTTCTTGATTTTTGATTTTCCAATTTCTAGACTAGATTTTTGTTTCTTCTAACCTTCCTTAGATTAGACTAGGATACGATACATTTGTTTGGATAGGATCTTCCTGGGATTTTTGCAGGGTGCTAAGCTTCAAATGCGGGCTCAAAAAGGACAGGAAAAGACGACTTCACACGAGGTACATTAGCCCTCAGGACCGACCCTCCCGGTCTCGACCTCCTCTTGCTTGGTCTCTCCCTCGACCACCTCTCAGGATCGACCCTAAGAGGGTCGTTATCGACCTCCCTCAGGGTCGTGCCAACACACATGCCTTCTTTGCTCCTTCTGCCATCATGCTTCTAAGAGTTTTTGTGAATCTTCTTCTTCTTTTCTCTTTACTTTGTCATATGTTTTCTTGCATGGGGACATTGCATGATTTAAGTATGGGGTGGGAAGAGGAGTCTCACATGTTGTATATAATTGAGTCTTTGCTTGCTTTGTTTGTTTGTTTGGTAGTTTGCCTTGTTGAGAAAAGTTTAGAGAAAAATCCAAAAAAATGAGAAAAGTTCAAAAAATCCAAAAAAATTGAAAAATGTCGAAAAACAAAAAAATATTTGCCTCCTTGTTTGTTTTAGGATATAAAAACATTCCATCTTAGATGTCCTATGATGAAAACTAATTTTCATGCTTGTCATGTAATTCCTTTGGCATAATTGGATAGTGTAGCCTAAGTTTATGAGAAATTGCTTTTGATTGTGAATGAGACTTGTGATGAAATTGAGCATATGTGTTTTGAGTGAAGGTAATTTCAATCCAACAAAAATTTTACCTAGTGAGAATTTTGTCCTTATAGAGAGAACATCATTGATTCCCTCTTCTTTGTTTGTGTGATTTTGCTCTCTTTATGCATATGTCTCTTGTTGCTGATATGGTTATCTATTTCTTGAAGCCGTTATGAGATTGTTCATGCATGTTGATTGTGATTAAGAACTTGTATTTTTAGCCCATATTATTCCATGCCTACCTTGAATTATCCTTGCTTGAAACCCCGTTCTAGCCTTGGCTTTTGTTTGAAGTTCCACAAAAATTATCCCTAACCTATATTAGCTTGACCTTCTTCCGGGAATTGAACTTAGATGATGAGTGTTAGGAATGATTTTTGTTGAGTGATATTTGTGTTGGGTTGAAAGAGGTGACCTCGTTAAAGGGTAGAAAACAACTTGTTGAAGTGTAATGTAGTAGGATTTTTGGCTTGGACTGCACATTGTTGAAAAATTGAAGAGAAAAAGAAAGAAGAGCTCGACCAAAAGCCCTCAGGATCGACCCCCTAATGGGTCGATCTCGCGCCCCAAAGTGAAAATGTGGTTTCAGGATCGACCCCCCTAGGGGTCGACCTCGACCCTCAGTAGGCTCGAGCTAGGAAGAAAAAAAAAGAGAGAGAAAAGAAAAAAAGAAAAGAAAAAAATGTTTAAGTGCAAAGCCAAGAATTCCTAGTATTTCTAAGTTGTATTATGGGAGTTTGGGTTAGAAATTGAAGGGTGTGAGTTTCATTGAAGTGTTTGGTTATGAGTTGAAAGAGAAGTGAGTGAGTTGTTTTGGTTTGAAGTGTTGTATTTAGGAGTTTAATTCCCGGATTTAGCACCACATGGCCAAAGAACTCCCTACCTTATGTTATTACCGAGCCCCATTACAACCCCGCCGAATGAGTCTTCTATGAAGATTTCATTGAGCCTAAGTTCTTATGAAGATTGATGTGTTTTGACTTCTCTAGGTAGAGAGATTGGTGATATAAGTCTCAATGATAAAGTAGATGTTGCATAAAGATTGAGATGAGAGTTGATTTAAAAGCCTAAACACATGAGAGTTGAGAGAAACACATTTATATCCCTTGTGAGGTTGTATTGTGATTGCCTAGCTTGAGATTTATACATATGTGATGACGTTAAAATTGCTTGTCTTCTTTTTCACTTGTGTTTAAAATGTTTTAACAAGGGCTATGCTTGAAGGTTGTGTTATTGGTCTTGATTTGCATGATTATTGCTTGAGGACAAGCAAGTCTAAGTATGGGGTGTTTTGATATCCGCATTTTTAGGTAGATTTTTAGGGTTTAGATAGGTTAGTTTAAGATGTTTTTCGTGCTTGAGTCTTGTGTTTTTGAGTCTTTTTGCATGAGTTTTCGTATTTCCTTGAGATTCAGAAACTGCGCGCTTTTGTGTCGTTTTGTAGGTGTTTTGGAGTTTGAAGACGAGTTTGGAGTGAAGCTAGGAGAGGACGGACGAGCTAGGAGGAAGATTTCAAGACTTGAAGAGTCAAGAGAGGAACTAAAGAGGAGCTAAGTCAAGAAGAGAAGTGAAGAAATCGACCCCAAGATCGAGCCCAAGGAGGTCGACCTCGAGCCACTTGACCAAACTTGGAATGCAAGGAACAAAAGCACTCAGGATTGACCCTGAAGGGGTCGATATCGACCCTAGGAGGGTCGAACGCGCGTGACCGACTTCTCACCTATCCGGATTACTTGTGTAAGTTTCCAAATCTGTATTTTAGGAAGGTGTTTTGTTTGTGTTTCCTAGTTAGATTACGACTCCTTTTTGTCTATAAAAGGAGGTTGAACCTATAGTTTTTATCTATGCTATGCTTTGGATGCTTTGAATTAATCCAAGACTTGGAGAGTTGGGAAGAAGACTTGGAGAACAAGTTTGAACCTTTGTGTAAGATTGATCTCTTGCTTAATTTGAATTTTAGTTTGGTTTTGATCATGTCTTCTTCTTCTTCTTCCTTGTCTCTCTTTGCCATGTGTGAGTATTTTTCTTAAGTTCTAGGGTTGGGCAAAAACCCAACACAATCGTGCATGTTTAAAACATGAATTCATGACTTGAGTGTTTGATGATCATATCTAACCTATCTTGTGCTTAATCCTTGGTGAAAATTGAGGCATGTCTTGTAATTAACCCTAGCAAAGGTGAAAAGTTAGTTGCTTGATTATATCTAATAGGATTATTTGCGAAAGTTGATATTCCTAGGTTGAAGGATAGGTAGAAAGTTGTTTGATTTGCGAAAGTTGATTGAATAGCTTGAATTGTTTGCGAAAGTTAATTTTTCTATGATCTAGATGGCATGATAGTTGTGAATTCTAGTTGAAAGCATGTATGGTTGTTGTTGTGGTAGCCCTAGCCCTAGGATTTGCCCTTTTATATTGATTGAAATTCGTGTTTTTGCTTTGATTCCGACTCCCTAAGTCGTGTTCGAGCCATTGCCTGTGTGATTGTGTGTGTTCGTGTCTTTTCTACTCTCAGGATCGACCTCCCTAGGGTCGAGATCGACCCACGTTGGGTCGATCCTGAGTTGTTCTGCCCTTGTTTTCTTTGCTCTTTTCGTAGTTATCGATTAAACTTAGCACTACTCTCACTCCCGTGGACGATCCTGACTTCGCTATACACAGCGGGGTCTTGAATATAAATTTATTTGTTCAAGAAACCCTTCAACAAATTGGCGCCGTTGCCGGGGAGTGTGCAATAGTGCCGAGTTTAGTTGATATTTGGGTTTGGGAATAGCCCATACCCCTTATGTGTTACTGATTCGTTTACTTGTGTTTGTGATTGCAGGTGTATGCCCTCTAGTTCACGAAGGAAAATCGACTATTTTCCCTTTGATCCTGAAATAGAGAGAACCCTTCATCGTAGGCTACGAGAACGACGAGCAATGGCCGACGCTGAGGCTCTTGCTCAATAGATGGAACAACTCCGTGCTCAGATGGAGCGTATGCAAATGGAGCGTGCTGCTCAAGATGCTGCTTTGCATCGAGAAAGAGAGGTTGCTGCCCGAGGGAGAGAGGCTGCTGCCCGTCTCCAACAACAACTAGATGCTATTCCGAGGAACGCTAAGCAATACATGCATCCGGAGCTTAGAGTTCCCGAGTCCGCTATAGTGCTCCCGGCGATTGAGCGTGCCTTTGAGATCAAGTCCCACTTCATCACTCTCATCAAGAGGTCTCAATATGAAGGCAAGACATCCGAATGCCCTATGGAGCACATCAAAAACTTCACCGACCTTTGTGACACCATCGCCGCCGATGGCGTGTCACTTGAATATGTGCTCCTCAAGGCGTTCAAGTGGTCTCTAACCGGGAAGGCACTTCATTGGCTCGAAAGTCTACCCGCTAGGTCCATCACTACATGGAAGGCTTTGCACGACTTGTTCATGACGAAGTTCTTTCCACCGGCCAAGACTACCGAGCTAAGGAAGCGCATTACTTCTTATCATCAACTTCCTAACGAGACTTTTGTTGAGACTTGGGAGAGATTCAAGGAGGTTCTTCGGCAATGTCCTACTCATGGACAACCTCCTTATGTTCTTCAAGAGATATTCTTCCAAGGGATCAACGCTGCCACAAAGGACCGCATCAATCTTCACACCGATTGCGGTTTCATTGAGATGGATCCCGATCAGGCATGGGCTCTATTGGACAAACTCACCAACTATGATGCCATGTATGGGACCCAACGACCCATCCGGAATCAATCAAAGAAGCTTTATGATCCGAATAGTGAGCCAATTGATCAAGATGTGAAGTTTCAATTCTTGCAAGATAAGATCAACCGGCTCGAGAAGCAAGTGGGTTACTATAAGTCCGCTGCCCCCACTTGTCAAGAATGTGGTTCTCAATCTCATACCACCGCTTCTTGCACAAATGTGGAGCAAGTTCGGGCTGCCGAGGCATATGCGGAGGCCAACTATATGTGAGGACCCTACCGAGGCCAAAACAATGCTTATGCGGGGAGGAACAACAACAACTATTCTCAATGGAATAACAATGGTCAAGGCCAAAGTTATCCACCTCCTCCACAAGAGCAAAGGGCCCCTCCTTATAGACCTCCCGGTTATCAAGAAGAACCACCGGCTTGGGCTCAAGGTTTCTTTGAAAGATTCGACCGCAAACATGATGGCGTTCAAGGCCAATTGGGAAACTTAGATGCATGGAGGAAGAATGTTGATTCCCAACTTGGTAATCTAGCGGCTCAAATCCCACGACCTCAAGGACAACTTCCGGGCCGACCCGAGGAGAATCCTAGAGGCCGAGCAAGCAATGGTGAAGTCCGAGCCATGAACCTTCGGAGTGGCAAAGCATTACCCGATCCACCAAAGCAACCGGCGAAAGAAGCAGTCTCAGGATCGACCCCACCTGGGTCGATCTCGACCCCCTCTGATGCGATCTCACTTCCAGGATCGGTCGAATTCAGGTTCGACTGAGCTCTTGGTGGAGGTGTTCACGTAAGAATGAGTATGAAACTCAAATTGGACCTTTGTATTGTTAATAGATGGCGTTTTGTTTGAAATTACAAACTGAGGTACAAGTGTTTTTGTGGGACAAAGTAATGGGAAAGGAAAACAAGAGATCAACGAGGAAATCGAGAGCTAGAAGCCGGCAAAAGAGGACTCCCTCGGCCCGTTCTCCCTTGGGGGAGAAGAGACCGAATGAGTAGGGCTTAAAACTCTCTTACTCAAATTCAATCTACCCAAAATATGAAGGAGGGCTTGTGCTTATATAGGCACGAAAGATGGGAAGGGGCGGCGTGCTTGGAGTGGGCGCCAAGCAACTTGAGGAGGTGTAGAAGATTGGCGGCAAAGGCACCAACTTGGAGTGGGCGCCAAGTTCTTGTATGGAGGTGACGAAGAGTGGCGTCCAAGGCAAGCATAGGCAGCCGCTTTTATTATGGTTCCTTGGCGGCCAAGCTAAAGCTTTTATTACATTGAAGACACAAACTTGGCGGCCAAGGAAGGCGGTTAGTTTGGCAGCCAAGCCTCCTTCAAAATGGGCTTGGATCGTCCCTCGTCATAATGGGCTTCGGGCTTTGTGGTGTCACTTCTGGGGCCAAACATTTGGAGACTCAAAAATGTATCTTAAGGTGGGCCTTGTATCACACTTGGCATCGCCAAGTGAGCCCGTAGTCGTTCTTGTATGGCCTTAGGCCGGCGCCGCGTTATAGCCCCGGGAATGTGGCTCGCCTCTTTGGATGAAACCGACCTCGTGACGGGTCGCATACGTCCCTGAGTCCAGTGCCCACGCGAGGCGCCGGGCCGCGCCTCAGCGTCGTTGGCGCCGAGTGGCACCGGGGTGCCGGTGCCGTGATGAGGCGCCTCGGCGCCGGTGCCTTGATGGGGCACTGGGGCGTCGGTGCCTTGGGCGCCGGTGTCTTCGGTGCCTTGGGCGCCGGTGCCTTCGGTGCCTTGGGCGCCGGTGCCTTCGGTGCCTTGGGCGCCGGTATCTTTGGTGCCTTGGGCGCCGGTGTCTTCGGTGCCTTGGGCGCCGGTGCTTTCGGTGCCTTGGGCGTCTTGGGCGCCGGTGCCATGATGTGGCCTTGGCACGGTCACATCATCCTCCCCCAGTTGAGAAGGATTCGTCCCCGAATCTTCTTGATCGGAATCGACTTCATTTGAAACAAAAACTCGAAGGTCCGCCACATTGAACACATCATGGACTCCATAGCCTTCGGGTAGCTCGATCCGGTAGGCATTGTCATTAATTCTCTCGAGCACCTGGAAGGGACCGTCTCCCCTAGGCTTTAACTTGGAGTTACGCAGTTCGGGAAAGCGATCCTTCCGAAGATGCACCCAAACGAGGTGGCCGGGCTCGAGCACCAACTCCTTTCGACCTTTGTTGGCGTGCTTAGTGTATTGAGCCGTGCTCCTCTCCAGACGCTCTCTGGTGGAGTCGTGAAGGGCCTTGATTCGCTTGGCATGGTCGACGCCTTCTTGACTCTCATGGTCGACGCCTTCAAGCGGTGTGGCGGGGTTCTTCCCGTATACCACCTCGAACGGCGTTCTCTTGGTAGCCCGGTGGACCGACCGGTTATAGGCGAACTCGATGAAAGCGAGGCACTCTTCCCACCTGCGCAGGTTAGTACGCAACAGAGAACGAAGCAAGGCACCCAAGGTTCTATTAACAACCTCGGTTTGCCCGTCCGTTTGCGGATGGCATGATGTAGAAAATAGAAGTTTAGTGCCCATTTTGGCCCATAAGGTCTTCCAAAAATAGCTTAAAAATTTGGCATCCCGATCAGACACAATTGTCTTAGGAACGCCATGCAGTCGCACAATTTCATGGAAAAATAAATCAGCAATGTGCGAAGCATTGTCCGTTTTGTGGCACGCAATAAAGTGTGCCATTTTTGAAAAGCGGTCTACAACTACAAAGATGGAGTCGTGCCCCTTCTGAGAACGAGGTAGACCTAGAACAAAATCCATAGATATATCTTCCCATGGCGCGTGCGGAATGGGAAGAGGAGTGTATAACCCATGGGGATTTAGTTTAGACTTAGCACGCAGACAATTAAGGCATGAAGCACAGAACTTCTCTACGTCCCTAAACATACGGGGCCAGTAGAAATGTTCTTTAAGGGTTGCCAAGGTCTTAGCTACCCCAAAGTGCCCCATTAACCCACCCCCATGAGCTTCCTGTAAGAGAAGTCTTCGGGTTGAAGACGTGGGGATACAGAGTTTATCCCCCTTAAAAAGATATCCCTCATGAAGGTAGAAATTTTGCCTACTTCCCGTCCTAATGCATGCATTATAAATTTCTCCGAAGTCGGGATCTTCGGCATACGTGTTTTTAATGAAAGCAAATCCGAGCATGCGGGCATCTAAGGTGGTAAGTAGGGCATACCTCCTAGAGAGTGCGTCGGCCACTATGTTGTCCTTTCCCTTCTTATGTTTGATGACATATGGAAAGGACTCTATGAATTCCACCCACTTCGCATGCCTCTTGTTAAGCTTAGCTTGTCCCCGGAGGTACTTGAGAGCCTCGTGATCAGAATGAATCACGAATTCTCTAGGGCGTAAGTAATGTTCCCACGTTTTGAGCACACGGACCAAGGCAAGCAGTTCTTGGTCATATGTGGGATAGCGCAGCTCGGCTCCATTGAGTTTTTCGCTATAGTAAGCGATGGGTCGCCCTTCTTGCATAAGTACTCCACCTAGGCCTACGCCCGACGCGTCGCACTCGACTTCGAATGTTTTGGCGAAGTCGGGTAGGACCAAGAGTGGGGCATTAGTGAGCCTTTCTTTAAGAATTTTAAAGGCCGTTTCTTGCGAGGCTCCCAACTGGAATGGTACGTTCTTCTTGGTGAGCTCAGTGAGCGGAGCGGCAAGGGTACTAAAGTCCCTCACAAAGCGCCTGTAAAATCCGGCAAGGCCTAAGAAACTCCGGATTTGGGTCATAGTGTGCGGAGTGGGCCATTCGCGAATGGCATTCACTTTGGCTTCGTCCACTTGGACCCCGTCCTTGCTCACGACGAACCCCAAGAATATCACGTGGTCGGAGCAGAAATGGCACTTCCCGAAGTTAGCATAGAGTTTTTCGTGCCTTAGGACGTTAAGCACTTCTCGGATGTGCTCCAGGTGTTCTTCGAAGCTTTGACTGTAGATCAGGATATCGTCGAAGTACACCACGACGAAGTGGCCAATGAAAGCTCTCAAGATGTGGTTCATTAACCTCATAAAGGTACTACGAGCGTTGCTCAATCCGAAGGGCATGACCAGCCACTCGTATAACCCTTGTTTGGTTTTAAGGGCGGTTTTCCACTCGTCGCCTTCTTTCATGCGGATCTGATGATATCCGCTCTTCAGATCGATTTTGGAGAAGAGTTTCGACCCGTGAAGTTCGTCGAGCATATCATCCAGCCGCGGAATAGGGTGCCGATATTTGATAGTGATATTGTTAATGGCGCGACAGTCGACACACATGCGCCAGCTCCCATCTTTCTTGGGAACTAAGATTACCGGCACGGCACATGGGCTGAGACTCTCTCGGACGTATCCCTTGTCCAAGAGGTCTTGAATTTGCTTCTGGAGCTCTTTGGTCTCAGCCGGGTTGGTCCAATAAGAGGCCCGGTTCGGTAGACTAGCGCCGAGAATGAAATCGATTTGATGTTCGATCCCGCGCAAGGGCGGTAGGCCGTTTGGAGTGTCCTCGGGGAAGACATCATTGAACTCTCTCACCAACGCCGAGACGCCTGGAGTCAGCTCAGAGAGCTCGGAGTCGGAAAGCAGAGACTCCTTGTAGACGAGAATAAGGCACATCTGCCTATCTTCGATAGCTCGTCTCACTTCCTTTCCCCGGGCGACTAATAAGTGCTTGGAGCTGCCTTCATAGGCCTTAAGCTCCATTTTCTTCTTAGCACTCCTCTTTCGGAGTTCCTTAGCCTCTTGATCGGCTATCACTTCGTGCGGGGCTAGAGGATGCAAGGTGAATTTCTTGCCATCCCGATGGAAGATATACTCATTAGAAACGCCTTGGTGAATGACGGCCCGGTCATATTGCCAAGGTCGGCCCAATAGAAGATGGCAGGCAGTCATGGTTACGGCGTCGCAAAGAACCTCGTCTTCATAAGGCCCGATTGAAAATTTAATCAAAGCTTGCTCCTTGACCATCACTGGAGCATCGGAATTAAGCCAGTGGAGGGAATAGGGCACCTTGCGAGGCTTCGTCTCAAGGTTGAAACGAGATACCACCTCGGTGTCTATGAGGTTACTACAGGATCCTACGTCGATGATGACACTACACACCTTGCCTTGGATAAAGCATCGTGTGTGAAAAATATTCTCCTGCTGAGATGGAGCGGTGGGTGCCTCGTTAGTAAATAATGCTCGTTGGACAACGAAGCATTCACCACTAACGGCGGGTACGTAGACCTCCTCCTCGTCCTCCCCATTGTCAAACTCCTCGTCAGATTCGTAATCTCCGGTTTGAGTAAGGAGGACTTGCCTTCGGTTAGGGCAATCACGAGCGTAATGACCCCGCCCCAAGCACTTAAAGCACTGGAGGTCGCGCGTTCGGGGGTTGGCGCCGTCCTTAGGCGCGGCGGGGGTAGGCGCGGTGTCTCGCCTAACCGGAGGAGGGTTAGCCTCGGCCTTCGGCTCTTTGGCCTCACTCCTCTTGGGTGGTGGGTTAGAGCTCGAAGAACCCGAGCTCCAAGTGCGTCCACTCCCACCACTTCGCCTCTTTTGTAAGTTTTGGTACACTTGGTTAGTGTAGTGGAGAACATCGGCAATGGAGGCTTCTGAGCCGAAGCGTTGCATCTCCACATAAGTGGACACTTCGGAGTTTAGGCCTCCGATAAATTTAGAGATAATATATCTCTCTGGAAATCGAACTCGGGACCGGAAGACAAGCTGCCGTAGCTCCTTATAGTACTCATCCGGCTTCGGGCCCCTTGCTTAATCCGCTCCAATTTGACTTGGATGCGGTCAAGATAATCCTCGGGCACAAACCGATCTCGCATGGCCCGTTTAAGTTGACCCCATGTGCGAATGGGGTCTTCGCCTTGATACGCCCTATCCTCTTTCTCTTCTTGCCACCATGAGTAGGCAAAGTCAGTGAATCAAATGGTGGCGATCGCCACTCGTTGGCGATCCGGATAGTCGTAATATTCAAAGACCGCCTCGGTCTTAGCCTCCCAATCAAGGTAGGCCTCGACATCTGAAGTCCCGGCGAAAGGTTCCACCGTGAGTTTGATTCCGTGGTGGTGGTCCCTCGGTTGTTCCATGGGAGGATTAAGACCGTGATCATTCAACCGGTCGCGGAACCGAACATTCTCCCGCGGCGCCATAGGATCCGGAAGGTTGCGCCGGGGTCCGAGGGGTGCCGCGAGCGGCCCTCGGTGTTGTCGGTGTTGAGGCTGCTGCTCCTCGTGTTCTGGGAGGATAGCCGGTGGCCTCCGAGGAGGAGGGAGAATAGCCTCCAATCTCAAAGACTCGTCCTTCGACAGAACGGGCTTCTTTTGCTCCAGGGACTCATGATTAGTTCCCGAATATTGTCCCTCCTCATATTGAGGGCTGGGCGAACGCTCGTGTCGCGGAGACATGCTCAAGCGTTGCTCGATTTTATCATCCATTAGCCGGAGCAGCTCGTCCTGGGACTTCTCATAAGTTTCCCGAACGTCTGCTCGGGCATCCTCCCGGACTTCTCGTAAGAGGCCGTGTAGCACCTTCCATGAGAAGGTGTTATCCGCCTCCTCGGTATCGTCGGGAAGATTCTTGTTCTTCGGCGAGTCCTGAGACATGATTAAATAAACAAACACGGAACTTGGTAATCGTTAGATAAATCCAAAGACTCACTTGTGTTTGACTCGAAAAACTTGTTTTTTTTTTGTTCTTTTCTTTTGCTTCAGAAAGCGATCAAATGGGAAGGACTGACTCATGTTTAGACTCGATTTTATGTGGCTCTCGAACTCACACACTGGATTTTAGGATTGTTTATTTCGCAACCGAAAGTCCTTAACACAACTCCTTCCTCCACTCGCTCGTGTGAGAGCGACAATAACCGGAAATCAAAGCAAGCGACCGGGGCTTGTGGGCGAGTGTTTACTAGTCCCACAAGTCGGGAATCCCGTTTCTCGGGGCTGGATTAAATCGAGGCAAGAAAATGGCCAATAAATTTCACGTCTTGGCTGCCCCTTTCGAACTTTGCTTGTTCGACCTTCTTCGAATTTTTTTTTTTTTTTTGAACAAGAGTTACTAACTCTTCTTGGACGAGAGAAGTACTACTTCCCTTGAGTCGTCTTCTTTTTTTTTTTTTGAAACGAGAGATACTATCTCTCTTTTGTTTTCTTTTTGCTAGGAGAAGTACTACTTCTCCTTGTTTTTTTTTTTGAACAATTCGAGCACACTTCAAGATGTGCTTGTCAAATTGATGCTTCCGAAGGTCGAAGAGAAGGGTTGGCCAAGGCAAAAGGTTCGACAATTGGATGGCAACAAAAGGGTTTAGGCTCGTTTTTTTTTTTTGAAGAGATTGAAATCGGACAAGGGGAGGGAAAGAAGAAAAACGAGGCTAGCTTAGGGGGGAGTAGAAAAGGGATTCGAGCAATTGGAAACCTGACTCGTAGGGTAGTAATTCGTACCCCCACAACTTGAGGAACTCAAGCCGACAGGCTCTGATACCAGATGATGCGATCTCACTTCCAGGATCGGTCGAATTCAGGTTCGACTGAACTCTTGGTGGAGGTGTTCATGTAAGAATGAGTATGAAACTCAAATTGGACCTTTGTATTGTTAATAGATGGCGTTTTGTTTGAAATTACAAACTGAGGTACAAGTGTTTTTGTGGGACAAAGTAATGGGAAAGGAAAACAAGAGATCAACGAGGAAATCGAGAGCTAAAAGCCGGCAAAAGAGGACTCCCTCGGCCCGTTCTCCCTTGGGGGAGAAGAGACCGAATGAGTAGGGCTTAAAGCTCTCTTACTCAAATTCAATCTACCCAAAATATGAAGGAGGGCTTGTGCTTATATAGGCACGAAAGAGGGGAAGGGGCGGCGTGCTTGGAGTGGGCGCCAAGCAACTTGAGGAGGTGTAGAAGATTGGCGGCAAAGGCACCAACTTGGAGTGGGCGCCAAGTTCTTGTATGGAGGTGACGAAGAGTGGCGTCCAAGGCAAGCATAGGCAGCCGCTTTTATTATGGTTCCTTGGCGGCCAAGCTAAAGCTTTTAATACATTGAAGACACAAACTTCGCGGCCAAGGAAGGCGGTTACTGTGGCAGCCAAGCCTCCTTCAAAATGGGCTTGGATCGTCCCTCGTCATAATGGGCTTCGGGCTTTGTGGTGTCACTTCTGGGGCCAAACATTTGGAGACTCAAAAATGTATCTTCGGGTGGGCCTTGTATCACACTTGGCATCGCCAAGTGAGCCCGTAGTCGTTCTTGTATGGCCTTAGCCCGGCGCCGCGTTATAGCCCCGGGAATGTGGCTCGCCTCTTTGGATGAAACCGACCTCGTGACGGGTCGCATACGTCCCTGAGTACAGTGCCCACGCGAGGCGCCGGGCCGCGCCTCAGCGTCGTTGGCGCCGAGTGGCGCCGGGGCACCGGTGCCGTGATGAGGCGCCTCGGCGCCGGTGCCTTGATGGGGCACCGGGGCGTCGGTGCCTTGGGCGCCGGTGTCTTCGGTGCCTTGGGCGCCGGTGCCTTCGGTGCCTTGGGCGCCGGTATCTTCGGTGCCTTGGGCGCCGGTGCCTTCGGTGCCTTGGGCGCCGGTGCCTTCGGTGCCTTGGGCGCCGGTGCCTTCGGTGCCTTGGGCGCCGGTGCCTTCGGTGCCTTGGGCGCCGGTGCCTTCGGTGCCTTGGGCGCCGGTGCCTTCGGTGCCTTGGGCGCCGGTGCCTTCGGTGCCTTTGGCGCCGGTGCCTTCGGTGCCTTGGGCGCCGGTGCCTTCGGTGCCTTGGGCGCCGGTGCTTTCGGTGCCTTGGGCGTCTTGGGTGCCGGTGCCATGATGTGGCCTTGGCACGGTCACATCACCCTCCATGGTCGAGCCTGAGACCGCCAATGATGAGGATGAAGGGGCGATCGACCCCACTGAGGTCGAGCTCGCCCACCCTACACCCGGAACGTCTTCCAACCCTTCTCCGCTTATCATTCCGGATCCTACTTCTTCCTCTTCCCATTCTAAGATACTTCCTTACCCTTCGAAGAAGCCCAAGGACGCGACGGAAGGAAAGTTTAAGCGCTTTGTTAAGTTGCTTCATGGCTTGAATCTTTCTATTCCTTTCGCCGAGGCCTTGAATGAAATGCCCGCTTACACCAAGTTCTTGAAGGAGATTCTATCTAGGAAGCGATCGATGTCGGTACTAACGGATGAGGTGAGGTCGTTGGACCTTCCCGAGAAGCTCGGCGATCCCGGGAAATTTGCTATTACCATCGGTATTGGGGCTTATCGCTTCAAGGCATTGTGTGATCTTGGTGCTAGTGCTAGCTTGCTTCCACTTTCAATTTGGTCCAAGACCAACATGGGGCCCTTAGTACCGGTGAACATGAGGTTATACATGGCGGATGGTTCTTGTGTGAAGCCTACCGGTGTTGTCGACGACTTTCCTATCCAAGTCGGCAAGTTTGTCGTGCCTAATGATTTTATTGTCATGGATATGCCGGAAGATCCCGATGTACCAATTATCCTTAGGCGACCATTCCTAGCAACCGCCGGAGCTAAGGTTGATGTGAAGAAGGGTCTCCTTACCTTCGGAATTGGTGATGAGGTGGTAGAGTTTCGGCTACCTATTGGGGGCATCATGGAGTCGAGAGACGTGGTGCCCATTAACAAATTTCATCCGGAGGAGGATCTTTGGAAAGGCGAGGTGTTAAGGCTCGATGTTGCCAATACACGATCAGTCACGACCCAGCTGGGGTCGAGTTCGACCAACCCTCATGTACAAGAGAAGCTTGACTCCGGACAAAGCAACTCGACACCGACCCGTCCTCCGGTCGATACAGGTCAATATTCTCACTCTACTTGTATGCTTTTGTGGTACACCTCTCTCTACACCTTCTTCCACCCTCTCTTCTCATTCTAAGTATGGGGTGGCGATGAGGACATCCGAGCCACCTTGGCACTCACATCCTCCAACTAGTTGAGGTCTCTCTCGTCAAGCTCATGACGTTAAAAAAGCGCTTACGGGAGGCAACCCGGTTTCTAGATTAGTTTTTCCTTTTTATTTTCTTGATTTTTGATTTTCCAATTTCTAGACTAGATTTTTGTTTCTTCTAACCTTCCTTAGATTAGACTAGGATACGATACATTTGTTTGGATAGGATCTTTGTGGGATTTTTGCAGGGTGCTAAGCTTCAAATGCGGGCTCAAAAAGTACAGGAAAAGACGACTTCACACGAGGTACATTAGCCCTCAGGACCGACCCTCCCGGTCTCGACCTCCTCTTGCTTTGTCTCTCCCTCGACCACCTCTCAGGATCGACCCTAAGAGGGTCGTTATCGACCTCCCTCAGGGTCGTGCCAACACACATGCCTTCTTTGCTCCTTCTCCCATCAAGCTTCTAAGAGTTTTTGTGAGTCTTCTTCTTCTTTTCTCTTTACTTTGTCATATGTTTTCATGCATGGGGACATTGCATGATTTAAGTATGGGGTGGGAAGAGGAGTCTCACATGTTGTATATAATTGAGTCTTTGCTTGCTTTGTTTGTTTGTTTTGGTAGTTTGCCTTGTTGAGAAAAGTTTAGAGAAAAATCCAAAAAATGAGAAAAGTTCAAAAATCCAAAAAAATTGCAAAATGTCAAAAATCCAAAAAATATTTGCCTCCTTGTTTGTTTTAGGATAGAAAAACATTCCATCTTAGATGTCCTATGATGAAAACTAATTTTCATGCTTGTTATGTAATTCCTTTGGCATAATTGGATAGTGTAGCCTAAGTTTTATGAGAAATTGCTTTTGATTGTGAATGAGACTTGTGATGAAATTGAGCATATGTGTTTTGAGTGAAGCAATTGCAATCCAACAAAATTTTTACCTAGTGAGAATTTTGGCCTTATAGGGAGAACATCATTGATTCCCTCTTCTTTGTTTGTGTGATTTTGCTCTCTTTATGCATATGTCTCTTGTCATTGATATAGTTATCTATTTCTTGAAGCCATTATGAGATTGTTCATGCATGTTGATTGTGATTAAGAACTTGTATTTTTAGCCCATATTATTCCATGCCTACCTTGAATTATCCTTACTTGAAACCCCGTTCTAGCCTTGGCTTTTGTTTGAAGCTCCACAAAAATTATCCCTAACCTATATTAGCTTGACCCTCTTCCGGGAATTGAACTTAGATGATGAGTGTTAGGAATGATTTTTGTTGAGTGATATTTGTGTTGGGTTTGAAAGAGGTGACCTCGTTAAACGGTAGAAAACAACTTGTTGAAGTGTAATGTAGTAGGATTCTTGGCTGGACTGCACATTGTTGAAAAATTGAAGAGAAAAAGAAAGAAGAGCTCGACCAAAAGCCATCAGGATCGACCCCCTAATAGGTCGATCTCGCGCCCCCCAGTGAAAATGAGCTCTCAGGATCGACCCCCATATGGGTTGATCTCGGTCCCCAGTGAAGAAAAGTAAGTTTCAGGTTCGACCCCTAGGGGGTTGAACCTGAAACTTACTTTTCTTCACTGGGGACCGAGATCAACCCATATGGGGGTCGATCTTGAGAGCTCATTTTCACTGGGGGCGCGAGATCGACCCATTAGGGGGTCGATCCTGAGGGCTTTTGGTCGAGTTCTTCTTTCTTTTTCTCTTCAATTTTTCAACAATGTGCAGTCCAAGCCAAGAATCCTACTACATTACACTTCAACAAGTTGTTTTCTACCCTTTAACGAGGTCACCTCTTTCAAACCCAACACAAATATCACTCAACAAAAATCATTCCTAACACTCATCATCTAAGTTCAATTCCCGGAAAAGGGTCAAGCTAATATAGGTTAGGGATAATTTTTGTGGAGCTTCAAACAAAAGGTTAAGGCTAGAACGGGGCTTCAAGCAAAGACAATTCAAGGTAGGCATGGAATAACATGGGCTAAAAATATAAGTTCTTAATCACAATCAAC